>JARQOD010000002.1:229054636-229254134 GCA_033576555.1 Oophaga sylvatica | reverse complement strand
CGTCTGGTCATACGGGCCCAGGTACCATGGACGGGATAGTACATCGGATGGCAGAAAGGGGTTAAATGAAGTCTGTCAGCAGATTTTTGCTACCTTATCTGAGAACAGCAAAATGGAGAAAAAGAGACCCTGATACCAACAATGTATCACTTAGTTTACTGGGTGCAGTCGTTCTGACACAATCAGAGCTTTTAGATGTGAATGCAGCAGAGCTGAGAAAGCTAACCCCACCCACACCAGGCTCTGTATTTATAATGTCTATAGACAGAAAGGTGCTTATCATAGGGGAGGGCATTGCAGGACTAGCTTAGTACAGCAAATTTAATCACAAGTAATAAAATCTAAACTATAAGTAATCAATACCACACAGGGTAATATATTACACATCATTCAACTCTGTGTTTCAGCCTCTGTCTCCTGCTGTCTTCGGATTACATAGCAAAAACCTTAACACAAAAGAACAGAAACAGTAAGTTTATATAGAGCAGCTAGAATGCATTTACAATAGTATCCATATATTCAATAGGAAAATTATTTCAGGTCACCATATAGGCAATACCTGGTGTGGTCACACTAGAAATCAATATAGCACCAATTCACATAAAAAGTATAACCACAAAAGATAGTGGTTATCAATAAAATATGAATCTTCATTATGTTTAGGTAATCAATAACATGAATTCATACAAGGTGTCCAAAAATAACAGAAGGAGATATGTTACATAATACAAGTTAATATAAATAACTATATGGGACCAATTAATATAAAGTGCATAGTGCAGACAAGTATATCACCAAAAATAAATAAATATATATATATATATATATATATGTGGTTCACATAATGCACACCACGCACTTAAATTATTGAATATATATATATATATATATATATATATACACATAGCCACATTTGATCCCATCACAGAAGAAGAAGTCTCCAGACTCCTCTCTTCCTCTCGTCCGACTACATGCACTACCGACCCCATCCCCTCACATCTCCTCCAGTCTCTTTCTCCTGTTGTCACAACTCACCTAACTACAATCTTCAATCTCTCACTCTCCTCTGGCATTTTCCCATCCTCCTTCAAACACTCCATCATTACTCCACTACTAAAGAAACCCGCTCTTGACCCTTCCTGCACAAACAACTACAGACCGGTCTCCAATCTCCCCTTCATCTCCAAACTTTTGGAGCGCCTAGTCTACTCCCGCCTCACCCGTTACCTCTCCACTCACTCCCTCCTAGACCCTTCACAGTCCGGCTTCCGACCCCTACATTCGACTGAAACTGCACTCATCAAAGTGACCAATGACCTTCTGACAGCAAAACGTAACGGCGACCACTCTCTGCTCATTCTACTCGACCTTTCTGCAGCTTTCGACACGGTTGACCACCGTCTCCTACTGTCCAGGCTCCACTCTCTAGGTATTAAGGACACTGTTCTCTCCTGGTTCTCCTCCTATCTTTCTGACCGCTCCTTCAGTGTTTCGTTCTCTGGCTCCACTTCATCTCCTCTCCCTCTCACTGTCGGTGTACCCCAGGGCTCAGTCCTTGGCCCCCTTCTCTTCTCTCTCTACACCGCCCCAATTGGACAGACCATCAGCAGATTTGACTTTCAGTACCATCTTTATGCTGATGACACACAATTATACACGTCATCCCCCGACCTTACCCCCGCTGTACTACAGAACGCCACCGACTGTCTGTCCGCAGTCTCCAACATCATGTCTGCTCTCTATCTGAAACTCAACCTCTCCAAAACTGAACTTCTTCTGCTCCCGCCGTCTACTAACCTCCCTAAATCTGACATTTCCCTCTCAGTGGGCGGCACCATAATAACACCCCGGCAGCAGGCTCGCTGTCTGGGTGTTATGTTTGATACCAATCTCTCCTTCACCTCCCATATACAATCTCTTGCCCGCTCTTGCCGCCTACACCTAAAGAACATCTCTAGAATCCGCCCTTTTCTCACCATGGAAACAACAAAAACCCTCACTGTAGCATTGATCCACTCCCGCCTGGACTACTGTAACGCTCTATTACTTGGCCTCCCCATTACTCGACTATCCCCTCTCCAGTCCATACTTAATGCAGCAGCCAGGGTTATCCATCTGGCTAATCGGTACTCGGACGCGTCCGCTCTTCGCCAGTCCTTACACTGGCTGCCCATTCATTATAGGATCCAATTCAAAGTACTTGTTCTCACCCACAAAGCTCTCCACACTGCAGCACCCCCCTACATCTCCTCCCTCATTTCTATCTATCGGCCTAACCGACTGCTGCGCTCTGCAAACGACTTTCGACTAACCTCTGCACTAATCCGTACCTCCCACTCCCGACTCCAAGACTTCTCCCGCGCTGCGCCAATCCTCTGGAATGCTCTACCCCAAGAAATTAGGACTATCCACAATTTGCATGGTTTCAGGCGCTCCCTCAAAACACATCTGTTCAGAGCGGCCTATCACATTCACTAATCAAAGTCATTCTATGTGTAAGTGTGTGTGTGTGTGTGTAGCCCATTCACTATCTCCATCCATCCCTCACTCCCTTAAGATGGCTGGACCATCATTGTAAATGCACCATTGTATATACACACCTGTATTTTGTATCTCCCCCACCTCATTGTAGATTGTAAGCTCTCACGAGCAGGGCCGTCTTATTTTGCTTTAATTACTGTATTGTTAACGTTGTTACTTATGACTTGTGTTTTGAAACTGTTAAACTGTAAAGCGCTGCGGAATATGATGGCGCTATATAAATAAAGATTATTATTATTAAGATTATTATTATAGCCTTGCAAAAGTATTCAGCCACCTGGAACTTTTCAACCTCCTCCCACATATCATGCTTCAAACATAAAGATACCAAATGTAAATTTTTGGTGAAGAATCAACAAGTGGGACACAGTTGTGAAGTTGAACGAAATTTATTGGTTATTTTACATTTTTGTGGAAATACAAAAACTGAAAAGTGGGGCGTGCAATATTATTCGGCCCCTTTAACTTTATACTTTGTTGCGCCACCTTTTGTTGCGATTACAGCTGCAAGTCGCTTGGGGTATGTCTCTATCAGCTTTGTACATTGAGAGACTGAAATTCTTGCCCATTCTTCCTTGGCAAACAGCTCGAGCTCAGTGAGGTTGGATGGAGATCGTTTATGAACAGCAGTTTTCAGCTCTTTCCACAGATTCTCGATTGGATTCAGGTCTGGACTTTGACTTGGCCATTCTAACACCTGGATACGTTTATTTGTGAACCACTCCATTGTAGATTTTGCTTTATATTTGGGATCATTGTCTTGTAGGAAGACAAATCTCCATCCCAGTCTCAGGTCTTTTGCAGACTCCAACAAGTTTTCTTCAAGAATGGTCCTGTATTTGGTTCCATCCATCTTCCCATCAATTTTAACAATCTTCCCTGTCCCTGCTGACGAAAAGCAGACCCAAACCATGATGCTGTCACCACCATGTTTGACAGTGGGGATGGTGTGTTCAGGGTGATGAGCTGTGTTGCCTTTACGCCAAACATATCATTTGGCATTGTTGCCAAAAAGTTCGATTTTGGTTTCATCTGACCAGAGCACCTTCTTGCACATGTTTGGTGGGTCTCCCAGGTGGCTTGTTGCGTACTTTAAACGACACTTTTTATGGATATCTTTGAGAAATGGCTTTCTTCTTGCTACTCTTCCATAAAGGCCAGCTTTGTGCAGTGTACGACTCATAATAATAATAATAATTTTATTTCTATAGCGCCAACATATTTAGCAGCACTTTACATTATAGAGGGGACTTGTACAGACAATAGACATTAGAGCATAACAATAAACACAGATCAAAGTGGATACCAAGAGGAATGAGGGCCCTGCTCGCAAGCTTACAATCTATGTCCAGGTGGCTTGTTGCAAACTTTAAACAACACTTTTTATGGATATCTTTGAGAAATGGCTTTCTTCGTGCCACTCTTCCATAAAGGCCAGATTTGTGCAGTGTACGACTGATTGTTGTCCTATGGACAGACTTTCCCATCTCAGCTGTAGATCTCTGCAGTTCATCCAGAGTGATCATGGGCCTCTTGGCAGCATCTTTGATCAGTCTTCTCCTTGCTTGAGATGAAAGTTTAGAGGGACGGCCGGGTCTTGGTAGATTTGCAGTGGTATGATACTCCTTCCATTTCAATATGATCACTTGCACAGTGCTCCTTGGGATGTTTTGGAAATCATTTTGTATCCAAATCCAGCTTTAAATTTCTCCACAACAGTATCATGAATCTGCCTGGTATGTTCCTTGGTCTTCATGATGCTCTCTGTGCTTTAAACAGAACCCTGAGAATATCACAGAACAGGTGCATTTATACGGAGACTTGATTACACACAGGTGGATTATATTTATCATCATTAGTCATTTAGGACAACATTGGATTATTCAGACATCCACAATGAACTTCTGGAGTGAGTTTGCTGCACTGAAAGTAAAGGGGCCAAATAATATTGCATGCCCCACTTTTCAGTTTTTGTATTTCCACAAAAAATTAAAATAACCAATAAATTTCAATCAACTTCACAATTATGTCCCACTTGTTGATTCTTCACCAAAAATTTACATTTGGTATCTTTACGATATGTGGGAAAAGGTTGAAAAGTTCCAGGGAGCCGAATACTTTCGCATGGCACTGTATATTGAAATGCAATCATAGGGTACCCATATATTCAGACAGTAAAGTGACATTGAACAGAAACTAACCTGAAGTCATATCCTCCGCCACGTCACAAAGCGCGTTTCTATCTATATACACTGCTCAAAAAAATTAAGGGAACACTTAAACAACAGAATATAACTCCAAGTAAATCAAACTTCTGTGAAATCAAACTATCCACTTAGGAAGCAACACTGATTGACAATCAATTTCACATGCTGTTGTGCAAATGGAAAAGACAACAGATGGAAATTATTAGCAATTATCAAGACACCCTCAATAAAGGAGTGGTTCTGCAGGTGGGGACCACAGACTACATCTCAGTACCAATGCTTTCTGGCTGATGTTTTGGTCACTTTTGAATGTAGGTTGTGCTTTCACACTCATGGTAGCATGAGACGGACTCTACAACCCACACAAGTGGCTCAGGTAGTGCAGCTCATCCAGGATGGCACATCAATGCGAGCTGTGGCAAGGTGTGCTGTGTCTGTCAGCGTAGTGTCCAGAAGCTGGAGGCGCTACCAGGAGACAGGCCAGTACACCAGGAGACGTGGAGGGGGCCATAGGATGGCAACCCAGCAGCAGGACCTCCACCTTTGTGCAAGGAGGAGCACTGTCAGAGCCCTGCAAAATGACCTCTAGCAGGCCACAAATGTACATGTGTCTGCACAAACGGTTAGAAACCGACTCCATGAGGATGGTCTGAGTGCCCGACGCTCACAGATGGGGGTTGTGCTCACAGCCTAACACCGTGCAGGACACTTGGCATTTGCCACAGAACACCAGGATTGGCAAATTCGCCACTGGCGCCCTGTGCTCTTCACAGATGAAAGCAGGTTCACACTGAGCACATGTGACAGACGTGACAGACGTGACAGAGGCTGGAGACGCCATGGAGAGCGAATTGCTGCCTGCAACATCCTTCAGCATGACCGGTTTGGCAGTGGGTCAGTAATGGTGTGCGGTGGCATTTCTTTGGAGGGCCGCACAGCCCTCCATGTTCTCTCCAGAGGTAGCCTGACTGCCGTTAGGTACCGAGATGAGATCCTCAGACCCCTTGTGAGACCATATGCTGGTGCGGTTGGCCCTGGGTTCCTCCTAATGCAGGACAATGCCAGACCTCATGTGGTTGGAGTGCGTAAGCAGTTCCTGCAAGATGAAGGCATTGAAGCTATGGACTGGCCCGTCCGTTCCCCAGACCTGAATCCGATTGAACACATTTGGGACATCATGTCTCGCTCCATCCACCAACGTCACGTTGCACCACAGACTGTCCATGAGTTGACGGATGCTTTAGTCCAGGTGTGGGAGGAGATCCCTCAGGAGACCATCCGTCGCCTCATCAGGAGCATGCCCAGGCGTTGTAGGGAGGTCATACAGGCACGTGGAGGCCACACACACTAGTGAGCATCATTTTGACTTGTTTTAAGGACATTGCATTCCACTTTAATTTTGTGGGTGACACCAAATTCAGACCTCCATTGGTTAATAAATTTGATTTCCATTGATGATTTTTGTGTGATTTTGTACTTTGTACAGAACAAAGTATTCAATGAGAATATTTCATTCATTCAGATCTAGGATGTGTTATTTGAATGTTCCCTTAATTTTTTTGAACAGTGTACTTTAAAGGAATAGAGTCTAAAGCAGGGGTCTCAAACATGCGGTCCCTGAGGCAGGCATCTGCGGCCCGCTGTCCACTTAGGAAGCAACACTGATTGACAATCAATTTCACATGCTGTTGTGCAAATGGAATAGACAACAGATGGAAATTATTGGCAATTATCAAGACAATTATCAATTATCAAGACACACTCAATAAAGGAGTGGTTCTGCAGGTGGGGACCACAAACCACATCTCAGTACCAATGCTTTCTGGCTGATGTTTTGGTCACTTTTGAAAGTTGGTTGTGCTTCACACTCGTGGTAGCATGAGATGGACTCAACAACCCACACAAGTGGCTAAGATAGTGCAGCTCATCCAGGATGGCACATCAATGCGAGCTGTGGCACGAAGGTTTGCTTTGTCTGTCAGCGTAGTGTCCAGAGGCTGGAGGCGATACCAGGAGACAGGCCAGTACACCAGGAGACGTGGAGGGAGCTGTAGGAGGGCAACAATCCAACAGCAGGACCGCTACCTCCGCCTTTGTGCAAGGAGGAACAGGAGGAGCACTGCCAGAGCCCTGCAAAATGACCTCCAGCAGGCCACAAATGGGCATGTGTCTGCACAAACGGTTAGAAACCGACTCCATGAGGATGGTCTGAGTGCCCGATGTCCACAGATGGGGGTTGTGCTCACCGCCCAACACTGTGCAGGACGCTCGGCATTTGCCACAGAACACCAGGATTGGCAAATTTGCCACTGGTGCTCTGTGCTCTTCACAGATGAAAGCAGGTTCACACTGAGCACATGTGACAGACGTGACAGAGTCTGGAGACGCCATGGAGAGCGATCTGCTCCCTGCAACATCCTTCAGCATGACCTGTTTGGTAGTGGGTCAGTAATGGTATGGGGTGGCATTTCTTTGAAGGGCCGCACAGCCCTCCATGTGCTTGCCAGAGGTAGCTTGACTGTCATTAGGTACCGAGATGAGATCCTCAGACCCCTTGTGAGACCATATGCTGGTGCAGGTGGCCCTGGGTTCCTCCTAATGCAGGACAATGCCAGACCTCATGTGGCTGGAGTGTGTCAGCAGTTTCTGCAAGATGAAGGCATTGAAGCTATGGACTGGCCTGCCAGTTCCCCAGACCTGAATCCGATTGAGCACATTTGGGACATCATGTCTCGCTCCATCCACTAACGTCACGTTGCACCACAGACTGTCAAGGAGTTAGCGGAAACTTTAGTCCAGGTCTGGGAGGAGATGTCATGTTGTCAGGATCCCGTCTGGGTTGGAGCCGATGTTACTGCAAACACTAGGGAAAGCAGAGGCAGGTAGCGTAGTCAGAAGGCAGGCCGAGGTCGGTACACAGGAAAGCAGTGTTTGTAGCAGGGAAGCAGGCAAATAACGTAGTCAGGTGGCAGCCGGAGGTCGGTACACAGGAAAGGCAGTTCGGTAGCAGAGGAGCAGGCAGATAACGTAGTCAGGTGGCAGCAGGAGGTCGGTACACAGGAGAGCAGTGTTTGTAACAGCAGGAACAGCAGGAGAAAGAGCTTGACTAAAGGCTGGAAGCACAATAATCTCGCAATGACACACCCACAGGGCCAGGTTTATATAGGGTGTGTAATTGGCAATCAGAGGCCCAATCAAGAGAGCACTAGGTGTAGCCAATCAGGAAGAACAGTCAATGGTATCTGGGTTCAGCAAGGAACTTTGCAGCCAGCAGAATAGCTCAGATGGTAGAGCTGCTGGCCAGTGGACAAGAGGTACTGGGTTCGACTCCTGACAGTACTCCCCTCCTTCCAGGATGGCCTCTGGACATCTCAGGAGCTGGCTTATCCGGGTACCTTTGATGAAAGGCTCTTGTTAGTCTAGGAGCATGGACGTTGTCCCTTGGTTCCCATGAATTTTCCTCTGGTCCGTAACCCTTCCACTGCACCAGATACTGCAGTTTACCTCTGAATTTTCGGGAGTCCAGAATCTTATCCACAATGTATTCTTCTTCACCACGGATCCTTTCTGGTGGAGGAGGTGGCTGAATTCTTCCTGGAAACGGGTTTTCACAGAAGGGTTTGAGCAAGGATATGTGAAACACTGGATGAATCTTTAGATTGTTGGGAAGTTTTAAACGAAAAGCAACCTGGTTAATTTTTGCAGAAATTTGAAAAGGTCCAATGAATTTCTGACCCAATTTGGAGGATGGCACATGTGTCTTAAGGTTTTTAGTGGACAGCCAAACTTTGTCTCCAACCTGAAGAGCAGGGGGCACTCTCCGATGTTTATCTGCTGTTTCCTTATATTCTTCCTGGGTCTTGAGCAATATCTCTGATAATTCCTTCTGGGATTCCTGTAATTTTGTAAGCCTGTCATTAACAGCAGGAATGGGAGTGTTCACTGGCAGATTAGGGATAAATACTGGATGTACTCCATAATTAGCAAAAAATGGGGTTTGAGATGTAGCGCTATGTATGGAGTTGTTGTAGGCAAACTCTGCTGTTGGTAAATAGTCCACCCAGTCATCCTGAAGATAGGAAATGAAGCAACGGAGGTATTGCTCCAAAGTCTGGTTCGTTCTCTCCGTCTGGCCATTGGACTGAGGATGGAAAGCGGTAGAAAGATTCACCGTGACTCCCAAGGCTGTACAGAAACTCTTCCAAAATGTTGACGTAAACTGAACGCCTCTGTCAGACACCACGCTGTCAGGAATTCCATGTAACCTGAATACTTCTTTGATCATCAGTTCTGCAGTTTTTTCAGCAGTAGGAATTCCTTCAGTTGGAATAAAGTGGGCCATTTTTGTGAGTCGGTCCACTATGACAAGGATGACGGTCATCTGTTTGGAAGGGGGTAGTTCCACAATAAAATCCATGGAAATAGATCCCCAAGGCCTGGATGGAACTGGGAGTGGTTGCAAGAGTCCTAGAGGAGACGATCGTGGGGTCTTGTTTCGTGCGCATGTTAAACAGGTTGAAACATATTTCCTCATGTCCTTCCTACAATTAGGCCACCAAAAGAAACGAAGTAGTAAGTCTTGTGTTTTTGCAACTCCAGGATGTCCTGCCAGTTTAGAATCATGGACACTTTTGAGGACTTCAAGGCGAGAAGATTCAGGTACATATATTTGGTGTTTCTGCATCCAAAACCCCTCTTTGAATGAAAGATCGACGTCTTCCGAAGGATGGTTAAGGAAAGAGTCCTCTTGATATCCATCTTTAATTCTATTACCTAGTCCTCTAGAGTGCAATATTCCCAAAAAATTTTTAGGGCCTAGAATTGTATCATCATTACTAGACCTCTCCTGAGGTTCCGAACACATCCTGGACAGGGCGTCAGCCTTGCCATTCCTTGAACCAGGCCGGTAAGAGATTATAAAATTGAATCTTGAGAAAAATAAGGCCCATCGTGCTTGTCTTGCAGACAATCTTTTTGCTGTACGGAGGAATTCAAGATTCTTGTGGTCCGTGAGGACAGTCACAGGGTGATTGGCACCTTCCAGAAGATGTCTCCACTCGGAGAAGGCAACTTTAATGGCTAACAGTTCTTTATTACCAATGTCGTAGTTCTTTTCTGCAGATGACATGGTGTGGGAAAGAAACGCACATGGGTGAAGTTGCATCTTGTCCCCAACTCGCTGAGACAGAATAGCTCCCACTGCAGAGTCCGAGGCGTCCACTTCGACAGTAAATGGCAATTCAGGATTTGGGTGTACTAACAATGGAGCAGACGTAAAAAGAGTTTTCAACTTGTCAAAAGCCTCCTGTGCCTCTGGAGACCAGAAAAATGCTTTTGTCTTTTTTGTTAGTGTAGTAATTGGTAGTATGATCCGTGAAAAGTTCTTTATAAATTTTCGGTAAAAATTTGCAAATCCTATGAAACGCTGGACGTCTTTTAAATTTCTTGGAACAGGCCAGTCCACTACAGCATTGATTTTGCCGGGATCCATGCTCAGACCTTCTGGGGAGATGATATATCCCAGAAATTGGATACTGGTTTGTTCAAACTCACATTTTTCAAGTTTAATGTAGAGATGGTTCTCCTGTAGTCGTTCCAAGACTAACTGGACGTGCCTGCGATGCTCTTCCAAGGTGTCTGAAAATATAAGAATGTCATCGAGATAAGCCACAACGAATTGGTCCAAGAAATCTCGAAATACATCATTAATAAAATGTTGAAAGGTGGCTGGGGCATTGCTAAGGCCAAAGGTCATAACAAGAGATTCAAAATGTCCATATCTCGTTCTGAAGGCGGTCTTCCACTCATCTCCTGGGCGAATCCGTATGAGGTTGTAAGCCCCTCTAAGATCCAGCTTCGTAAAGATTTTCGCAGAACGGAGTCTCTCAAATAGTTCAGGAATCAAGGGTAGCGGGTAGCGATTCTTGACAGTGATATTATTCATCTCTCTGTAGTCAATACATGGCCGCAGAGTGGAGTCTTTCTTTTCAACAAAGAACAGGGGTGCCCCAGCTGGAGATGTGGAAGGTCGAATAAAGCCTTTCTCTAAATTTTCATCCAGGAACTTTCTTAATACCTTCAATTCAGGTTCGGAAAGATTGTAAATCCGTCCAAATGGAATGGTTGCTCCTGGCAGCAATTCAATGGGACAGTCATAAGGACGGTGAGGAGGTAATTGATCTGCTTTCTTCTTACTGCAGACATCAGAGAACTGCTGATATTGAGGTGGTAGTTTCTCTTCCTTCTCATGCGAAATCTCAGAGATTTGGACTTGTTGGAGAACAGGGGTTCCTTATGACAATTATTCTTACAGTAGTCAGATGGAAAGGTGATGGTCCTTGATGCCCAGTTGATAGAAGGGTTATGGACTGAAAACCAGGGGATCCCTAGAATAACCGGAAATTTCGGAGATGAAATAAGGTGGAAACTGACAGCTTCATGATGATCCGGGTCGATACAAATCTCCAGTTCGATTGTCTCATGCGTGACAGGTCCAGAAGACAAAGGTAATCCATCCACAGTTTCCATTTCAATTGGTGTGGATTTGGTCCTACTGGAAATATCATTATCACGTGTAAATTTTAAGTCCATAAAATTTCCTCCTGCTCCCGAATCCAACAGGGCAGAGCATTGTATTTTTTGGGTGCCCATTACAACCTGAATGGGGATTACAAAATGAGATGATGTGGTATGTATTTTGTCTATTTCTGGCGTTACTGATGAGATAGTCTGCAAGATGGAATCCGACTGCTGAGAAAGGTCCGTATTGCTGGCAGACCTGTTGTTGGTAAAGGCTATAGTCCTTTTGTTAGGACAGTTGATGGCATAGTGTCCAGGGTCCCCACAATAGAGGCAGAGATGTTCTGCACGTCGCCTCTCCTTCTCCTGTGCAGAGAGTGGTCTTCGGATGACGTCGATCTGCATCGGTTCAGACACAACTTGCGTCTTTTCTTGGTGGTCTGATGCTGAAAATGAGAAGCCAGGGCTATTCCCAAGTGCTCGCAGTCTCTCCTTTCAGTAAGTCTCTGGTCAATCCGGATACATAGTTGAATAAAGTCCTCCAACTGGTCAGGGGTCTCAACCCTGGCAAGCTCGTCTTTCACTGGTTCTGATAACCCTCGTCGAAATTGACTTCTCTGGGCCGCTGGATTCCAGGTGGTGTCGGCCACCCAGCGACGGAACTCCGATGTATATTCCGCAACAGAGCGACGTCCTTGGCGCAAATTATGTAATTTGGTTTCTGCTGTGGCACAGCGGTTTGGGTCATCAAAAACTTGATTCATAGCTGCGATGAAAGCTTCCAGGTCATTAAGGAGGGCATAGTCCTTTTCTACATAAGGTGAAGCCCAAGCAAGAGCTTCATCCGTCAGGAGATTTATCATGAAAAAAACTTTCTTCCTCTCACTGGTAAAGGGAGCAGGTTGCATCTGGAAGTATATGCGGCATTGATTGAGGAATCCTCGGTACTGCTTGCGATCCCCACTGAACTTTGCAGGCAGCGGCAGCCGCGCATTTGATTCGGACCCTGAATTGCGCACGTCCAGTAGTTGTTTTTGTAGCTCAATTACTTCCTGTTGTATCGCCGTGAAATCAGTTTGTAACTTGGCATATTTTCCTTGAGAGTCAGTACAAAAACTTTGAAGCTCCGTAACTTGCCGCCTCAGGGTGTTCACAGCGGACTCCATTTTGGCGCGAGATTATTCTGTCAGGATCCCGTCTGGGTTGGAGCCGATGTTACTGCAAACACTAGGGAAAGCAGAGGCAGGTAGCGTAGTCAGAAGGCAGGCCGAGGTCGGTACACAGGAAAGCAGTGTTTGTAGCAGGGAAGCAGGCAAATAACGTAGTCAGGTGGCAGCCGGAGGTCGGTACACAGGAAAGGCAGTTCGGTAGCAGAGGAGCAGGCAGATAACGTAGTCAGGTGGCAGCAGGAGGTCGGTACACAGGAGAGCAGTGTTTGTAACAGCAGGAACAGCAGGAGAAAGAGCTTGACTAAAGGCTGGAAGCACAATAATCTCGCAATGACACACCCACAGGGCCAGGTTTATATAGGGTGTGTAATTGGCAATCAGAGGCCCAATCAAGAGAGCACTAGGTGTAGCCAATCAGGAAGAACAGTCAATGGTATCTGGGTTCAGCAAGGAACTTTGCAGCCAGCAGAATAGCTCAGATGGTAGAGCTGCTGGCCAGTGGACAAGAGGTACTGGGTTCGACTCCTGACACATGTGTGCATTGCCACGAAGATCGTCGCGGTTGCACATTTTGACTTCTCACAGCTGATCTGCTGTTTCTTTGTGTTTGGCAGCTAGGGAGTTAATTCTGTCTGTGCTCGGTGCTGGGACTGGGTGCAGTTTTCTCCCGGCTGCAATTGATTATTTGTTGATTGGTTTCCTTTAAATTCCTGGTTGTCTGCTTGGGGAGTTGCCAGTGAAACCTTCATGCAGACCACAGATAGGAATGAATCTGTATAGACTTTAGTTGTGAGCTCCTTAGTTGTTCTAAGCTCAACTTGGTTAGAGTTTATTTCCCAGACCATTTATGTTCCTTTGGTGTTTGAGTGTGTATGCAAGCGAGTGTTATCCTGTCTGTCTTATATGTCTAATCTGTGTATTTAGCTGAGATCAGCCCATATCCCTTTGGTGGTAGTCAGGATCCTTCTTAGGACTGATTACAGGGTTCAGGGTCTGATAGGAGACAGGGTTAGGTTGGAGACTTGGACCTCTGAACCATTATCAGTACCTCCAAGGTGAGGGATTAGTTAGGACCCCAGTTTAGGGTCAGGTTAGATCCCGGTCCACCTCTTTCCTGTTTCAGCTCATCAAGTCCTCAAGATTAACCCTGAGTTCAGCAGATATCGTGTCAGGTAAATCTATTCTATACTTACATGCTGATGTTGCTATACTAGTTGTTGTATAGAGTGTTGCTCCTGTATTAATAGTTTACTGACATTGTATACATATCATTAGACAGCGTGACATTTTCACTGGCCATAAAAATTATCTCCAGTTACCATGGATCCAGTAGCCCAGCTGGCTCTGCAGTTGCAGGGATTATCCATGGAGCTGACGGACATTAAGTCCAAAGTTTTGTCTCCCCTGGAGCAAACCAGAGTTGAACCTAAAGTAGCTCTCCCGGACAGGTTCACTGGTGGGCGAGACAAATTTTTCACCTTCCGGGAGGCATGTAAATTGTATTTTCGGCTTCGGCCTCGATCATCAGGGAGTGATGAGCAGAGAGTGGGAATTGTTATCTCACTTCTGCAAGGGGACCCTCAATCCTGGGCATTTTCCCTTCCTCCGGGATCCCCGGCTCTACTGTCTGTAGATCAATTTTTTACTGCCCTGGGATTGGTATATGATGACCCAGATCGGGTCTCTCTTGCTGAGACTAAATTACGTAAGATACAGCAGGGAGATCGTCCTGCAGAGGAATTTGCTTCTGAGTTTCGTAGATGGGCCACAGATACTCAGTGGAATGACCCAGCTCTTAGGAGCCAGTTTTGTCATGGGCTTTCTGATAAATTAAAAGACGTTTTGGCTCAGTATGAGTCTCCTCATTCACTGGAGGCTGCTATGGCCTTAGCTATCCGTACTGATAGACGGCTTCGGGAGAGGGGTGAGGTAACCCCACTCCCTGTTGTTTCTCCACCTACCACTAAAGTCCCTTATGTTGAGGTTCCCCTTGTCTGTTCGGATGAGCCTATGCAGTTGGGAGGGACATCATTTCGTAGGAGGGGATTGGCGGTACGCAGCAGGACTAGAAGATGTTTTTTCTGCGGGAAAGAGGGACATTTTGTTGGAGAATGTCCATCCCGTGCCTTGTTGAGCCAAAAGTCGCCGGAAAACTGTTAATCCCAGGTTGTGTGGTGGACGACAACCTGGGAGTATGTATTTCATCCGCCAGTTCTTCTCAGTTCCTTGTACCAGTGGAGGTGGTAGTTGGTACGAGAGTGGAGAGATTGTCTGTTCTTCTTGATAGTGGTTCCGGGGCTAATCTGGTTGACGCTCAGTTTGCTCAGGCTCAAGGTATGCATCTGAGTGTATTGGTCAAACCGATCCCTATATTCTCCATTGACGCCAGGCCTCTCGGCCAAGGTAGCTTTGTTCATGAGGTTCATAACATTGACCTTCGGGTAGGGGCAATACATAGGGAACAATTATCTTGTTATGTGTTGGAGGGTCTACCTACTCCCATTGTGTTGGGACTTCCTTGGTTGGTTAAACATAACCCTGTGATTAATTGGCAGTCCAGAGAAATAAGCCAATGGGGTGAGTTTTGCAAAAGCAACTGCATGAACACAGTCATCAGTGCGGTCGTGCCTAGTACATTGCCTCCTTTTTTGGAGGATTTTGGGGATGTTTTCTCTGAGGAGGGGTGTCAGGAGTTGCCTCCTCATCGCGTGTATGACTGCTCTATTAATCTCCTTCCTGATGCTAAGTTGCCTAAAGCTAGGTTGTATAATCTTTCTGGTCCTGAGAGGCAGGCTATGAAAGATTATATTTCTGAAAGTCTGGCCAAAGGGCATATTAGACCTTCATCTTCCCCAGTAGCCGCGGGGTTCTTCTTTGTGAAGAAGAAAGATGGAGGCCTACGCCCTTGCTTGGATTTCCGCGAACTTAATCGGATTACTGTTCGAGATCCGTATCCACTCCCTCTTATTCCTGATCTCTTCAATCAAATTGTTGGCGCCAAATGGTTCTCTAAATTGGATCTCAGGGGGGCGTATAATTTGATTAGGATAAAAGAGGGGGATGAGTGGAAAACGGCGTTTAACACGCCGGAGGGACATTATGAGAACCTTGTCATGCCTTTTGGTCTGACTACTGCACCAGCAGTATTCCAACATTTTGTTAATGACATTTTTCGTCACCTTGTGGGGCTGTTTGTGGTTGTATATTTGGACGACATTTTAATTTACTCGCCAGATCTTGTGTCTCATCAGGAGCATGTGAGACAGGTGTTGCAGATCTTGCGAGACAATAAACTATACGCCAAACTGGAGAAGTGTGTATTTGCCGTACAGGAACTTCAGTTTTTGGGTTTTTTGGTGTCAGCCTCCGGTTTCCGTATGGACCCTGAAAAGGTGAGAGCAGTGCTTGAATGGGATCAGCCAAGGGATCTTAAGGCTCTGCAGCGTTTTTTGGGGTTTGCTAACTACTACCGGAAATTTATTTGTAATTTCTCATCTGTCGTCAAACCTCTCACTGACATGACAAGAAAAGGGACGGATTTTTCTAAATGGTCGGACAAAGCTTGCCAAGCCTTTTCCTCTTTGAAGAAATGTTTTGCTTCGGCACCCGTTCTCATTCAACCAGATGCATCTCAGCCGTTCATTGTGGAGGTGGATGCGTCTGACGTAGGGGTGGGTGCTATATTGTCCCAGGGTCCGTCCCCTGGTAAATGGCATCCGTGCGCTTTCTTTTCTAAGAAATTGTCGTCCGCCGAAAGGAATTATGATATCGGCAATAGGGAACTTTTGGCCATTAAGTTAGCTTTTGAAGAATGGCGTCACTTTTTGGAGGGGGCAGTCCACCCGGTTACCGTTATTACTGATCACAAGAACCTGTTGTATTTGGAATCCGCTAAGCGTCTGAATTCCAGACAAGCTCGATGGTCGTTGTTTTTTACCAGGTTTAATTTTGTCGTCACTTATCGCCCGGGGTCTAAGAATGTAAAGGCTGATGCCTTGTCTCGCAGTTTCCCAGGGGCCGGGAAAACGGATGACCCGAGTCCTATCCTTCAGGAGGGGGTGGTAGTGTCAGCTGTTTTTTCTGAGCTTGAGGAGGAGGTGTTAGAGGCTCAGGGGGACGCCCCTGCAGGACCTCCAGGGAGACTGTTTGTCCCAAATCTGTTGAGACAAAAGGTTATTGAGGCACATCATAATTCTGCTCTAGCAGGACATCCAGGGAGTAAGGCTACTTTAGATCTCCTTTCTCGCCGGTTTTGGTGGCCTAATGCTAATAAAGATGTTATAACTTTTGTCGCGTCATGTGGGGTGTGTGCTCGCTCTAAAACCCCTCATACCCGTCCGTCTGGGACCCTTTTACCCTTGAAACTTCCGGAGCGTCCATGGACTCATTTATCTATGGACTTCATTACGGACCTTCCTCCGTCGTCAGGGAATACTGTCATACTGGTGGTTGTTGACAGGTTCAGTAAGATGGCACATTTCGTTGCTCTTCCTGCACTCCCTAATGCTAAAACTCTGGCGCAGGTGTTCATTAGGGAGATCGTTAGACTTCATGGGTTGCCTTCTGATGTGGTGTCAGATAGGGGGTCTCAGTTTGTGTCCAAATTTTGGAGGGCATTTTGTTTACGTCGGGGGATGCAATTGTCATTTTCCTCGGCTTTTCATCCGCAGACCAATGGTCAGAGCGTCTGAATCAGAGCTTAGAGACATATCTCCGGTGTTTTGTTTCAGAGAACCAGGAGGACTGGTCTTCTTTCTTGCCTCTGGCAGAGTTCGCTCTTAACAACAGGCGGAGCGAGTCCACTGGTAAGTCCCCGTTTTTTGGGGCATATGGTTTCCATCCCCAGTTTTGTACTTTCAATGGGGGGGGCCCTTCTGGGGTTCCTGAGGAGGAGCGTTTCTCGTCGTCACTTGCTTCTGTGTGGAGAGGTGTATTGAATAATCTGAGTGCGATGGGGAACCGTTACAAACGTATGGCTGATAGGAGGAGAGTTTCTGGTCCAGATCTGAATGTGAACGATCTGGTATGGTTGTCTACCAGGAATATAAAACTTAAGGTTCCCTCCTGGAAACTGGGTCCCAGATTCATCGGGCCGTACAGGATCAGTTCCATAATTAATCCTGTGGCATTTCGTCTGGACCTCCCTCCTACGTTTAAAATTCATAATGTGTTCCACAAGTCATTACTTAAAAGGTATGTGGCACCAGTCATACCGTCACCTCTACCTCCTCCTCCTGTGTTGGTCAATGGTAACTTGGAATTTCAAGTATCAAAGATCATTGACTCACGTCTGAATCGCCGGTCCCTTCAGTACTTGGTGCATTGGAAGGGGTATGGTCCAGAGGAGAGGACGTGGGTCCCTGCGTCTGATGTTAACGCAGATCGTTTGGTTCGGACCTTCCACAGAACTCACCCGGGCAGGCCTGGCCCTGAGGGTCCGGAGGCCCCTCGTAGAAGGGGGGGTACTGTCATGTGTGCATTGCCACGAAGATCGTCGCGGTTGCACATTTTGACTTCTCACAGCTGATCTGCTGTTTCTTTGTGTTTGGCAGCTAGGGAGTTAATTCTGTCTGTGCTCGGTGCTGGGACTGGGTGCAGTTTCTCCCGGCTGCAATTGATTATTTGTTGATTGGTTTCCTTTAAATTCCTGGTTGTCTGCTTGGGGAGTTGCCAGTGAAACCTTCATGCAGACCACAGATAGGAATGAATCTGTATAGACTTTAGTTGTGAGCTCCTTAGTTGTTCTAAGCTCAACTTGGTTAGAGTTTATTTCCCAGACCATTTATGTTCCTTTGGTGTTTGAGTGTGTATGCAAGCGAGTGTTATCCTGTCTGTCTTATATGTCTAATCTGTGTATTTAGCTGAGATCAGCCCATATCCCTTTGGTGGTAGTCAGGATCCTTCTTAGGACTGATTACAGGGTTCAGGGTCTGATAGGAGACAGGGTTAGGTTGGAGACTTGGACCTCTGAACCATTATCAGTACCTCCAAGGTGAGGGATTAGTTAGGACCCCAGTTTAGGGTCAGGTTAGATCCCGGTCCACCTCTTTCCTGTTTCAGCTCATCAAGTCCTCAAGATTAACCCTGAGTTCAGCAGATATCGTGTCAGGTAAATCTATTCTATACTTACATGCTGATGTTGCTATACTAGTTGTTGTATAGAGTGTTGTTCCTGTATTAATAGTTTACTGACATTGTATACATATCATTAGACAGCGTGACAGGAGATCCCTCAGACTATCTGCCGCCTCATCAGGAGCATGCTCAGGCGTTGTAGGAAGGTCATACAGGCACAGGGAGCTGATACAGGCACGTGGAGGCCACACACACTACTAAGTATCATTTTGACTTGTTTTAAGGACATTACATTCCACAAGTTTGTGAGTGACTCCAAATCCAGGCTTCCATTGGTTAATAAATTTGATTTCCATTGATGATTTTTGTGTTATTTTGTTTTCAGCACATTCAACTTTGTACAGAACAAAGTATTCAATGAGAATATTTCATTCATTCAGATCTAGGATGTGTTATTTGAGTGTTCCCTTTATTTTTTTTGAGCAGTGTATATATATATATATATATATATATATATATATATATATATACAGTTAGGTCGATAAATATTTGGACAGAGACAACATTTATCTAATTTTGGTTCTAGACATCACCACAATGAATTTGAAACAAAACAAATCAGATGCAGTTGAAGTTCAGACTTTCAGCTTTCATTTGAGGGTATCCACATTAAAATTGGATGAAGGGTTTAGGAGTTTCAGCTCCTTAACATGTGCCACCCTGTTTTTAAAGGGACCAAAAGTAATTGGACAATTGACTCCGAGGCTATTTCATGGACAGGTGTGGGCAATCCCTTCATTATATCATTCTCAATTAAGCAGATAAAAGGGCTGGTGTTGATTTGAGGTGTGGTGTTTGCATTTGGAAGGTTTAGCTGTGAAGGAAACATGCGGTCAAAGGAGCTCTCCATGCAGGTGAAACAAGCTATCCTTAAGCTGCAAAAAACAGAAAAAACCCATCCGAGAAATTGCTACAACTTTAGGAGTGGCAAAATCTACAGTTTGGTACATTCTGAGAAAGAAAGAAAGCACTCGTGAACTCATCAATGCAAAAAGACCTGGGCGCCCATGGAAGACAACAGTGGTGGATGATCACAGAATACTATCCATGGTGAAGAGAAACCCTTCACAACAGCCAACCAAGTGAACAACACTCTCCAGGAGGTAGGCGTATCAATATCCAAATCTACCATAAAGAGAAGACTGCATGAAATTAAATACAGAGGGTTCACTGCACGGTGCAAGCCACTCATAAGAATCAAGAATAAAAAGGCTAGGCTGGACTTTGCTAAAAAACATCTAAAAAAGCCAGCACAGTTCTGGAAGAACATTCTTTGGACAGATGAAACCAAGATCAACCTCTGCTAGAATGATGGAAAGAGAAAAGTATGGCGAAGGCGTGGTACAGCTCATGATCCAAAGCATACCACATCATCTGTAAAACATGGCGGAAGCAGTGTGATGGCTTGGGCATGCATGGCTGCCAGTGGCACTGGGTCACTAGTGTTTATTGATGATGTTACACAGGACAGAAACAGCCGAATGAATTCTGAGGTATTCAGAGCCATACTGTGTGCTCAGATCCAGCCAAATGCAACCAAACTGATTGGTCGTCGTTTCATACTACAGATGGACAATGACCCAAAACATAAAGCCAAAGCAACCCAGGAGTTTATTAAAGCAAAGAAGTGGAATATATTGTTGAATGGCCAAGTCAGTCACCTGATCTCAACCCAATTGAACATGCATTTCACTTGTTAAAGACTAAACTTCAGACAGAAAGGCCCACAAACAAACAACAACTGAAAACCACCGCGGTGAAGGCCTGGCAGAGCATCAAAAAGAAGGAAACACAGCGTCTGGTGATGTCCATGAGTTCAAGACTTCAGGCAGTCATTGCTAACAAAGGGTTTTCAACCAAGTACTAGAA
Organism: Oophaga sylvatica; assembly: GCA_033576555.1. Classification (NCBI taxonomy): domain Eukaryota; kingdom Metazoa; phylum Chordata; class Amphibia; order Anura; family Dendrobatidae; genus Oophaga; species Oophaga sylvatica. The sequence goes on along the minus strand of JARQOD010000002.1, from coordinate 229,233,694 downwards.
ATGAACATTTTATTTACAATTATTTAATCTGTCCAATTACTTTTGGTCCCTTTAAAAACAGGGTGGCACATGTTAAGGAGCTGAAACTCCTAAACCCTTCATCCAATTTTAATGTGGATACCCTCAAATGAAAGCTGAAAGTCTGAACTTCAACTGCATCTGATTTGTTTTGTTTCAAATTCATTGTGGTAATGTCTAGAACCAAAATTAGATAAATGTTGTCTCTGTCCAAATATTTATGGACCTAACTGTATATATATATATATATATATATATATATATATATATATATATATACAGTACAGACCAAAAGTTTGGACACACCTTCTCATTTAAAGATTTTTCTGTATTTTCATGACTATGAAAATTGTACATTGACACTGAAGGCATCAAAACTATGAATTAACACATGTGGAATTATATACTTAACAAAAAAGTGTGTAACAACTGAAATTATATCTTATATTCTAGGTTCTTCAAAGTAGCCACCTTTTGCTTTGATGACTGCTTTGCACACTGTTGGCATTCTCTTGATGAGCTTCAAGAGGTAGGGAAACTCGTTATTAATTGGACTGCTTCGGACAGGGAGTATACGGTTGGTTTATTTTTTTACTTTTTATTACAGGAGACCGATGGCGTCGCTTGGATCTGGGTGTGCAATAAAAATATGAAAACCGTGTTGTTTTATTTCATTAAAATACTTTATTCTTATGTGTGTGTGTTTTTTAACCCTTTCAAACTTTAAGATTAATAATGGATAGGCGTCTTATTGACGCCTCTTCATTATTAACCTGGCTTAATGTCACCTTACAATAGCAAGGTGATATTAACCCCTTATTACCCCATATGCCACCGCTACACGGCAGTGGGAAGAAAGGGGCTAAGTGCCAGAATTGGCGCATCGTACAGATGCGCCAATTCTGGGCGGCTGGGTGCTGGTATTTTTAGCCAGGGGGTGCGCCAATATCCATGGCCCCTTCTGGGCTATGAATATCAGCCCGCAGCTGTCTGCGTAGCTTTTCTGGCTATAAATTATAGGGGGACCCCACATCATTTTTTTCGTGGGGTCCCCCTATTTTAATAGCCAGTAAAGGCTAGCTGCGGGCTGATATTCATAGCCTGGGAAGCTCCATGGGTATTAACCCCTTGCCAGGCTAGAAATATTTTGGTGTTATCATTCATATTTTCTGAAAAAAGGCCAAGAAAGCAAAAATTCCGCCGGGGTATGTAAACTTTTGAGCACAACTGTACATACACACATATACCGTACATACATGTACACACATATATCGTACATACATACACACATATACCACACGCACAGATACACTCACATATACCGTTCATACATACATAAACATATACAGTGGTGGCCAAAAGTAATGGCACTCCTGCAATTCTTTCAGATAATACTCAGTTTCTTCCTGAAAATGATTGCAAACACAAATTCTTTGGTATTATTACCTTCATTTAATTTGTCTTCAATGAAAAAACACAAAAAGAATTGACCTAAAGCCAAATTGGATATAATTCCACACCAAACCTAAAAAAGGGGGTGGACAAAAGTATTGGCACTGTTTGAAAAATCATGTGATGCTTCTCTAATTCGTGTAATCACCAGCACCTGTAACTTACCTGTGGCACCTAACAGGTGTTGGCAATAACTAAATGACACTTGCAGCCAGTTAACATGGATTAAAGTTGACTCAACCTCTGTCCTGTGTCCTTGTGTGTACCACATTGAGCATGGAGAAAAGAAAGAAGACCAAAGAACTGTCTGAGGACTTGAGAAACCAAATTGGGAGGAAGCATGAGCAATCTCAAGGCTACAAGTCCATCTTCAAAGACCTGAATGTTCCTGTGTCCTCAGTGCGCAGTGTCATCAAGAAGTTTAAAGCCCATGGCACTGTGGCTAACCTACCTAGATGTGGAAGGAAAAGAAAAATTGACTAGAGATTTCAATGCAAGATTGTGCGGATGGTGGATAAAGAACCTCGACTAACATCCAAACAAGTTCAAGCTGCCCTGCAGTCCGAGGGTACAACAGTGTCAACCCGTACTATCCGTCGGCATCTAAATGAAAAGGGACTGTATGGTAGGATACCCATGAAGACCCCACTTCTTACCCCGAGACATAAAAAAGCCAGGCTGGAGTTTGCCAAAACTTACCTGAGAAAGCCTAAAACGTTTTGGAAGAATGTTCTCTGGTCAGATGAGACAAAAGTCGAGCTTTTTGGGAAAAACCATAAACATAGAGTGTACAGGAAAAAAAAGAGGCATTCAAAGAAAAGAACACGGTCCCTACAGTCAAACATGGCGGAGGTTCCCTGATGTTTTGGGGTTGCTCTGCTGCCTCTGGCACTGGACTGCTTGACCGTGTGCATGGCTTTATGAAGTCTGAAGACTACCAACAAATTTTGCAGCATAATGTAGGGCCCAGTGTGAGAAAGCTGGGTCTCCCTCAGAGGTCATGGGTCTTCCAGCAGGACAATGACCCAAAACACACTTCCAAAAGCACTATAAAATGGTTTGAGAGAAAGCACTGGAGACTTCTAAGGTGGCCAGCAATGAGTCCAGACCTGAATCCCATAGAACACCTGTGGAGAGATCTCAAAATGGCAGTTTGGAGAAGGCACCCTTCAAATATCAGGGACCTGGAACAGTTTGCCAAAGAAGAATGGTCTACAATTCCAGCAGAGCATTGTAAGAAACTCATTGATGGTTACCGGAAGCGGTTGTTCGCAGTTATTTTGGCTAAAGGTTGTGCAACCAAGTATTAGGCTGAGGGTGCCAATACTTTTGTCTGGTCCATTTTTGGAGTTTTGTGTGAAATGATCAAGGATTGATTTTTGCTTCATTCTCTTTTCCTTGCAAGCAAATTAAATGAAGATAAAAATAGCAAATAATTTGTGATTGCAATCATTTTCAGGAAAAACTGAGTATTATCTGACAGAATTGCAGGGGTGCCAATACTTTTGGCCACCACTGTAACATACACACAGATAGAGACACACTAAATAGATACACACATATACATATACTGTACATACATACACACACATATGTACATATACAAACACACACATACTAATCTATGACATCAGATGATCAGATGAACTGTGGAGGAGGTCGGCCTCATAGTGCAGAGATCAGCTGGAGAGGACTACAGGGCCCACTGTGGGGGATGGGGATACAGAGTAGAGTGGATTTCAGCTCCCTGCTACAGAAGTGCTCTCCCGTGCAGTGAGCTCTCCTCACCTGACCTCCTCTCTGTGAGATGTCCTGTGCAGTGAGCCTCCTCACCTGACCTCCTCTCTGTGAGATGTCCTGTGCAGTGAGCTCTCCTCACCTGACCTCCTCTCTGTGAGATGTCCTGTGCAGTGAGCCTCCTCCCCGACCTCCTCTCTGTGAGATGTCCCATGCAGTGAGTGCTCCTCACCTGACCTCCTCTCTGTGAGATGTCCCATGCAGTGAGTGCTCCTCCCCGACCTCCTCTCTGTGAGATGTCCCGTGCAGTGAGTGCTCCTCACCGACCTCCTCTCTGTGTAGATGTTCCCATGAGAGTGAGCCTCCTCCCCGACCTCCTCTCTGTGAGATGTCCCGTGCAGTGAGTGCTCCTCCCCGACCTCCTCTCTGTGAGATGTCCCGTGCAGTGAGTGCTCCTCCCCGACCTCCTCTCTGTGAGATGTCCCGTGCAGTGAGTGCTCCTCCCCGACCTCCTCTCTGTGAGATGTCCCGTGCAGTGAGTGCTCCTCCCCGACCTCCTCTCTGTGAGATGTCCGTGCAGTGAGCCTCCCCCGACCTCCTCTCTGTGAGATGTCCCATCAGTGAGTGCTCCTCCCGACCTCCTCTCTGTGAGATGTCCCGTGCAGTGAGTGCTCCTCCCCGACCTCCTCTCTGTGAGATGTCCCATGCAGTGAGTGCTCCTCCCCGACCTCCTCTCTGTGAGATGTCCCATGCAGTGAGTGCTCCTCCCGACCTCCTCTCTGTGAGATGTCCCATGCAGTGAGCTCCTCCCCGACCTCCTCTCTGTGAGATGTCCCGTGCAGTGAGTGCTCCTCCCCGACCTCCTCTCTGTGAGATGTCCGTGCAGTGAGCCTCCTCCCCGACCTCCTCTCTGTGAGATGTCCCATGCAGTGAGTGCTCCTCACCTGACCTCCTCTCTGTGAGATGTCCCGTGCAGTGAGTGCTCCTCCCCGACCTCCTCTCTGTGAGATGTCCCATGCAGTGAGTGCTCCTCACCTGACCTCCTCTCTGTGAGATGTCCCGTGCAGTGAGTCTCCTCCCCGACCTCCTCTCTGTGAGATGTCCCGTGCAGTGAGTGCTCCTCCCCGACCTCCTCTCTGTGAGATGTCCCGTGCAGTGAGTGCTCCTCCCCGACCTCCTCTCTGTGAGATGTCCCGTGCAGTGAGTGCTCCTCCCCGACCTCCTCTCTGTGAGATGTCCCGTGCAGTGAGTGCTCCTCCCCGACCTCCTCTCTGTGAGATGTCCCATGCAGTGAGTGCTCCTCCCCGACCTCCTCTCTGTGAGATGTACCCCCGATTCAGTGAGTGCCTCCTCCCCGACCTCCTCTCTGTGAGATGTCCCATGCAGTGAGTGCTCCTCCCCGACCTCCTCTCTGTGAGATGTCCCGTGCAGTGAGCCTCCTCCCGACCTCCTTCGTGAAGTCCTGCATGAGCTCCCCTCAACCTTCTCTGAGATGCTGCAGCCTGCTAGGAATGGAACAGTGGAGGAAGCAAAAGACACACTGTAGGGCTATGTGCACACGTTGCATATTTTTTGTGTTTTTTAAAAAACGCATGAATGAAGCATCCTATTATTTAGAATGAATTCCGCAATTTTTGCGAAAAAAATGCATTGCGGAAAAAAACGCAGCATGTTCATTAATTTTGCGTTATATCTGCGTTTTTCCCTCTATATTATTGACCTAGACTGTTCCGGAAAATTTCGCAGGCAAAAACGCGCAATAAACACGATAAAAACGCATGCGTTTTTTAGCTGAAAAAGTCCATTTTGGCTCAGAAAATTTCTGCAAACATTCCTGAACGTGTGCATATAGCCTCAATCCTGCTCTTCCTCCACTGTTGTCCCTTACGTGCTGTGCGGCCCGGGCCCCCTGACTACAGGTGAGTACTCACCATTGGGATGCGCCATACAAGACATAGACAGCAGCCAGTGAGCGCTCTCATCAGTCTGGTGAGGAAAGCGTTCATTGGCCAGCGTCTCTCCCAGCATGACCTTTTTGAACTCCTGCACTCCGCTCTCTCCCTGGCTCTGGGTATTCACATGATTACGGGAGGGAGAGGCGCCCCTGTGCTGCATGACATTGGCCCAGCTGACTCCTGCCTATAATCTTGACTCAGTGGCCCCATAGCGCATATTCTGCTGCTATGGGCAGTACGCCCCTGCCTGAAGGGGCCCCCAGCAAGCCCCTGCCAGTTGCACTGGCTGCATCAGCGGCATGTCCGCCCCTGTGTTATATAGTTTGCAACCAAATCCATGTCCTGAGGCTGCAGATACAGGTCAAAGTTGAATTTGTTAGGAATTCCATGTGTTGTCACTGTTCTGATCCAGAGACAATGCAGCCCCAACTGCAACAATCTGTACAGCACTATATAATCCGCGGCTTCCCATTATACATAAAATCTATACATCACCCCCCTACACAGAGGATATATAGACCCCAGTCCTCAAGGTGCAGATGGGGTCAGAGACCTCCTCTCCATCCAGGTTTAGGATCCAGTGGAGGCTCCTACATCTCCCGGAGCACTTTACCTTCAGGCTGATTTTAGTGTTAGACAAGGGACAGTAATTAGTAGTTTACAGTCTGAGTGGCTGCATTAGCAGCACTCTGGCTGTAAACTGATTAACCCTTTTGAGATAGATTGACACCTCTTCATTACTAAGCCTGGCTTAATGTCACCTTACAATAGAAAGGTGACATTAACCCCTTATTAACCCCACTTGCCACCACTACAGGGCAAGTGGGAAGAACCCGACAAACCTCCAGAATAGGCGCATCTAATAGATGCGCCTTTTCTGGGCAGCTGCTGGCTGCTGTTTTTAGGCTGGGGGGGCCATAATCATGGCCCCTTTCCAGCCTTAGAATAGCAGCCCACAGCTGTATAGTTTTGCCGGGTTGGTTCAAAAACAGATGGGGACCCCACGTCAGGTTTTCTTTCATTCATTTTCCCTGCTTGCTGTTGCTGGCAGAACAGGGAGAATGATAGCTGACTTCAGCACCACAAGCAGGGGAACAGCGCTTACAGTAGCTGCCTCTTCCCCTGCAGCTAGCAGTGCACACAGAGGACAGTATGAACTGTTCTCCGTGTGCACGTGTGCCGCAAATTTGCGGACCGTGCTGCCGGAGAAAAACGGACATGTCAGCGTATTTTGCACACGGACACACGGTCCGTGAAAACATGCTGACATGTGCATAGACCCATTCATTTGAATGTGTCTACGTGTGTCAGTGTCTCTGGTACATGAGAAAACTGTCACCACACCTACCGGTGCCACTGAAGTGTTAAAGAGGCCTAACAGGGACAGAAGTAATATCTGTGGCATAAGGCACACTGTATCTCATCATCAACTTGACAAGTCCGGTCCTGCCCCAGCAACACTTATTTTGGAGGAGCTGGCCGATACTTGTGTGAAAATGCTATAAATTACAAAGCCAAAATTCTGGCATAAGTGCTTTAATGAATCAAGGCCAAAAACTATGGATAATTACATTTCTATTGTGTGATAATCATGCCTAATTTACTTAGGGATTTTTTGTTTTGCCTTATATCCCTATAAATACAAAGCAAATATTGTGTTCATTGTTACATACCTTTATGCTGTAAAAAAAATGACAAAAATGAACTAAGAAGTAGTAAAGTAACCACAATGTTGGCGGCCTTCCACTTTCTGTTGCAGTGAACAGGAAATGTACAAGAACTCCTTTCTTACGGTATGAGCAGACGGTCAGTAACTGGCAGCGCTTTGGACGCAGCATTCAAAGCGCTGCCGTCTATTGAATGCAAGTGAATCCGCATGTGTTCACTGAACAGTGGGGATTCTGTTATGTTACGGTAGCTGAAGAGTGCAGGTAAAAAAAGGAAATACACCAGAGCAGTTGGAATCTATGAGATTGCAGTACCCTGACTAACCACCGCAACTAGAGGCAGCCGTGGAGCGTTCCTACGTTGGTCCTAGACGCCTCGTCACAGCCTGAGAAACTAACTACACCTAAAGATAGAAATAGGAAAGCTATCTGCCCCGGAGCAGAACCCCAAAGATAATAGAAAGCCCCCAAACATGTAATGGCGGTTAGACAAGAGGAAATACTGACACAGAAAGAAAATAGTATGAGCAAACGCTGGGGCCCAAACTATCTAAACAGAAAAGGATAGGAAGGGTACTTACTGCAATCTCAGAAAACCCTGAAAAAACACCAACTCTACTAATTTCAAAATCACCTGCGATCACACGACCTCTACCACCTAAATTAGTTCTCTGGTGTAACAAAAACAAAACAGCAGCCACTGAAAAAAAAACTGGAAAAAGCAAAAGTACAAAACACAGTGGCTGGACTAAACTGAGAGGGCAAAAGCCCCCGGAGGGGACCCTGAAGGCCCCCACAGAAGTGCAGGACAAAATGCAAAAATATAGCAAAAACACAAAATAAGAAATTGTCTTATCTGATAGCAGGAGATGCAGACACGACACAGCAGGCTACAAGGGAAACTGGAAAGAAGGATTCAGACCAGAACAATTGATCACCGGCAACCCTGATGGGAAAATGACTCCCTTATATAAGACCAATCAGTAACACCTGATTCCCAGTCCTCACAATCCTCACTAGTACCGCTTGTAACCACCAGAGGGAGCCTCTGCTCAGAACTCATCTCAAACCCATTCACAACAGGATTCACCGGGTGCAATACATTCTATGGGTGAAATTTATCTTGCGGACACATGCTGCAGTCTGGAGAGACCCTCTGCATGTCTGTCTCCACGGGCGTCTCTGGACGTATAGTGGACATAGGATTTCTTGAAATCCCATCCATTATGCTGTAACATCTGGACGCTGCGGGTTGGACGAAGTACAAGTACGTACCCGCAGCGTTTACTGACCATGTGCACCTACCATTACATGTAAAACCTGATCCTTCACAGAATTTTTTTTCTATGCAACTGAACGACAACTTCAGATTTTCAGTGATGTCAGTTTTGGCATTTTTTAAGCAAGAAAGGATTTCCTAACAAACTGGCAATCCCCACATGTATTCAGGCTGTCTAGCAGTCGTAAATCATGCAGCTGTGGCAACATAAACTAAATCTCCAAGCACTTCCAAATACTCGGGAGAACCAGAGCAACGAGCATACTCGGGAGAACCAGAGCAACGAGCATACTCGGGAGAACCAGAGCAACGAGCATACTCGGGAGAACCAGAGCATCGAGCATACTCGGGAGAACCAGAGCAACGAGCATACTCGGGAGAACCAGAGCAACGAGCATACTCGGGAGTACCAGAGCAACGAGCATACTCGGGAGAACCAGAGCAACGAGCATACTCGGGAGAACCAGAGCATCGAGCATACTCGGGAGTACCAGAGCAACGAGCATACTCGGGAGAACCAGAGCATCGAGCATACTCGGGAGAACCAGAGCATCGAGCATACTCGGGAGTACCAGAGCAACGAGCATACTCGGGAGAACCAGAGCATCGAGCATTACTCGGGAGTACCAGAGCAACGAGCATACTCGGGAGAACCAGAGCATCGAGCATACTCGGGAGAACCAGAGCATCGAGCATACTCGGGAGTACCAGAGCAACGAGCATACTCGGGAGAACCAGAGCATCGAGCATACTCGGGAGTACCAGAGCATCGAGCATACTCGGGAGTACCAGAGCATCGAGCATACTCGCTCATCACTACTCATCAGTACAGAACACCTGCTGCCATTTTTCTCCACCCCACTTGCTATTTTTGTGCATACTTGAATCACTTGACCTTGTTTCCATGCCAAAGGTTTGGTTTCTTGGCTGCAATCCTTCCATGAGGAGCGCTCTTGACCAGACTTCTCCGACCAGTAGAACACTTTAGCTGGGCCCCACTAGCTGCTGCCAGTTCCGAGCTGATGTCACTGGCCGATCACTGTGTCTATGGTCCTCAATACTGTCCACTGCGCACAACACACGTCGTCACACAGCTCCATTACTGAAAAATTAAAAACTCTGCAGCTCATGGAAAACGGCAACACAAGCAAAGGTTTTGTTTTTTTTTCTATAAATTTCTTGTTTTACTACTTAAACAAACCTGTGTGCGTTTGGGATCGTAATTGTACTGACTTGGAGAATTCTGCACTTCGCTATCATCATCGCCCCTATCTCTACCTGGCCATGGCACTGCAGCCAGACAGAACTGGGAGAGAATATAACGTCCGCATTCTGGTGATTAGTGGTGGTTGGGATCCATCAACAATTATCTCATCCCTATAAGATATGGAAACACTACTAAGGGCTGTATATTCTCTCCTGCGAGAGAATGGGGCCAATTATGCTAATGACACTCAGCTCAAGATCTGTTAGAGATTGATCCAAGTGTCACCTGAGTGTGATCGCTGAGGTGCGGAGAAGATGAAGATAATTTCTCCATTGTCTGTGGGGCTGCACTCAGATGACATCTGAGTGCAGTCCGATGTTTCACACACACTCACAGACCTGTATTGATGTGCGTGACCTAATTATCGGATGCACCTGCAGCATGCTGCCATTCTTTTCTCATGATAAAACATCGGCTAGCACTCGCCGATGTGAACGAGCCCTAAAAACTACACAATGGACTTTGGCTGTGACACATGGGTAAATCCATTGGGTTTTTCTATCATCCACATTTCTGCACATTGGGAGTTTGCTGTGCCGATGATATTGTGACACTGTGACCAGCACAACTACAGGGATGTGAGCGTGATTGGAAGACATTCTGCAAGTGTCGTACAATACCTGATGAGGCAGGTGTATTTACTTGAGAAGTCCACACCAGAAGAGCTGTTTATTACGACAGGTTTCCTGCCTGATATTAAAATGAACAGTATAGCACTGAATATTAATATCAGCATTACACAGGCACTCGGGCATCGGTTACACCAGCCTCATCAGGTCCAATAGATCTCTTTAGTAATGTCTGCAGTTTGTGTTGAGCACCCGGTGACAGATGCAGTAGAAGAACGAATAGACTACACCGGCATGTGACGGGACAGCTCAGTGAGTGCTGCACGCAGTGATGAGGACGGTGCTTGCTCTATGACTACATGAGGCGACCGAGCAGCTTCTTGTCCTGCTGTTGCTATTGTTAATAAAGCTGATTATCAAAAAAACAAACCCCAGTGGTGACAGCAGGAAGTGACGCTCGGCCAATCAGACAGCAGGAAGTGACGCTCGGCCAATCAGACAGCAGGAAGTGACGCTCGGCCAATCACTGCGCGCGGCCCTGTTGCCGGGCAGCGCTCTAGGCGTGGGTCGGGCGCGCTCACGCTTACACTCTGGCGAGGTCGCGCTTCTCGTCCGTGGCGTGGGCACTGGGCACAGCACTGAGCACTCGCTGCGAGTGGAGAGCAATCCCCCGAATCTGCCGACCCCCCACAGTCACCGCCTCCCGGGGCTCGGAGATGGGGTGCTGTTTCTCTAAGCAAGCAAAGAGAAAGGAAAGCTCCAAGGAGTCTGCGGGAGGAGAGCAGCTGCAGCAGGTGGATGGCGGGGAGAGCAAGCAGTACAGCTGGGACAAGAGGAGAAGGTGAGCGCCGCCTGCGGGTGGGGGCTGTGGTGTGTCCGTGTGTGACGGGTCTGGGCTATTAGCCCTCATGGCCACTAATACCCCAGTACCAGAGCACTGTAGGGGTGTTTGTCATGTGCCCGTGTGTGTGCGGGTCTGGGCTATTAGCCATCATGGCCACTAATACCCCAGTACCAGAGCGCTGTAGGGGTGTTTGTCATGTGCCCATGTGTGTGGCGGGTCTGGGCTATTAGCCATCATGGCCACTAATACCCCAGTACCAGGCGCTGTAGGGTGTTGTTTGCCATGGTGACGGGTCTGGGCTATTAGCCATCATGGCCACTAATACCCCAGTACCAGAGCGCTGTAGGGGTGTTTGTCATGTGCCCGTGTGTGTGACGGGTCTGGGCTATTAGCCATCATGGCCACTAATACCCCAGTACCAGCGCTGTAGGGGTGTTTGTCATGTGCCCGTGTGTGTGACGGGTCTGGGCTATTAGCCATCATGGCCACTAATACCCCAGTACCAGAGCGCTGTAGGGTGTTTGTCATGTGACGGTGCTGGGCTTATTAGCCCTCATGGCCACTAATACCCCAGTACCAGAGCGCTGTAGGGTGTTTGTCTGTTGACGGTGCTGGGCTATTAGCCCTCATGGCCACTAATACTACATACCAGAGCGCTGTAGGGGTGTTTGTCATGTCCCATGTGTGTGACGGTCTGGGCTATTAGCCCTCATGGCCACTAATACTCCAGTACCAGAGCGCTGTAGGGGTGTTTGTCATGTGCGGTGCTGGGCTATTAGCCCTCATGGCCACTAATACCCCAGTACCAGAGCGCTGTAGGGTGTTTGTCATGTGCCGTGTGCTGGGCTATTATGCCCTCATGGCCACTAATACCCCAGTACCAGAGCACTGTAGGGGTGTTTGTCATGTGCCGGTGCTGGGCTATTAGCCATCATGGCCACTAATACCCCAGTACCAGAGCACTGTAGGGGTGTTTGTCATGTTGACGGTGCTGGGCTATTAGCCCTCATGGCCACTAATACCCCAGTACCAGAGCACTGTAGGGTGTTTGTCATGTGACGGTGCTGGGCTATTAGCCCTCATGGCCACTAATACCCAGTACCAGAGCCTGTAGGGGTGTTTGTCATGTGACGGTGCTGGGCTATTAGCCCTCATGGCCACTAATACCCCAGTACCAGAGCCTGTAGGGGTGTTTGTCATGTGACGGTTTGCTGGCTATTAGCCCTCATGGCCACTAATACCCCAGTACCGAGCCTGTAGGGTGTTTGTCATGTGACGGTGTGGGGTATTAGCCTCATGGCCACTAATACCCCAGTACCAAGCACTGTAGGGTGTTTGTCATGTGACGGTGCTGGCTATTAGCCCTCATGGCCACTAATACCCAGTACCAGACCTGTAGGGTGTTGCATTCGTCGGCTATAGCCCTCTGGCCTAATCCGTACACGCGTAGGGTTTTCATACGTGGCTATGCCTTGGCACTAATACCATACAACTAGGGTTGTCATACGGCTGCTATAGCCTCTGCCTATACATACAGAGCTGTGGTGTTGCTTGCGTGCTGGGCTATAGCCTCATGCCACTAATCCCAGTACCAGAGCCGTAGGGGTGTTTGCTGTGACGTCTGGGCTATTAGCCCTCATGGCCATAATACCATACCAGAGCCTGAGGGGGTTTGTCAGTGACGCTGGCATTAGCCTCAGGCATAATACCCATACAGGCTGTAGGGTTTGTCATGTGTGACGGTCTGGGCTATTAGCCTCATGGCACTAATCCCTACAGAGCCTGTGGGTTTGCAGTGGGTGTGGTTTAGCCCTCTGGCCACTATACCATCAGAGTTAGGTGTTTGTCATGTGCGGTGCTGGCTATTACCCTCTGGCACTAATACCCGTACCAAGCCTGTAGGGTGTTTGTCATGTACGGTGCTGGGCTATTAGCCTCATGCACTAATACCCAGTCCGAGCCTGTGGTGTTTGTCATGTGCGGTGGGCTATTAGCCCGGCACTAATACCCCGTACCAGGTGTAGGGTGTTTGTCATGTGCGGTCTGGGCTTAGCCCTCATGGCACTATACCCAGACCAGAGCCTGAGGGGTGTTTGTCATGTGACGGTCTGGGCTATTAGCCTCATGGCACTAATACCCAGTACCAGAGCACTGTAGGGTGTTTGTCATGTGACGGCTGGCTATTAGCCCTCATGGCCACTAATACCAGTACCAGAGCCTGTAGGGTGTTTGTCATGTGCGGTGCTGGCTATTAGCCCTCATGGCCCTAATACCCAGTACCAGAGCACTGTAGGGGTTTTGTCATGTGGCGCTGGGCTATAGCCCTCATGCCACTATACCCAGTACCAGAGCCTGTAGGGGTGTTTGTCATGTGCGGTGCTGGGCTATTAGCCTCATGGCCACTAATACCCCAGTACCAGAGCCTGTAGGGTGTTTGTCTGTGCGGTGCTGGGCTATTAGCCTCATGGCCACTAATACCCAGTACCAGAGCGCTGTAGGGGTGTTTGTATGTGACGGTCTGGCTATTAGCCTCATGGCCACTAATACCAGTACCAGAGCCTGTAGGGTTGTCTGTGACGGGCTGGGCTATTAGCCTCATGGCACTAATACCAGTACCAGAGCACTGTAGGGTGTTTGTCATGTGACGGTCTGGGCTATTAGCCCTCATGCACTATCCAGTACCAGAGCCTGTAGGGGTGTTTGTCATGTGACGTGCTGGGCTATTAGCCTCATGGCCTAATACCAGTACCAGAGCCTGTAGGTGTTTGTCATGACGGTGCTGGGCTATAGCCTCATGGCCACTAATACCCAGTACCAGAGCCTGTAGGGTGTTTGTCATGTGACGGTGCTGGGCTATTAGCCTCATGGCCGTCAAGCCTGAGGGTTTGTCTGTCGGGTTCTGGCTATAGCCCCAGGCATAATACCATACCAGAGCCTGTGGTGTTTTGTGGCATTACCTATGCCATAATACTACCGAGCTGTGGTGTTTGTCATGTGACGGTGGGTATACCTCACACTAATACAGTACCGACGCTGTAGGTTGCTGTGACGGGATGCCCTCAGCCACTAAACCAGTACCAGCCTGTAGTGTATTGCGGTGGCTATAGCTCGCAACCATACCAACTGTAGGGTTTGATGTACGGTTGATAGCGGCACTAAACATACCAGCCTGTAGGGTTGTCATCTGCTGATTAGCTATGCACTATACGTCAGAGGTAGGTTTTGTAGTGAGTGCTGGATTGCCTCTGCCCAAACCGTACAAGGTGTGGGTGTTGTCATGAGTGCGGCTACCTGCACTATACCCAGTACAGCCGTAGGTTTTATGGCGTGGCTATTACGCCTAACCAGACAGAGGTAGGTGTTTATGTACGTTGGGATACTGCAAAACAGTACCACCTGTGGTTTTTCATGACGGGGCACCCCAGCCAATACCCATACAGAGCCTGTAGGGGTGTTTGTCATGTGACGTGCTGGCTATTAGCCCTCATGCCACTAATACCCAGTACCAGAGCCTGTAGGTGTTTGTCATGTGACGTGCTGGCTATAGCCCTCATGCCACTAATACCCAGTACCAGAGCCTGTAGGGGTGTTTGTCATGTGACGGTGCTGGGCTATTAGCCCTCATGGCCACTAATACCCCAGTACCAGAGCGCTGTAGGGGTGTTTGTCATGTGACGGTGCTGGGCTATTAGCCCTCATGGCCACAAAACCCCATACAAGCACTGTAGGGTGTTGTTCCTGTGACGGGCTGGCTATTAGCCTCATGGCCACTAATACCCCAGTACCAGAGCCTGTAGGGTGTTTGTCATTGACGTGCTGGCTATTAGCCCTCATGGCCACTAAACCCAGTACAGAGCACTGTAGGGTGTTTGTCAGTGACGGTCTGGCTATAGCCCCATGGCCACTATACCCCATACCAGAGCGCTGTAGGGGTGTTTGTCATTGACGGTGCTGGTATTAGCCCTCAGCACTAATACCCCAGTACCAGAGCGCTGTAGGGGTGTTTGTCATGTGACGGTGTGTGTGACGGTTCTGGGCTGTTAGCCCTCATGGCCACTAATACCCAGTACCAGAGTGCTGTAGGGGTGTTTGTTGTGTGACGGTGCTGGGCTATTAGCCCTCATGGCCACTAATACTTATAGGGGTGCTTGACATGTGCGTGGGATACTCCAGACGTGTGGGTAATAGAGATCAATGGGACCCCCGGATACCAGGTGCCGCTGTCCGTGGAAAGGTGATCAGACTCCTCACACATGAATGGCAATACTGGCCACCTCTTCTCTGACAGCGGCAAGCATTGGGGTACGAGATGGGCCCGAATACCATGGGTGGGGGCTGCATCTACCCTACATGTATAGGGTGTCCTGCGCAGGGCCGGCGTCAGCACCTGGTGCACCCAGGCAAGTGCCGGGGCCCTGAGCAGGTGGGGGCCCACTCGCCGTCAGACACCTGCGTACTATAGTGGCCCTGTTGCAGTGTCGGCCCCCCCTGCTTGCTCAGGGCCCCAGCACTTGCAATACTTACCTCTCCCTGCTTCACCGCTGTGACGTCTTCCGCGTTTCCTGACAGTGACATTCAGGTCAGAGAGCGCGATGACGTCACGTCTGTGCGCCCTCTGCCTGAACAGTCACAGGGGCTCATCATACACTGGAGCATCATATGGGGTTCATAATTTATGGGGCATCATATAGGGCCCTTTATATATGGAGCATCATATGGAGCACATATGGGGCCTATTCTGTAAGGAGCATTATATGGAGCCCATTCTGTATGGTGCACTATGTGGTGCCAATAATACTGTATGGAGGACTATACTGTCCGGTTTTTGAGCTATTGTAGAATTTACAATAGATATCACTCATGTAATGTAATAAGTAAAGTATTTGGCATTGTACTATACCTATATTTCTCTGCCGTATCGGAGCATCATGAATTGTGGTATGTGTTAAAGGGGCCCACGAAAACCTGGAGCCAGCCCTTGTCCTGCTCATATGTCCTAAATGTGCGGTATGGGAATACCCCTTTAGTGTGACGATGGGAACCATTGTGTCTGTTGTCAGCAGCGCCCCCTGCTTGGCCCCGCTGTCACCTGAAATCTGCAGGGGAACTGCACTGTCAGGCCCAGGTTCCTGCGAATGGTGGATTGTGCAGACAAGTACAGGATCAGTGACCCCACTCTAACCAGTCCACGTAAAGGACAGGACTTGTGCTCCTCCATTTTTTTTCTTTCCCACTCAGACCGCAGACCCTGGCAGAAATTCCCTTGTATGCAGCAGAAGATTGCCACACGTTGTCAGTGTGCGTTCCACTGTGCAGACAGCACCTTGACCAAAAGACATCTGTGTGAATGTAGCTTTAGGCCCCAATTCATCATTTTTACTCCAGCTCCGCCATTCACTTCAGAAGTGTGTGGGTCTTAATGGGGAGGTGGTGTGGCAGAGCAGGGCCGACCCGTTCATCATTTATGCCACAAATGGGTAAGTTACGTTTTTGAGGAGCATTTAAATGCCCTGAAACCTCTGCTAAAAGTCTTCATGTGCACACAGCCTAAGGGGTGAGGAACCTGACATTACCTCTGTCAGGCTAAAGGGAGGTTTGGAGTCCACCTCCTTGGGCAGTGCTGCCACGGAGGGGATTTTTGCTCCATTTGTTACACATTTTGCGTTCGATACAATATGGAAATCACTAAATCTCTGTGTGTGTTTAATAAATCACAAAACATGATTTAGAAAAAAAGGAACTTGTACCATGAAAGGCTTTTCATTTTGTCAAAGCAAATGTAAGACTACTAAAAGGTTGCACCAAATAAACACACCTTCAAGTGGTCAATTACCCATAGGGAGTCCTATCTGAAGACCTCACATGAGCCCACTTGATAAATTACAAGCCTAGGGAGGAACTCGCATTAGAATACAGTACAAGTAATCTGCCATATTCCCACTGTAAATCTTTTAGCATAAGGAGCCCTGAGAAGTACTGACCACCCGTTTACTCAGTTCTGACTGTTGAGGCCACTAATTGGCTGTAGGGTTAGGAGATGAATGGACGGGATGCCTAGTCTTGGTGTGGCCCACTAGACTGATGGTGTGGTAAGTAACCCGTACCTCTTTATTTTATAACGATCCGGTCCCTCTGGTCAGTTAGGAAAGTTGTGGAAATCCCCTGTAAATGTTGTTTTTCTGTAAACTGCGATATGCTCAGTGACTAAGCTTTGCGTAATTTCTCCTTTGAGAAAAGCAGAAGTTCACTCCGAGAGACTTTGGATCAAGGTGTGTCCTCATGACTAAGTGTATAAGAAAGATGGCTGAAGTGTGGAAGCTTTGGTAATAACCGGGATTTTTCGCTGATCACAGCTTTTGTAATTTTGTTGATGCTGTCTATCCTCACTCCACATTTCTGCTTTTTTTTTTTTGTAATCTCACTAAGTATATTGTAAATTATAATGGGGTGACTCCCATATGCTATGCAGCTATTTCCTACATAGGCTTCTTCTCAACTCGGGCGCATATTTGCATTGCATTTCAGGCTGCTTCGTTTGCTTGCACCATTTTTTTGTAACTACTGCAGTACCATGTACAGCTGATAAGAAGGATTCCTCGAGTGCTATAGTACATACCAACCTGTCAGGTCCCCTAACGCATTTAAACTAGCCTCATTATGTTTTATATCATTATTCTGCCCGTAAAATTTATTTATTTTATACAAATGTACGTATCTGTGCAATATGAAGATATATAATAACTAGCATTGCTACGTCTTCTCCTTAGTGTAAATGATACTCCCCTATCTCTTGGCTGGGACAAGTCGGGGAGAACTAGATTATGAACCCTGTGTCCATAATGGTTATTCCTTTTGCACCACTCCACAGGCTTTGTGCTTATTCGGGGCAACTTTCCAACAAGTTAACAGCTAATCCAGAGGAAAAAGTATTTCTAAGGCACCAGAGTTGTAGTGTCAATCCATTATTATCCAAAATGCATCATGGTAGTTACGTGTCCTACAAGGATGCACTTTAGATTGTGAACCCTGGTAGATACAGGTGCTATATAAAACTTACAAGAGAAAAAATGAGCAAAAACCCTGCCGTAAGTAAATAAAAAGCAAAAAGTGCATTTAAATAAGAGTTTTTACTAATACTGTTTTTGATAAAAAATGGCATAAAAGCCATCTCACCGCGACAAGGTAACTGACAGGACAGTCCTACACTGTCTACTATTAAAAACCTTACCATGTGTCAAAATTGACATCAGTGTGTGAATTGGTTTTTATTTACTTAGTTTTTGCTCATTTTTTCTCTTGTAAGTTTTATGTTTTATGGCCAATGTAAACATGCATTTATATGCTGCATGTGTACCAACTCAAGTCAGGCTCAATTTTTGTGTTTTTTCTAGATACAGGTGTTGTATACATAAATGAGCCTGTGACAAGACCCAGTTGTGCAGATGCATGTGCAATCATGAGAAAAACAGTACATTTTCTTTTGTGTTCAATGGATTTTATGTATGGAGTCATAATTTAAAAAAAACAAACTCGGGGTCGTTGCCTTATAAGGTCTTAAGGGTATGCCACACTAAACAACATCGCTAACGGGATCGCTAAAAAACGTCACTATTTAGCGATCCCGTTAGCGATGTTGTTGTGTGCGGCATCTGCCAGCGACGAGCTTCCTGCTGTGATCTCGCTCGTCGCTGGAATCGTTCCGGACCCTATTTTCGTCGCTGGCGCCCCGCTGGGTAAGTATATATCGCTAAGTGTGGCACCTTTTTTAGCGATTTAGCGGTACTTTTGTACCGCTAAAGTCGTTAAGGAGATCGCTAACCGCGATAGCGTCCTAACGACATCGCTAAAATAGGTAGCTACTAGCGATATAGAAACAATCCCGCTAGCGATCTCATTAGTATGCGACGCTAACGAGATCGCTAGCGGGATTGTGTAGTGTGGCAGTACCTTTAAGATTTGGTAAATGCAATCTCAGGTGAACAATACATGATAAATTGCGCCATGTCATTATTTATTCACCAGTGTTTAAAAAAAAATCAAGTACACGCTTACCACTTTCGAGGGAATGAAGAGAATACTTATCAGACAGATGCTGCAAATGAAATGCCCCTTGATTAATTGGTCTTCAACAAGTATGATCATCTCTGTAAAAGCAGAAGTTTGGGCATTTTGCTGGTCTGGAGCATTCTGGAATGTGTTTACACAATGCCAAGCAGGAAAGACATCAGCAATGATCTTAGAGAAGCAACTGCTGCTGTCCATCAATATTATTATTATTATTTATTTCTATAGCGCCATTGATTCCATTGTGCTGTACATGAGAAGGGGTTACATACAAATTACAGGTATCACTTACAGTAAACAAACTAACAATGACAGACTGATACAGAGGGGAGAGGACCCTGCCCTTTCGGGCTTACATTCTACAGGATTGTGAGGCAGGAGACAGTAGGTCGGGGGGTTGCAGAAGTTCCGGTGTTGGTTGAGGCAATATCTCCGGTAGTGGTGAGGAGGTAGCAGGGTCATTGCAGGATGTAGGCTTTCCTGAAGAGATGGGTTTTCAGGTTCCGTCTGAAGGATCCGAATGTGTTTGATAGTCGGACGTGTTGGGGCAAAGAATTCCAGAGGATGGGGGATATTCGGGAGAAGTCTTGGAGGCGGTTGGGTGAAGAGCGAATAAGTGTTGAGGAGAGAAGGATGTCTTGGGAGGATCGGAGATTATGTGAGGGAAGATATCGGGAGATTAGTTCAGAGATATAAGGAGGAGACAGATTATAGATGGCCTTGTAGGTCAGTATTAGTAATTTGAACTGGATACGCTGAGGGAATGGGAGCCAGTGAAGAGATTTGCAGAGGGGAGAAGCGGAGGAGTAGCGAGGAGAGAGGTGAATTAGTCGTGCAGCAGAGTTAAGGATGGACTGGAGAGGTGCGAGGGTGTTAGCAGGGAGGCCAGAGAAAAGGGTGTTGCAGTAGTCGAGGCGGGAGATGATGAGGGCGTGCACAATCATTTTATAGAAATTTAGGGTTGAGGAAAGGACGGATTCTTGAAATATTTTTGAGCTGGAGGCGACAGGAGGTGGAGAGAGCTTGGATGTGCGGTTTGAAGGACAGGGCAGAGTCAAAGGTTACTCCGAGGCAGCGGACTTCTGGTACGGGGGAAAGCTTGATGTCGTTAATTGTGATAGATAGGTCAGGTAAGGAAGATCTGTGGGATGGGGGAAAGATTATGAGTTCAGATTTGTCCACATTGAGTTTGAGGAAGCGGGAGGAGAAGAAGGAGGATATGGCTGATAGACACTCCGGGATTCTGGATAGCAGAGAGGTGATGTCTGGGCCAGAGAGGTAGATCTGAGTGTCATCAGCGTAAAGGTGGTAGTGGAATCCTTGGGACTTTGAGTTGCCCCAGGCCAAGTGTATAGATTGAGAAGAGTAGGGGTCCTAGAACAGAGCCTTGGGGGACTCCAACAGAGAGAGGGTGGGACGAGGAGGTAGTGTGGGAGTGGGAGACGCTGAATGTGCGGTTGAAAGGTATGAGGAGATCCAGGATAGGGCGAGGTCCTTGACTCCAAAGGAGGAAAGAATCTGTAGTAGAAGGCAGTGGTCAACTGTGTCAAAAGCAGAGGACAGGTCAAGAAGCAGGAGTATAGAGTATTGTCTGTTTGCTTTGGCTGTAAGTAGGTCATTAGTAATTTTGGTCAGGGCTGTCTCAGTGGAGTAATGGGGGCGGAAACCAGATTGTAGAGTGTCAAAGAGCAAGTTAGAAGAGAAGTGGTAGGAAAGCTCAGCGTGGACATGCAGCTCCAGGAGTTTGGAAGCGAATGGGAGCAGCGATATTGGGCGATAGCTGGACATAGCGGTTGGGTCGAGGGTTGGCTTTTTAAGGATAGGCGTGATTGTGGCATGCTTGAACGCAGAAGGGAAGGTACCGGAAGTTAGTGATAGGTTGAAGAGGTGGGTTAGGGATGGAATAATAGTGGTGGTGAGGTTGGGGAGGAGGTGGGTTGGGATGGGGTCAAGTGCACAGGTTGTGAGGTGCGATTTGGAGAGAAGACAATTAAGCTCCCCTTCAGTTATGGTGGAGAGGGAGGTTATGGGGTTAGGGCATTGGTCTGGTATACAAAGGGGTTGTGGTGGTTGCACAATGAAGACTTGCCTTGTTTGGTCGATCTTATTTTTGAAGTGTGTGGCAAAGTCCTCAGCAGAGATGAGGGAGGTAGGAGGGGGCAGTGGTGGGCGGAGGAGGGAGTTAAAAGTTTTGAATAACTGTTTGGGGTTGTAGGATAGGGAAGATACGAGGGTTTGAAGTAGGCCTGTTTAGCAGAGGTGAGGGCAGATTTGAAAGAGAGTGTTGCTTGTTTGAAAGCAGTGAAGTCGTCTTGCGAATTTGTTTTTTTCCAACGCCGCTGTAATCCTGGACACTTGCCGGAGCTTTTTAGTGGTGTTATTGTGCCAGGGTTGTCTGTTGGTACATCGCACTCTGCCATGAACGAAAGGGGCGACCGTGTCAATAGCCAATGTGAGAGTGGCATTGTAGAAAGCAGTGGCACTGTCTGTATCGTGGAGTGAGGATATTGATGCCAGTGAAAGAATAGTCAGAGTGTGTGGATGTCTAGGTGTGCAAGGTGTCTGCGGGGGTGCACGTGTTGCTGGACATGGGTGACAGGAGAGGAGGACAGGGATGAGAAAGTGAGTAGATGGTGGTCGGATAGAGGGAGAGGGGAGGTGGTGAAGTTAGATAGAGAGCAGAGGCGGGTGAAGACCAAGTCTAATGTATGACCATCCGTGTGGGTGGCTGAGGAGGACCACTGAGTAAGTCCAAAGGATTAGTAAGGGACAGAAGTTTGGAGGCTGCTGACTGAAGGGTATCAGTGGGGATGTTGAAGTCACCCATGATGATGGTGGGGATGTCAGTGGAGAGAAAGTGAAGAAGCCAGGTAGTGAATTGGTCGATGAAGGCAGTGGTCGGGCCTGGAGGTCGGTATATGACGGCCACTTGGAGGTTGGAGGGAGAGTAGATGCGGACAGAGTGGACTTCAAAGGAGGGGAGGATTAGGGAGGGAAGAGGTGGGATTGGTTAAAGTTGCAGTTAGAGGAAAGGAGAACACCCACTCCTCCACCATGTCTGTTTCCAGGGCGAGGAGTGTGGGTGAATTGGAGGCCACCGTAACACAGCGCAGCAGGGGAGGCGGTGTCAGAGGGTGTCAGCCATGTTTCTGTGAGGGCGAGGAAAGCAAGATTGCGAGAGAGAAAGAGTCATGAATCACATGAAGCTTATTGCAGATGGAGCGGGCATTCCAGAGTGCTCCAGAGAGAGGGAGCAGGGGGGTGGGTGTCAATGGCACGGGTTTTACGTTGGAAAGATTGCGGTAGTTTTTATTAGATAGGGAGCGGTAGGAAGGAGTACTAATGGTGGGTATGAACTGTGGAGGTCCAGGATTGGGAGATATGTAACCCGCAGTGAGGAGGAGCAGAGAAAGGGAGAGCAGGTGGGAGGAGAGAGGGAAGCTTGTTTTGTGTTTTATTAGGACAGATTTGAGGTTGAGGAGCAGGTCAGCAGAGGAGGTCAGGTGGGGAGGAAGGAGGGAAGGGGAGATGATTATTTGATTAGAGGGTGCTGGGGTTTGGGGATAGCGAAGGAGAGAGAGGATTAACGGAGCAAACACTGTGAAGGCATATGTAAACATGGTGAAAGAGTAAAGGCTGAGTCTCACATAGCGATACACCAGCGATCCCGACAACGATCAGGATCGCTGGTGTATCGCTACATTATCGCTGCTGAGCTGCCAAACAGGCAGCGATCAGCACAGCGACACTGCGGGTAACATCGCTTAGTTACCCGCAGTGTACCTTGGATACCAGCGCCCTGATGCAGGGAGCTGGTAACCAAGGTACACGTCGGGTTTCCAGGCGCTGCACGGTGCCTGGAAACCCGCTGTGTACCTTGGTTACCAGCTCCCTGCATCAGGGAGCTGGTATCCAAGGTACACAGCGGGTTTCTAGGCACAGCCCCGCGCCTGGAAACCCGCTGTGTACCTTGGTTCCAGCGGATCGCTGGTCTCCCACCTGTCACACGCAGCGATGCGTGCCTGTCAGCGGGAGACCAGCGATCAAAAAAATGTCCTGACATTTCAGCGACGATCAGCGATACCCGGCAGGGGGGCTGATCGTCGCTGAATGTCACACACAGCGATATCGCTGGTGAGCTCGCTGCTGCGTCACAAAACTAGTGACTCAGCACCGATCTCGCTAGCGATATCGCTATGTGAGACGGGGGCTTAAGATGGGTAATTAGAAAAGCCAGGTACAAGTAATTAGAAGTGCTTACTCAGCACACATACCCAAAAGAGACATAGTGTGGGGTCCTGACTCCTGCCGTGACTAACAGCCGTTGAAATAACTGCAGCTTCACTGTACTTTTGCTGCAGTGGTACTTCTGCTGCATGTGCGTGCCTGACCCCACACGCGTGCCCCCCTTAAGGGTATGCCACACTAAACAATATCGCTAACGGGATCGCTAAAAAACGTCACTATTTAGCGATCCTGTTAGCGATGTTGTTCAGTGCGGCAGCTTCCAGCGACGAGCTTCCTGCTGTGATCTCGCTCGTCGCTGGAATCGTTCCGGACCCTATTTTCTCGTCGGCGCTCCCGCTGGGTAAGTATCTAATCGCTGTGTGGCACCTTTTCTTAGCGATTTAGCGGTACTTTTGTACCGCTAAAGTCGTTAAGAAGATCGCTAACGGCGATAGCGTCGTTAACTATATCGCTAAATGTGGTCGCATTTAGCGATATAGAAACAATCCCGCTAGCGATCGCATTAGTATGCGTCGTTATTGTGATCGCTAGCGGGATTGTTTAGTGTGGCAGTACCTTTAGACTGCTACTGAATATATAGGACTGAGTAGAGGATCAGGTGGGAGGAGTTGTGGGAGCTGCTTTGGGATAAATTAGCAGCTGGCCAGCACACCAGGGAACCTTAGACAATCAGAAGCACAGGGCCTGGCTGCATCCATATGCTGGTAACACCTTGCACCTGATAGCATCTCTACTGGCCCCAGCATGGCTATACAGCAGTAAGTATTGAATACAATGCAACAAATTAATTTAGCAAACATTCAGCAGCCACTGTTATATACCATTTAAAGGAAAAGGTTGCACAGTAGTAAAAGTCAGATCACAGCAAGCAGAGATTGTAGAGATTGTACCATTTAAAGGAAAAGGTTTAAAAAAGGGAAAAGGAAGCTTTATAAGGCTGTTTCAAAACAATTTGAAGTCCATCGTTCTACACTGAGAGGTTATTCACAAAATTCAAGACAGTTGAAAATCATCCCAGGAGTTTACATCCCAGCACATTCACACCTAAGTTAGAACGTGCATTGCTAAGAGAAATTGGAGGTGAAGATTTGGGTTTTATTTGAAGTCCTAGTACTTGGGCACCTTGTCGTCATTGAGTAGACCAAGAACTCCTCGGTATACAAAAGTATTATGAGGACGTTTATCCAAAAGCTAACACTTGGGTGAAATTGTGTCATGCGATAGGACAATGATCTCAAGCATGAATCTACATCCGAGTAGTTGAAAAAGAAAAGAATAGACTTGGTGAAATGGTCCAGACCACAACCCAACTGAAATGCTGGGTCAGAACCTTAACAGAGCTGTGCATAAACGAATACCCATAAACCTCCATGAACTTTAGCAAGCTTGTAAAGCGTGGAACTAAGATGTG
The DNA here is from genome assembly GCA_033576555.1 of Oophaga sylvatica. NCBI lineage: Eukaryota > Metazoa > Chordata > Amphibia > Anura > Dendrobatidae > Oophaga > Oophaga sylvatica. The sequence goes on along the minus strand of JARQOD010000002.1, from coordinate 229,209,183 downwards.
AAATGGTTACAGAAAGTTATTTCTCTTAAAGTTGGTTCTGCAAACTATTCATTCATGGGGTGTTCGTAATTTTTCAGACTGCTTCTGCTTTTTGGCCTCGTTTTCCATAATGACACTGTAATGTTTAATGTGTTGATGGTCACCTGAGGTTGTTTTTGTTATATTTTTTTTTCTTGGTATATAAAAACCATAGAACTGAAATAGTGTACTTTAGTTTATTTTTTTCATGACTTTGCGCATAAAACTTTGTATAATGTGAACAGAAATATCAGAAATTTGCTCGACTGATATTTTTGATAGTTCTCGGTAGCAGTATCTCCAGGAATGTTCTTCTTCTAGTCATTGAGCTGGTGAATGTTGTCTTTGTCTAAGTAAATCTGGGAGGTTACAGCAAGGCGCGGCACAGGACAAGGCTACTGGGACAAGTCTGAGTGTACGTATGGAGGATGGCAGCCAAACGAGATCAATAGGAGCATTCTCACAGCGAAACCTCAAGTTAATACTGTTTGTATGTTGTCTTGTTTCTGAATGAGGCTTATTAAGTAAGACTTGTTAAAGCATGGAAGTTTCCTTCCTGATTTACATGCTTACTGGCAAATTGTTCCTTGTACATCCTTGAGAAAGCATGTAAAAAAATCCTATAAATCTAAAGTAAGAAACTGCAAACAAGCTATGGTTTTCTTGTCTTCATTAACATATTTTTCAGCAATGTTTGGTGCAGAATTTAATCAAGTCTTTTGTGCTAAAATCCAATCCACCAAGAAGTATAAACCTTTGTGTATCTCCAATTCCTTTAATTTATGGGCTTGACCTCAGAAAACTGCAGCTAAGCCAAATGTGCGACAAAAATGATGCAATGTACTACTACCTACAACATCCCCAGGGCCCTTTTCTGAATTGAAGGTCGCTGCCACATCATTCGCTAGCCTAGTAATCGAACGAGGCACCATGGATGTCGCGTGTAGAAGGAGGTTGGCAGTGGTCTGGTCCAGCAGTAACTGACTACAGACGTGACTACTGGACAAGGGTCCTGTCAATCTATTTGCTCAACTCTAGTAATATATTTTCAATGTGTCCATCTTAACTTTATTTTCCTCACCTCCCTGTATTTATTTCAATTGCCTCTGGCATACTACACCTGCCATCACTGATTCACCGGCAGGTCCCCTTCTAGCGATTACTCCGGTCTCTACTCCCTAGTCCCCTACTTGACACACCAGAAATGAACACTCAACCAATCGATAGCAGAGACTGAACAGTACTTCCAAAGATTGGCAGACTGGATGTTTTATGTCAATCCCGGTTTTAGCACGAGCAGGAACGTAGGACTGGATAAATACAGGAAGGGGATAATTAAGGGGAAGTATAATTCCTTTTTTTTTTTTTTTTTTCTGATGAGCACTTTTTAGCAATGAACTTCATTGGCTGAAAGCTCTATTTTTGGTTGCGTACGGTGACTAAAGAACATTGTTTTGAGATAAGCACGGAACATTAATTAGGAGTAGCTGTCACTTCAGCATCTCAGGTGACTTTCCAGAATACGCCATCATATGTGTAGGTGAGGTATAACAACCTTTCTGGCCATTAAAGTCGGCCTTCATTTTTCACCAGTTTTCTCCTCTTCATTCTCTAGCTCTAATTTTCAGTTCTCTTAATTAGGGGGAAGAGAGCAGCTGCAGCCTTGTCCCCTATACACAGTACAGACAGGAGACATTGCTGCTGTTTAGCTCATGTTCAGAAGTAGCAATAGCAGCATGGAGGAGATTATACAGCAGTACTGACTCGTGCGGCTGTGAATAGGAAATCGCTAATCACTAATGTCAGCACGTCTACTCAGTGTGATGGCAGTCTGTCTTTTACCAAGACTGATATCCCCCCACCCTAGCTGATTGATGTTGGTCAAGGTGGTAATTACCGCTACACCTTCATCTGAATTACTGGAAGGAGGCAACACACTTCTAATGAAGATCTTGTCATTTAAAGGGCTTCCCCAGAACCACCGTACAGTGTGTCACTATTAGTGTGCCCCTTTTACAATATAGTGCATAGTGTTGTTTAATTTAGTCCCTTTTTAATGTAAAAGATGTGGACATCTTTAAAATGGGGATAAAAATGTGTTTTCTTATGTTAGTGGTTACCTTTTTTTTCTAATAAGTTTGTCTGCAATTTCATTCATTTACAGACCCCCATATATTGCAGTCTTTTCCATGATTCACATTTTCCATTCTGGGGTGAGCCTCCCATTAATAAAGGCTGGATGTTAGGTCTGTGTTTAGCCAGGGTGCTACTGTCTTCATTATTGCATGGTTCAGAACAACTTCTATCCTGAACATCCTTCCTCTCTTTTTGTACAGCCTTTTCTCTGCTCTACCTCAGTCTATACAAGCCCCCCACCACCGTTGTCTACTGCTTTCTCTAACCATCTGAGAAGGGGGTAGAAACCCCAACAGATTTCCTAAATAAAAAACTTAGACCACTTATGTCAAACTGTGTCCTCGGGCCGAATCTGACCCGCAGGTGAGTATATTTGGTGCTACTCCGGTATTGCACGAATCGATCTCCGCAGGCGTGAGTATATGGCCCCCGATGCGAGCGGATCCCTCGGTTATTTGCCCCACAACGCCGGGCGGGTCCCACGTCAGCATCCCACTTTCAACTATATTGGCATCATAGATGCCTATACAGTTGAAAGAAATGATGGAGAAGGGAGCCCGCTGTACCAAAATATCCAGAGGATCTGAAGAGACTGGAGCAGAGGGGGAAAGGGCAGCAGTGAGTTTTTTTTTTTTTTTATGTGGGGCCCGTTATACTGTATGGATCACTTTTTGTGGCTATTATACTGTATTGAGGACTGTGTGGGGTTTTCTGTTGGAGGGGGGTACAGTCTTAGACACTCTGCGAAGGAAATTGATAGAATGTTTTTAATGGAGACTATTATATGTAGGAAACAAATGAACAATAAAAAAACTATATGCTTAGATTACCTAATTTGAGTGTGCACATTATTCTGTTGGGTAAAATAAAAATCATGATTGACTAAATACAAATATCTATTGTCTCTTTACAGGTGGACCCAAAGGACTACATGTTTAATGGCCTGAAAGATCAAACCATAGGAAAGTTGCCAGATAAAGTTGCAGGCCAACAATTTGTCATACAGGAATGTGAGAACTGTAACATCTATATTTTTGACCACTCTGCTACCATCACCATTGATGACTGTACAAACTGCCGCATCTTCTTGGGACCTGTTAAAGGCAGCGTGTTCTTCCGTGACTGTAAGGACTGTAAATGTATTGTGGCGTGCCAGCAGTTTCGCACTAGGGACTGCAGGAAAATGGACATATTTCTGTGCTGTTCTACACAACCCATCATAGAATCCTCCACCGGCATGAAATTTGGATGTTTCCAGTTCTATTACCCAGAACTAGGTGCACAGTTTAAGGATGCTGGTCTGAGTATCTTCAACAACACCTGGAGCAACATCCATGACTTCACCCCAGTGTCTGGAGAGACAAATTGGAGCCTTCTTCACAGTGATTGTAGAATCCAAGATTTGGTTCCTTTACCTGACAGTGATGAACTAAAAGCTGTGCGCGTTTCTATGGATGTTAACAGGAGCATCGTTCCAGTTACTTGGGGGCAGAGACAGAAGAAAAGTGATGAGTCCTGTTTGGTGGTTTTCTTTGCTGGAGATTATACAATAGCAAATGCCAGAAAGATGATCGATGAGGTAATTGGCTAATGATACTTCCTACAAGACCTTTTGAAATGACTCCTACTGTCCGACCGTAGTATTATGATACGGATCTTAGGCTCTCATTTACGGTAGCACTCCCATTGTTTTTTTTTATTCATTAAATGTGTACACACATTCAATGAATCAAAAACTTAACGGGAGTGATTTATTTATTTATTTTTTTTTAAGGTTAAGTAAAGCCTAAAGTAACTTCTATATATGTGTTTCTAACAATTATGCCATAATTTGCAGATGATCGGAAAGGGGTTATCTCTTGTTCAGACTAAGGAGGTTGCACTGAAACCGGAAGATGCAAACAGAGTTTTTAAGGAACGAGCCACAGAGTTTTTACCCTTGTTGGAGCATGGTATGGCATATATTGTTTTCATCGTTATCACATTTTGTTTTTTTAACTAAAGGGTTCTTTCCATCTTCTAAAGTAATGGCATGTTACTAGGGTATGTCATCCTTGTATAACTATGGAGGTCTGACCCCCTATCAATCTGGAGAATGAAACTGCTGCCTTGTTAAAGCAGGGCTCTGGCCTCCATTAATCTCTGGATTGATGCTGGTACCAGAGGTCAGATCCCAACTATCCATGAATTGTTGGCATAGCTATAAGATAAAAATAACACTTCAAATCACAGTACAGGTTAAAAGAAATCTTATTGGCTCAAAATGACTGCAAGCCAAGCGCACGCACTCAAGACACCTTTGGTGTAGTCGTTCAATTGAGTGCACCTTAGCTCATAATCATTTTGCATCTATATCTGCGCCCTTGATTGACAATTCTGGATTTATAGGGGTTGGTAGCCGTTTTCGTTCTGACCCAAAGTCAGTTATGCCGGATCACCAGTGCGGCCAAATTAAGAGATTAGGCCCTCAAATAACGAGCGCTCTGAGAAAAGGATGCACACTGGTTGTGAGAAAGTCATTTTTTCCTGTTTATTCACCCAAGAATGCAGTATTTTATACCATTTACAGCAATGTAACTCATGTAGCCCCTCCTGTTACCCAGGTCATGATGACTTTATTTATCATGTACCCAAAACATGTTTTTGCAGACTCTTGAAAACCTTGCATATGAGATAAGAAGTATAAAATCCTTGAATCGGAGACTATAAGGCTACAACAATATAAAAACAAATTCTAGCAGAAGAAGGAAAACATTAACCCTTCTATATCAATGGGAAATAAGTAGGTGGGTGAGAGTGCTCTAATACTGCTCATCTATGCCAAGGGTGCAGAGAGCGCCTGTGCTTTGTTAGAACAGTCATTTTGTGCAGACAGACTTCCCTTAATAGCTGCAGAATTTATTCAGTATGGCCAGATACAAATCTGAACCATCCAGTGGTCCAGCCAAAAAATCTCTAGTTTTGGTTGCTCTAATTGATGATTCCATAACACTTCTCTTCTCCGTCATTGTATTAGTTCTACAGACATAATCTGGCAGAGAAGGCTTTAAAATGATTGATTAAAGTCCCCTGAGTGGCCAGAAAACTGAAGGAATGTTTTCACGTGTTACATGCTTTATCTCAATGCATAGTAATGTTTGTAGGTTTTTATTACATGCCATTCACACTCATTGCTGTAACACGATAATATATGTAATAAAATCGAAAATGTTATTGAATAAAATCATAAAAATAACAAGATAGAATTCAGCTGAACCAAGAAACGGGACACGTCACAAAGAAGGGGTAGTAGTAATAGTACTATCTCCTGAAATCTGATTCCAGATGATAATTCTATGCCCCAAGGGTAAACAGAGCTAATTTACATAGTAATACTTAAGCATACAAAAATTGGTATGAATCAACAACCTTTTCTGGGATCATAGATTTTAGGAGATAGTAATACTATTACTACTACCTCTTCTTTGTGGCGTGTTCCGTTTCTTGGTTTAGCTGAATTTTCTTAATATATGTAATAAAATAGAAAATGTTATTAAATGAAATAATAAAAATTATTGTGTTATGGTCTGTATCTGCACTATTTTCCCTATATGATCATACCATAATTTTGTGCATGACCCCAAGTCCTGCATTGTTTAATTCTACAAGCCAGTTCCTATTTGATAATTCATTGCTGTGTACTTTAATTGTGGTTTTGTGCACTGAAAATCACCGCTGTATGCACATAGTTTATTTAATAATACCAAAATAGTAATGCAATCTTATAGCGAAGTTATACTAATTGCAGTAAGATTGGAGGAGGCATGGAGTTATTTAATGTATTGATACATAGCCATCCACCAAAAATCAACGTATTTCTTTACTTTTTCTTGATCAAGGGTCAGTTGTTGCTTTGGAGTTTAATGGAGAAGGAGCAGTGCAGACCTGCCAGGAGGCTTCTGCTGGCATCTTTAGTGGTACAAAGGTGAGTTCTTCATAACCGAAACATGAATAATAGCGTCCAAGCGGCACAAGTAGGGTTATGGACACAGCCAAGTGCAACTGAACCCCCTGCGAGTTACAGAAACAATGTAGCCCGCTGTGCAATACTTTCTTGAGTACCTGCGACTTCAATGGAAGGTCCTGAAAGACGTGTACCGCAGGTATCAGCCATGAACAGCTGAGATGGGGTTGACCCTACTAAACTTTTTTTTATCCTTTTAAATGTCGTGTATTAGAACCGTCAGTCCAGCATTCTTCCACGAAATATTAAGCATGCCACACACATGCCACATTAGGGCTATGTGCACACTTTGCGCAAATGCTCTGCAATTTTGCGGAGCATTTGCATAACGCTGGTAAAACGCATACGTAATTAGTATGCGTTTTCCCGCAAAACACAAGCATTTAGCAAGTGTAATTAGCTTGCAGAATGCTAGCGTTTTCCAAGCGATCTGTAGCATCTCTTGGAAAACTGATTGACAGGTTGGTCACACTTGTCAGGCATAGTGCTGACAAGTGTGACCACCTTTTTAGTAATGAGGAATGTAAAAAAAATAATAAATATTGATATTCTCACCTTCCAGCGGCCCCCGCAGCCTTCCTGCTCCTCAGCGACGCTCCCGGCAAGTTCCGTTCCCAGGGATGCATTGCGAGAATGACCTTTGCGATGTTGCGGTCACTCAACGACAAAAGTCTTCTAAGAGTAATACCTTTATTGGCAAACCTCAAAAATTAGATTGGCTGGCCTCTGCTCTGGATGCTTGTAAATATAATTTTTCTGGGTAGCCAATAAAGGTATCAGTCTTAGAATAATTTTGTCTTTTTGAGCATAAAAGTATTAACGTGGTAGACATTTGTGTAATAAAAGTGTTCATGGTTCTGTGAGGCAGACTTCTAATAAGAGTGTATATTAAGGCTAAGTTCACACTGGGAATTGTTGCTGCATTTTTTTTCTGCAGCAAAACCTGATTTCTTGGCAGGAAAGAAGCTGCGGCAAAATCTTTTATTTTAAATGCGTTTTTGGTGCTTTTTTTTTTTTTTTCTATGTTTTTTTTGTCTCTTTGAAAAAACTACTTCCCGTAGAACCATATCTCTAGATAACTATCTGACTGGCTAAAAATCACAGCATAGATGATAGATACAAAGCCGGCAATTCAGCAGCATGTTCTCAGGGTCTCCCGGTGAACTACTATAACTTTAAACTGACGTCTTCTCTAGCGCATTTAAAAATTTTCCCACGGTGCTGGCGCTGACGTCACGTGAAGTTAATTGGCTGTTTACTCGCAGGACCTCTCTGAGGGCACTTTCTCTCGCCCGTGGTAACTTCAGACAGGTTATAGGAGTTCACCGGGAAACACTGAGCACACACTGCTCAGTGTCTCTGCTGGATGTCAGGCTGTATGGCCACATCATGCAACCATGCAGCCTGCCATCTAGATGTAAGTGTGTAGTCACATCCAGCTGTCCTTGACTTTTCTGCTGCAAAAAATGATACCTGCTTTTTTCGTACGTTTTTGCAACATTTTTTCACCACCTATTCAAGTCAATGGGTGAAAGAAGTGACATGCTCTATGTCCAAAAAAAAACGTAACAAAGCATAAAATACTGAAGACAAAAACACCGAGCTGTGTGCATGAGATTTCTGAAATCTTATAGACATAGCTGTTACTGCCAAATGCAGCTGAAAATTAGCATGAAAAACGCAAAAACTCCCAGTGTGAACAATGCCCAAAGGTTTTTTTTTTTCTCCTGTCTGAGGGCTCCCATTCTACTGATTGCTGATCCCAGCAATACTGTAATTTCTTAATACAGTTGCAAGCAGAGCAGCCATCGAGCATTCATAGGGTTTACTGAGACAGACAATAAAGGTTTCTTAGTACATCCCTCTTTAAAGGGAATCTGTCACATCAAATTGGCGGGATATGTAAATGATTGCTGTCTGGTCCGATTGGCGGTGTTTTGGGTCCTTTCGTTAACCTTTTTTTTGCCGCTGTCCGCAGTATTTCTGGGAATTGTTGTAGTTGTCCTCCATATTACGCACGTGCGCATTGCAATCTTAAATTGCGCACGCGCAGTATGCTTTGCCCAACTGCGGGCAAAGCCGAAAATCATTAGTGCGCATGTGCCGGTTAAATACTTCCCGGAAGTACTTCGTTGTGTTCCGGGGCATAGTTAACCTGCGCATGCACACTAATGATTTTCTGCTTTGCCCGCAGTTGGGCAAAGCATACTGCGCGTGCGCAAATCAAGATTGCAATGTGCACGCACGTAATATGGAGGGCAACGACTACTATTCCCAGAATTACTGCGGACAGCGGCAAAAAAGAGGTTAACGTAAGGACCCAAAACACTGCCCATCGGACCGGACAGCAATCATTTACATATCCCGCAATTTGAGGTGACAGATTCCCTTTAAATGTATGACTTTAAAGGTATACACCTACAGTGTGTGCGTTTTAAAGGGAATCTGTCACCCCATTTTTGCCCTATGAGATACCGCCATCGCCATCAGGGGCTTATCTACAGCATTCTGTAATGCTGTAGATAAGCCCCCGATGTAACCTGAAAGAGAAGAAAAACGAGTTAGATTATACTCACCCAGGGGGGGTCCGATGGGTGTCGCAGTCCGGCGCCTCCCATCTTCTAGCGAAGATGTCCTCTTCTTTGCTTCCCGTCGTGGCTCAGGCGCACTGCTCTGCCCTGTTGAGGGCAGAGTGGAGTACTGCAGTGCGCAGGGAAAGGTCAGAGAGGTCCGGCACCTGCGCACTGCAGTACTTTACTCTGCCCTAAATCATGAAGTTGTGTTTTGTTTTTTGTCGTCAATCTTTGAAATTAACACATGCATATTTTATCTCCTTTTGCACCCAATAGATATTTGTTTCGGAGAGCAAGGCCACATCTTCTCATGATGTGGACAACTTCTACAACTTTGCTGACATGCAGATGGGAGTGTAGAGTTTGGCTTTAATTATTGCTAATGTTGACCAAAATGGATTACTGTGACTCCATTATTCATCTAAAACTAAATTATATGTATACCTTGATGTAAGCAATGTTTAGATAAAGAGATGTTCCATTTATGGCGGTATAGGATTCTTTCTACCACACTATTAAGCATAGCTTTCTAAGTGTATCAGTAAATAAAAATAAATAAATCAAAGAAAAAATAGATTTCACACATCAACTGTGAGGCTAAGTGCACACGTTCAGGAATAATTGCGTTATTTTCGCGGATTTTCCGCGGTTAAACCGCGAAAAAAACGCAAGCATTTCGCATTCTATACATCTTAATGGATTCCGCATGTTTTGTCCACATGTTGCGGTATTTTCCACGAAAAAAACGCTTCGCGGAAAATCTAGCAACATGTTCATTAATTTAGCGTAATCGCGGTGATTCCGCCGTCATAGGAATGCATTGAACCGCTTACTTTCCGCATGTGGCTATGCCCACCATGCGCAATGTAAGCGGTTCATGTGCGGATGGTACGCAGGGTCTGGAGCAGAGGAGACTCTCCTCCAGGCCCTGGTACCATATCTCTGGTAAAACAATAATTAAAATAAAAAATAATGATATTCTCACCTTCCGGCGGACCCCGCAGCCTTCCCGCCTCTCAGCGACGCTCCCGGCAATTCCCGGTCCCAGTAATGCATTGCGAGATCACCCAGATGGCGTAGCGGTCTCGCGTGATGCTACGTCATCGGGGTGATTTGTCGCAAAGGACTCCTGGGAATAGGAGTTGCCGGGAGCGTCGCTGAAGGCGGGAAGGCTGCGGGGCCGCCGGAAGGTGAGAATATCATTATTTATTATTTTTTTTATTATTTTTACATTAGATCTTTTTACTATTGATGCGGCATAGGCGGCATCAATAGTAAAAAGTTGGTCACACGTGTCAAACACTATGTTTGACTCGTGTGACCAACCTGTCAATCAGTTTTCCAAGCGATGCTACAGATCGCTAGGAAAACGCTAGCATTCTGCAAGCTAATTACGCTTGCAAAACGCTATTATTCTGGCGGGAATACGCTTAAAAAAAAGTGCGTATTTCCTGCGGGAGAAGTGCGGGATTGCCGCGGAAATTTCCGCGGCAATTCCGCAACGTGTGAACTTAGCCTTATTGAAGAAATAGAAGCCCTTTAAATCTGAGAAGCTGAGAAATGGATTTTCTTTTCACATAGTTGCTAATAATCCAGTAATGAATCTGCATAAAGGAAGAGCTGACATTAATAGCATAGTATGGTGAATTTCCACAAAGCTAAGATTGCATCATCTCTGATTTCTGTGGAACTGGAAATTCAGGACTAATTTAAATCAAAATGATAAATGTGCATTCCAAATGCTTGTATCCCATCAAAGTGGAGTCAATGGCAGAATTACATGTAATGTATACTGTTTGTAATATTTATAAATTTTACACAAATGCAATACATTTTAATACTGTTTGTAAAATGCACTTCAATTGATTTTATACTGTGAAAGCAAAATGTTTTGTAGGCAAAACTGTCAAATTGTTTGTTTTACATGTGAATAACCGTAAATCCTACTCAAAATCAAGCGTATTTGCCATAAAATGGCATTGAAGTTTATATATAAAAAAAAAATAAAAACTGCCTCTAAAAAAATATTTATTAAAGATCTGATTTCCCTACTAATAGGGTTGCACAACACTATAAAAAAAAAATGTGGCTGTCAGATGCAGCTACCCTGCCTGTCTGCAGGTCATATGTGGTATTGCAGTTTTTACCCATTCATGTCGGATGAGTGGAGCTACAACACCAGACTCAAGCCCAGAACAACTGTGGAAGGAAGTGGTCGCATACATCCCCATTAAATCATACAATCATTTTTGGGGAGGATGATGGGTGACAATGTTGTGGCTGATATTTGCCAGGAATCTATAATTGTGTACACACAAACATTTTGGGATCAGGTTTCACAAGAAAGAATCAATGTCTGTTCAAAGCAAGGTGGAGTGAGTATTGAAGAAACCTGAAGCTGATCTATACGGTAGCTGTTTATGAGCCCCCCACTCCCGAGAAAATCCGCAGCCAGCACATCATAAAACACTGCGGAATATGATAGCGCTATATAAGCAAAGCAAAATAATAATATTCAATGCTGCACTGCATTCCAGATATATGCATGCATTTAAAATAAACATTGAATTCTCACTGTAGTCTAATTGCTTTTTCTCCTCAGAAATGTACACAGGTGCTGCCTTGTCCTCATTATCACCATTGATGTATAAACTTGTGCACCATATTTACTTTTTTTTGCCATTGTTCTGATGTGGTGAATGTATTTTCTGGTCCCTGGTGGCTTCTCCCTACCTATGCCCTCTCCCTGCATCTATGTATAAGGAGAAACCTGCCAGTCACTGGCAGCGGGTGTGAAGAAGTCTACGTAGACCTACAGTACCTGTCCAACTAGTCTTCTTTGCGACTTGGTCCCCAGCGGCTTTTAAAGTATATTTCAGCAGCAGAACGGAAGGAAAGGAGACACACTAGTCATAACTAGTGGGTAGGCGGAGCCCAGATGAGATAGACACCTCAGATAAAAAAGAGTGTTAACCGGCCCCTCCAGCTCGGGCTCCTCCTACTCAGCTCTCCAGTTACAATTTGAGGTCTCAGAGGATAGTCGCTGCTGGAAGCAGCTCCTCAGAAGATTTTGTTATTTTTTATCGGACAAGAGACTTGGATCACCAAATGTGGTCTAGAGGTCTCAGGGGTCTCAACGCTGCTGGACCCCAACCTCTCCCTTGGCGGATCTGTATTACCCTATATGGTGGTCCCTGCAGAACCCTGCCGGCCCGGGGGGATGAGGATGGCTTCCCTGGCGGGGACGCAAACCGCGCTGCAGGGGTCACTGCGTTCCCCGCCCTGGGGGGAAGCATGGGCATAGCGCCAGAAACCCCTGGGGGTCCCTGTGGCGCTTTCAGCTGGTGAGTACTCCACATTTTTATTGGTGTGTGAGTGATTCAGCGACTGCTGCGGCAGTCACTGTTACAATATACATGCCGGTGACTGTGTGTTTTTTGTCCGCAGGTGGATGCCTGCAGGACATAGAGAACGGGAGAGAGGAGTGCGCGCTTTTTTTTTTTTTTTTTAATTTGAATTTCGCGCCGCTCTGAGCGCGCGCTTTACGGCAGTCTCCATTTCCGGCTTCTCTCATGAAGCACACGGAGACACAGCGTGGCGGCCACTATAAGCAGGCTGAAAGCTCCCTCGGACATCGCTCCCCTCCCCTCCCGGCAAGCGCTGCACCGTGACCAGCTGGGTGAGTAGCTTCTACCCGCAGGGCAGAAGTTTAACCCCCTCACCCCCACAGCGCGGGCGCCTTTCTGAGGCACAAATGGGTGGCAGACTGCGCTGCCTGCAGCTGTTATCACAGGGGGCTCGCACACCATTTTCATAAAAAGGTTGTGGGGAGCCTGCGATATTATTATTGCCACTATTTTTTCCCGCTAACGATCCCGATAACGGCGCATATTATGCGATCTTTTGTGTGATCATTTTTAAGGTCGCTAGTAGCTGCCAATCTGAGCGATCTCATTAACAACGCATAAGCGGTTAGCGATCCCCTTAATGACTTTGGCGTTCATTGCGATTTACAAAACAGCGCAATTTTTTTTTAGCGATCTTGTTGCGATCTTGTTGAATTTTCTTTAGTGTGGCATAGCTGTCCTCCAGCTGCTGCCTTATAGAGGCACTTGGGGCTCGCACACCCTTTTCATTATCTTAGGCAGTTAACTCTTAATGAGGGACAGCTGGGGTAGCTCTCTCTTTAAGAGCTTTAACCCTTCAGCGTTCGTTTTTTTTTCTTTAAGAAACGCACTTTATCCTGCCGTATACTGTGCAAGGTCAGAGACCGTCTCCCAGATCTGCTACAGGATCAGTCTCGCGTATCTGACACGCAGACCTCGACGGCGTCTAGCGCAGCGGTCGGAGGTTCCAGTGGTGTCAAAATGGAGGCCCTCGCTAGTTTCTATGGATGGCCTGTCTGTCTTTCTAGATTATTGAGTGTCAGCTAGATCCTCTCAAGGAAGCGACACAAGCCGGTGCCTTCCTTCCCGCATAAGAGGAGGATCGGCAAAGGGACACTCTGCCTCTCTTTTGGGCCGTTAAGAGGTTTTTATTGGAGGCGTTACAGTTACCGGAGGAGGTATCTGGACGTCCTGGTAAGTCGGCCCGGATGTTTCAGTCGCGATCAGTTTTACCATCACTGGATGAGCTTAATGGGACAGTGGAGAAGGAGCGCCTGTGTCCAGATAATTGAGACACTGTATCCTGATTGATTGATAATTGAATTCCTTCTCCTGAAGTGAATGTCCCTTTATCCCAGCTTAGCAAAATCTTCCCGTTAAAGGGAAGGCGAGTCTGCAGGATCCGCTGGACAGAAAAACGTAGATGGCAGCAAAATCCATCTACGAGGCCGCGGGTCATGGATTCAGTACTAGAGTCCATATGTGCTTGTAAAGCTTCCCTGAGCAGGTTGGGCAGTCTATGGACGGCGTGGCAAGATGGATCCCCTCTATCGAAGTAGATGGGCTTTTCAAGTTGTGGAGGATACTGCGTCACTGCTATCTTAGACAGTGGACCGGGGACGCGGTTTCCAAGCAGGGTTTGCTATCTTTAGCTTACAAGGTGGTCAGCCATTTGAGTCTGACCGCACGGAGCTGATCGCAAAGGCAAAGGAAACGGTTTTACCGCAGCGCAGAGCTGTGACTTCTGCGTCTGGCAGGACTAGTGCCGGTAGTGTCGGCAATCCTTTCGGTCCAGGGGACGTTTCGGTCAGCCCTCTTGGGGATCGGGTCGTCCCTCTTTTTCAGGAAAAAAGACCTCTCAGAAATCTCGCACTCCCTGGAAACAAAGTTTCCGTCAAGACAAGCGGGAATCTGACAAAAAAAAAAAAAAAAAAACCCGCTAAAACAGATTGACGCCAGGTTTCCACTCGAGGGCTCTCGAGTGGGGGGTCGCCTGCTTCTATTCAAATTGACTTGGGTTTCCCGCGTCCCGGACACCTGGGTGACGCGGGTTGTGTCGGCAGGCCACTTCATAGAGTTTTCTTCTCGACCCCCGGACAGTTTTTACCAATCTCGCTTTCCGTCAGAGCCCGAGCTATGTGCCGCTCTACTGCGAGAAGTCGACTCTCTTCTGCAGAAGGGTGTGATGGTACCGGTTCCACCAGAGGACAGGGGAAGAGGGTTTTATTCCAACCTCTTTGTGGTCCCCAAAAAGGAGGACAAATCTCGCCCCATCCTGGATTTCAAAAGATTGAATCGGCATGTCCACACCCAAAAATTTTGCATGGAGTCTCTTCGCTCCGTTATGGCAGCCTTGTCGCAGAACGATTTTTTGGTGTCAATCGACATTCGCGACGCTCATTTGCACGTTCCAATCGGAAGGGCTCACCAGCGTTACCTTCGTTTTGCCATAGGTCAGGACCATTACCAGTTTGTGGCTCTGCCATTCGGTTTGGCCTCAGCGCCCAGAGTTTTTACAAAAATTCTGGCGCCTCTCATGGCAATACTACGAAGACAGGGGGTCACGATTCTTCCCTACCTGGACGACCTTTTGATTGTGGCGTCCTCAAAGGAGGAGGCGGTGACGGCTCGCAATCTATCCCTTCAGCTCCTGGAGGACTTCGGGTGGCTGGTCAATTGGGAGAAGTCGTCTCTGGAACCGTCACAATCAATTCTGTTTTTGGGGATGCATTTCGACACGGTACGAGCAGTAGTGTCCCTGCCTCCAGACAAGCAAGCATGTCTCCTTCGACATGCACGGGTGATGAAGTCTTCAACAGCAATGTCCCTTCGAAGATGTATGCGCCTTCTGGGGTTGATGGTGGCTTCAATGGAGGCACTTCCGTTTGCCCAATTTCATTCCAGGGCTCTCCAAAAGTTCATTCTGAACTGCTGGGATCGGTCGCAGACCTCACTGGATTGCAGTGTTATCTTCTCCCACAAAGTACGAGAGTCTCTAGGATGGTGGATACGTCCGAAAGAGTTATCCCTGGGGAAGTCTTTCCTTCCTCCGAAGTGGTCGGTCATAACCACCGATGCCAGCCTGACAGGCTGGGGGGGTGTCTGGAACGATCTCTGGACTCAGGGAGTATGGTCGTCGGAAGAGTCTGTCTTGCCGATCAACATCCTCGAATTGAGGGCGATTTTCCTTTGCCTCCAACACTGGACGGTCCCTTTAAGCGGTCTGCCTGTCTGAGTGCAGACAGACAATGCGACGGCGGTCGCATATATCAATCACCAAGGCGGGACAAGGAGTTCCAGACTCATGGTGGAGGTATCTCGGATCCTGATATGGGCAGAGACCAGAGTTCCAGCCATCTCTGCGATCCACATTCCAGGAGTTCAGAATATCACGGCGGACTTTCTAAGTCGCGAGAAGTTGGATCCCGGAGAATGGAGTCTTCATCCGGAAATGTTTGCACTGCTGTGCTCCCGTTGGGGAACTCCCAAAGTGGATCTGATGGCATCCAGGTTCAATGCCAAGTTACCGACATTCATGTCCAGGTACAAGGATCCGAAGGCTGTAGCGGTGGATGCTCTAGTGGCTCCGTTGGACCGATTCACACTAATCTATGTGTTCCTGCCGATTTCTTTGCTACCTCTGGTACTCCGTCGGATCAGACTAGAGAGAATCTCGGCTATAGTGATAGCCCCAGATTGGCCAAGGAGAACGTGGTTCTCGACACTGGTGTCACTCCTGGCGGCACCGCCATTTCCACTTCCTCTTCGCCCGGACCTGTTAACCCAAGGGCCCGTTCGTCATCCGGACCTGAAGTCTCTGCGTTTGACGACGTGGCTCTTGAGACCGAAATATTGACTCGTCGAGGTTTTTCAGCCGAAGTCATTGCCACTTTGCGAGCGGCCAGAGGTCCGGCTACTACTAGAATTTACCACAAGACTTGGGAAGCCTTCTTTTCGTGGTGTTCGGGTTCTTCAAGGAACCCGAGGATTTTTTCCATTCCCAATTTGTTGGCCTTCCTGCAATTCGGGCTGGACAAGGGTTTGGCAGTGAGCACCCTGAGGGGTCAGGTTTCTGCTCTGTCCTTGCTGTTCCGAAAGGCTATCGCCTCGCGTAAGGACGTGCGTTCCTTTTTTCGCGGAGTAACCCGCCAGTTTCCACTGCGGAAGGCGCCTGTGTCTCCTTGGCGTCTCAACCTTGTTTTGGAGGCTCTTCAACATGGGCCTTTTGAGCCTATGGACTCTGTTAATCTTTCTTTGCTCTCTTGGAAGGTTGCCTTCCTAGTGGCGGTCACCTCTTTGAGAAGGATTTCTGAGTTGGCGACTCTTTCTTGCTCGCCTCCCGTCCTGGAGTTTCACCCGGATCGTGTAGTGCTACGCACATGGAGCGACTTCCTACCTAAGGTGGTGTCGCAATTTCATGTTAACCAGGATATTGTGTTGCCCTCTCTTTGTCCGAGGCCAAGGAATGCGAAGGAACGGGCCTTGCACGCATTGGATTTGGTGCGGGCTTTGAAGTTCTATTTGACTGGTACTCAAAGTTTTCGGAAGTCAAACTCTCTGTTTTGTGATTCCAGCAGGTCGTCGGCGTGGTAAACGAGCTTCCAAGGACTCTATAGCTCGTTGGATTCGGTCGGCCTTTTTGGAGGCTTACCGACTTAAAAGCGAACCTTGCCCGATTAAGATTCGAGCTCACTCCACGAGGGCTGTGACTTCCTCGTGGGCCTTTCATCAAGGGGCCTCGGCAGCTCAGCTCTGCCGAGCGGCGACCTGGCGTTCTGTCCACACGTTTATAAAGTTTTATAAGGTGGACGTCAGTGCTTCCGCTGATGCGGCCTTAGGACGTAGGGTCCTGCAGGCGGCCGTAGTTTAAAGTTCTAGTTAACTTGTATTTGGCGCCTGTTGCGCATTTATCTAGGTTGTTGGGATTCTGCCTCTTTTGGTTTTTTTTCCCACCCTAGTTTTTGGACTGCTTTGGGACGTCCCACTAGTTATGACTAGTGTGTCTCCTTTCCTTCCGTTCTGCTGCTGAAAGACGGATTTTGGTAAGAACTTACCTGTAAAATCCTTTTCAGCGAAGGAAGGAAAGGAGACACAGCTCCCTCCCATGGCAGAAGTGTGTTGATGTGTTTTCAGATGCGGCGTGACCCTCTTCTGATAGCGATTATCTGGGCTGAGGTCGACGCGCTAAGGCTCTGTTCCAGCATTGCCAGCTCATCGCAGTGGTCAGGTCCAGTGAGTAGTACCTGGAACTGTGTGTTTTTTGCCTACATGCATGCATAACCTGTATTCTTGTGTTTTTTTTTTCTCTGAAGTCCTTCAGAAGGGGTTATGTTGCTCCGCTGGTGATATTGCTCTTCCTTAAGCTTGTGTACAACTGGAGAGCTGAGTAGGAGGAGCCCGAGCTGGAGGGGCCGGTCAACACTCTTTTTAATCTGAGGTGTCTATCTCATCTGGGCTCCGCCTACCCACTAGTTATGACTAGTGTGTCTCCTTTCCTTCCTTCGCTGAAAAGGATTTTACAGGTAAGTTCTTACCAAAATCCGTCTTTTTCAAACATACCGGGCTGACCTGCAGCCAATGTCTGATACATGCTGCCCATGGTTCGGGCAGCAGGTGTCAGCTGTTCGGTTCCCTTTAAGCCATTTCCAGGGATTTTTTTTCACGATTTTTCATTTTATTTCCCTTCTCTTCCAAAAGCCAATACTTATTTTTCTGCGAGTGAACTTGTTTGGAAAATGTTTGCAAATCTCAAAGTAGCACATTTGGATTCCTGAGCATTTTCCGCAAAATTCAGTATTTGATCCAGTTTCCACTAAGGCTGTGATCTTACCAGTGGTTCTGAATGTGGTAAGATCGTTACTGTTGGTTAGAGCATTGCGGGGACAGCCGTCAAATGTCAGCGTGACCGGCGTATTTTAAATCATTACCGCCGGTCAGTGCCGCTGTTCCCACGCATGCAGCTGTGATCGGAGGTAAAAAGTTTACCTCCGGACATTGGCGTCATCTGATAGAACTACTGCTTCCACAAGCCGACGCCTGCTGCTGTTAATGACAACAGCGACAGCGGTCCCCCTCGCCTCCTCAGTTGATTTCCTGTTCCTAAGGGAACCTGCTGAAGAGAAGAGGTTTCCTAGGCTGTGAGGCTGCCTGTGCGGTGTCCGTGGGAACGGCAGGGGCTGCAGCGCCAGAAGCAGCTTCGGGGGGGGGGGGGGGGGAAGTCCTGCTGGTCAGTTCCCCCCTCGACTGGTGGTGGATGGCGTGAGGCCAGGGTTCGTGGGGGCTGCCCTGGCTCGCGTCGGAACGTGGTGCGGCAGGACATCCTGGGGATCGGGGTGTGGGCATCCGGCACCCGGCTCCTCCATTAGGTCTTGCATCCAGCGCCGGAGAAGAGAAAAGCAAGGCCGCGCATGTTCAATGGCCATATCAGCGCTCCTGCCCCGGAACTAGCAGGGATCACTTCTGGGGGAGGCGGTGGAGTCGGCGGTATGTTTAAAAATTGGCGGTGTCCGGCCTTCCAGTGTGCCACAATGTCCTTCCAGGAGACTCCGAAGTGCACCCACAGGTTGTGGTTGTGCAGGCGCTCGGCAAAAGTAAGAGCAGCAGCGGGCACTCACGTGAGGTCGACTTCATGGAAAAGAGTGGGAAATGCAAGAATTCCATGCAGTCTACAGCTCATGCTATGCCTCCGGAATCGGTACCATGTTGACAAGCTTCACTGGGTGAGTGTTAATGACTCGACCTATTAAGCTGATTGCCCCTTCGTTCTGTGTACCCCTTCAGGTTAAAAAGATCGGGAAAACTGAGCATAGGAAATGTGCTTTGTGCTCACAACAACCCCTTCCTGACACTTATTCTAAAAAGGTTTTGTCAAAACTGTATTAGCCAGACTCTGGAGGAGGAGTCATCCGTCAAAGCAAAAGATATGAGTAATGATTAGAGAAGAGCTCCAATTACTTAAGGGCTCAGGCAAAGCAGCAAAACATAAGTCCAGCATAAGGGGTACTACCCTAATTTCCAACCCTTCTTCTGGTCGTGACTGGGTTAAATCTGCAGATTCCTCTCAGGCATCATCATCATCTGATGAGGAAGGTCCTTCCTGTTTCCCCGTTGAGAGTATGGATAACCTGTTGAAAACAGTACAGGGAACTAAGGGGATTACAGACTCAAAGGAAGCTAGAAACAGACAGGAGATTGTTTGCCGGCCTCTCACAAAAGAAGAGGTGAACATTTCCGGTGATCACTGCGGTAAAGGACATGATCAAGGAGTGGGAAAAGCAAGGGCAGCGAGGTTTCCTTCCTTCGACTTCAAAAAGGAGGTACCCTTTGATGTTGGGGACCTGACAACTTGGTCTAAGGTGCCTAAAGTGGACGCTGCAGTAGCTTCAACTTTGAAGCGCTCCACCCTTCCTGTGGAGGATTCCGGGACTCTATCTGACCCCTTGGATCGCAAAGCAGACACGCTCCTTAGGTCATTTAGACCAGCTATCTCAGGCACTTGTATGGTAAGATCAATGCTGGTCTGGGTGGATCAGTTGGAGGAACAAATAAAGAACGGGTTCTCTAGAGACAAATTGTTGTCCTCTATCCCTCTGAACAGGGGAGCTACGGCATACTTGGCGGATGCCTCTGCGGACTTCCTGCGCCTGGCGGCTAGATCAGCCGGGCTGGCAAATGCTGGTCGTCGTGCCTTGTGGCTGGAAGGGGGATGCGCAATCTAAATCCAAGTTATGCGCAATTCCATGCCAGGGTGAGTACCTGTTTGGCAAGGTGCTTGATGAGATCCTCACCAAGGCTGGGGAAAGAAGTGGTTCCCTAACCAGTTTCTTCCGTCCTACAGGAGGACCTTCAAGAAACAGCCGTTTGGCAGGAAGAGAACCTATATGAACCTGGATCGGTGGGACACTAGGGAGACCAAACAGAAAGGTGCCCTTTTTAGTGAATCCTCCTCCAAAAGCAGAAACAAGTTTCGGTAGTCCCGACCCTCCGGTGGGAGGCAGATTGTCATTCTTCTGCCACGAATGGAAAAAAATTACATCTAATCCCTGGGCCCTAAACCTCGTATCATCTGGCTTGAATTTGGAATTCTGGAAAATTCCCCCGGACTCCTATTAACTATAACTCCTATATTAACCTCTCTAAAGTCTCTGGCGCAACAGGAGGCTCTTGAGTTGGAAATTTGGGGTCTTATTTAAACATGTCCTAGTAGAGGTTCCGGTGGACTAGGAGGGAAGGGGATTTTATTCTCCTTTGTTCCTGATTTCCAAGCCAGATGGTTCATATAGAACCATCATTAACTTTAAGAAGTTAAATAGCTTCCTACAGTCCCACACCTTCAAGATGGAATCTATAAGGTCGGCTAATAAACTTTTATTTCCCAGATGCTTCATGGTGGTTCTGGACCTGAAAGATGCCTATTATCAGCTGCCAATACATGCCGAGTTCCAGCGGTATCTCAGAGTGGGGGTCATCATGGAGGATCACATCCGACATTTTCAATTTACAGCAATGCCATTCGGTTTATCCATGGCTCCACGGGTCTTCACCAAATTGATGCTGGAGGTGATGGCTTTTGTGTGGCTGAAGGACACATTGATAGTTCCGTACTTGGATGACTGCCTGATAGTGGGGACGTCTGCCTCCCAGTGTAGGGATCAACTTGCTGACACTATTTCACCCTTGCAGGCTTTGGAATGGATAATCAACTTTGTCAAGTCCAGGCTGGTTCCGGTGACACTTCAGTCCTTCCTAGGCCTGCACCTAGATTCAGTAAGAGATGTCTCCTCCAGGAGGTAAAAATGTTAGTGATAATACATAAAGTGAGGACGGCAATTTATAACCCTCAGATGTCCCTAAGAGAAGCTATGTCACTCCTGGGCTCACTTACGTCCTGCATCCCAGCGGTTCAGTGGCCTCAATTTCATACTCGACATCTGCAGCATGAGATCCTCGAGGATGAGGAAAAACTGCAAGGTGGACTTGAGTGCAAGATAACTGTCATTTGAAGTAGTTAACTCCTTATTCTGGTGGTTAGATTGGGATCATCTCTCTGGTGGGGTTCCATGGGTGGTGAGACCTCGAGGGTGGTTACTACTGACGCTAGTCCCATCGGATGGGGGCTTATTTGGGGGATAGCTTGGTCCAGGGACAGTGGTCCATAGAAGTAGCTGATGACTCCTCTAAACTAAGAGAATTAAAAGCAATCGGTCATGCAATACATCAATATCCCACAGCTCCGTGGGACGATTTATCGGTCGCGTATTTGAATCAGCAAGGCGGAACACGATCAAGGACTCTGATGTCTACTGCGCAGGGTATACTCGAGCTGGCCGAATTCCATCTCTTGTCTCTAACAGCCCTTCACATCAGGGGAGTGGACAATTTCAAAGCAGATTTCCTCAGTTGCCATAACTTGCATCAGGGGGAATGGACGCTCAGTCATCGCATCTTCAGGAAGATAGTGGGATTATGGGGCCTTCAGGAAATAGACCTGTTCGCTACCAGAGCCAACAGACAAGTCAAAAGGTTTGCCTCTCTGAACAGGGCGGACCGGCCGGAGACGGTCAACTCCCTTCAGTCCCCTTGGCCTTTCCATCTGGCCAATGCGTTTCCCCCGAGTGGTACTCCCATTGGTCATCAGGAAGATCAGGGAAAAGAGGGTGAGGGTGATCCTCATCGCTCTGTTTTTGCTCAAGAGACCTTGGTTTTCATGGCTCAGAGGCAAGTCCATATCCGGACCTGCTTTCTCAGGGCCCATTCCTTCATCCTCTGTGAAGGGTCTACACTTGACGGTGTGGAACTTGAGAGCCAGTTACTGAGACTAAGGGGGTACGCTGACGATTTGATTAACACCCTTCTGCAGATTAGGAAGGAATCCACAACAAAAATATATAGTAGGGTGTGGAGGAAGTTCCTTAATTTTCATACTTGGGCCCTCTCTAATGAAATTCCTATTGCCGCCATTTTAGAGTTTCTGCAGTCTGGTCGGGAGCTGGGTCTTTCAGTTAACACACTAAAAGTTCAGATTTCAGCTCTGGGAGCCCTGTATGGTCACAATATTGCAGGAGATAGGTGGGTTGTACGTTTTATATTTCAGCATGTGAACGTAGCAACCCTGTACACATTGCTCGGCTACCTCCGTGGGACCTGAACCTGGTCCTTGACTCCCTGAGGGGTCCTCCATTTGAGCCTTTAGACCAGGGGTCTCAAACTCGGCAGAGTAAAGGGGCCGCACATAAAAAAAAATTTAAGCTGGGGGGGCCGCATTCTATTCAAACTTACAGTACAAAATTATTGTTAAACAATTGTTTATTTGAACTACTATAACAATTATCTCCCTCCAGGCCTCCCCCCTCTCTCTGTGGCCGTTTAAATAAGTTGTCAGCTGCGATGTACAGCTTACCGTATATACTCATGTATAAGCCGACCTGAGTATGAGCCGACCCCCCCCTAATTTTGCCACAAAAAAACTGGGAATACTTATTGACTCGTGTATAAGCCTAGGGTGGAAAATGCAGCACCTACTACATTTTCAAAAATAAAAAGAGATACCAATAAAAGTAAAATTAATTGATACATCAGTAGGTTAAATGTTTGAATATCCATATTGAATCAGGAGCCCCATATAATGCTCCATACAGTTCATGGTGGCCCCATAAGATGCTCCATACAAAATACGCCCCATATAATGCTGCACAAAGGTTAATAATGGCCCCAACAGATGCTCCATAGAATAATATGCCCCATATGCTGCTCCCTAAAGGTTATGGCCCCATAAAATGCTCCATAGATTATGCCCCCATAAGATGCTCCATAGATTATGCCCCATAAGATGCTCCATAGCTTATGCCCCCATAAGATGCTCCATATATTTTATGCCCCCATAAGATGCTCCATAGATTTTATGCCCCATAAGAAGCTCCATACCATAGATTTTATGCCCCCATAAAGATGCTCCATTTATTTTATGCCCCCATAAGATGCTCCATAGATTTTATGCCCCCATAAGATGCTCCATAACTTATGCCCCCATAAGATGCTCCATCGATTTTATGCCCCATAAGAAGCTCCATAGATTTTATGCCCCCATAAGATGCTCCATTTATTTTATGCCCCCATAAGATGCTCCATAGCTTATGCCCCCATAAGATGCTCCATAGATTTTATGCCCCTTATGCTGCTGCTGCAAATAAAAAAAAAATAATGACATACTCACCTCTTGTTGCTGGGAGCCAGGTGCCGGTGTCCTGAGCAGGCGGGGATACCGGCGCACTATGGGTGACAGGTGCCGGTGTCATCGCTGGCTCAGCCCCGGCACCTGCGATATTCACCTGTCCCCGGTCCACCGCTGCGTGCCGCTCCATCGTCCGGCTCCTCTGTCAGTGACTGTTCAGGCTGTTCAGGCAGAGAGCGCGGCGCGCACTAACTACCTCATCGCGCCCTCTGACCTGAACATCACAGCCAGAGGACGCAGAGGAGACAGCGACGTGCAGCGGTGGACCGGGGACGTGAATATAGCATATACTCACCTCCTGGCGCGTCTCTGCAGCCCCCCTGCTTCTCCCGCGGTCTCCAGCAGCTATTCTTCCTTCAGCTGTCATGTGGTACCGCTCATTAAAGTCATGAATATGCGCATATTCATGACTTTAATGAGCGGTACCTCGTGATCGCTGAAGGAAGGAGCTGAGACCATGGGAGAAGCGGGGGGGGCTGCAGAGATGCTCCAGGGGGTGAGCATTATCTAACACCCCCGCGCCCCCTCCCCCGCCGACCCCCTGACACCTGGTGCACCGCGGGCTGCAGATGCCTGCCTCAGGGGCCGCATGTTTGAGACCCCTGCTTTAGACTCTATTCCTTTAAAGTACACTGTTCAAAAAAATTAAGAGAACATTCAAATAACACATCCTAGATCTGAATGAATGAAATATTCGCATTGAATACTTTGTTCTGTACAAAGTACAAAATCACACAAAAATCATCAATGGAAATCAAATTTATTAACCAATGGAGGTCTGAATTTGGTGTCACCCACAAAATTAAAGTGGAATGCAATGTCCTTAAAACAAGTCAAAATGATGCTCACTAGTGTGTGTGTGGCCTCCACGTGCCTGTATGACCTCACTACAATGCCTGGCCATGCTCCTGATGAGGCGGCGGATGGTCTCCTGAGGGATCTCCTCCCACACCTGGACTAAAGCATCCGTCAACTCCTGGACAGTCTGTGGTGCAACGTGATGTTGGTGGATGGAGCGAGACATGATGTCCCAAATGTGTTCAATCGGATTCAGGTCTGGGGAACGGGCGGGCCAGTCCATAGCTTCAATGCCTTCATCTTGCAGGAACTGCTGACACACTCCAGCCACATGAGGTCTGGCACTGTCCTGCATTAGGAGGAACCCAGGGCCAACCGCACCAGCATATGGTCTCACAAGGGGTCTGAGGATCTCATCTCGGTACCTAACGGCAGTCAGGCTACCTCTGGAGAGCACATGGAGGGCTGTGCGGCGATCCAAAGAAATGCCACCGCACACCATTACTGACCCACTGCCAAACCGGTCATGCTGAAGGATGTTGCAGGCAGCAGATCGCTCTCCATGGCGTCTCCAGCCTCTGTCACGTCTGTCACATGTGCTCAGTGTGAACCTGCTTTCATCTGTGAAGAGCACAGGGCGCCAGTGGCGACTTTGCCAATCCTGGTGTTCTGTGGCAAATGCCAAGTGTCTTGCACGGTGTTGGGCTGTGAGCACAACCCCCATCTGTGGACGTCGGGCACTCAGACCATCCTCATGGAGTCGGTTTCTAACCGTTTGTGCAGACACATGTACATTTGTGGCCTGCTAGAGGTCATTTTGCAGGGCTCTGACAGTGCTCCTCCTTGCACAAAGGTGGAGGTCCTGCTGCTGGGTTGCCATCCTACGGCCCCCTCCACGTCTCCTGGTGTACTGGCCTTTATCCTGGTAGCGCCTCCAGCTTCTGGACACTACGCTGACAGACAGAGCACACCTTGCCACAGCTCACATTGATGTGCCATCCTGGATGAGCTGCAATACCTGAGCCACTTGTGTGGGTTGTAGAGTCCGTCTCATGCTACCATGAGTGTGAAAGCACAACCTACATTCAAAAGTGACCAAAACATCAGCCAGAAAGCATTGGTACTGAGATGTAGTCTGTGGTCCCCACCTGCAGAACCACTCCTTTATTGAGGGTGTCTTGATAATTGCTAATAATTTCCATCTGTTGTCTATTCCATTTGCACAACAGCATGTGAAATTGATTGTCAATCAGTGTTGCTTCCTAAGTGGATAGTTTGATTTCACAGAAGTTTGATTTACTTGGAGTTATATTCTGTTGTTTAAGTGTTCCCTTTATTTTTTTGAGCAGTGTATATATCATTGAAAACGGCCTTATTAGTTGCTTTAACGCCTGCTAGGAGAGTGAGCGACATTCAGGCTCTATCGATTGACCCTCCCTTTCTATTAGTATTTCAGGATAGGATAGTTTTGAAGCCAGACCCTTCATACCTCCCTAAGGTAGCTGTAAGATTTCATAGAAGTCAGGAGATCTTTCTTCCCTCTGTTGTGAATAGGCTGGAAATGAGTTCTGAGCAGAAGCTCCCTCTGGTGGTTACAAACGGTACTGGACTGTCCAGTGAAGATTTTGAGGATTGGGAATCAGGTGTTACTGACTGGTCTTATATAAGGGAGTCACCTTCCCATCAGGGTTGCCGGTGATCAATTGTTCTGGTCTCAATCCTTGATTCCTGTTTCCTTTGTAGCCTGCTGTGTCGTGTCTGAATCTCCTGCTAACAGATAAGACATTTTCTTCTTTTTGTTTTTGTGCTTGATTTTTGCATTTTGTCCTGCACTTCTGTGGGGGCCTTCAGGGTCCCCTCTGGGGGCTTTTGCCTCTCAGTTCAGTTCAGCCACTGATGTTTGTATATTTGCTTTTTCCAGTTTTTTCAGTGGCTGCTGTTTTGTTTTTGGTTACACCAGAGAACTAATTTAGGTGGTAGAGGTCGTGTGATCTCAGGTGTTTTTGAAATTAGTAGAGTTGGTGCTTTTCAGGGTTTTTTGGGATTGCAGTAAGTGCCTTCCTATCCTTTTCTATTTAGTAAGTTTGGGCCCCAACGTTTGCTGATACTATTTTCTGTCTGTGTCAGTATTTCTTCTTGTCTAACCGCCATTACATGTTTGGGGGCTTTCTATGTTCTTTGGGGATCTGCTCCGGGGCAGATAGCTTTCCTCTTTCTATCTTTAGGTGTAGTTAGTTTCTCAGGCTGTGACGAGGCGTCTAGGACCAACGTAGGAACGCTCCACGGCTGCCTCTAGTTGTGGTGGTTAGTCAGGGTACTGCAATCTCATAGTTTCCAACTGCTCTGGTGTATTTCCTTTTTTGCCTGCTCTCCTTAGCTACCAAATCATAACAGTATCACCGGCCAAAACTGAAAATTATATGGTACTCACAGAAGGGAAAAATATTGTGAAAGAAAAAAGTTGTCAGAGTTGTCAGAGATTTTTTTTTTTTTCTGTTTGTTGCATTTTTTTTTTTTTCCCTCTGTATCTCTGGGTGCTGAGGAGGATTTTTTTTTTTTTCTCTCAATGGAGTTTGCACAGTTGTCTGGCCGTGTGGATCAGCTTGCCACTGAAGTTCGGAGTATTGCTACCTATCTTGCTAGGTTGCCTGTTGTGGAACCTAGGATTCCCATGCCAGATTTGTTTTTAGGGGATCGAGCTAAGTTTCTGAATTTCAAAAATAACTTTAAATTGTTTTTTGCCTTAAAATCTAAGTCCTCAGGGAACGCAGCGCAGCAGGTTCAAATTGTCATCTCTCTCCTGCGCGGCGACCCTCAGGATTGGGCTTTTTCCCTGACACCTGGGGATCCTGTTTTGAGTGATGTTGATGCGTTTTTTCAGGCTTTGGGGTTATTGTACGATGAGCCTAATGTCACTGATCAAGCTGAAAAAACTTTGTTGGCATTAAGTCAGGGGCTTGAAGACGCTGAGTTATACTGTCAGAGATTCCGTAGGTGGGCAGTCCTGACCAAATGGAATGACGACGCTTTGGCAGCTCTTTTTCGGAAGGGACTGTCAGATAATGTAAAGGATGTTATGGTGGGATTCCCTGTTCCCTCTGGTCTCAATGATTCTATGTCATTAGCGATTCAAATTGACAGACGTTTGCGTGAGCGGAAAGGTATGCGTGGAATAATGTTGCCTTGTGAACCTGCTTCTGAATCCATGCAGTGTGATAGAGTGGTTTCTGGGGCACAGCGTCATGAATTTCAAAAGCGCAATGGGTTATGTTTCTACTGTGGTGATGCCTCTCATGCTATTTCTGTCTGCCCTAAGCGGGGAAGATGTTTTGCTCGCTCAGTTGTCTTGGGTAGTGTTCAGACTAAGTTTTTGTTAACTGTTACCCTGATATGCTCTCTGTCCTCATTTTCTGCTCAGGCTTTTGTTGATTCTGGAGCAGCTATTAACCTGATGAATTTTGATTTTGCTAAACGTTGAGGGTTTCCCTTGATACCCCTACGGAAGTTTATTCCCCTACTGGGGATCGATTCTACCCCTTTGGCTGAGAATAAACCTCAGTTCTCTACTCAGGTGATAATAAGGGTAGAACCTGATCATCAGGAGAGTTGCAAATTTTTGGTTCTGTATAATCTGCATGACATTATCGTACTGGGTTTCCCTTGGTTACAGTCTCATAATCCTGTTTTGGATTGGAAATCTGTGTCTGTTACCAGTTGGGGCTGTCAATGTGTTAATACCAACACTCCTGTTTTTTCTGCCTCCCCCCAGGCTCAGGATGTTCCTGACTTTTTGATTGATTTTTCTGATGTGTTTAGCGAAAGTAAATCTGCATCCTTACCTCCCCATAGGAGCTATGACTGCGCTATTGAATTAGTGCCTGGTAGTAAATTCCCTAAAGGTCGCCTTTTTAACTTGTCTGTACCTGAACATGACGCTATGCGGTCTTATATCAAGGAGTCATTGGAGAAGGGTCATATCAGACCATCCTCTTCACCCTTAGGTGCCGGTTTTTTCTTTGTGGCCAAAAAGGATGGTTCATTAAGGCCGTGTATTGATTATCGTCTCTTGAACAATATTACTGTGAAATATCAATATCCGTTACCCTTGATCTCTGATCTGTTTTCCAGGGTGAAAAACGCTACTTGGTTTACCAAGCTTGACCTCAGGGGGGCATATAACCTTATTCGCATTAAGCACGGGGATGAATGGAAGACGGCATTTAATACCCCTGAAGGGCATTTTGAGTACCTTGTAATGCCCTTTGGGCTCACTAATGCTCCTTCTGTCTTCCAGTCCTTCATGAATGACATTTTCAGGGATTTTGTGGATAAATTTCTGATTGTTTATTTGGATGATATCTTGATTTTTTCCAATGACTGGGACTCTCATGTAAAACATGTTCGGACTGTGTTCCAGATTTTGAAGAGAATGCTCTGTATGTGAAGGGATCAAAGTGTCTTTTTGGCGTTCAGAGGATCTCATTTCTGGGTTTCATTTTGTCCCCATCTGTTATTGAAATGGACCCGGTCAAAGTTCAGGCTATCTGTGATTGGGTCCAACCTACTTCTTTAAAGGCTCTTCAAAGATTCTTGGGTTTTGCCAATTTTTATCGTAAATTTATTGGTAATTTCTCTGTTATTGTTAAACCATTAACTGATTTGACCAAGAAGGGTTCTGATGTGGTGAATTGGCCTCCTGAGGCAGTCTCTGCATTTCAAACTTAAGCAGAGATTCACTTCTGCTCCTGTTCTACGGCAGACTGATGTTTCTCTACCATTTCAGGTGGAGGTTGATGCCTCTGAAATTGGGGCAGGTGCCGTTTTGTCCCAAAGAGATCCAGAGACCTCTAAAAGTAACCCTTGTGCCTTTTTCTCTCGAAAATTTTCTCCCACTGAACGTAATTATGACGTGGGTAATCGGGAGTTATTGGCCATGAAGTGGGCTTTTGAAGAGTGGAGACATTGGCTGGAGGGAGCCAAACATCAGGTGGTGGTCCTTACTGACCATAAGAATCTAGTTTATCTGGAATCTGCCAAGCGACTTAATCCTAGACAGGCCAGGTGGGCCTTGTTTTTCACACGTTTTAATTTTGTGGTTTCATTTCTTCCTGGCACTAAAAATGTTAAGGCGGATGCCCTCTCGAGGAGTTTCCTGGCGGACTCTCCTGAGTTATCTGATCCTTCTGTTATTTTGAAAGAGGGTGTAGTTCTTTCCGCCATCTCGCCCAATTTGAGACTGGCTCTGGAGGGTGCCAGGAGGATAAGCCCGAGCGCTGCCCTGTTGGGAAATTGTTTGTCCCGGACCAGTGGAAAAAGAGTGTAATGTCTGAGATTCATTGTTCCGCGTTGGCCGGTCATCCCGGAATTTTTGGTACCAGGGACTTGGTTGGTCGGTCCTTTTGGTGGCCTACCTTGTCTCGTGATGTCAGGGAGTTTGTGCAGTCCTGTGGGACTTGCTCTCGCTCCAAGCCTTGCTCTCGTTCTAGTGGTTTGTTGATGCCATTACCGGTGCCCAAGAGACCATGGACCCATATCTCTATGGATTTCATTTCCGACCTCCCTGTTTCTCAGAGAATGACGGTCATCTGGGTGATTTGCGATAGGTTTTCCAAGATGATACATCTTGTGCCATTACCTAAGTTGCCTTCCTCCTCTGAATTGGTGCCTTTGTTCCTTCAGCACGTGGTTCGTTTACACGGCATTCCTGAGAACATTGTGTCTGACAGAGGAGTCCAGTTTGTTTCCAGATTTTGGAGGACCTTTTGTTCTAAAATTGGTGTTCAATTGTCTTTCTCCTCGGCGTTTCATCCTCAGACCAATGGTCAAACTGAGAGAACAAACCAGACATTGGAGACTTATCTAAGATGCTTTGTGTCTGCTGATCAGGATGACTGGGTCTCTTTTTTGCCTTTGGCTGAGTTTGCTCTTAATAATAGGGTTAGCTCTGCCACTTTGATGTCTCCATTTTTCTGTAATTCTGGGTTTCACCCTCGATTTTCTTCTGGACAGACGGAGGCTTCTGTCTGCCCAGGTGTTGACTCTGTTGTGGAGCGTATGCAACAGATTTGGGACCAGGTAGTGGAGAGGTTGTCCCTCTCTCAGGAGAGGGCCCAGCGATTTGCTAACCGGCATAGGACTGATGGTCCTCGGTTTAAAGTGGGGACTTGGTCTGGTTGTCCTCAAGAAATATTCCTATGAGAGTGGCATCTCCTAAATTTAAGCCTAGGTTCATTAGACCTTATAAGATCATGGAGATTCTTAACCCTGTTTCTTTTCGTTTGCTTCTTCCAGGGACATTTAGGATCCATAACGTGTTCCACAAGTCCTTGTTGAAGAGGTTTGTTGAGCCAGTGGTTCCTGCTACTGTGCCTCCTGACCCTGTTTTGGTTGAGGGCAATCTGGAGTATGTGGTTGAGAAAATATTGAATTCTCGTTTTTCTAGACGGAAACTCCAGTATTTGGTTAAATGGAGAGGTTATGGTCAGGAAGACAATTCTTGGGTGTTTGCTTCGGACATCCATGCTAGGAGACTCATCCGTGCGTATCATAGAACTCATCCTGACCGACCTGGTTGCTCAAATGAGGGTTCGGTGACCCCTCCTCAAGGGGGGGTACTGTTGTGAATAGGCTGGAAATGAGTTCTGAGCAGAAGCTCCCTCTGGTGGTTACAAACGGTACTGGACTGTCCAGTGAAGATTGTGAGGATTGGGAATCAGGTGTTACTGACTGGTCTTATATAAGGGAGTCACCTTCCCATCAGGGTTGCCGGTGATCAATTGTTCTGGTCTCAATCCTTGATTCCTGTTTCCTTTGTAGCCTGCTGTGTCGTGTCTGAATCTCCTGCTAACAGATAAGACATTTTCTTTTTTGTTTTTGTGCTTGATTTTTGCATTTTGTCCTGCACTTCTGTGGGGGCCTTCAGGGTCCCCTCTGGGGCTTTTGCCTCTCAGTTCAGTTCAGCCACTGATGTTTGTACATTTGCTTTTTCCAGTTTTTTCAGTGGCTGCTGTTTTGTTTTTGGTTACACCAGAGAACTAATTTAGGTGGTAGAGGTCGTGTGATCTCAGGTGTTTTTGAAATTAGTAGAGTTGGTGCTTTTCAGGGTTTTTTGGGATTGCAGTAAGTGCCTTCCTATCCTTTTCTATTTAGTAAGTTTGGGCCCCAATGTTTGCTCATACTATTTTCTGTCTGTGTCAGTATTTCTTCTTGTCTAACCGCCATTACATGTTTGGGGGCTTTCTATGTTCTTTGGGGATCTGCTCCGGGGCAGATAGCTTTCCTCTTTCTATCTTTAGGTGTAGTTAGTTTCTCAGGCTGTGACGAGGCGTCTAGGACCAACGTAGGAACGCTCCACGGCTGCCTCTAGTTGTGGTGGTTAGTCAGGGTACTGCAATCTCATAGTTTCCAACTGCTCTGGTGTATTTCCTTTTTTGCCTGCCTCTCCTTAGCTACCAAATCATAACATCCCTCCTTTTTTGATAATCCATCTCCTGAAGAAGAGAGATTCCACACGTTAGATGTGATGAGAGCTGTCCTGAGTTATACGTATAGACAGAACTCATCCATGGAGGCAAAGCAGGGCTCTGTGTCCTTTCAGGGCCACAGGAAGGGATCAGGAGTCACAAAAAGCACTTTATGCCGATGGATCAGAGATGCAATCTGTCTGGCCTACTCAGCAAAAGGTGAAAGTCCTCCGGTTGGGATAAGGGCACATTCAGCACGAGCTATGGCATCCTCCTGGGCGGAGAGGGCGGACATCTCGATTGATCTCATATGTAAGGCAGCAACATGGTCTTCACCATCTACCTTTTACATTAACTATAGGCTTGATTTATCATCATCCTCTGACTTAGTTTACGGGAGATCTGTCTTCAACACTGAGGTCCCTCCCTGGTGATGGTTCTCTGAAAGTTTCTCGGAGAGTGTTGTCGTGGCGAGAAGAAAAAACTTACCGGTAATTGTCTTTTATGGAGTCCACGACAGCACCGACTCACTTCCCTCCCTTAGTTATATATGGGTGTAGGTAGTTCACTCTAGGTAGTGGTTGTAGATACTGTGAGACAGTGAAGGAATGTGTGTTGAATGGGGTGTACATTTCACCTGGATGCTTTGCTGACTGGTATAAGGGAAATGTATGGCTTTGTAAACCTAGTGGTAGAAAAAGGTCACTACACCTTACATTCATTACACACTTGCAGCTCAGGCCTGAAACTACTCAGGTCTTAATTAGGAGACCAGAAGTAGGTGTCTGCAAACACAGTCAGAGAGCTCGCTTAGTCTGGACAAGGAGTCTAGGCACAAGAAGCAGTCTCCAGGAGTTTGAGCTATCTCAGTCTGGGTGCTTGATGTACCCCGGACACAGGAGTAGTCTCAGTGAGAATCCGTTCGAATAGCGGCTGAATAGGAGTGGAGCTCTCTCAAGTCTGGACGTTGGATGTGCCTTCAGACACAAGGAGGAGACTCTGTGAACCTCCATGCTGGTAAATGCTGAACATATGTGTTGTTTTGGCCCAGGCTGGTAGAGCCGGGACCCGGATAGAAAGGGAAATCTATCTAAGTGTAATTAGTGGCTAGACAAGCCTAGGTCTTCTGTTTATGATTTGTTTTATATCTGTTTGCTGTGGACTTTAATAAAGCTGGTTGCGGCCAGTTTTTACCAGAACTGCTGTCTCTGAATGAACTGTTTTCGTGCCACTCTGTCTACCCAGACAGCGATCCTAGAGCTAAATCCCCTGGAAATGTTACAATTGGCGGAGAATGCTGGGGCAGCACAGTGGCTGATACAAATGGTGCTGGAATGTGCGTGCGGCACAGTGGCTTAGAGACAGCAATAAAGGTGAAGTCTGTTGAAATAGCAGCAGAGAAAAAAAAAAAAAAAGTGTGTCAAGAGAAACGTCTATTGGAGCAGTCTTAAAGAGACAGTAGCCCTAATAGAGTTTGCAAAAGAGAAAAAAAAAAAAAAGTGTGTCTGCACAGCAAAGCTGAACTTGTTGTGGAAAAGACTGTGGAGTGTGCAGCAGCAAAGGAGAAACGTCTATTTGAGCAGTCTTAAAGAGACAGTAGCCCTAATAGAGTTTGCAGAGAAAAAAAAAAAAAAAAAGTGTCTGCACAGCAGAGCTGAATTTTTCTGTGGAAAAGACTGTGGAGTGTGTATGTCTTGAGTGAAGACTGCCGTTGTTGAGACAGAGAAGTCTGACAGCATGGATGACAGCATGGAGGCGCTGTTTGAACAAATGGCGCAAGTTAATGTGCAACATAAGACTGCCGTGGTTGAGACAGATAAGTCTGGCAGTATGGAGGAGCTCGTTGAGTACCTGGTCCAGGCCCAGCGGAGCATGCAGCAGAGCATGGAGCAGCAGCGCCTGCAGCACCAGCAGCGCATGCAGCAGGCCCAGCAGCAATTCCTGCAGCAGCAGCAGGAGAATAACCGGTTATTTGTTGAGCAGATGGCAGCACAAAAAAAGGATTTCGGTGCCGCGTCCCGAAGTGATGTGGCAAAGTCACCTGCATTGTCCGCTGTAAAGAAGGCGGTAAGACGGTCCCTGAAAAAGATGACACCTCGTGATGATGTGGAGGTATATCTCACTAGGTTTGAGGGACTGGCAGAGAAGGAGAATCTGCCCCTATCTGAGTGGGCCATGATGGTCGCACCCTATCTGATTGGAGAACCCCAAATGGCCTATGCTGACCTGAGCGAGCAGGACAGCCAAGACTATGCCAAGCTGAAAGCGGAGATTCGTACCCGGCTGGGTGTTACGGTGACAGCCCGTGCCAGGGGAGTTCATGACTGGAGATGCAGTTGGGAGTCTGCAGTAAGCAAACCTGATTATGGAGTTGAAAAGGTGATAGTGAACCGCTACACCCGAGCATGTCCTCCTGAGGACGCCAATCGTCTGGTCAGCCTGATGGAGAAGGCCTTCGCCAGCAAAGACTGTCTCCGTGACAGCCGTCTGAGAGGTCGTCACTTCAGAGTTCCCGGACGCTGAACTCTCGCGGTAAGAGCGTTCCAGCTGTTGGGGACATGGGGTATGCTGATAAGCGGTTTCGGGCCCGAGGGGACATATGGGTGGGAGAGTGTGATGGACAGTGTTGGAGATGTCGTGAAATTGCAGCCAACTGTCCAATAGAGGGGGAGCCTATGTGTTGTGATGTTGGCGGATCCCTCTCTCCCTGCGCAGAGCCTGTGTGTGTGTCCACCTCAGCCGAAGAGACTGGACCACAGGGGTCCCCGGTGGTAGTAAATGACTGCCCAGCACAGGCCCTCTTGGACTCAGAGAGTCCAGTGACTTCCGTATGTGACAGCCTGATTGATAGGGACTTCATCCCTGATAAGCACCTGAGTATGGTGTGCATCCATGGAGACACCAAAGTCTACCCAGAGACTGCCGTGGACTTGGTCCCCAAACTCGGGGAGGTTTCATATGAAGTGGGGGTAGTGAAGAACCTGGTGCACCCCGTCATATTGGGTAATGACTTTCCCCGATCTAAGGGTCTCTGGGGGAGAAATGTTTCTGATGGACAGTGTGATGAAGCTCCTACTGAGGGTGCGCAGTCCCGAGGGGCGGAACACAATGCTAGTGGGCCGTTAAACTTATGTGATGATGATAATGATATGATGATGATGATGATGCATGATAATGATGATGATCATGATAATGATGATGACCATGATAATGATGATGATGATGATGATGATCATGATAATGATGATGACCATGATAATGATGCTGATGCTGATAATGATAGTGATGATGATCATGATAGTGATGATGATACTGATCATAGTCATGATAATGATATTGATAATAATGATGACTGTGATAGTGATGAAATTCCTTTGCAGGTGATGTTGGGAGACGAGGATGGTGGTTCTCGGGAACCGAGTGTCCCTGACTTACCTGTGTCCTGTGACAATTTTGAGAGTGAGCAGTGGCGAGACCCCTCTCTTAAAACGGCCCAGGAAAATATAAATGTTCTAAATGAGGTTTCCCAAGAGCCTGGCTCTGAGGAGAGGTTTCCTCATGTTGCCATAAACACTCACCTGTTGTATAGGGACACTGAAGTCCAGGGTGAGGTCGTGAGTCAGCTCCTAGTACCTGAGCTATATAGAAGTATAGTGCTGGGGTTGTCACATAGTCACATACTTGAGGGACCAGATGGTGAAGTTAATGTTGTGGATGACATGTTAACTAAGGGTCCAGATCAGGATGTGAATGAGAATGAATTGTATAACCCTGAAAGTGACCCGGATGTGGCTGAGAAAAAGGGGTCAGACAGGGATAGTGGGAGTGATAGTGAATCATCTGATGACAATAAAGCAACCAGTACAAATGAGGAAGGCATGGTAGCAGAGGAGGTTGAGAGTCCTGAGAAGAAAGCTGATGCTGACCTTACAGCCAGACAGAAGATGGCATCTGAAGATGTTTTACAGTTGGCCGGTTCCCTGGCGAAGACTAAGGTGAAAGGAGGAGAGCTGAGCTTTAAAGGCAGGACTCTGAACCTGAACACAGCACAAGTGGATGCTGTTGAAGATGAGAAGTTGTCGGTGTGTGGCGTGGATCTGCATCATGCCAAGGACTCTGAAGGTGATGCTGCAGAGGTGGAAAAAGCCATAGAAGTGGTAGACACCAAACCAGATGCCTCATCAGTAGCTGCAACTCGTGAAGCTCAGGCTGGAAGTTCGGCGCCCGGAGCCCCAGCGGTGTTCCCGAGTGATACCAAGGATCTGGATAAATCACAAGATGAGATGTTGAGACATCAGGCTGGCATTGGTGAGCTCAAGCGCACTTTCATGGAGTCTACATCGGAGCCACGTCCCAACAAATGGAAAAAAAGCGTTGTGTCACTCCGTTGCCGCTGCAGACACACGGGAGCTCAGATGGGATGCAGAACGTGGTGGAAGAGAAGAATCCGGCGGGTTCTGAGTATACAGATGCAGCTATCAAGGAGAACTTGAAAGCTGGAATAAATGGAGATATTGGAGACCAAAATGATGTGACTGAAGAAGTA
Source organism: Oophaga sylvatica (assembly GCA_033576555.1). Lineage (NCBI taxonomy): Eukaryota > Metazoa > Chordata > Amphibia > Anura > Dendrobatidae > Oophaga > Oophaga sylvatica. The sequence continues at coordinate 229,173,030 of JARQOD010000002.1, read as the reverse complement.
GAATGTAAGACTGACGGTAGGGCTTCTGAGCTGTCCTACCAGAAGAGCCTGAAGAAGGGGCTGAAGACATAAAGGACGTACAACAGGTACAAGATGAATTGATTACTTCTCAGAAAAAACGCCAAACTGTCATGAAGGAGCGTGATGAGAGCCATGAGCATCTTCTGGAGAAGCTCAATGAAGTAAAGAAGGTTCAAGGGGAACTGGAGAAAAGTGAAAAACCCCCTATACCTTCTGTGATATTTGGTGACACATGGTCAGTGCACCAGGGACAGGAGGTACGTGAGTTTCTGAGGAAGAGTCAGCAGAAGTGTTCTGATGTGCCGGGTCGTACTTCTCTGGCCAGGCACTATATCAAAACTGAGCCCGGCCCTAAGGTCAAGATGAAACCGTGCAGGATACCCGAGGCCCGCAGAGAGCATAGGCCTGGGAGGGTACAGGGTAGTGCGGATGCTTCAGATGAAGAGAAAGCTGATGTTGGCTATGGCTCAGGTGAAGATACAGATGACAGTAGTGAAGATGAAGCTGATGAAGGCCATGACTGGTCCAGAGTTCGCTGTCTCTTTTGGATTGTTGACCAGCCCTCCGGTCTGGATGACCAGCCCTCCGGTCTGGAGAAGAGGGAGGGGATATGTGAGACAGTGAAGGAATGTGTGTTGAATGGGGTGTACATTTCACCTGGATGCTTTGCTGACTGGTATAAGGGAAATGTATGGCTTTGTAAACCTAGTGGTAGAGAAAGGTCACTACACCTTACATTCATTACACACTTGCAGCTCAGGCCTGAAACTACTCAGGTCTTAATTAGGAGACCAGAAGTAGGTGTCTGCAAACACAGTCAGAGAGCTCGCTTAGTCTGGACAAGGAGTCTAGGCACAAGAAGCAGTCTCCAGGAGTTTGAGCTATCTCAGTCTGGGTGCTTGATGTACCCCGGACACAGGAGTAGTCTCAGTGAGAATCCGTTCGAATAGCGGCTGAATAGGAGTGGAGCTCTCTCAAGTCTGGACGTTGGATGTGCCTTCAGACACAAGGAGGAGACTCTGTGAACCTCCATGCTGGTAAATGCTGAACATATGTGTTGTTTTGGCCCAGGCTGGTAGAGCCGGGACCCGGATAGAAAGGGAAATCTATCTAAGTGTAATTAGTGGCTAGACAAGCCTAGGTCTTCTGTTTATGATTTGTTTTATATCTGTTTGCTGTGGACTTTAATAAAGCTGGTTGCGGCCAGTTTTTACCAGAACTGCTGTCTCTGAATGAACTGTTTTCGTGCCACTCTGTCTACCCAGACAGCGATCCTAGAGCTAAATCCCCTGGAAATGTTACAATACGTTTATATATTTACAGTCATGGCCAAAAGTTTTGAGAACGACACAAATATTATATTTTCACATGATCTGCTGCCCTCTGGCTTTTATGTGTGTTTGACAGATGTTTTTATCACAGACAGAAATATAATTACAAACATATGAGTAACAAAAGCTTATATTGACAGTTAGAATGAGTTAATGCAGCAAGTCAATATTTGCAGTGTTGACCCTTCTTCTTCAGGACCTCTGCAATTCTCCCTGGCATGCTCTCAATCAACTTCTGGACCAAATCCTGACTGATAGCAGTCCATTCTTGCACAATCAATGCTTTCATTTTGTCAGAATTTTTAGGTTTTTGTTTGTCCACCCGTCTCTTGATGATTGACCACAAGTTCTCAATGGGATTAAGATCTGGGGAGTTTCCAGGCCATGGATCCAAAATCTCTATGTTTTGTTCCCTGAGCCATTTAGTTATCACCTTTGCTTTATGGCAATGTGCTCCATCATGCTGGAAAAGGCATTGTTGATTGCCAAACTGCTCTTGGAGGGTTGGGAGAAGTTGCTCTTGGAGGACATTCTGGTACCATTCTTTATTCATGGCTGTGTTTTTAGGCAAGACTGTGAGAGAGCCGATTCCCTTGGCTGAGAAGCAACCCCACACATGAATGGTTTCAGGATGCTTAACAGTTGGCATGAGACAAGACTGGTGGTAGCGCTCACCTTGTCTTCTCCGAATGAGGCGTTTTCCTGATGTCCCAAACAATCGAAAAGGGGATTCATCAGAGAAAATAACTTTACCCCAGTCCTCAGCAGTCCTGTACCTTTTACAGAATATCAGTCTGTCCATGATGTTTTTTCTGGAGAGAAGTGGCTTCTTTGCTGCCCTCCTTGAGACCAGGCCTTGCTCCAAGAGTCTCCGCCTCACAGTGCGTGCAGATGCACTCACACCTGCCTGCTGCCATTCCTGAGCAAGCTCTGCACTGCTGGTAGCCCGATCCCGCAGCTGAAACACTTTTAAGAGACGAAGATATAAAACACACTGGCGCTACCTACAGAGGTTGGGGTATACTAAATAAACAAAGATGTGTGAAGAGGCTGCTGGAGTTGAGTCAGCTGCTGTGCTAGTACTGACTCCAAAGTAACCAAGTTGTGGTGTACATAAATTAATAAACAAATAACTACCTGCGCCTCTACACCTATACATGCAAAAAGAAATGTCCCCACAAAGTGAAAAAATACTAGATGAATGGCGATGTAAATGTGACAGTATTGTTTAGCAGGCATACATTAGAGTGTTGGTGTAGAACACTTACTGTCACAACAGCAGAGGGCTGGATGGAAAGAGAGAGGAAATCCCAGCTCAGTACAGATGGTGATCGGACCGCGCGCCCAGGTCAGGCAAACCGAAAGTGCCGGGGCAGGGAGCGTCCTCCCTGCTGCTGGAATAACTTGGCTGGACTGGGGAACTAGGAGTCCGGAAGTAGCATGGCGTCCTCAGGCCACGAGGCGCCGCTAGTACGAGATGGACAGGACGGGGGCGGGACAAAAAATGGGTGACGTCACCTGGTACCGTGGTACGAGAGGCAGGGTCAAAAATCGTTCCGACGCATTTCAAAGGTACACGGACCTTCTTCGTCAGGGATAGAGACCCATAGCAGAGCCTGCCTTATGTACCTTTGACAAACCCCCCCCTCTCTCCATGTGACAGTAAACCAAAGAAAGAACATACACTTAGGCGGCACTACATGGCGATTAGCGCTATCAGAGCTGACAGGGAACAACGTTTCTCTCGGGTACAGGATCGCTTTCCTTTGGATGGCTCTAGGGCCAAAGCAGACCAACAGGCTAAAGATCTTCTGAGGAGTCTTGAAAAACACCTCCTTATGGAATTACGTGACCTGTGGGAGGTAGCTACCTTAGAAAAATACATGCAAGCCAAAGTCATACCAAAAGGACTGGTTATTTACAAAAATCTAGCAGGGGACTTTGGCAATGAGGCGATTCAACATGAATGGGACACAATGTTTGCCAACTTCTCCTTTAAGACGTTACAGTTTATTATTGAAAAGAGAACCATCAATCTTAAAACCACCAGTGGCCAGGTAATGAAACTGCTTGACCAACTTGAACAATTTGAGTATTTGGAGAATTTCCATGATTTGGTAGAGAACATATTATCTAGATTAAAAACCAAGGAACAAGAGATTATCACCAAAAAAATAAAGAAATTTCAAAGGGACAATATTCCCAGGGATACTTATCTTAATGCATCGGGTAGAATGGAATTAGAAACATCTACCCTTCAACAGAGGCCAGATGACCTATTAACCTTAGACGAATATAATATCACACCATCTCATAATATACCAGAACAGTCATCAGTATTTTCGGTGTATAACAATTCCAACTCTACTCAATACACCCCAGTAACGCATCATGATAAGGAAATGAATAGGCAGCCATCTGCTATTCATTCAGACCACATAAGTTCTACCATTTTGGAATTATCCTTTGATATTGGTACTACTCCAAAACTTACTCCAACACCATTAGGTGAATCATGCAGAGATACTGCCTCCTCTCATATCTCTTTATCTAATAGATATGTTCCGCTAACACTCATGGAAACGGATGTGGAAACTTCAGTACCCCAAAATAGTCGTGGGTCATATCCTGATATTGCTACGACATCCACTAACACTCAATCTCACTCTCGGTTTAAGTCCAACACCATATCAAAATGGGCTCCTATTAATAAAGTCATAAAGACTAGTAAAACTAATGTGGATAAAACTAAGAATCCTCACTCTATAATTTCTAAAAATAGTAGGGGCCCTACCCCCCGCCCTGCAGTAAATCGGGATTTTTTCCAAATAAGATCAAGCAGACCAAGAGGGGCAAAAGAGGGGGAAACTCACCAAAACAAAAACAAAAGTAGTCTCCAATCCCATCCCTAATTCTTCTATTCAAAAAATTTTTAACCTAAGTTCTTATCCCCTGTCCACATTGGACTGTTCTCTCCTGCAAAAGGGTTTAAAGTTTGCCCCCACAATTAGATCCAAACCATTCGATTTATATATTAGTCTAAAAAAATTTCTACGCAATCTAGCTATTAAAAAGTATTTTTTAAAGAAAGGAGCGGCGGCGTCCCTCCAGGCCCATATAGTACCATCTCAATTTAACCATACCAGTTTAGCTAAACCATCTACATTTAATCCAGTCCAGGAGTACTCCAGTGCCTTCCACACATTTGGATCAATGGTGGTATCTGACATCAGGAAGATGAAACCTAAAAACTGGAAATATACTCCACACAATTTAAGTATACAGGAACAAGTGGCCATACAAAACCTCCAAAATAATAATAATATTATTATACGCCCAGCAGACAAAGGAGGGGGTATAGTTATACTCAATAAATCAATGTATCATGCTGAGTCAATGAGGTTGCTTGGTGACACACAAACATACAAGAAATTGAGTTCCAATCCAACCATCAAATATATCCAATATCTTGACATCCTAACCTCAAAGGGCAAGTATGATGGTATATTAAACAACAAAGAGTTTCAATTTGTCATGAATAAAACTCCAAGTGTAGCAGTATTCTACCACATTCCTAAACTACACAAAAACCAGGAATGCCCACCAGGGAGGCCAATAATTTCGGGCATCAATTGCCTAACTTCAAACCTCTCTAGATATGTGGACACTTATCTCCAAAAATGCCTGGCCCTGGTTCCAGCGTACCTCAAGGACACCAGTCATACATTACAGGCCCTTGGGGAAATTCCTTGGAAAAAGGGCTTCATACTCGGCACTGTTGACATCAAATCGCTTTACACCGTAATTGACCACCAGAAGGGGTGCGAAGCATCTGAACATTTCCTCAGAAAATTGGGTATTCATAAAGAGGCACAAATTAGGTTTATTATTGATTGTATTTGCTTCATTTTACACCATAATTATTTTACATATGAAGGTCAGTTCTACCTGCAAACCTGGGGAACTGCCATGGGTACCCGCTTTGCCCCTAGCTACGCGAACTTGTACGTAGCCAAGTGGGAGGAGTCATATATCTTTCAGTCTGGCCAACTATATCCTGGTTTGATCATGTGGCGTAGATTTATAGATGAGTCCTATTTATCTGGGAAGGTCCAATAGAAGGCCTTAACATGTTCATCTCTAACCTTAATACTAACCCGTTTGGCCTGGAATTCACGTCTACCATCAGTACAACTAATGTCAACTTTTTGGATCTGGAAATATTTATTGAGAAGGATACCATCTGTACCAAATGTCATCGTAAAGAAGTAGACGCAAATAGTTACATTGACATCAATAGCTGCCATCTTCCTATTTGGCTAACCAGTATCCCCAAGGGCCAATTTACAAGGGTGAGACGCAATTGCTCGAAAATTCAGGATTACCATCAGGAAACCGATTATTTAACACAACAGTTTATAGAAAAAGGCTACCCTATGTTATTGTTACAAAAAAATAAAAAAGAAGTCGAGCAATTACCTAGGGATAGTCTGGTCCATAAGGATCAACCCGAGATTACTCGCTCACCCTCTATCATTGAACAAATCTGGGATTTACCTATTGTTACCCAGTTCCATCATAATTATAAACAATTCAGAAATATAATTTCTAAATATTGGTTTATCCTTCAGGGGGATAGAAAAATCGGTGAATTTTTGGCACCCCATCCAAAATTTATTTTCAGGAAGGCCCAAACTCTGGGTAATTTGATTGCTCCCACCGTTAAGGATGGATCTTGTATACCACCAGCCACCTCTTCTAAAGGTTTTGTACCTTGTGGTACTTGTTTATGTTGCATTAAGACCAATTTCCAGAAAACTAGGCAGACTATGTTTCAAGATGCACATAATAAACAACAATTTGAGATTAGAGATTTTATTACATGTTCTACCGCGGGAGTCATTTACCTAATTCAGTGCCCCTGTGGCAAAATATATGTTGGGCGTACAAAACGCAGGCTCCGTGACCGTTTAAGGGAACATTTCAACAACATCAAAAAGGGCTTTTTAGGTCACCCCCTTTCTAGACACTTTTTTGAATGCCACAATAAATCTGTTCGAGGTATTCATTTCTGTGGCATACAGGTTATTCACATAAATAAGAGGGGTGGGGATTACATTAGAAAAATGTCTAGGATGGAATCCCAATGGATTTTCACCCTGGATAGCCTGGCCCCTACTGGGTTAAACCACGAGATAGAATTATATGCGTTTCCTTAAGTCATCAATCAGGACTTGTGTCGTATTATGACATTCACGCCTTACCCCTGTATAAATAGGGGGTAGGGGGTGGGTTTTAGTACTCTTTAGTCGTAAGTCAGGGAATTTACTAGGCTGAATAATGAACACACGCATGCAAGTGTATTTTTATGGAAAAATATTTTAAATCTTCACTATTTGTGAGATAAGTTCTATGATTATTATTTTACTTTCTCACAACTTGCATGGTTTGTTTTACTTTACCCTATTCCACTTTTATATATTTTTATATATTTTTTTATTGTATTGTAATTTGTGAGCAAGTTAGTGAACATGTTAATACGTTAATATATTATAATATTAATTTAACCCTCATTAGGGGTATGTGTACATACATATACATCTATTGATTCATAGAGGGCTCTATTAAATATATTTTTAGGTCCATTCCTATTTTAACCAAATAAAGTTTTTTTATTTTTAAGTTATCATTCAGGCAATGCCATACACATAGACGTAATCATCACTTATTCACCTATTCCTTTGAACACTTTTCTGTTTTATTATTCCTTGTTGTCTTCTCTTTAAACACATAGCGTAGCAATTAAATATTCTTTCTTTGGTTTACTGTCACATGGAGAGAGGGCGGGGGTTTGTCAAAGGTACATAAGGCAGGCTCTGCTATGGGTCTCTATCCCTGACGAAGAAGGTCCGTGTACCTTTGAAACGCGTTGGAACGATTTTTGACCCTTCCTGCCTCTCGTACCACGGTACCAGGTGACGTCACCCATTTTTTGTCCCGCCCCCGTCCTGTCCATCTCGTACTAGCGGCGCCTCGTGGCCTGAGGACGCCGCGCTACTTCCGGACTCCTAGTTCCCCAGTCCAGCCAAGTTATTCCAGCAGCAGGGAGGACGCTCCCTGCCCCGGCACTTTCGGTTTGCCTGACCTGGGCGCGCGGTCCGATCACCATCTGTACTGAGCTGGGATTTCCTCTCTCTTTCCATCCAGCCCTCTGCTGTTGTGACAGTAAGTGTTCTACACCAACACTCTAATGTATGCCTGCTAAACAATACTGTCACATTTACATCGCCATTCATCTAGTATTTTTTCACTTTGTGGGGACATTTCTTTTTGCATGTATAGGTGTAGAGGCGCAGGTAGTTATTTGTTTATACTTTTAAGAGACGGTCTTGGCGCTTGCTGGTCTTTCTTGGGCGCCCTGGAGCCTTTTTGGCAACAATGGAACCTCTCTCCTTGAAGTTCTTGATGATGCAATAGATTGTTGACTGAGGTGCAATCTTTCTAGCTGCGATACTCTTCCCTGTTAGGCCATTTTTGTGCATTGCAATGATGACTGCACGTGTTTCTTTAGCGATAACCATGGTTAACAGAAGAGAAACAATGATGCCAAGCACCAGCCTCCTTTTAAAGTGTCCAGTGGTGTCATTCTTACTTAATCATGACAGATTGTTCTCCAGCCATGTCCTCATCAACACCCACACCTGTGTTAATGGAGCAATCACTGAAACGAGGTTAGCTGGTCCTTTTAAGGCAGGGCTGCAATGATGTTGAAATGTGTTTAGGGGGATAAAGTTCATTTTCTAGCCAAATATTGACTTTGCAAGTAATTGCTGTTAAGCTGATCACTCTTTATAACATTCTGTAGTATATGCAAATTGCCATTAGAAAAAGTGAAGCAGTAGACTTTGTAAAAATTAATATTTGTGTCATTCTCAAAACTTTTGTCCATGACTGTATATACAGTACAGACTAAAAGTTTGGACACACCTTTTCATTCAAAGATTTTTCTGTATTTTCATGGCTATGAAAATTGTAGAATCACACTGAAGGCATCAAAACTATTAATTAACACATGTGGAATTATACATTACACTTTACAAAAAAATGTGAAACAACTGAAAATATGTCTTATCTTATATTCTAGGTTCTTCAAAGTAGCCACCTTTTGCTTTGATTACTGCTTTGCATGCAGAAAAGGTGAACGGATGGACTCTACTTGCCTGGTTCCCACCGTGAAGCATGGATGAGATGGTGTGATGGTGTGGTGGTGCTTTGCTGGTGACACTGTTGGAGATTTATTCAAAATTGAAGGCATAGTGAACCAGAATGGCTACTACAGCATCTTGCAGCGGCATGCTATTCCATCCGGTTTTGCGTTTAGTTGGACCATCATTTATTTTTCAACAGGACATTGACCCCAAACACACCTCCAAGCTGTGAAAGGGCTATTTGACCAAGAGGGAGAGTGTTGGGGAGCTACGCCAGATGACCTTGCCTCCACAGTCACCAGACCTGAACTCAATCGAAATGGTTTGGGGTGAGATGGACCACTCAACGCTTCAATTTTGAATAAATCCCCAACAGTGTCACCAGCAAAGCACCCACACACCATCACACCACCTCCTCCATGCTTCACGGTGGGAACTAGGCATGTAGAGTCCAGCCGTTCACCTTTTCTGCGTGCAAAGCAGTAATCAAAGCAAAAGGTGGCTACTTTGAAGAACCTAGAATATAAGACATATTTTCAGTTGTTTCACACTTTTTTGTAAAGTGTAATGTATAATTCCACATGTGTTAATTCATAGTTTTGATGCCTTCAGTGTGATTCTACAATTTTCATAGTCATGAAAATACAGAAAAATCATTGAATGAGAAGGTGTGTCCAAACTTTTGGTCTGTATATATATATATATATATATATAGATGTTTAAATACATTAGATGTCTTGTTATAGCGATTGACTACAAACTTGTTGGCGGTTCTTCTCATACTCTGTAATCCAACTGAGGAGGCGAGGGGGACCGCCCCTTTTATTTCTGTAGGTTTCCTGTTCCTAGAGGAAGATCCCCTCTCTTAGTGGGTGCTGTCGTGGACTCCATAAAAGACAATTACCGGTAAGTAATCCGGTTTATTTGAAATAAAAACAAAACATACTTTCCTTATTTAAAAATAACAAGCACAGTTACACTCTCCTAACGTCCATTCCATTGAAGCACTTGTCTCTTGTAATAGAAACTAAACAATCACACCTGTCCATTGAACTCCCCGCTGCACTGTGAGACTTTTTCCTCACTGTGCTAGCGGTGACCTCACCAAGGTCCCTGCAGTTCCGTGGTCTGGCAGTAGCCTCGATGACTTCACTGAAGCTGCTCATTATCCCAGTGGTTCTCAGCCTGGATGGTCGCATCTTGGCACCGTCCAGGTTGAAAACTGTTTATCCCCAGACACGAATTACGGTGTGAGACAGAACAACAGACAGGTGAGGAATATGGTTGTTTTTATTTCCTATTTATTACAGGAGACGAGGGCTTTAATGAAATCGGTGTTAGGTGAATATAACTGTATTTGTTATTTTTAAATAAAACAAAAACACTTTTCCATTTTTATTTAACCTCTTAAGGACCAAGTCACTTTGTAGGTTAATGACCAGGCCTTAATTATGAAATTGGACCACTGTCACTTTATGTGGTTAGAACTCTGGAACGCTTCAATGGATCCCGCTGATTCTGAGATTGTTTTTTCGTAACATATTGTACTTCATGTTAGTGGTAAAATTTCTTCGATATGACTTGCGTTTATGAAAATAACACAAATTTGTCAAAAATATTGAAAATTTTGCAATTTCCAAACTTTTAATATTTGTACCCTTAAATCAGAAAGTGGTGTCACACAAAATAGTTAATAAATAACATTTCCCACATGTCAACTTTACATCAGCACAATTTTGGAAACATATTTTTTTTTGTTAGGACGTTATAAGGGTTCAAAGTTGACCAGCGATTTCTCATTCTTCCAATAAAATTTACAAAACCATTTTTTTTAGGGACTACCTCACATTTGAAGTGAGTTTGGGGGGTCAATATAATAGAAAATACCCCAAAAGTGACACCATTCTAAAAACTGCACCCCTCAAGGTGTTCAAAACCACATTTAAGAAGTTTATTCACCCTTTAGGTACTTCACAAGAATTGAAGCAATGTGGAAGGAAAAAAATAACATTTAACTTTTTTTCCCAAAAATTTTACTTCGGACACAATTTTTTTTATTTTGTCAAGGGTATCAGGAGAAAATGAACCACAATATTTGTTGTGCAATTTCTCCTGAGTACACCGATATGCCATGTGTGGAGAAAGACCAATCTTTAGGCGCACAGCAGGGCTCGGAAGATAAGGAGCATCATTTGAGGTTTTGAATGTCAAATTGACTGGAATCGAGAGCGGACGCCATGTCGCGTTTGGAGAGCCCCTAATATACCTAAACAGTGGAAACCCCCCATAAGTGACCCCATTTTGGAAACTAGACCCCCCCCAATGAATCTAAATGTATGGTGAGCACTTTGAACCCCCAAGGGCTTCACAGAAGTTTATAATGTAGAGCCGAAAATTAAAAAATCATATTTTTTCCAAAAAAATGATCTTTTCGCCCCCAATTTTTATTTTCCCAAGGGTAACAGGACCCCAAAAGTTATTGTGCAATTTGTCCTGAGTAAGCTGATACCCCATATGTGTGGGTAAACCACTGTTTGGGCGCATGGCAGAGCTCAGAAGGAAAGGAGCGCCATTTGACTGTTTCAACGCAAAATTGGCTGGAATTGAGATCAGACGCCATGTCTCATTTGGAGAGCCCCTGATGTGCCTAAACAGTGGAAACCCCCCCCCACAAGTGACCCCATTTTGGAAACTAGACCTCCCAAGGAAATTATCTAGATGTGTGGTGAGAACTCTGAGCCCCAAAGGGCTTCACAGAAGTTTATAACATAGAGCTGTAAAATTAAAAAATCATATTTTTTCCATAAAAATTATCTTTTCACCCCCAATTTTTATTTTCCCAAGGGCAACAGGACCTCAAAAGTTATTGTGCAATTTGTCCTTATTAAGCTGATACCTCATATGTGGGGGTAAACCACTGTTTGGGCGCATGGTAGAGCTCGTAAGGGAAGGAGCGCCATTTGACTTTTTCAATGCAAAATTGGCTGGAATTGAGATCAGACGCCATGTCGCGTTTGGAGAGCCCCTGATGTGACTAAACGGTGGAAATCCCCCAAAAGTTACCCCATTTTGGAAACTAGACCCCCAAGGAACTTATCTAGATATGTGGTGAGAACTTTGAACCCGTTTATAACACCCGGGCGTGAAAATAAAAAAAATCATATTTTTTCCACAAACATGATCTTTTAGTCCTCAATTTTTTTATTTTCCCAAGGGTAACAGGAGAAATTGGACCCCAAAAGTTGTTGTCCAATTTGTCCTGAGTACACTGATACCCTATATGTGGGAGAAAACTACTGTATGGGCACACGTCGGGGCTCGGAAGGGAAGTAGTGACGTTTTGGAATGCAGACTTTGATAAAATGGTCTTCGAGCGTCGTGTCGCATTTAGAGAGCCCCTGATGTGCCTAAACAGTGGAAACCCCCCCACAAGTGACTCCATTTTGGAAACTAAACCCCCCATGGAACTTATCTAGCTGTGTGGTAAGCACTTTGAACCCCCAAGTGCTTCACAGAAGTTTATAACGTACAGCCGTAAAAATAAAAAATCCTTTTTTTTTTTACAAAAATGATTTTTTCGCGCCCAATATTTTATTTTCACAAGGGTATTACAGTGACCTGGTTGTCTGAGAAGTATCCTCACATGATGGCCCTGCAGGAAAGGTAAAAGAGTCTGCAATTTCCACTGCGTGAAGCTCCAACATATTTGTGGAAGCTTCACTATCAGTGACCATGTCCCCTGAACCAGATGGTTGTCCTGATGTGCTCCCCACCCACTGGGACTGGCATCTGTGGTAACTACCCTGGTGATGTGAGGAAACCACGGGACCCCCTCCCGAAGGGATTTTATGCCCAACCACCAACGGAGACAATGTATAACCTCCCGTGGTAGCGTCAGTGTACCCTCTAGATGCCACTGCAATGAATGCTGGCTTTCTAGGATGAACCTCTGCAACTCTCTTGAGTAATCCTGAGCCCACTTCACTGCCGAGATACATGAGGTCAAGGAGCCCAGGAGGGACATAGCACTTTTGAGGGTCATCACTGGATTTTCTATTGACCCGGGATAAGACTGAACAATTTTTCTTTCTTTTGCTCTGGCAGATGACATTCCTGCCGCTGGGAGTCAAGCAAGAGCCCTATAAAGATCTGTGCCTTTTGTGGCCGTAACATTGAATTTTCCAGGTTGAAACTCCATCCTAAGCTTTTTAACCCCTTAACGACCGCCGATACGCCTTTTAACGGTGGTCATTAAGGGTACTTAAATCACAGCGCCGTTAATTAACGGCGCTGTGGAAAAAGTGAGTAGCACCCCCCAGAGGCGCATTTTCTCCAGGGTCTCGGCTACCGGGGGTAGCCGAGACCCCAGAGAACATTAATCGGGTCGGTTTTTACCGACACCGATGTTGCGATCGCCGTTATTAACCCTATAACGGCGACCGCAACAAAAAAAAAAAAGTTGTGCCATTTAATTTCTCTGTCCTCTGATGTCATCGGACATCAGAGGACAGAGAAAAAGGGTCCCCAGGACCCCCATGTGGCCCCCGATCCCCTGCATGTGGCCCCAGGGCCCTCCGGTGTCCCCCGGTGCCGGAGCTATGAAGAAAATGGCGGGCGCATGCTCAGTGCGCCCGCCGCTATGTGCTGGGGGGGATGGGCAATATTCTCTGGGTCTCGGCTACCGGGGGTAGCCGAGACCCCAGAGAACATGATACGGGTCGGTATTCACCGATCCCGGTGTTGCGATCGCCGCTATGCAAGCATAACGGCGACCGCAAAAAAAAAAAAAATGATTTCTCTCCCCTCTGATGTGATCGCACATCAGAGGGGAGAAAATGAGGGTCCCCATGTCCCCTGAACCCCCCCTGTACCTGCCGGTGTCCTCCGGCAGGTCCCCCTGGCCTCTGATCCTCCCGGTCTTCTTCCTGGAAAAAAAAAATGGCAAGCGCATGCGCAGTGCGCCCGCCGATCTGCTTGGCGGCAGATTCAAATTTTTTTTTCATTCATTCTCCAGAAAGTGCATTTTGATCACTGTGATAAACTATCACAGTGATCAAAATTAAAAAACAGTACATAACCCCCCCATTTATCACCCCCTTAGTTAGGGGCATATAATAAAAAATAGAAATTATATTTATTTTCATTTTTCCGTTAGGGTTAGGGTTATAATTAGGGTTAGGGTTATAATTAGGGTTAGGGTTATAATTAGCGTTAGGGTTAAGCTGGGTTCATACTGCGTTATGGCAGTCCGTTAGATGGACTGCGTTACACCTCGGTATAACGCGGTGTAACGCAGTCCGTTAACGCTGCCATTTACCCCCATTTGAGGGCACATCGCGACGCATGCCGTAAAGCGGCATGCGTTTGCGACGTGCCATCATTCAGTGACGGAGCCTCGGACGCGGGCTGCAGCGTCTGGGCTCCGTCACCGCTAGCGCAGATGAATCATCTGCTGATTCCTCTGCGCTAGTGGGTATAGCATAACGCGATCGCGTTATGCTATACCGTTACCAGCCCGTCAACGCTATGTGTTGAACGGGCTGGTAAAACGCAAAATGAACCTAGCCTTAGGGTTAGGGTTATAATTAGGGTTAAATTAGGGTTAGGGTTACAACTAGGGTTAGGGTTAAAATTAGGGTTACAATTAGAGTTAGGGTTACAATTAAGGTTAGGGTTACAATTAGGGTTGGAATTAGGGTTGGGATTTAGGGTTAGGGGTGTGTTGGGGTTAGGGTTGGAGCTAGAATTGAGGGATTTCCACTATTTAGGCACATCAGGGGGTCTCCAAATACGACGTGGCGTTCAAAAGTCAAATGGCGCTCCCTCCCTTCCGAGCCCTGCCGTGCGCCCAAACAGTGGTTTACCCCAACATATGGGGTATCAGCGTACTCAGGACAAATTGCACACCAATTTTGGGGTTCTAATTTCTCCTGTTACCCTTGGGAAAATAAAAAATAGCTGGCTAAAAAAATCATTTTTGAGAAAAAAATGATTTTTTATTTTCACAGCTCTGCGTTTATAAATTTCTGTGAAACACTTGGGGGTTCAAAGTGCTCACCTCACATCTAGATAAGTTCCTTAAGGTGTCTAGTTTCCAAAATGGGGTCACTTGTGGGGGGTTTCCACTGTTTAGACACATCAGGGGGTCTCCAAACACGACGTGGCTTTCAAAAAGTCAAATGGCGCTCCCTCCCTTCCGAGCCCTGCCGTGCGCCCAAACAGTGGTTTACCCCAACATATGGGGTATCAGCGTACTCAGGACAAATTGCACACCAATTTTGGGGTTCTAATTTCTCCTGTTACCCTTGGGAAAATAAAAAATAGCTGGCTAAAAAAATCATTTTTGAGAAAAAAAATGATTTTTCATTTTCACGGCTCTGCGTTTATAAATTTCTGTGAAGCACTTGGGGGTTCAAAGTGCTCACCACACATCTAGATAAGCTCCTTGGGGGTCTAGTTTCCAAAATGGTGTCACTTGCAGGGGGTTTCTACAATTTAGGTACATCAAGGGCTCTGCAAACACAACATGACGCCCGCAGAACATTCCATCAAAGTCTGCATTACAAAATGGCGCTCCTTCCCTTCCAAGCACTCCCATGCGCCCAAACAGTGGTTTCACCCACATATGGGGTATCAGCGTACACAGGAAAAATTGCACAACAACTTTTTGGGTCCAATTTCTCCTGTTACCCTTGGGAAAATAAAAAAATAGCGGGCTAAAGAATCATTTTTGAGGAAAAAAATGATTTTTTATTTTCACGGCTCTACGTTTATTCATTTCTGTGAAGCACTTGGGGGTTCAAAGTGCTCACCACACATCTAGTTAAGTTCCTTAAGGGTCTAGTTTCCAAAATGGTGTGATTTGTGGGGGGTTTCGACTGTTTAGGCGTATCAGGGGCTCTCCAAACGCGACATGGCGTCCAATTTCAATTCCAGCCAATTTTGGTTTGAAAAAGTCAAACGGCGCTCCTTCCCTTCCAAGCCCTGCCGTGCGCCAAAACAGTGGTCCCACCCCACATATGGGGTATCAGCGTACTCAGGACAAATTGGACAACAACTTTTGTGGTCTAATTTCTCCTGTTACCCTTGGGAAAATAAAAAATTGGGGACTAAACGATCAGGTTTGTGGAAAAAATATGACTTTTTATTTTCATGCCCGGGAGTTATAAACTTCTGTGAAGCACTTGGGGGTTCAAAGTGCTCACCACACATCTATATAAGTTCCTTAGGGGGTCTAGTTTCCAAAATGGTGTCACTTGTTGGGGGTTTCCACTGTTTAGACACATTAGGGCCTCTACAAACGCGACATGGCGTCCAGCCAATTCTGAGTTGAAAAAGTCAAACGGCGCTCCTTCCCTTCCAAGCTCTGCCATGCACCCAAACAGTGGTTTACCCCCAGATATGGGGTATCAGCATGCTCAGGACAAATTGCACAAAAACTTTTGGGGTCTTGTTACCCTTGGGAAAATAAAAATTGGGGTGAACAGATCGTTTTTGTGGAAAAAAATATGATTTTTTATTTTCACTGTTCTATGTTATAAACTTCTGTGAAGCACTTGGAGGTTCAAAGTGCTCACCACACATCTAGATAAGTTCCTTAGGGGGTCTAGTTTCCAAAATGGGGTCACTTGTGATGGGTTTCCACTGTTTAGACACATCAGGGCCTCTACAAACGCAACATGGCGTCCAGCCAATTCTGCGTTGAAAAAGTCAAATGTCGCTCCTTCCCTTGCGACCTCTGCCGTGCGCCCAAAAAGTGGTTTACCCCCACATATGGGGTATCGGCTTATTAAGGAGAAATTGCACAACAAATGTTGTGGTTCATTTTTTCTTTTAACAGTTGTGAAAATAAAAAAATAGGTTCCGAAGTAAAGTTTTTGCAAAAAAAGTTAAATGTTAATTTTTTCCTTCCACATTGCTTCAGTTCCTCTGAAGCACGTAAAGGGTTAATAAACTTCTTGAATGTGGTTTTGAGCTCCTTGAGGGGTGCAGTTTTTAGAATGGTGTCACTTTTGGGTATTTTCTATCGTATAGACCCCTCAAAGTGACTTCAAATGTGATGTGGTCCCTAAAATAAAAATGTTGTTGTAAAAATGAGAAATCGCTGGTCAACTTTTAACCCTTATAACTTCGTAACAAAAAAAAATTTTGGTCCCAAAATTGTGCTGATGTAAAGTAGACATGTGGGAAATGTTATTTATTAAGAAATTTGTGTGACATATTCTCTGATTTAAGGGAATAAAAATTTAAAGTTTGAAAATTGTTAAATTTTCAAAATTTTCGCCATATTTCCGTTTTTTTCATAAATAAACACAAGTCATATCAAAGAAATTTTACCACTAACGTGAAGTACAATATGTCACGAAAAAACATTCTCAGAATCAGCTGGATTCGTTAAAGCGTTCCAGAGTTATAACCTCATAAAGTGACAGTGGTCAGAATTGTAAAAATTGGCCCTGTCATTAAGCTGCAAAATGGCTCTGTCACTAAGGGGTTAAGCTGGTGACTATGTCCTCCACCTGAATAATAATAATAATAATAATAATCTTTATTTATATAGCGCCAACATATTCCGCAGCGCTTTACAGTTTAACAGTTTCAAAACATAAGTCATAAGTAACAACGTTAACAATACAATAATTAAAGCAAAATAAGCCGACCCTGCTCGTGAGAGCTTACAATCTACAATGAGGTGGGGGAGATACAAAGTACAGGTGTGTATATACAATGGTGCATTTACAATGATGGTCCAGCCATCTTGAGGGAGTGAGGGATGGATGGAGATAGTGAATGGGCTACACATACACACTTAAACATAGAACGACTTTGATTAGTGAATGTGATAGGCCACTCTGAACAAATGTGTTTTGAGGGAGCGCCTGAAACCATGCAAATTGTGGATAGTCCTAATTTCTTGGGGTAGAGCATTTGAGGATTGGCGCAGCACGGGAGAAGTCTTGAAGTCGGGAGTGGGAGGTACGGATTAGTGCAGAGGTTAGTCGAAAGTCGTTTGCAGAGCGCAGCAGTCGGTTAGGCCGATAGATAGAAATGAGGGAGGAGATGTAGGGGGGTGCTGCACTGTGGAGAGCTTTGTGGGTGAGAACCAGTACTTTGAATTGGATCCTATAATTAATGGGCAGCCAGTGTAAGGACTGGCGAAGAGCGGACGCGTCCGAGTACCGATTAGCCAGATGGATGACCCTGGCTGCTGCATTAAGGATGGACTGGAGAGGGGATAGTCGAGTAATGGGGAGGCCAAGTAATAGAGCGTTGCAGTAGTCCAGGCGGGAGTGGATCAATGCTACAGTGAGGGTTTTTGTTGTTTCCATGGTGAGAAAAGGGCGGATTCTAGAGATGTTCTTCAGGTGTAGACGGCAAGAGCGGGCAAGAGATTGTATATGGGAGGTGAAGGAGAGATTGGTGTCAAACATAACACCCAGACAGCGATACTGCTGCCGGGGTGTTATTATGGTGCCGCCCACAGAGAGGGAAATGTCAGATTTAGGGAGGTTAGTAGACAGCGGGAGCAGAAGGAGTTCAGTCTTGGAGAGGTTAAGTTTCAGATAGAGAGCGGACATGATGTTGGAGACTGCGGACAGACAGTCGGTGGCGTTCTGTAGAACAGCGGGGTAAGGTCGGGGGATGACGTGTATAGTTGTGTGTCATCAGCATAAAGATGGTACTGAAAGCCAAATCTGCTGATGGTCTGTCCAATTGGGGCCGTGTAGAGAGAGAAGAGAAGGGGGCCAAGGACTGAGCCCTGGGGTACACCGACAGTGAGAGGAAGAGGAGATGATGTGGAGCCAGAGAACGAAACACTGAAGGAGCGGTCAGAAAGATAGGAAGAGAACCAGGAGAGAACAGTGTCCTTAATACCTAGTGACTGGAGCCTAGACAGTAGGAGACTGTGGTCAACAGTGTCGAAAGCTGCAGAAAGGTCGAGTAGAATGAGCAGAGAGTGGTCGCCGTTACGTTTTGCTGTCAGAAGGTCATTGGTCACTTCACTGTGGCAATGAGTGAAGGAACGGCCTAGTATTAGGAAATCGTCCAGGTATGGGATGACTAGCCTGTTCCTCTCTCTGAGGTGGGCCGTAACTTCCGCTAACAGCTTTGTGAAAACCCAAGGGCCACTGCCAGGCCAAAGGGGAGTGCTTTGTACTGGAGGTTTCTTACAGTGCCTTCCACTGGTACCGCCACCCTGAGAAATTTCCCGAATGCTGCGTGTATTGGCATGTAGTAATACACGTCCTTTAGGTCCAGGATGGCCATATAGAAATCCTGAAAAAGTAGCTGAATTGCCAAATTTATCAACTCCATTTTGAATTTTGGAATCTTCAAAAATTTGTTCAGGCCCCTTAAATTGAAGATCGTCCTGTATTAGCCCTCCGTCTTCTTTATTAGAAATGGGAGAGTAGAACCCTCTTCTTCCACTGGTACATACTGCAGAACATTCTTCCTCAAGAGGCACAGTACTTCTGCCTCCAGTGCTATCTGTTCTTACACGGACGCTTGTTGGGCCGTAATGATGAACCTGTTTGGGGGATATTTCCCAAACTCCATTCTCAACCATGCCCCCACCAGGTTGAGAATCCAAGGACTGGATATTTTCTCCCAGGCTGGAAGAGGGAAAGCCTTCCTCCCACCTGGGAAAGAGAGTCATTTGGAGGACTTCCGATCACTTTGGGAAGAGAAACCGGACAGGAACCCCTTTGACTTTTTCGATCCATCAGTCTCTTTTGTTCTGTGGATGCTCTCCTTCTATTGTACCTTTTCCCCTGAAAGGACTGTTTGAAGGAAGAGAAGGGAGGCTTTGGGAACCAATTTTTCTTTTGGCCGCCTTTTCCAAGAGGTCATCTAGAGCCGAGCCGAATAATTATTGTTCTTCCCATGGAAGGGAACATAGCTTCCCTTTACATCTCCTGGGCAGCTTTTCAACCAGACCGCTCTCCGACCTGCATTAGATAGTGCAGCTGATCTTGCAGCCAGCCTGGATGAGTCAGCGCACGCATCTGCCAAGAAGGCTGCTGCTCCCTTGATCATTGGGAGAGTGGTTTTAATGGCGTTACTGGACGAATCATCCCCTAGCTGATACTCTAATGTGCTCAGCCAGACCATGAGAGACCTCGCCGTGCAAGCTGCTGATCTCAATGCCCCTGCTGATGACTCCCATGTTGCCTTAAGAAAAGTATCAACCTTCCTATCAAGAGGGTCTTTTAACAATCCTGAGTCCTCAAAGGGGAGGGATGAACTCTTCGAGGCCTTAGATATACTTAGATCCAATTTGGGAGCTTTACTCCAGGACGAAGAGGCCTCCTCTTCAATAGGGTATTTTCTTTTGAAGGAGGATGGTAAGACGCCTTTCCTATCTGGCTTCTCCCACTCTCTAGTGATTAGACTCTGCAGCTTGTCATTCATAGGAAAAACTTTAATTTTTTTCTTACCCAAAGTGCCAAACATGATGTCTTGGATGGATCTTTTAGGCCTCTAGTCCACCAGCCCCATTGTTGACCTTTCTGCCTTAACTAAATTGTCCACCTCCTCCAGGGGGAAGCAGTAACCCGAGCTCGAGTCACTTTCTGACGAGGAGAAATCCGAAGTATCCCGCAGAACTCCCTCGTCAGATGACATTGACGGTGAAGGAGATACTTCCCTACTTGATGTCTCCCCTGGATGGGACCGGGAGCTTATTGAGTTTAAAGGTACACATATTTAGTATCGCCACGTCCGTAATGACCCGCCCTATAAAACTGTACCACTAGTTAACCCCTTTAGTGAACCCCTTAAAAAAAAACAAAAAAAACAATGCTGTATCATCACACCGCCGAACAAAAAGTGGAATAACACGCGATCAAAAATACGGATATAAATAAACATGGTACCGCTGAAAACGTCATCTTGTCCCACAAAAAACGAGCCGCCATACAGCATCATCAGCGAAAAAATAAAAATAATATCTTCTTTTTGTAAATGTCTCTATGTTTTTTTTCTTGATTTTAATCTTGTCTATTTCATTTTAGGTTTCCCTTCTTTTGTGCTTGTGTTCCTAATCATGCATTGATGTGTTTCTCCCTCCGTGTGATGATCTTCCTTACAATAAAGGACATCTTACATATTTGGAGAAGATATTATTTTGAGATGAAGAAAAGAAAATATACACTTTTCTATATAAGTGTGATTCTTATTAACTTGCTTTTACATGTATATATTGCCTATATGGCTTGGGTCTATATACGTTTGTATATGTAATTTTGATATTCTATTGAAATCTAACTATGTATATGATCCTAAATTCCATATATATTTGTATGCTCTTTCTTCTCCCTATGTGTTATTTCCTATCCATATATATGGTATTAGTGGTGGCAATGGTGGCAAGGGCGCCTTTATAATTTAATGACAGTAATGTTTTCCCTTATATGGAACTGAGGAGTATAGCACTATTATGCATTAGACTTAGCCTGCTCAATTTATATTCACCTAGCTATGTCTCATATACTCCAGCGGTGTGCGCTCTGATGTGCTGAATGTTTGCGGGTTGCCACGGACGCGCGCCCTGTCGGCGTCGCGGGGCCCGCCCTCCTGCTGACGCGTCGCTGGTGGGTGTGCCTTGTGACGTTGGGCGCGAGGTACGTGGCTTCCTGCTCTCAGTGTCGGCACCGGAAGCGCCGATATACCGCTGGTGTATTGCAATTCACCATGTGCATATGTAAGGGGCACCCACACTCTTAACTACACAACCCCCCTAGGAAGCTGATGCGAAACGTGCGTCGGGGCTCCCTCCACGTCAGGTAATATGCACACAGCACTTTGCTGAAAGAATTTTTCTCAGTGTTCTATGTTTACATGTCTCTACCATCATTGAGACCTTTGTGTTTCTATTATGGGCATATGTGCAATAGCGGTGGTATGGTTATATACTATTATTGGAGTCCTTATTTGCCACTAATTAGTATTATATTTTGACACATTGGCAGTGAGCTCTTTTTTGGGATATCATGTGTGTGTGCATATATGGTCTGTTTATGGGAACACTACCATAGCGCTATTGTCTTTTGTCCTCATTCATGTGGACTAGGTCATTTTACCATTATTTTCCCCTTAATGACCTCACACGTTTTTCCCATGACTCCCCTGCCACTAGGTCTCCGTATCAAGGCTATTGTGCTTTTATAGCTAATATTTTACATCTATAATTCGCCTATGTATACTCATCTCCATTTGATTGAGCTATACGCTCATGCTATCTGTGTCTAGTATACTTACTTAGGCATTTATGGTAGTGTTATCAAGATAGTTTCTGTATCATAGTCCAGTTTTATGTGCATCTGGCGTTGTTGTACTTCTTGCTTTTTCTCCTGTAATTTTATCTCGTTACTTAATAAATAGATTTTCTTATATTATGTTGCCCAGTTCCTTTTGCTTTTGGAGTTTCTCATTTGGGAAGGGCTTTTTGTGATAATTGGACCTTATTTTGGTTTATTATTAAGTATTTTGTGTGACATGATTTGTGATTTATGGGCATGAAAATTCAAAGTTGAAAAATTGCGAAATTTTAACAATTTTCGCCAAATTTCTGTTTTTTTTCACAAATAAACAAGTTATATCAAAGAAATGTTACCACTAACATGAAGTACAATATGTCACGAGAAAACAATGTCAGAATCGCCAGGATCCATGGAAGCGTTCCAGAGTTACTACCTCATAAAGGGACAGTGGTCAGAATTGTAAAAATTGGCCTGGTCATTAACATGCAAACAACCCTTGGGGGTAAAGGGGTTAAGCGTTCCGTAACAGGAGGCAGGATGTTGTCCAAAAGGTTTTCTTTAGGGACCGTGGAAACTTTCATCCTGGAGCAGCTGTGCTGACTTGTCCTGGAATCCTTGGACCTGCGTGCCCCGCTGGAACATCCGGAACTCCCATCCTGGTGAGGCTGTTATCGGGGTCGCTGTGGTTGTGTGACTCTCCATGCTGCTGCTGTGGAGAGGGCTGCTGTGCCTCCATCGCTACACCGGTGCCCCTGCCTGGCCGGCGATCCTCCCTTAAGAACTTTGCTCATAGGGGGATCTTCTGGCCGGCGTCTCCTGCAGCCTCCAGTAACGCCCCTGGAAGTTCCCGGGTGTAAAGGTCCCAGCCGCATCATCAGAGCGTGACTTCCTGTTTCCGGCCTCGCTCTGACAGCCACCATGCGGTGATGGCACCGCAGACTCCCGCATACTCGTCGGCCGAGACCCTATCTAGGAGGTTATGGATGAACTACGCAGTGGAGACTATCGTCTCCGCTGCAGATAACTGACATGCTACGTCTCATAAACCAGCACGGCGGGTGAGTTTACACAGCGTTAAATAAAAGCTAAGTGGGCATGGGATTTCTATAAATCCTATTTACTGTGCTTCTAATGTAGAATGCAGTGTTTTGGACGCAGCGCAAGTGAGCTGCGTCCAAAACGCTGCTCTTGCTGATCATGGACACATATCCTTAATGGCTTTAGCAATTGCTCCTTATTTTCTATTAGTCATCTGTCATTTTTTAAATCTGTTCTGATTTTTCATCACCAACTTTGCCTATCCAGAAGTTTTAGACTAATTCATGAAAGGTCTCTGTAGACAAGTATCTTGAGTTTCATCCAGAAAACTCATCCGATTTTCACCCATCTGATTTATACGCTCGTCTGTACAAGTCCAACGCCATTTTTTTGGAGCGTATAGAACTATAGCCACTGCCTGGCATTTCTTTTCTATATATATTTTTCATCTACGTGTAATTCTTCTTTTAATTTGCGCTTTTAAGTTTATTTTATACCTGTTCGTCTGTTGTTTTTTATATTTGCAATTGTTGCCGGAGTTTATGATTTCCAGATGTTTTTAGCCAATTCATCAGTTGCAATTTTTCCAAAAATCACAAAATTTGTTATAAAAGTACTCCAGTCCCCCGGGGAGAATTTTATGTACGCCTGATATTTGGTTACAAATTTTGTGCCATTTTGTGACTCTTTGCACTAAAAAGTCACACAAAAAGACCAATGTTTGAACGAGGCTGAAGTTGGTTTCTTATTCGTTCAGTTTCTTATTCGGAGCTGAAGTTGGTTTCTTATTCGTCAGTTTCTTATTCGGCAAATTTTTCTTTTCCGTTTTTTATAGGTTTAACAGCAAAAAATAAGCATCAAAATAATAGAAAACACTGCAGCGAGGTGCCCTGATGTGAAAACACTTAAAATCTGCACCAAAAATTATAAAACTGGCACAAAAATGCGCATCAAAGTGGGCACCAGAGGGCACTAATTAAAGGGTTAAATGACTTTGGGCCACAGATATGACACTGCAGACATATAGAACAGGGTGTCCCACATTAAAAACAAGTCTCCCCAGCCTGGCCCAAATGGGTTCTGGGCATCAGAATTGGCATCAAAGTGGGCACACAGTCGATTTTCACAGGTTTGAATAAGTAACTGATGTTTTTCAGGGGTTAAATGACTTTGGGCCACTGATCTCACACTAAGAATACACAGATAGTGATGCCCCGCATCAAACCCAGGTCCCTCCTGCCTGGCCCAAATGGGTTCTGGGCATCAAAATTGGCATCAAAGTGGGCAAACGGACAATTTTCACAGATTTGAATAAGTAACAGATGTTTTTAAGGGTTAAATGACTTTGGGCCACTGATCTCACACTAAGAATACACAGATAGTGATGCCCCGCATCAAAACCAGGTACCTCCAGCCTGGCCCAAATGGGTTCTGGGCATCAGAATTGGCATCAAAGTGGGCAAACAGCCAATTTTCACAGATTTGAATAAGTAACAGATGTTTTTAACGGGTTAAATGACTTTGGGCCACTGATATCACACTAAGAATACACAGATAGTGATGCCCCGCATCAAACCCAGGTCCCTCCTGCCTGGCCCAAATGGGTTCTGGGCATCAAAATTGGCATCAAAGTGGGCAAACGGACAATTTTCACAGATTTGAATAAGTAACAGATGTTTTTAAGGGGTTAAATGACTTTGGGCCACTGATCTCACACTAAGAATACACAGATAGTGATGCCCCGCATCAAAACCAGGTACCTCCAGCCTGGCCCAAATGGGTTCTGGGCATCAGAATTGGCATCAAAGCGGGCGAACAGTCAATTTTCACAGATTTGAATAAGTAACAGATGTTTTTAACGGGTTAAATGACTTTGGGCCACTGATCTCACACTAAGAATATACAGAAAGTGATGCCCCATATCAAACCCAGGTCTCTCCAGCCTGGCCCAAATGGGTTCAGGGCATCAGAATTGGCATCAAAGCGGGCAAACAGCCAAGTTTCACAGATTTGAATAAGTAACAGATGTTTTTCAGGAGTTAAATGACTTTGGGCCACTGATCACACACTAAGAATACACAGATAGTGATGCCCTGCATCAAACCCAGGTCCCTCCTGCCTGGCCCAAATGGGTTCTGGGCATCAGAATTGGCATCAAAGTGGGCAAACAGCCAATTTTCACAGATTTTAATAAGTAACAGATGTTTTTAAGGGGTTAAATGACTTTGGGCCACTGATCTCACACTAAGAATACACAGATAGTGATGCCCTGCATCAAACCCAGGTCCCTCCTGCCTGGCCCAAATGGGTTCTGGGCATCAGAATTGGCATCAAAGTGGACAAACAGCCAATTTTCACAGATTTGAATAAGTAACAGATGTTTTTCAGGGGTTAAATGACTTTTGGTCACTGATCTCACACTAAGAATATACAGATAGTGATGCCCTGCATCAAACCCAGGTCCCTCCAGCCTGGCCCAAATGGGTTATGGGCATCAGAATTGGCATCAAAGTGGGCAAACAGCCAATTTTCACAGATTTGAATAAGTAACAGATGTTTTTCAGGGTTAAATGACTTTGGGCCACTGATCTCACACTAAGAATATACAGAAAGTGATGCCCTGCATCAAACCCAGGTCCCTCCTGCCTGGCCCAAATGGGTTCTGGGCATCAGAATTGGCATGAAAGTGGGCACACAGTCAATTTTCACAGATTTTAATAAGTAACAGATGTTTTTAAGGGTTTAGATGACCTTGGGCCACTGATCTCACACCACCATTACATACACAGTAAGGCTGGAGACACACTAGTGATTTAAAAATCGGTCCAATTTTGATGCAGGAGAGTCGGATGAGTGTAATGCAGTTGTCATGCGTTTTTTATGCAAGTACAATTTGATTTTTCACACTGAGCATCTGATTTACATCCGAGTGCAGCGATTGTAACATGAGCTTTTACATAGAGAAATGTTCTAAATCAATTACACAGAGTTTTAAAACGGAATATTCTTAAAAACACATATACAGGATATATAGATTTCAGATAGACAAATGTAAAGCTGGCAAACGATCTGCCCCGTACATTGTATCCGCAGAGTGACAGCTTAGATTATAAGGCTAAGTGCACACGTTCAGGAATATTTGCGTTTTTTTCGCATTTTTTCTGCAATTTTCCGCGGTAAAAACGCGAAAAAAACGCAAG
The DNA here is from genome assembly GCA_033576555.1 of Oophaga sylvatica. NCBI lineage: Eukaryota > Metazoa > Chordata > Amphibia > Anura > Dendrobatidae > Oophaga > Oophaga sylvatica. The sequence continues at coordinate 229,146,967 of JARQOD010000002.1, read as the reverse complement.
CATTAAGCATCCTATACATGTTAATTGATTCCGCATGTTTTGGCCACATGTTGCATTTTTTTCCGCGAAAAAAACGCTTCGCGGAAAAAATAGCAACATGTTCATTAATTTTGCGGAATGTAAGCGGTTCATGTGCTGTGGTACCCAGGGTCTGGAGGAGAGGAAACTCTCCTCCAGGCCATGGGTACCATATCCCTGCTAAAACAATAATTAAAATAATAAATAATGACATTCTCACCTTCCGGCGGCCCCCGCAGCCTTCCCGCCTTCAGCGACGCTCCCGGCAACTCCCGGTCCCAAGAGTACTTTGCGAGAATCACCCAGATGGCGTAGCGGTCTCGCGTGATGCTACGTCATCTGGGGTCTGTCGCAATGCATCCTTGGGACCGGGAGTTGCCGGGAGCGTCGCTGAAGGCGGGAAGGCTGCGGGGGCCGCCGAAAGGTGAGAATATCATTATTTATTATTTTTTTTATTATTTTTACATTAGATCTTTTTACTATTGATGCGACATAGGCGGCATCAATAGTAAAAAGTTGGTCACACGTGTCAAACACTATGTTTGACTCTTGTGATCAACCTGTCAATCAGTTTTCCAAGCGATGCTACAGATCGCTAGGAAAACGCTAGCATTCTGCAAGCTAATTACGCTTGCAAAACGCTATTATTCTGGCGGGAATACGCATACAAAAAAAGTGCGTATTTCCCGCGGGAGAAGTGCGGGATTGCCGCGGAAATTTCCGCGGCAATTCCGCAACGTGTGAACTTAGCCTAATGGATAGAATTGAGATATGCACATAGAATACATGTGTGTGTGTGTATATATATCTATAATACGTGTGTGTATGTATGTGTGTGTGTGTATATATATATATATATATATATATATATCTAGAATATAACGCTGGGAGTGTCACTCTGAAGCCTTTAGGCTAAGTGCACACGTTCAGGAATGTTTGCAGAATATTCCTGAGCAAAACTGCGATTTTTTTTCCCTGAACTTTCTAGGTCAATAATATAGCGGGAAAAACGCTAGAATTCCGCAAAATTAATGGACATGTTGCTAGATTTTCCGCGATGCGTTTTTTCGCGGAAAAAAAAACGCACCATGTGCACAAAAATTGCGGAATTCATTCTAAATGATAGGATGCTTAATTCATGCGTTTTTGACTCGTTTTTTTCCCGCGAAAAAAACGCAAATAATCCTGAACGTGTGCACTTAGCCTTATAGAATGCGCAGTCCGCCTCCAGACAGAAGACGGCATCCAGCGGTTACAGGTAGAGGAGTGTGTATGACGCCAGAGATCGCAGTACGTGTAGACACTGGATGCATACCGCTATCTCCGGCGCCATACTTATATACTTACCTGACCAGGAGGAGCGTTGCTGCGGCTCTTCTCTTCTCGCCGGAGACCGGGGAAGGAGTGCGAACGGAATGGAGCATGCGCATAGCGCTATCCTGCGCCATTTTACTGAAGACACATTTGCAGTGTGTCTTCAGCAATATGTCGCCGGACAGTGCGGTATGGCCATGTGCGTACTCCGGCGCCACACTCCTCCCCCGGCCTCCGGCAGAACGGACAGCGCTGGAGCACAGGGATGAAAGTTGAATATATATATTTTTTGGTATGTGTGCAGTTTAATAGGGGTGAGGGGGACCATACATATCAGGATAGGGGGGTGAGGGGTAGCATGCATACCAGGATAGGGGCTGAGGGGACCATGCTGTGACAGGGTATGCGGCAGAGCAAGAAGAGACCACCAGGCTAAGAACAATCCAACGGGATTTACTGAGGCAGGCAGCATATCAAATCAAATATCCATGTTATTCCTGATGTCCATAATATGTCCAAAATCACAGACCGACGTGAGGTCTTGCCGCATCTAAGAGTCCTCACTCTTTTTCTCTAGAGATCTCCCAACACAACACTGGTCACGCATAAGTCCCTTGTCTTGGGCTACTGGGAACAGCCCAAGGGTAGGGGAGGAGAGGTTCCCACCTCCTAGTCAATGGTTTGGTCCATTGCATGGCTCCGATATGTCTATATGAATGTGTATTGTGAGTTTCTCCCCGGCTTAGAAGAACAATGGGGAGTCCTTTAGCTGTGTTGACATAAGCCTAAGTTAAATGATGATGAAGGAACAAAGTTATACAGAAATGCAGGACAGGGCAAACTATGTATCATGACACATGCTTATCAGGATTGGGGGGTGAGGGGACCATGCATATCAGGATAGAGGGGTGAGGGGTAGCATGCATACCAGGATAAGGGGGTAAGAGGACCATGCATACCAGAATTGGGGTGTGAGAGGACCATGCATACCAGGATTGTGGGATGAGGGGACCATGCATATCAGGATAGGGGGTTGACGGGTAGCATGCATAACAAAATATGGGGTGAGGGTACCATGCATACCAGGATAGAGGGGTCAGAGGACCATGCATACCAGGATTGGGGGGGTGAATGGACCATGCATACCAGGATAGGGATGAGGGGATACCATCCATACCAGTATTGGGGGGTGAGGGGACTATGAATACCAGGATGAGGAATGGGGTGCCATTCATACCAGGATTGGGTGGGGGTGATGGGTCCATACATACCAGGATAGGGATGAGGGGTACCATGCCTACCAGGATAGGGATGAGGGGTGCCATGCATACAGGATAGGAGGGGGGCAGCACATACCAGGATGAGAGACCATATATCAATAAAAATGCTTGCCATTCGGGCGTAGAACGGGTTCATAGCTAATATATATATCAGTGACACATATATATGTGCTCCTTATATGAATACTGCTTTTTCCTGTGTACCGACCCCTGGCTGCCATCTGACTACGCTAACCGCCTTCTACACTGTGTAACATTTCCAGGGGGTATAGCTCTAGGATCGCTGTCTGGGTAGACAGAATGGCACGAAAACAGTTCATTCAGACAGCAGTTCTGGTGTAAAACTGGCCGCAACCAGCTTTATTAAAGTCCACAGCAAACAGATAAAAATAAAGCATAAACAGAAAACCTAGGCTTGTCTAGCCTCTAACTACACATAGATCGATTTCCCTGTCTCTCCGGGTCCAGACTCTACCAGTCTGTGCCCAAAACAACACATATGCTATATGTTACCAGTATGGAGTTTCCCAGATACTCCTCCTTGTGTCTGAAGGCCCCTTCAGCGTCCAGACTTGAGAGAGATCCACTCCTATTCAGCCGCTATTCACATGGAGACTCACTGAGACTACTCCTGTGTCCGGGGTACCTCCTGCACCCAGACTGAGACAGCTCACACTCCTGGAGACGCTTCTTGTGCCGGGACACCTTCCTGTGTCCAGACTAAAGACAGCTCCAAACTCCTGGAGACTGCTTCTTGTGCCGGGACACCTCCCTGTGTCCAGACTAAAGACAGCTCCCACCACTCCTGGAGACTGTTTCTTGTGCCGGGACACCTTCCTGTGTCCAGACTAAACTAGCTCTCTGACTGTGTTTGCAACACACCTACTTCTGGTCTCCTAATTAAGACCTGAGTAGTTTCAGGCCTGAGCTGCAAGTGTGCAATGAATGTAAGGTGTAGTGACCCCTCTCTACCACTAGGTCCACAACGCCACATATTTCCCTTATACCTAGGTGAAATGTACACCCCATTCAATACATACGCTCTCACTGTCTCACATATCCCCCCCCCTCTTCTCCAGACCAGAGGGCTGGTCATCCAGACCGGAGGGCTGGTCAACAATCCAAAAGAGACAGTGAACTCCGGACCCTGCATCAGCACTATACTTCTATATAGGTCAGGTACCAGGAGCTGTCTCACGACCTCTCCCTGGACTTCAGTGTCCCTATACAATAGGTTATTGTTTATGGCAGCATGAGGAAACCTCTCCTCTTCTCCCAACATCACCTGCAAAGGAATTTAATTTTTATCACGGTCATCACCATTATCAGTATCATCACTATTATGATTAGCATCATCATGATCATCATCATCATTATCATCATCACATAAGTTTAGGCTTGTGGGGTTGAGCACATAATATATCCAATCACCTCAACCCACAGTTCACACAGAGACCATGTACTTGTCCCTTGCTCTGTTCAGCTCCCCGGAATATTAGTCAATGACATTCGCTCATTCCTTAGGGACCTACCGTCTGTCATTGTCACAGACTTCGTCCAGTCACATTTCTGGGACGTAACCTTGTCAGGTCTCCCCTTTGCTCCCAGTGGTCAATCGTAACCTTGTCAGGTCTTGCCTGGGTATCTAAGGTCCGGTTAGACTCTGTACTGTCCTGTACTCTATCGGGTCGTCTGTATGGGCCTCTCAAACCTGAGTTACTGGAGGTCTCACTACCTCTAAACCCACGCCCACTACCCTCAGGACATCTTGTAAGGTCCCTAACTTCAGCCGTAGCTGTTCTGTTATTTAGGGGGCCCTTTCTCTGTCGGGTCTCACTATTCTTAGACGGCTGCCATCTTCTGCTGCTCAGATGATGCTGTCTATCTACTCGCTGTCTAGCGAGATTCAATTGTTCTACCTCTCGCAGGTAGGTCACACGGTACGCCACCAGCATGCGCACATATTCAAGACTTTCTTCCGTTCCTATAGCGTAGAATGACACCATGCCGTCTTCATCTGGTATCCAGTCCCGACGATCACGTGGACTGCTTACTTTCACCACACCAGACTTCTTCACCATTATCTGCATGGCTCGGCCATTTCTCCCAATCAGCTTTCTCACCAGAACATGAGGCACCCGGATGACCTCTTCCTGTAGACTGTGAGCTTTTCTCATAAGCTTTAGTTGTCTAACGGTTTGTTCTGTCTTCAACCGGAGAAACCGCTTTGTGCGAATACATCGCCAGTGCATGTCACTTAGGATTGCCACCCTCTTCACTGTAACTTCAGTCGTGGACAAGACCACCAGCTGTTTAGCTCCTGAGGTCGAGTACACCTTACAGGCTCCCACGGCCTTCCTAAACGCTTCATGTACAGACTCACGGGTGCATTCTTCTCTCAAGTCCTCGGGTACATCTACGAGGCACTTGTACCGACACGTTTCGGTCTCACCAGTGGTTTCCAGACGATCAATCAGCTCAGGGTTCAGGGACAACTGACTTTCAGCTTCTTCCCCCTTTACACTTCTTCTGAGCTGACTCACAGCTACAATTTCGTGAATTTCCGTCCGGACCACTTCCATTTTACAATTATCTTCCGTTACCACCCTCTTAGCTCTCCTCAGGTCTATTTTTTCCTGGCAAAAGGGAGCGAGTGCAACGTGTTTGCTCTTTTCTTTCTCCAAGGAGGCCTTGTTCACCGAGCGACACTGTATCAGGCGACTTTTAAGCCCGAGAACTTCTTCCTCTAGTTCCGCCATTCGCCTCTCAGCTGCCCGTCTCTGAAGCTTCTCTTGCGTCCAATGGGCTTGTAACCACTCCTTGAGCTCCTTGATCTCGGCTCCAACATCCACCGAATCATCCGAACTCACAGCACTCGAGGAAGTATCTGCTTTACACCTCTCATCTCCAGTGGCCAACTCCTGGCCCTGGTCTGTAGCTTCTCTGAGGGACTCCTCCATCTTTTCCCGCTCAGCTTCCATCTGTCTGAGCTTTTCCTTAAGGCACATCTCCGCCTTCTGGAGAGTATCACAGGACATCTGTAGCTCCTTCACCTGAGCTTCCAGACCTAGGGTCTTTCTGCGCAAATCACCATTTTCATCACGGGTGTCCTGCAGAGTGGTCTCAACCACCTGGCGCATTTGCTCTGCATCCATCTTCTCCTCTTCTAGTTTTTCTTTGACCCTGAGGAGATCCACATAATCTCTCTTCATCTGTTGCAGTTCCCTACTGTGTTCACCACACTCCTTCTTGGAGTCACACAGCTCCTGGTTGAGCTGTTCGCGCAGTCGTTCTAGGATTTGTTCACTTCCAGAAACTCCATCCTGCAGCGCCTCCTTCTCACGCTTCAACTGCAAAACCTCTTCCTTGATTTTGCGGCGGTCCTCTTTAATGGCAAAGAACATATTCTGCCACAGGATAACTTCCTCGTTGCTTCCTTCTAGGACTCGCTGGTCTGAGGACACGTCCTCCAGGTTTTCACATAATTGCAGCATGTCACTCTGATACTGCAGCCGAATAGGTTCCAGCTCTTGGCCATGACTGGCCCCCTCCTTTTCTACCTCTAAAGGAGAATCCACACTTGAAGCATAGGCAGACAGTACTACATTCTCTTCATTTTCATTTTCAGCGAGTACTACCGGAACAACCTTTTTGTGGCCCTTGCGCCGTCTACGACGAGAGGAGGACTCTCTTCCCTCGTCTAGCCTCTCCTGACTGAACTCACTTTTTACTTTCATAGTGTCCCAGTCAGCTACGGGGTCTGGGTCACTCCCCATGGTGTTGTGGACTAACAGGTCACCTCCCACTTTGACGTCACCCCCTTCTACTGGAGGTACCCCGTTATCAACGGTCACATTGTCATTTTTAGGAGGTACCAACCCACCACCAGTAACAATTTTCATTTTTCCACACTCTACACTCTTGTGAAAATCCGCCCCTTTTTTAGACTCCGCCCCCTTTTTAACAACCACACCGGCAGGGTAATTTTTACACAAAAAATCAGCAGTAGTCTTAGGACTCAGTTCACAACATCTCTTACCACCTCCCCGGGCACTCTGTGACAACCCTGGCACCCCCGGAGAGTCCATAGAATGGTCCACTGCCGCCATTCCATACGGTGCCCACAGCTCCCGCACCATGTCCAGTTGCATGTCTAGTAGACATTTCTCAAATATGCGGTCCGACTTGTCAGACCCATTCGCTGCTCCGTTCACAGCCATCGCGGAGCACTGTTCACACCAGAACTTCACCGCTTTCCCTTGAAAAAATCTTCGTGGCCCCGCCGAGCCACAGCAAAACTGGATTTGAGTGCGACGACAATCTTCACAACCCCGCCGAGTTGCAGCTGAAAACCGGATTTGAGTGCGACGACAATCTTCGTAACCCCCACCGAGTCACAGCAAGATGCCTTCGTGACCCCACTGAGTCACAGCAAGATGCTTGTATCCACACTCGTCGTCCATGCTGTCAGACTTCTCTGTCTCAACAACGGCAGTCTTCACTCAAGACATACACACTCTACAGTCTTTTCCATAGAAAATTCAGCTCTGCTGTGCAGACACTTTTTTTTTTTTTTTTTCTTTGCAAAGTCTATTAGGGCTACTGTCTCTTTAAGACTGCTCCAAACAGACGTTTCTCTTGACACACTTTTTTTTCTCTGCTGCTATTTCAACAGACTTCACCTTTATTGCTGTCTCTCGCCACTGTGCTGCATGCACACTCCAGCACTAACTGTATCAGCCACTGCGCTGCCCCAGCATTCTCCGCCAATTGTAACATTTCCAGGGGGTATAGCTCTAGGATCGCTGTCTGGGTAGACAGAATGGCACGAAAACAGTTCATTCAGACAGCAGTTCTGGTGTAAAACTGGCCGCAACCAGCTTTATTAAAGTCCACAGCAAACAGATAAAAATAAAGCATAAACAGAAAACCTAGGCTTGTCTAGCCTCTAACTACACATAGATCGATTTCCCTGTCTCTCCGGGTCCAGACTCTACCAGTCTGTGCCCAAAACAACACATATGCTATATGTTACCAGTATGGAGTTTCCCAGATACTCCTCCTTGTGTCTGAAGGCCCCTTCAGCGTCCAGACTTGAGAGAGATCCACTCCTATTCAGCCGCTATTCACACGGAGACTCACTGAGACTACTCCTGTGTCCGGGGTACCTCCTGCACCCAGACTGAGACAGCTCACACTCCTGGAGACGCTTCTTGTGCCGGGACACCTTCCTGTGTCCAGACTAAAGACAGCTCCAAACTCCTGGAGACTGCTTCTTGTGCCGGGACACCTCCCTGTGTCCAGACTAAAGACAGCTCCCACCACTCCTGGAGACTGTTTCTTGTGCCGGGACACCTTCCTGTGTCCAGACTAAACTAGCTCTCTGACTGTGTTTGCAACACACCTACTTCTGGTCTCCTAATTAAGACCTGAGTAGTTTCAGGCCTGAGCTGCAAGTGTGCAATGAATGTAAGGTGTAGTGACCCCTCTCTACCACTAGGTCCACAACGCCACATATTTCCCTTATACCTAGGTGAAATGTACACCCCATTCAATACATACGCTCTCACTGTCTCACAACTGCTATCGTATCACTTCTGTGTACCAACCTCTGGCTGCCATCTGACTACGCTAACCGCCTGCTCCTCTGCTAACGTATCACTTCTGTGAACCGATCTCTGGCTTCCATCTGACTACACTACCCGTCTGAATCTCTGCTAACATATTGCTTCTCCTGTGCACTGACCTCTGGGTGCCATCTAACTACGCTACCCACCTGCTCCTCTGCTAACGTATCACTTCTCCTGTATACCGACCCCAGTAATCCTCTGACTACGTTACCTGCCTGGGTATGGCTGGGATGGGCTACAGTACAATAGGTAAGCAGCTTGGTGAGAAGGCAACAACTGTTGGCTAAGTTATTAAAAAATGGAAGAAACACAAGATGACTGTCAATATTACTTGGTCTAGGGCTCCATGCAAGATCTCGTCTTGTGGGTAAGGATTATTCAGAGGAAGGTCAGGAATCAGCCCAGAACTACACGGGAGGATATGGTCAATGACCTGAAGAGATGTGGGACCACAGTGTCTACTACAATCTCCATGTTTGGAGGAAGGATGACGAACACAACTGTAATAAAACCATCACCACCATGAAGCATGGTGGGAGAAACATCATACTTTAGGTGTGCTTGTCTGCAAAGGGGACAGGACAACTGCTCCATGTTGAAGGGAGGATGGATGGGATCATATGTCCCGCACTTTTGTCAAACAAGCTCCTTCCCTCAGCAAGATCATTGAAGGTGGGTCGTGGCTGGGTGTTCCAGCATGACAAAGACCCAAAACACACCACCCGAGCAACTATGGAGTGACTCCGTAAGAATCATTTCAAGGTCCTGGAGCGGCCTAGCCAGTCTCCAGACCTGAACCCAATAGAAAATATTTTGAGAGAGCTGCAACTCAATGTTTCCCTGTAACAGCGTGTCCCTCACCTCGGCCTGTGTTTCTGGACCGTTATGTAATCAGCCATAGGTCCACCTCACTTGTACTGCATCTAGTGAGAGATTCTGTCTTTGTTCTTCTTAGCATGGGACTCATCCAATACACAAACTTGTAAGATCACTATCTGTGTATTCTTAGTGTGAGATCAGTGGCCCAAAGTCATTTAACCCCTTAAAAACATGTTACTTATTCAAATCTGTGAAAATTGGCTGTGTGCCCACTTTGATGCCAATTTTGATGCCCAGAACCCATTTGGGCCAGGCAGGAGGGACCTGGGTTTGATGGGGGCATCACTATCTGTATATTCTTAGTGTGAAATCAGTGGCCCAAAGTCATTTAACCCCTTAAAAACATCTGTTACTTATTCAAATCTGTGAAAATTGTCCGTTTGCCCACTTTGATGCCAATTCTGATGCCCAGAACCCATTTGGGCCAGGCAGGAGGGACCTGGGTTTGATGCAGGGCATCACTATCTGTGTATTCTTAGTGTGAGATCAGTGGCCCAAAGTCATTTAACCCCTGAAAAACATGTTACTTATTCAAATCTGTGAAAATTGACTGTGTGCCCACTTTGATGCCAATTCTGATGCCCAGAATCCATTTGGGCCAGGCAGGAGGGACCTGGGTTTGATGCGGGGCATCACTATCTGTATATTCTTAGTGTGAGATCAGTGGCCCAAAGTCATTTAACCTCTGAAAAACATCTGTTACTTATTCAAATCTGTGAAAATTGGCTGTTTGCCCGCTTTGATGCCAATTCTGATGCCCTGAACCCATTTGGGCCAGGCTGGAGAGACCTGGGTTTGATGCGGGGCATCACTTTCTGTATATTCTTAGTGTGAGATCAGTGGCCCAAAGTCATTTAACCCGTTAAAAACATCTGTAAGGCAACTTTCACACTTGCGTTTTTTTGCGCTGCGTTTCGAGCGCACATGAAGCGCATTAAAAAAACGCATGCAAACGCTTGTAAACGCTGCGATTTTTAGTCGCATCAGCATGAGCATTTCGACAAAAAACGCAGCGTTTAACTGTGATTTCATGCGTTTTTGCATGCGTTTGCGTTTTTTTTGACGCATGCGTTGTCTATGTGTCACATTTCTATCATCTCTGTCTCCATCATCTCTGTCTGTCTCCATCATCTCTGTCTGTCTCCATCATCTCTGTCTGTCTCCATCATCTCTGTCTCCATCATCTCTGTCTGTCTCCATCATCTCTGTCTGTCTCCATCATCTCTGTCTCCATCATCTCTGTCTCCATCGTCTCTGTCTCCATCATCTCTGTCTGTCTCCATCATCTCTGTCTGTCTCCATCATCTCTGGCTCCATTATTTACAGAAAAATCGCGTGCGTGCAAAAGCGCTGACGAGCGCAAAGACATGCGCACGCCAGCGCCCCCATAGACTGCAATGTTATTTTTTGTGCATAGCATGCACACACATGCGCACGCGGTTTTTTAAAGTGGTTGTCCGAAAAAAAAATGCAACATGTAGCGTCTAGCGCGTATGGGCGCACAACGGGAAAATGCGCAGCGCACGACAAACGCACATGAACGCGTGCAAGCGCTAGACCCTGCGCCCGCCATGTTAAAGATAGGGGAACATTGCGCATGCGTCCGATAGCGCAAGATGCGCTGCGCGATAAAACGCAAGTGTGAAAGTAGCCTTACTTAATTCAAATCTGTGAAAATTGACTGTTTGCCAGCTTTGATGCCAATTCTGATGCCCAGAACCCATTTGGGCCAGACTGGAGGTACATGGTTTTGATGCGGGGCATCACTATCTGTGCATTCTTAGTATGAGATCAGTGGCCCAAAGTCATTTAACCCCTTAAAAACATCTGTTACTTATTCAAATCTGTGAAAATTGTCCGTTTGCCCACTTTGATGCCAATTCTGATGCCCAGAACCCATTTGGGCCAGGCTGGAGGGACCTGGGTTTGATGCGGGGCATGACTATCTGTATATTCTTAGTGTGAGATCAGTGGCCCAAAGTCATTTAACCCCTGAAAAACATCAGTTACTTATTCAAACCTGTGAAAATCGACTGTGTGCCCACTTTGATGCCAATTCTGATGCCCAGAACCCATTTGGGCCAGGCTAGAGGGACCTGGGTTTGATGCAGGGCATCACTATCTGTATATTCTTAGTGTGAGATCAGTGGCCCAAAGTCATTTAACCGCTTAAAAACATCTGTTACTTATTCAAATCTGTGAAAATTGGCTGTTTGCCCACTTTGATGCCAATTCTGATGCCCAGAACCCATTTGGGCCAGGCAGGAGGGACCTGGGTTTGATGCAGGGTATCACTATCTGTGTATTCTTAGTGTGAGATCAGTGGCCCAAAGTCATTTAAACCCTGAAAAACATCAGTTACTTATTCAAACCTGTGAAAATCGACTGTGTGCCCACTTTGATGCCAATTCTGATGCCCAGAACCCATTTGGGCCAGGCTGGGCAGACTTGTTTTTAATGTGGGACACCCTGTTCTATATGTCTGCAATGTCATATCTGTGGCCCAAAGTCATTTAATCCTTTAATTAGTGCCCTCTGGTGCCCACTTTGATGCCATTTTTGTGCCAGTTTTATAATTTTTGGCGCAGATTTTAAGTGTTTTCACATCAGGGCACCTCGCTGCAGTGTTTTCTATTATTTTGATGCTTATTTTTTGCTGTTAAACCTATAAAAAACAAAAGAAAATGCGAAAAGAAACGACGAATAAGAAACAACTTCAGCCGAATAAGAAACTGAACGAATAAGAAACCAACTTCAGCTCCGAATAAGAAACTGAACGAATAAGAAACCAACGTCAGCTCCGAATAAGAAACTGAACGAATAAGAAACCAACTTCAGCTCCGAATAAGAAACTGAACGAATAAGGCCTCTTTCACACATCCGGTGTGCGCCTGACGGCGCCCCCGGCATTTAGCCGCAGCGCCGCATCAGAAAACCTGATGCGCCGCTTGCGGTTTTGCATTGACTTGCATTAGCGCCGGATGGCGCGCATGTCAATGCGTCGTATGCGATTTTGTCCGGGTGCGGCGGAAATGTACATTCCGGCGGCCGGACAAAACGCAGCATGTAACGTTTTTTTTTTTTGCCGGATTCCCCTGATGTCTCCGGGCATCAGAAACCATCCGGCAAAAAAACGCATGCGGCGCATCAGGTTTTCTGATGCGGCGCTGCGGCTAAATGCCGGGGGCGCCGTCAGGCGCACACCGGATGTGTGAAAGAGGCCTTAGAAACCAACTTCAGCCTCGTAATGTTTGAGTTTGTGTAAAATGAATGAACCACGTGCACTACTTTGAAGAACTTGGGGCAAAAAAACAGCAACAAATACCACAATATAAAAAATGAAGAGTGACTTAATGATTCGGAGCCAAATACTGTTTTTATGTCAAGTTCATGAACCATGATGAAATTAGCACACAAAGCTCAGTGAATATCACACAATAAAAGAGTGAATGAATCTCGAGACCATTAAATCAATGCAGATTTCAACTCTGAAGAGGGCAGAATTGCGAATGCAGCTCTGGACTGTAATACAGGCTGTAAAACTGAGGCGTAGCGCGCAAAATAGAAGTAGTTTTGCAGTTTAATCCCCCGAGAGCAGAGGTGGAAGCCTTATTAGAAAGTGTGAGCACTGAGCAGCCATTCGTAGCAGTGAGTGTACTGGAAAGCGTCGCACCTGCCGCCGCACAGCTGTACGGCCAATGATACAGGCAGACACCCGAGCGCACAGCAGCAATCCCGGCTCATCCCTCCGTGTGCAGGGAGGGGAGGAAGGGATGGACACCAGGGAGGAAGTGGAAGAGGAGGAGCGGAGGAAGCCAGCGAGCAGTGTCAATACAATAGGCTTCTTGTGTGTGGATGTGTGCGCCTGCTGGGAGAAGAGGCTGCAGCTGCTCAGCGCGGTGACCGGCCTGTCTGTGCTCTGGCGTCTGTATGGGCAGCGCTCAGGACTGAGGGGACGTGACAGAATAAGGGCGAGGGCGGACGAGCGCCGGAGAAGGTGAGAGCCTGCTGTGTGCCCGTCCTGCAGGCCGTGCCTGCCCTCCACACATGCGGTGTGCAGCCTGCCTGTCCGTGTGCCGGCAGCGGTGCGGTGCCGCTGTAGTGTGTCTCTGGTCAGGAGGTGCAGTCCGCACACTGCCCGTCTGTCACCTCAGGCGGCGCCTCCTTCTCCGCGCGCACTCTGCACTGAAATTTGGCGCCAAGGCTACCTCAGGACGAGCGCTGTCAGGGACCCCGTCCTGTGACGTCAGCTCGTTCCTCTGACCTGCACGGTGCCTGGCTCCTGTCAGCCATAGTCTGGGCTTTCTCACATCCTAAGCACTACTGTCCAGCAGGCAGTATGGCCATGTCCTTTGTGGGGGTTAGAAGATAGCATAAGCTCTATGAATGTGTGTTACTTCATTGATAATTTTTCATCACAATGCGTATAACAATGCGCGAGAGTAGCTGCAAAAAGTCCAAATTAAGGCCGAACCTAAAAACAGGCCAGTCATGTCTGCAACATAATAAAACTTGGCCCTCAACTTAGGGGTATCTTTGGTGAGAATTTTATGAAAAGTAATGGCCTGGAGTAATGCAGGTTGTGACTGACAAGCGGCGGATACCGCGTCCATTATCCCCAGCCTACCCGCTGACCACCACTGCCGGACTCTGGAACGCTGCTCCCTCTGCACTATAACTTAGATTTTTCTAGACTTCATTGAGCGTGCATTACACTGCACTACTCCAGGCCATTACTTTTCATTTGCACAGGCTTTGGCTGTTCTATAATATCCTCACAATTACTCCTCTGCCTACAGTATTCGGCAGACTGATGAAGGTCCATGTTAGGCTACTTTCACACTTGCGTTTTTTTGCGCAGTGCATCTTGCGCTATCGGACGCATGCGCAATGTTCCCCTATCTTTAACATGGCGGGCGCAGGGTCTAGCGCTTGCACGCGTTCATGTGCGTTTGTCGTGCGCTGCGCATTTTCCCGGTGTGCGCCCATACGCGCTAGACGCTACATGTCTTTTTTTTTTTTTCGGTCAACCGCTTTAAAAAAATGTGTGCGCATGCTATGCGCAAAAAATAACATTGCAGTCTATGGGGGCGCTGGCGTGCGCATGGTTTGCGCTTGTCAGCGCTTTTGCACGCACGCGATTTTTCTGTAAATGATGGAGACAGACAGAGATGATGGAGAGACAGACAGAGATGATGGAGACAGCAGAGATGATGGAGACAGGCAGAGATGATGGAGACAGGCAGAGATGATGGAGACAGGCAGAGATGATGGAGACAGGCAGAGATGATGGAGACAGGCAGAGATGATGGAGACAGATGATGGCAGAGACAGAGATGATAGAAATGTGACAACGCATGCGCCAAAAAAACGCAAACGCATGCAAAAACGCATGAAATCGCAGACAAACGCTGCGTTTTTTTTGTCGAAATGCGCATGCTGATGCGAATAAATATCGCAGCGTTTACAAGCGTTTGCATGCGTTTTTTTAATGCGCTTCATGTGCGCTCGAAACGCAGCGCAAAAAAACGCAAGTGTGAAAGTAGCCTTAGACTGAAACCTTTATTAAGGACTGCAAAATAAAATTCTCACCAAAGATACCCCTAAGATGAGTGCCAATTTTTTTATTCTACATATTGGTTTGGGTAACCTACTAGAGCACCTGCACAGTAGTGCCACCGAATACTCCTCATGTCTGCGATATAGACTGGCACAATGACTAAGGTGTGATCCATCGGGCAGTGGTCAGCATACAGACCTGAACATATTTTACAGTCCATATCCAGACTGCAATGCCCAAAATGAAAGTTTCAAACCTGTCTGAGACGGTGCGGTCTGTTCCTGAGGCGCTGCGGTTACTTGCATTGCAGTCGGGATACAGGTAGTGAAATATGACCGTCTGAACGTGGCATAAATCTGAAGCAGATTCTAGGGCAAGAGATTTTTTACTAAAATATTTTCAGAATTTTTTAGAACAGGTATACACAGCAGATCGTCACTGAGGCCAGGGTACAGAGTCCAGCAAAGCGTCGTCCACATGCCCGATACTGTAAGCCACTGTGGATTTTCTGTGTACAGTCTGCAGCATTTATCTGAAGTGGGCAGACCCTGAGGCCCAGATCATACGTTGCATGACAATAAGTCTCTCCTAGACTGACAGGTGTTTCGTTATGTCTGTGTAAAGTGAGAAAATGGTGAAAATTGAAAAAACAGTACCTAATTCAGCGACCACGACATTAATTTGTGTCCACTAGACAGGAGCCTTGCAAGACACGTTCTATCTTCGAGCATACACCTCACTTCTTTTGATTATCTGATCTGTTAAATAGCCAATCCTTCTGGATCAGTTTCAATTGGAACAAAATGGATTGCTATTTAACCCCTTCCCGACCCATGACGCCACGTAGCGTCATGAAAATCAGTGCCAATCCGACCCATGACGCCTATGTGGCGTCATGAAAGGATCGCGTCCCTGCAGGTCGGGTGACCGGGGTCACTGAAAGGTCACCCGACCCGCCGGCACAGGACCCTTTGTGCTTCACCACAGGGGGGTTGGCTTAACCCCCCCCCCCCCGTGGCCACGATCGCTCTGATTGGCTGTTAAAAGTGAAACAGCCAATCAGAGCAATCTGTAATATTTCACCAATATAATTGGTGAAATATTACAATCCAGCCATGGCCGATGCTGCAATAGCATCTGCCATGGCTGGACACCGAGCCCTGACCCCCCCACACGGATTCACGGCGTCGATCGGCCGCCGCCACCGAAAGATGGCAGCGGTCGGTCACCGCTGTCACTAAAAGCTCCCCTCGTCCTGGCCTCCGCTGCCCCCACCTTTCGATTTCCCCCCCCCCCCCTCACTTCCGACCCCCATACTTACCTCTCCCGGTCCACCGATGTCCCTGGATCCTTCCCGGCGGCTGCCCGGGATTCTTCATGGGCGCCGCCATCTTGGAAAATGGCGGGCGCATGCGCAGTGCGCCGGCCGGCGCATGCGCAGTGCGCCCTGCATAGTCAAAAAATTTATTTTGATCACTGTGATAAACTGTCACAGTGATCAAAATAAAAAAAAGTAAGTGAACCCCCCCTGTCATAGGTAGGTAAAAATAATAAAGAATTTTTTTTTTTTCCTATTAGGCCCTGTGCACACGTTGCGGATTTTGCTGCGGATCCGCAGCTGATTTCTCTGCTGATCCGCAGCTGATTTCTCTGCTGATCCGCAGCGGATTTCGCTGCTGATCCGCAGCGGATTTCGCTGCTGATCCGCAGCGGATTTCGCTGCTGATCCGCAGCGGATTTCGCTGCTGATCCGCAGCGGATTTCGCTGCTGATCCGCAGCTGATTTCGCTGCTGATCCGCAGCTGATTTCGCTGCTGATCCGCAGCTGATTTCCCTGCTGATCCGCAGCGGATTTCGCTGCTGATCCGCAGCGGATTTTGCGGATCAGCAGCGGATTTTGCTGCGGATCCGCAGCGGATTTGGCGCTGCGGATCCACAGCAGATCCAGAAACCATGTACAATGCAAATAAATGGTAAAAAAAAACGCTGTGCACATGCTGCAGATTTTTCAGCGCGGATTTGCTGCGGTTTTAAATCCGCAGCATGTCAATTCTTTGTGCGGATTCCGCAGCGATTTTGCACCTATTCCATTATAGGCGTAAAACCGCAGAGAAAAACCGCAGCAAATCCGCGCTAAATACGCAGGTAAAAGGCAGGTCGTTTTACCTGCGGATTTTAGAAAAATCCGCAAGTGAATCCGCAACGTGTGCACGGGGCCTTAGGGTCAGGCTGGGTTCATATTGCATTATGGCAGTCCGTTAGATGGACTGCGTTTCACCGCGGTATAACGCGGTGTAACGCAGTCCGTTAACGCTGCCATTCACCCCATTTGTGTGCGCATCGCAACGCATGCCATGAAGCGGCATGCGTTCGCGACGTGTCGTCATTCAGTGACGGAGCCTTGGACGCAGGCTGCAGCGTCTGGGCTCCATCACCGCTAGCACAGATGAATCATCGCTGATTCCTCTGCACTAGCGGGTATAGCATAACGCAATCGCGTTATGCTATACCGTTACCAGCCCGTCAACGCTACGTGTTGAACGGGCTGGTAAAACGCAATATGAACCCAGCCTTAGGGTTAGAACTAGGGTAAGGGTTAGAACTAGGGTAAGGGTTAGAACTAGGGTTAGGGTTGGAATTAGGGTTAGGGTTGGAATTAGGGTTAAGGTTGGGATTAGGGTTAGGGTTGGGATAAGCGTTAGGGGTGTTTTGGGGTTAGGGTTGGGATTATTGTTAGGCTTGTGGTTAGGTTTATGGTTAGAGTTGGGATTAGGGTTAGGGGTGTGTTGGGGTTAGGGTTATGGTTAGGGTTTGTATTAGGGTTAGGGGTGTGTAGGGGTTAGGGTTGGGGTTAGGGGTGTGTTGGGGTTAGGGTTGGAGTTAGAATTGAGGGGTTTCCACTATTTAGGTACATCAGGGGATCTCCATACGCGACATGGCGCCACCATTGATTCCTGCAAATTTTGCGTTCAAAAAGTCAAACAGTGCTCCCTTTATTCCAAGCCCCGACGTGTGCCCAAACAGTGGTTTACCCCCACATATGGGGTATCAGCGTACTCGGGAAAAATTGCACAACAACTTTGGGGTCTAATTTCTCCTGTTACTGTTGGGAAAAAAAATTGGGACTAAAAAAGTTATTTTTGTGGAAAAAAAATGATTTTTTATTTTCACGGCTCTGCGTTATAAACTTCTGTGAAGAACTTGGGGGTTCAAAGTGCTCACCACACATCTAGATAAGTTCCTTGCGGGGTCTAGTTTCCAAAATGGGGTCACTTGTGGGAGTTTATACTGTTTAGGCACATCAGGGACTCTGCAAACGTAACATGACGCCCGCAGACCATTCCATCAAGTCGGCAATTCAAAACGTCACTACTTCCCTTCCGAGCCCCGAAGTGTGCCCATACAGTAGTTTTCTCCCACATATGGGATATCAG
Source organism: Oophaga sylvatica (assembly GCA_033576555.1). Lineage (NCBI taxonomy): Eukaryota > Metazoa > Chordata > Amphibia > Anura > Dendrobatidae > Oophaga > Oophaga sylvatica. Next base: position 229,128,852 of record JARQOD010000002.1, on the reverse strand, counting down.
CGTACTCAGGACAAATTGGACAACAACTTTTGAGGTCTAATTTCTCCTGTTACCCTTGGGAAAATAAAAAAATTGGGGACTAAAAGATCATGTTTGTGGAAAAAATATGATTTTTTTATTTTCATGGCCCGGCGTTATAAACTTCTGTGTAGCCCTTGGGGTTCAAAGTGCTCACTACACATCTAGATAAGCTCCTTGGGGGGTCTAGTTTCCAAATGGGGTCACTTGTGGGGGTTTCTACTGTTTAGGCACATCAGGGGCTCTGCAAAGGCAACATGACGCCCACAGAACATTCCATCAAGTCTGCATTCCAAAATGGCGCTCCTTCCCTTCTGTGCTCTCCCATGCGCCAAAACAGTGGTTCCCCCACATATGGGGTACCAGTGTACTCAGGACAAACTGTACAACAACTTTTGTGGTCCAATTTCTCCTGTTACCCTTGTGAAAATAAAAAATTGCGGGTTAAAAAAATCAGTTTTTGAGGAAAAAAATGATTTTTTATTTTCACGGCTCTGCATTACAAACTTCTGTGAAGCACGTGGGGGTTCAAGGTGCTCACCACACATCTAGTTAAGTTCCTTGAGGGGTCTAGTTTACAAAATGTGGTCACTTGTGGGGGGTTTCTACTGTTTAGGCACATCGGGGGCTCTGCCCGCCCGCAGACCATTCCATCAAGTCGGCATTTCAAAGCGTCACTACATCCCTTCCAAGCCCTGACGTGTGCCCAAACAGTGGTTCTCCCCCACATGTGAGGTACTAGCGTAATTAGGACAAATTAGACAACAACTTTTGGGGTCCAATTTCTCCTGTAACCATTGTGAAAATAAAAAATATGGGGCTAAATAATAATTTTTTGAGAAAAAAATGATTTTTTATTTTCACGGCTCTGCGTTATAAAGTTTTGTGAAGCACCTGGGGGTTCAAAGTGCTCACTGTGCATCTGCATAAGTTTCTTAGGGGGTCTAGTTTCCAAAATGGGGTCATTTGTGGGGAGCTCCAAAGTTTAGGCATACAGGGGCTCTCTAAACATGACATGGTGTCCGCTAACGACTGGAGCTAATTTTCCATTCAAAAAGTCAAATGGCGCTCCTTCCCTTCTGAGCCCTGCCGTGCGCCCAAACAGTGGTTTATGACCACATATGAGGTATCTGTGTACTCAGGAGAAATTGCCCAACAAATTTTAGGATCCAATTTATACTGTTGCCCATGTAAAATGAAAAAACTGAGGCTAAAAGAAAATTTTTGTGAAAAAAAAAAAAGTACTTTCTTTTTTTTACGGATCAATTTGTGAAGCACTTGGGGGTTCAAAGTGCTCACTCTGCATCTAGATAAGTTCCTTGGGGGGTCTAGTTTCCAAAATGGGGTCACTTGTGGGGGAGCTCCAATGTTTAGGCACACAGGGACTCTCCAAATGCGACATGGCATCCGCTAAATATTCCAGCATATTTTCCATTCAAAAAGTCAAATGGCGCTCCTTCCCTTCTGAGCCCTGCCGTGCGCCCAAACAGTGGTTTATGACCACATATGAGGTATCGGTGTACTCAGGAGAAATTGCCCAACAAATTTTAGGATCCAATTTATACTGTTGCCCATGTGCAAATGAAAAAACTGAGGCTAAAAAAAATTTTTGTGAAAAAAAAAAAGTACTTTCTTTTTTTTACGGATCAATTTGTGAAGCACCTGGGGGTTCAAAGTGCTCACTCTGCATCTAGATAAGTTCCTTAGGGCGTCTAGTTTCCAAAATGGGGTCACTTGTGGGGGAGCTCCAATGTTTAGGCACACAGGGACTCTCCAAATGCGACATGGCAACCGCTAAATATTCCAGCATATTTTCCATTCAAAAAGTCAAATGGCGCTCCTTCCCTTCTGAGCCCTGCCGTGCGCCCAAACAGTGGTTTATGACCACATATGAGGTATCTGTATACTCAGGAGAAATTGGCCAACAAATTTTAGGGTCCATTTTATCCTGATGCCCATGCAAAAATGAAAAAATTGATGCTAAAAGAAAAATTTTGTTGGAAAAATTAAAACGTCCATTTTTTCCTTCCACGTTGCTTTAGTTCCTGTGAAGCACCTGAAGGGTTAATAATCTTCTTGAATGTAGTTTTGAGTAGCTTGAGGGGTGCAGTTTTTATAATGGTGTCACTTTTGGGTATTTTCTGCCATATAGACCCCTCAAAGTGACTTCAAATGTGAGGTGGTCCCTAAAAAAATGGTTTTGTAAATTTTGCTGTAAAAATGAGAAATCGCTGGTCAACTTTTAACCCTTATAACTTCCTAACAAAAAAAAATGTTGTTCCCAAAATTGTGCTGATGTAAAGTAGACATGTGGGAAATGTTATTTATTAACTATTTTGTGTCACATAACTCTCTGGTTTAACAGAATAAAAATTCAAAATTTGAAAATTGCGAAATTTTCAAAATTTTGGCCAAAGTTCCATTTTTTTCACAAATAAACGCAAAAATTATCTACCTAAATTTACCACTAACATGAAGCCCAATATGTCACGAAAAAACAGTCTCAGAATCGCTAGGATCCGTTGAAGCGTTCCTGAGTTATTACCTCATAAAGGGACACTGGTCAGAATTGCAAAAAATGGCCAGGTCATTTAGGTCAAAATAGGCTGGGTCATGAAGGGGTTAATTAGTGAATTTTCCTTAGACTTCAAATTAAAAAATTTTTTTGCTGGACAAAAAACTTCTGCACACTTTTTTTTTTTTCTTTTTTTTAAGAGTACGTTCCCACGGTCAGTAAACGGAGTGTCCAGATATTACAGCATAGTGGATGGGATTTCAAGAAATCCCATGCCCACTATGCGTGCACCGACGCCCGCAGATCACCAGCGGAGATGGACATACGGCGCGTCTTTCCAGACCGCACCATGTCTGTTTATCTTGCGAAGACTACACCTGTACAGTGTAGGGGACGCAGTGATTCCACACTGTTCAATGATTCTATGGGTGTTTTCCAGAAACATGCAGTGGAAGTGGCAGAGTTAAAATTGTAAATATGCCATTGCAGTGCCCAGCTTATGCATCTGGAGCCAGGCACCTGTAAATTAAGTGGACTCTCCTCACTACATTAATGTCAAACAATTGGACTCTAGCTGCAGTTTAGGTTTGCGGTTGCAGATTTCACTGGATTTATTTTGGTGTCATTTTTCCAGAGCCTTTGTGCTTCCAGTACGATAACTTGGTAACTTGGACATGCCCTATATTTCTGCTAACAGATGACAGTCCCGAGTGGGGACTTGTTTTTTATGGGTTCAGTTGAAGCTTTTTATTGGTGACATTTTGGGGTACATAACATTTTGTGTCCGTTCATATTTATGCTGTGCTCTACGCTGAGTTCTTACATCGGGGTTTCCATCTAAATATCTGAAAGACGTGATTCAGATGAAACCCCCGACGGATCCATTCACTATAATTAGGCAGCAGAGTTACTCCACACTCCGTTTGGCCTCTGTTCAGCAGTGTCCGGCTTTTCAGAGGTGCACAAAACTGTGGCCGACAGCTCTTTTGTGCACGCTGAAAAAGATTCCTAAAAAGATGGATACCGCCGGATCATAGGCCAGACAATCTACAGTGCCTCCATCTGCCTCATTATGGGGAATCTTCTGTCCAGGGTTTCTTCTGAATCACGTATTTCAGAGATTTACATGGAAAACGCAGTGTAAGCGCTCAGCATAAAGTGCAAATGTGTGCTGAGCCTTAGGGGCCCGTCTCGCATAGCGATACACCAGCGATCCCGACAACGATCAGGATCGCTGGTGTGTCGCTACATGATCGCTGCTGAGCTGCCAAACAGGCAGCGATCAGGACAGCGACACTGCGGGTAACGTCGCCTAGTTACCCACAGTGTACGTTGGATACCAGCGCACTGATGCAGGGAGCTGGTAACCAAGGTACACGTCGGGTTTCCAGGCACTGCGCGGTGCCTGGAAACCCGACGTGTACCTTGGTTACCATCTCCCCCTGCAGCAGCGCGCTGGTATCCAATGTACACGTCGGGTTTCCAGGCACAGCCCCGCGCTTGGAAACCCGATGTGTACCTTGGTTACCAGGAGATCGCTGGTCTCCTGCCTGTCACACGCAGCGATGCGTGCTGGCCAGTGGGAGACCAGCGATCAAAAAAAAGTCCTGGCATTTCTGACACGACCAGCGATTTACAGCAGGGGCCTGATCGCTAGTACGTGTCAGACACAGTGAGATCGCTGTTTAGCAGCGATCTCACTATGTGAGACGGGGCCCTTACTGCAATGACCTTTCAAATGGTGTATCATTTGTTTGTGTGGGTGGAGTATGAACGGAGCAAGTGTGCAGTTCAATAGGCAGTGCATGTTTACAAATGTGTTTGCATATGTGCTTCACCTGCAGTGAAGTGTGCAATCCTCCAATTTGGCTGAAATAGGCTGGGCAAGCAGTTAGGCAAGCTGGAAAGCCCCCAAAGCAAATGTTTGGATTTGTTTGTGATGTCTGTAAGCAGCTTTGTGGTAGTGTGCTGTGGGGTAATGTGGTGCCACCTGCAGGTAATTTTTCCTTACTGCAGGTTTATGAAAATTAATGTTTAAACTGTATTTTGTGATCAAATCGTAGATGTGTGGTTTGTTTGCCTATTTTCTTGCTGAAGGGGGCAAGTTTACCTTTCAAATGGTGTATCATTTGTGTGTGTGTGTGCAGTATGAACGGAGATACAAAGTAATCACCGAAAAACAGTGTTTAGAAATAATAGAATACCGTATTTTTCGGACTATAAGACGCACCGGACCATAAGACGCACCCCAAATTTTCAGAAGGAAAACAGGGAAAAAAAAATAATGTGTCAAATGGGGGTCCGTCTTACAGTCCGAAGTGCTCTGTGTTGCAGGGGTGCTCTGTGGGGTGGCTGTGCTCTGTGGGGTGGCTGTGCTCTGTGGGGTCGCTGTGCAATATATGGTACTCACATCCCATAGCGGTGGTCCCAATGCAGCTTCCTGTGCTCTGTGGTGTCTGGCCAGCAGCGGGGCTCTGTGCTGCGTGGGGGGCTCCGCCGGCATTTCCCTCTTAGCCGGACAGCCCCCGCAGCTCCGCTGCTGCGGCCTCCTGATACATGGCCGCCAGGGGCCTCCGGTGGCGGTCCCGACGAAGTCTTCCGTGCGGTGGTGCCGGGGCAGCAGCCGGCTCTGTGCTGCAGGGGGGCTCCGCCGGCATTTCGGTCTTAGCCGGAAAGCCCCCCGCAGCTCCGCTCCCTCCTGCATCTCGGTGGCGTCCTCAAACATGGCCGCCAGGGGACTCCGGTAAGATGGCCGCCGAATCTCATTCAAGTCTCGGCAACGAGATCTCTTCTCCCGAGATCTCAGGACAAGGCGCACCCCCATTTTCCCCCAAATTTTGGGGGTAAAAAAGTGCGTCTTATGGTCCAAAAAATACGGTAGATTGTATAGAAAAATTGTTTTTGTAGTGCTTTATTCTGAGAGCTATAACTCTTTCATTTTTATGCTAATGGAGCTATATGGCGGGTTGTTTTTTGCTGGACAAGATGACATTTTCAGAGATACCATTTTTATTTACATTTCTTTTTTATTGCGTTTTCTTCCACTTTTTTTTTTGTTCTGTTTGAAAAAGCATAGGTTTTTGCCACTTTTTTTTTTAATGGTGCTCACTGAAGGGGTTAACTAGTGTGACAGTTTTATAGATCACCAAATAGAGCACTATTTTTGTTTTTACATACATAAACATATTTATTGGTATAATATTTTTTTTTTGTGCTTTTGTTTTGTGATTTTAAAGTAAATATATATTAACTTTTTTTTCCAGGACGTCCCTCCTGACAGCACCATGGAGGACGTCGTCCTCCTCCTTACAGGGACAGGAAAGCACACGAGAGGTTAAAAGGACCCACCCCACCCCCTTTCCTCAGTGTTTTTCCTGACCCTGCATGGAGGGACACACGAGAAGAGCTCGGCGAGTTGTCTTAACGGAGGGGCGCAGGGATGGTGCGGCTGGTCCAAGATCCGGTTCCCTGATGAACAAGCCCCAGACAGAAACTTCTCAGTGAGGAGTCCCTCTGTCTCAGAGGCCAGAGAGCGGACGGTGTTCCTGGTGCAAGCCGCTCCTCCCGGGGGGAGGCTCTCTGCTTCGGTCGCCAGCCGGGCACTCCCTGGAGCGGTGCCGCAGGCTGAGAACACTTCCGGGTGCTGCAGACGTCAGAGCGACAGAGGTCGCTGCGGGACGTCGGCGTGCTTTCCAGCCTGGAACGCAAGGTAAGACAGGAGGCACTATGCTTCCGGGTCTCGCTGGGGAGAACGCGTCACATCCGGTGACGTCATAAGTGGGGCCGGCAGCGCTATGCGACATTCATATGGCACAGCTGGTCTGTTACACTAGCGTGGGTGTCCCTGAAGGTGGAATCGCAGGCGATGAAGATGGAGGCAGCGGTCGAGGGAGGGGTGAGTGCGCTGAGCGCAGGATACTCCCTCCAGCATCAGGATCTCTACACTATAGGTGCTCCCACATAAAAGGCCTGATTGTTCCCTATCTTATATTTAGGAGAAGGGATCCACAGCAGCTCCCCCAGCAGCAGCCAAAAAGTCAGGCAAATCATTATCTAAATCTAACAGATGCCCTATATGCCATGTGAAGTTACCGAGTTCATATAAGAAATCCCTCTGCAAACCCTGTACGTCCTCTCAGGCTAAGTGCACACGTTCAGGAATATTTGCGTTTTTTTCGCGTTTTTTCCGCGATTTTCCGCGGTAAAAACGCGAAAAAAACGCAAGCATTAAGCATCCTATACATGTTAATTGATTCCGCATGTTTTGGCCACATGTTGCGTTTTTTTCCGCGAAAAAAACGCTTAGCGGAAAAAATAGCAACATGTTCATTAATTTTGCGGAATGTAAGCGGTTCGTGTGCGGTGGTACCCAGGGTCTGGAGGAGAGGAGACTCTCCTCCAGGCCCTGGGTACCATATCCCTGGTAAAACAATAATTAAAATAATAAATAATGATATTCTCACCTTCCGGCGGCCCCCGCAGCCTTCCCGCGGCCCCCGCAGCCTTCCCGCCTTCAGCGACGCTCCCGGCAACTCCCGGTCCCAAGAGTCCTTTGCGAGAATCACCCAGATGGCGTAGCGGTCTCGCGTGATGCTACGTCATCGGTGTGATTTGTCGCAAAGCATCCTTGGGACCGGGAGTTGCCGGGAGCGTCGCTGAGAGGCGGGAAAGCTGCGGGGGCCGCCGGAAGGTGAGAATATCATTATTTATTATTTTTTTTATTATTTTTACATTAGATCTTTTTACTATTGATGCGACATAGGCGGCATCAATAGTAAAAAGTTGGTCACACGAGTCAAACACTATGTGTGACTCGTGTGACCAACCTGTCAATCAGTTTTCCAAGCGATGCTACAGATCGCTAGGAAAACGCTAGCATTCTGCAAGCTAATTACGCTTGCAAAACGCTATTATTCTGGCGGGAATACGCATACAAAAAAGTGCGTATTTCCCGCGGGAGAAGTGCGGGATTGCCGCGGAAATTTCCGCGGCAATCCCGCAACGTGTGAACTTAGCCTCAGAGATGAAGTCCCTGATACGGGAGAGGTTCAAGCCTCTATGGCCAGCCTGTCTAGGCAGCATCCGTCTAGTCCCAAGCATGACCGTAAGCGTGTAAGAGGGGAGACGGAGGTGGAAGAATCAGAGGGGAGCATGGGATAACAGGATCAGGTCGATTCGGACCTGTATGAGGAAGGAGAACTCCCACCAGAGGGCAGGACCAGGGCAGAAAATACCTGTTCCAGGTCGAGGAAACAGACGAGCTTGTAAAGGCTGTCAGGAGTACTATGCAGGTAGAAGAGGTCCCGAAGCCACAGTCCAGGCAGGACTTAATGTTCGGGGGCCTTACACCTCAAAGAAAGAGAGTATTCCCGGTTAGTGAGCATATCAAGTCTATGATACTAGACGATTGGAAGGACGCAGAACGTAGGCTTGTACTAGCGAGAGACTTCAAGGGACGTTTACCCTTTGAGCAGGAGGAAATAAAGCTGTGGGAAGAGACAGAATGGCGGACATTCTCTTAAAGAGGGCTTGGGAGTCTTCAGCAGCCCTTATTAAGACTAACATAGCGGCAACGTCGGTAGCCAGATCCATGTTTCTCTGGATGGGCAAGTTGGAGGAACATCTTACCAATAAGACCCCCAGGGCAGATATTCGTACTTCTCTCCCTCTGATAAAATCAGCCATGGCATTCCTTGCAGACACATCAGCGGAATATGTAAGATTCGCAGCGAGAAATAGCTCATTATCTAATGCAGCTAGAAGAGCTATTTGGTTGCGTTCCTGGTCAGGGATAACGCCTCTAAATCTAAGTTGTGTTCTATCCCCTTTTCAGGCTTAAGAGTGTTCGGGCCGGCTCTTGATAATATCTTGAATCAGCATCCGACAAAAAGAAGGGGTTCCCTAAGGAGAGACCAAAACAGCCGCAGCCCTTTCGTAAAAGTTTCCCCCCTAGACGTCAGCCTGACTTTAGAAGCCAGAGCAGGTCCAGCAGAGGGTCATATAGGGGTTCACGTAGCCAGAGTACAACGAAGGGTTCTTTTCCTTCATCATCCAGATCCAAAAGACAATGACGCCAGACCCAAGGGAGGGAGACTCAAATATTTTGCGGGAAACTGGGCTCAAATTACCGAGAACAGGTGGGTTCTAAGAACTATCTCAGAGGGGTACATAATAGAACACCCTTTTCCACCTCCCGAAAGATATATCTCCCCTACGGTAGTCCAGCCAGACTCCCACATGTGGGCTGACCTTCAGGATATGATCAGGTCAGGAGTCATGTCAGTTCCTCCAACAGAGGAGGGAAGGGGACACTACTCCACTCTATTCTCGATCCCAAAACCGTCAAGGGGGATAAGGACCATTATAAATCTAAAACCCTTAGGTTAAGTTCACATGTTGTGGAATTGCGCACTTCTCCCGTGGGAAATACGCATTTTTTTTGTATGCGTATTCCCGCCAGAAACTAGCGTTTTGCAAGCGTAATTAGCTTTCAGAATGCTAGCGTTTTCCTAGCGATCTGTAGCATCGCTTGGAAAACTGATTGACAGGTTGGTCACACGAGTCAAACATAGTGTTTGACACGTGTGACCAACTTTTTACTATTGATGCCGCATCAATAGTAAAAAGATCTAATGTAAAAATAATAAAAAAAAATAAAAAATAATGATATTCTCACCTTCCGGCGGCCCCCGCAGCTTTCCCGCCTTCAGCGACGCTCCCGGCCAATCCCGTTCCCAGGAGTCCTTTGCGACAAATCACCCCGATGACGTAGCATCACACGAGACCGCTACGCCATCTGGGTGATCTCGCAATGCATTACTGGGAACGGGAGCGTCGCTGAAGGCGGGAAGGCTGCGGGGGCCGCCGGAAGGTGAGAATATCATTATTTTTTATTTTAATTATTGTTTTACCAGGGATATGGTACCCAGGGCCTGGAGGAGAGTATCCTCTATTCCAGACCCTGGGTACCATCGCACATGAACCGCTTACATTCCGCAAAATTAATGAACATGTTGCTATATTTTCCGCAAAGCGTTTTTTTCGCGGAAAAAAACGCAACATGTGGCCAAAACATGCGGAATCAATTAACATGTATAGGATGCTTAATGCTTGCGTTTTTTTCGCGTTTTTACCGCGGAAAAAACGCGAAAAAAACGCAAATATTCCTGAACGTGTGCACTTAGCCTTAATCCCATTGGACGTACTATTCCGTCCATGTGACCTGGTACTTAATTCCCAGGGACGGAATAGTACGTCCAAGGCGATCAGCTGCGCTCCCGGGGGAGCGCAGTTGATCGCCGCCGGGTGTCAGCTGATTATCACAGCTGACACCCGGCCCTATGTGCCAGGAGCGGTCACGGACCGCTCCTGGCACATTAACCCCTGGCACACCGTGATCAAACATGATCGCGGTGTACCGGGGCACAGGGGAGCATTGCGCAGGGAGGGGGCTCCCTGCGCGCTCCCCTGAGACCCTCAGAACAGCGTGATGTGTCGCGTTGTTCCGAGGGACTCTCCTCACTGCAGGACCCCGGATCCAAGATGGCCGCCGGGTCCTGCAGGGAGGCGGCTTCCTCAGTGCCTGCTGAGAGCAGGCAACTGAGAAGCCTGCAGCAGTGCCAGAGCGATCGCTGGTGTGACAGAGTGCTGTGCACACTGTCACACCAGCGATCTGACCCTACACAGTGATGTCCCACCCTGGGACAAAGTAAAAATTACAAAAAATAAAAATAAACATTTGTAAAAAAAAAATCCTAAATAATGAAAAAAAAAATATTCCCCAATAAATTCACTTCTTTAATATAAAAAAAACAACAATAAAAGTATAAAAGTACACATATTTGGTATCCGTAACGACCCGTACTATAAAACTGTCCCATTAGTTAACCCCTTAAAAAAAAAAAAAGTCTAAAAACCAATGATTAATCATCATACCGCCGAACAAAAAGTGGAATAACAGGCGGTCAAAAAGACGGATATATATACAATAGCTCGCAGAATAAAGCGATGCAAAAATAATTATTTTTTATATATAATCGTTTTAATTGTATAAAAGCGCCAAAACATAAAAAAATGATACAAATAAGGTATCGCTGTAATCGTATTAACCCGAAAAATAAAACTGCATTATCAATTTTACCACATGCGGAACGCTATAAACGCCCCTCCCCCAAAAGAAACTCATGAATTGCTGGTTTTTGTTCATTCTGCCTCCCAAAAATCGTAATAAAAAGCGATCAAAAAAGTCATGTGCCCACAAATGGTACCAATAAAAACGTCACCTCGTCCCGCAAAAAATAAGACCTCACATGACTCTGTGGGCCAAAATATAGAAAAATTATAGCTCTCAAAATGTGATGATGCAAAAACTACTTTTGGCAATAAAAAGCGTCTTTTAGTGTGACAGCTGCCAATCATAAAAACCCACTATAAATAGTAAATCAAACCCCCCATTTATAAATGTATTTATTTCCATTTCCCCATTAGGGTTAGGGTTGGGGCTAAAGTTAGGGTTAGGGTTGGCGCTAAAGTTAGGGTTGGGACTAGGGTTACGGCTGTGTTAGGGTTAGGTTTGTGATTAGGGTTGGGATTAGTGTTAGGGGTGTGTTGGGGTTAGGGTTGGAGTTAGAATTGGGGGTTTCCACTGTTTAGGCACATCAGGGGCTCTCCAAATGTGACATGGCGTCTGATCTCAATTCCAGCTAATTCGGCGTTGAAAAAGTCAAACGGTGCTCCTTCCCTTCTGAGCTCTGCCATGCGCCCAAACAGTAGTTTACCCCCACATATGGGGTATCAGCATACTCAGGACAAATTGCACAATAACTCTTGGGGTTCAGTTTCTTCTGTTACCCTTGGGAAAATAAAAAATTGGGGGCGAAAATATCGTTTTTGTAGAAAAAAAAATGATTTATTATTTTTATGGCTCTACGTTATAAACTTCTGTGAAGCACTTGGGGGTTCAAAGTTCTCACCACACATCTAAATAAGTTCCTTTGGGGGTCTAGTTTCCAAAATGGGGTCACTTGTGGGGGTTTCCACTGTTAAGGCACATCAGGGGCTCTCCAAACGCGACATGACACCCGCAGACCATTCCATCAAAGTCTGCAATGCAAAACGTCACTACTTCACTTCGAGCCCCGACGTGTGCCCATACAGTAGTTTTCTCCCACATATAGGGTATCAGCGTACTCAGGACAAATTGGAAAACAACTTTTGGTCCAATTTCTCCTGTTACCCTTGGGAACATAAAAAATTGGGGACTAAAAGATCATGTTTGTGGAAAAAATATGATTTTTTTATTTTCACGTCCGGGCGTTATAAACTTCTGTGAAGCACTTGGGGGTTCAAAGCGCTCACCACGCATCTAGATAAGTTCCTTTGGATGTCTAGTTTACAAAATGGGGTCACTTGTGGGGGGTTTCCACTGTTTAAGCACATCAGGGGCTCTTCAAACGCGACATGACACCCGCAGACCATTCCATCAAAGTCTGCATTACTAAACGTCACTACTTCTATTCCAAGCCCCAACGTGCGCCCACACAGCAGTTTTCTCCCACATATAGGGTATCAGCGTACTTGGTACAAATTGGACAACAACTTTTGGGGTCCAATTTCTCCCCTTACCCTTGGGAAAATAAAAAATTGGTGACTAAAAGATCATTTTTTATTTTCATACCCGGGCATTATAAACTTGTGTGAAGCACTTGGGGTTCAAAGTGCTCACCACAGATCTAGATAAGTTCCTTAGGGGTCTAGTTTCCAAAATGGGGTCGCTTGTGGGGGTTTTCACTGTTTAGGCACATCAGGAACTCTGCAAACTGAACATGACACCCATCAAAGTCTGCATTCCAAAATGTCATTACTTCCTTTCCGAGCCCTGCCGTGCGTCTAAACAGTATCCCCCCCCCCCACATATGGGGTATCAGCGTACTCAGGACAAATTGGACAACTTTTGGGGTCCAATTTCCTTGTGAAAAATCAAAAATTGGAAAATTGGGGACTAAAAAATCATTTTTTGTGGAATTTTTTTTTTGTTTTCACACCCAGGCATTACAAACTTTAGTGAAACATTTGGGGGTTGAACGTGCTCCCAACAGATCTAGATAAGTTCCTTAAGGGGTCTAGTTTCCAAAATGGTGTAACTTGTGGGGGGTTTCCACTGTTTAGGCACATCAGGGGCTCTCCAAATGCGACATGGCATACAGCCAATTCTGCGTTGAAAAAGTCAAACTGCACTCCTTCCCTTCCGAGCTCTGCAATACACCCAAACAGTGGTTTACCCCCACATATTGGGTATCAGCGTACTCAAGACAAATTGCACAATAACTTTTGAGGTCTTGTTACCCTTGGGAAAATATAATTTGGGTGAAAAGTTCATTTCTGTGGAAAAAATGATTTTTTAATTTTACGGCTCTACGTTATAAACTTGTGTGAAGCACTTGGGGGTTCAAAGTGCTCATCACAGATCTAGATAAGTTCCTTAGGGGTCTAGTTTCTAAAATGGGGTCATTTGTGGGGGATTCCCACTGTTTAGGCACATCAGAGGCTATCCAAATGCGACATGTCGTCCAATCTCGATTCCAGCCAATTTTGGTTTGAAAAAGTCAAATGGCGCTCCTTCCTTTCCAAGCTCTGCCGTGCGCCAAAACAGTGGTTCCCCCCCACATATGGGGTATCAGCTTACTCGGGACAAATTGGACAACAACTTTTGTGGTCCAATTTCTCATGTTACCCTTGGGAAAATAAAAAATTGGTGACTTAAATATTACTTTTGTTGGGAAAAAAATAAGATTTTTTTATTTTCAAGCCTGGGCATTATAAATTTGTGTGAAGCACTTGGGGGTTCAAAGTGCTTACCACAGATCTAGATAAGTACCTTAGGGGGTCTAGTTTCCAAAATGAGGTCACTTGTTGGGGGTTTCCACTGTTTAGGCACATCAGGGACTCTGCAAACTGAACATGACACCCATCAAAGTCTGTATTCCAAAATGTCATTACTTCCTTTCCAAACCCTGTGGTGCATCCAAACAGTATTTCTCCCCCACATATGGGGCATCAGCGTACTCAGGACAAATTGGACAACAACTTTTGGGGTCCAATTTCCAAGGGAAAAATTAAAAATTGGGGACTAAAAAATCATTTTTGTGGAAATTTTTTTTGTTTTTTCACACCCAGGCATTATAAACTTTAGTGAAACACTTGGGGGTTCAAAGTGCTCACAACAGATCTAGATAAGTTCCTTAGGGGGTCTAGTTTCCAAAATGGTGTCACATGTGGGGGGTTTCCACTGTTTAGGCACATTAGGGGCTCTCGAAACGCGACATGGCGTCCAATCTCAATTCCCGCCAATTGTGGTTTGAAAAAGTCAAACGGCTCTCCTTCCCGTTCAAGCCCTGCCGTGCGCCCAGACAGTGGTTTTCCCCCACATATGGGGTATCGGCGTACTCAGGAGAAACTGCACAACAACTCTTTCTGTCCATTTTCTCCTTTTACCCTTGTTAAAATAAACAAATTGTAAAAGATAATTTTTGTGACTAAAAAGTTAAATGTTCATTTTTTCCTTCCAAGTTGCTTCAGCTCCTGTGAAGCACCTGAAGGGTTAATAAACTTCTTGAATGTGGCTTTGAGTACCTTGAGGGGTGCAGTTTTTATAATGGTGTCACTTTTGGGTATTTCTGCCATATAGACCCCTCAAAGTGACTTCAAATGTGAGGTGGTCCCTAAAAAAAAATGGCTTTGTAAATTTTGCTGTAAAAATGAGAAATCACTGGTCAACTTTTAACCCTTATAACTTCGTAGCAAAAAAAAAATTTGCTTTCAAAATTGTGCTGATGTAAAGTAGACATGTGGGAAATGTTATTTAGTAACTATTTTGTATGACATATTTCTCTGTTTTAAGGGAATAAAAATGAAAAGTTTGAAAATTGCAAAGTTTTCAAATTTTTCGCCATATTTCCATTTTTTTCCTAAATAACCGCAAATTATATCGAATAAATTTTACCACTATCAGGAAGTACAATATGTTACGAGAAAACAGTCTCAGAATCGTGAAGATCCGTTGAAGCGTTCCAGAGTTATAGCCTCATAAAGAGACAGTGGTCAGAATTGTAAAAATTGGCGCGGTCATTTAACATGCAAACCACCCTTGAGGGTTAAGGGGTTAAATGCCTCAGTCAGATACTAGAGGTTTCGAATGGAATCCATTCAGTCGGCAATCGATCTTATAAACAGAGGGGCAGTCATGTGTACCCTCGATTTGAAAAATGCATACTTTCAGGTCCCTATTTACCCTTCGTCACAAAGTGTCCTAAGATTTGCAGTGGAGCTGCCGTCCCGGACATACCACTTCCAATTCCAGGGCTTTCCATTCGGGCTAGCATCAGCACCCCGGATATTTACAAAGCAGGTATCAGAGGTAGTGGCCTACCTGAGAAACCAAGGGATCATAATCATCCCATACCTAGATGACTTCCTTCTGGTAGGAGACTCAGAAGAGATGCTGGTGTTCCAGAGGAACCGGACGATTGCAGTGTTAGAGTTCCTAGGATGGATGGTGAATTGGCAAAAGTCGGACCTGTTACCGGAACGCAAGAAAATCTTCTTGGGGGTTCTGCTGGATTCCAGGAGAAGAATATCTCTTACCAGAGGAAAAGCTAGGGAAATAGCCGGCAAGATCAGGGCCTCCTGAAACATCGCATCTCCATAAGAGACGCCATGAAGGTGTTGGGACTGATGACTGCATGAATTCCATGCGTCAGATGGGCACAATTTCATTCAAGACCATTACAGAAACAGATCCTATCTATATGGGACCGGCGTAAGTCTTCACTAGACAAGTGTTGTGAATAGGCTGGAAATGAGTTCTGAGCAGAAGCTCCCTCTGGTGGTTACAAACGGTACTGGACTGTCCAGTGAAGATTGTGAGGATTGGGAATCAGGTGTTACTGACTGGTCTTATATAAGGGAGTCGCCTTCCCATCAGGGTTGCCGGTGACCAATTGTTCTGGTCTCAATCCTTGATTCCTGTTTCCTTGGTAGCCTGCTTTGTCGTGTCTGAATCTCCTGCTAACAGATAAGACTTTTTGTTTTTGTGCTTGATTTTTGCATTTTGTCCTGCACTTCTGTGGGGGCCTTCTGGGTCCCCTCGGGGGCTTTTGCCCTCTCAGTTCAGTTCAGCCACTGATGTTTGTACTTTTTCTTTTTTCCAGTTTTTTCAGTGGCTGCTGTTTTGTTTTTGGTTACACCAGAGAACTAATTTAGGTGGTAGAGGTCGTGTGATCTCAGGTGTTTTTGAAATTAGTAGAGTTGGTGCTTTTCAGGGTTTTTTGAGATTGCAGTAAGTGCCCTTCCTATCCTTTTCTATTTAGTAAGTTTGGGTCCCAACGTTTGCTCATACTATTTTCTGTCTGTGTCAGTATTTCTTCTTGTCTAACCGCCATTACATGTTTGGGGGCTTTCTATGTTCTTTGGGGATCTGCTCCGGGGCAGATAGCTTTCCTCTTTCTATCTTTAGGTGTAGTTAGATTCTCAGGCTGTGACGAGTCGTCTAGGACCAACGTAGGAACGCTCCACGGCTGCCTCTAGTTGTGGTGGTTAGTCAGGGTACTGCAATCTCATAGTTTCCAACTGCTCTGGTGTATTTCCTTTTTTGCCTGCTCTCCTCAGCTACCAAATTATAACAGTATCACCGGCCAAAACTAAATTATATGGTACTCACAGAAGGGAAAAATATTGTGGAAAGAAAAAAGTTGTCAGAGTTGTGAGAGATTTTTTTTTCTGTTTGTTGCATTTTTTTTTTTTTCCCTCTGTATCTCTGGGTGCTGAGGAGGATTTTTTATTTTTTTTTCTCTCTCAATGGAGTTTGCACAGTTGTCTGGCCGTGTGGATCAGCTTGCCACTGAGGTTCGGAGTATTGCTACTTATCTTGCTGGGTTGCCTGTTGTGGAACCTAGGAGCCCCATGCCAGATTTGTTTTTGGGGGATCGAGCTAAGTTTCTGAATTTCAAAAATAACTGTAAATTGTTTTTTGCCTTAAAATCTAAGTCCCCAGGGAACGCAGCGCAGCAGGTTCAAATTGTCATCTCTCTCCTGCGCAGCGACCCTCAGGATTGGGCTTTTTCCCTGACACCTGGGGATCCTGTTTTGAGTGATGTTGATCCTTTTTTTCAGGCTTTGGGGTTATTGTACGATGAGCCTAATGTCACTGGTCAAGCTGAAAAAACTTTGTTAGCATTAAGTCAGGGGCTTGAGGACGCTGAGTTATACTGTCAGAGATTCCGTAAGTGGGCAGTCCTGACCAAATGGAATGACGACACTTTGGCAGCTCTTTTTCGGAAGGGACTGTCAGATAATATAAAGGATGTTATGGTGGGATTCCCTGTTCCCTCTGGTCTCAATGATTCTATCTCATTAGCGATTCAAATTGACAGACGTTTGCGTGAGCGGAAAGGTATGCGTGGAATAATGTTGCCTTGTGAACCTGCTTCTGAATCCATGCAGTGTGATAGAGTGGTTTCTGGGGCACAGCGTCATGCATTTCGAAAGCGCAATGGGTTATGTTTCTACTGTGGTGATGCCTCTCATGCTATTTCAGTCTGCCCTAAGCGGGGAAGACGTTTTGCACGCTCAGTTGTCTTGGGTAGTGTTCAGACTAAGTTTTTATTAACTGTTACCCTGATATGCTCTCTGTCCTCATTTTCTGCTCAGGCTTTTGTTGATTCTGGAGCAGCTATTAACCTGATGGATTTTGATTTTGCTAAACGTTGTGGGTTTCCCTTGATACCCCTACGGAAGTCTATTCCCTACTGGGGATCGATTCTACCCCTTTGGCTGAGAATAAACCTCAGTTCTCTACTCAGGTGATAATGAGGGTAGAACCTGATCATCAGGAGAGTTGCAAATTTTTGGTTCTGTATAATCTGCATGACATTATCGTACTGGGTTTCCCTTGGTTACAGTCTCATAATCCTGTTTTGGATTGGAAATCTGTATCTGTTACCAGTTGGGGCTGCCAATGTGTTAATACCAACACTCCTGTTTTTTCTGCCTCCCCCCAGGCTCAGGATGTTCCTGACTTTTTGATTGATTTTTCTGATGTGTTTAGCGAAAGTAAATCTGCATCCTTGCCCCCCCCATAGGAGCTATGACTGCGCTATTGAATTAGTGCCTGGTAGTAAATTCCCTAAAGGTCGCCTTTTTAACTTGTCTGTACCTGAACATGACGCTATGCGGTCTTATATCAAGGAGTCATTGGAGAAGGGTCATATCAGACCATCCTCTTCACCCTTGGGTGCCGGTTTTTTCTTTGTGGCCAAAAAGGATGGTTCATTAAGGCCGTGTATTGATTATCGTCTCTTGAACAATATTACTGTGAAATATCAATATCCGTTACCCTTGATCTCTGATCTGTTTTCCAGGGTGAAAAACGCTACTTGGTTTACCAAGCTTGACCTCAGGGGGGCATATAACCTTATTCGCATTAAGCACGGGGATGAATGGAAGACGGCATTTAATACCCTGAAGGGCATTTTGAGTACCTAGTGATGCCCTTTGGGCTCACTAATGCTCCTTCTGTCTTCCAGTCCTTCATGCATGACATTTTCAGGGATTTTGTGGATAAATTTCTGATTGTTTATTTGGATGATATCTTGATTTTTTCCAATGACTGGGACTCTCATGTAAAACATGTTCGGACTGTGTTCCAGATTTTGAGAGAGAATGCTCTGTATGTGAAGGGATCAAAGTGTCTTTTTGGCGTTCAGAGGATCTCATTTCTGGGATTCATTTTGTCCCCATCTGTTATTGAAATGGGCCCGGTCAAAGTTCAGGCCATCTGTGATTGGGTCCAACCTACTTCATTAAAGGCTCTTCAAAGATTCTTGTGTTTTGCCAATTTTTATCGTAAATTTATTGGTAATTTCTCTGTTATTGTTAAACCATTAACTGATTTGACCAAGAAGGGTTCTGATGTGGTGAATTGGCCTCCTGAGGCAGTCTCTGCATTTCAGGAACTTAAGCAGAGATTCACTTCTGCTCCTGTTCTACGGCAGCCTGATGTTTCTCTACCATTTCAGGTGGAGGTGGATGCCTCTGAAATTGGGGCAGGTGCCGTTTTGTCCCAAAGAGATCCAGAGACCTCTAAGAGTAACCCTTGTGCCTTTTTCTCTCGAAAATTTTCTCCCACTGAACGTAATTATGACGTGGGTAATCGGGAGTTATTGGCCATGAAGTGGGCTTTTGAAGAGTGGAGACATTGGCTGGAGGGAGCCAAACATCAGGTGGTGGTCCTTACGGACCATAAGAATCTAGTTTATCTGGAATCTGCCAAGCGACTTAATCCTAGACAGGCCAGGTGGGCCTTGTTTTTCACAGTTTTAATTTTGTGGTTTCATTTCTTCCTGGCACTAAAAATGTTAAGGCGGATGCCCTCTCGAGGAGTTTCCTGGCGGACTCTCCTGAGTTATCTGATCCTTCTGTTATTTTGAAAGAGGGTGTAGTTCTTTCCGCCATCTCGCCCAATTTGAGACTGGCTCTGGAGGGGTGTCAGGAGGATAAGCCCGAGCGCTGCCCTGTTGGGAAATTGTTTGTCCCGGACCAGTGGAAAAAGAGTGTAATGTCTGAGATTCATTGTTCCGCGTTGGCCGGTCATCCCGGAATTTTTGGTACCAGAGACTTGGTTAGTCGGTCCTTTTGGTGGTCTGCCTTGTCTCGTGATGTCAGGGAGTTTGTGCAGTCCTGCGGGACTTGCTCTCGCTCCAAGCCTTGCTCTCGTTCTAGTGGTTTGTTGATGCCATTACCTGTGCCCAAGAGACCATGGACCCATATCTCTATGATTTCATTTCCGACCTCCCTGTTTCTCAGAGAATGACCGTCATCTAGGTGATTTGCGATAGGTTTTCCAAGATGATACATCTTGTGCCATTACCTAAGTTGCCTTCCTCCTCTGAATTGGTGCCTTTGTTCCTTCAGCACGTGGTTCGTTTACACGGCATTCCTGAGAACATTGTGTCTGACAGAGGAGTCCAGTTTGTTTCCAGATTTTGGAGGACCTTTTGTTCTAAAATTGGTGTTCAATTGTCTTTCTCCTCGGCGTTTCATCCTCAGACCAATGGTCAAACTGAGAGAACAAACCAGACATTGGAGACTTATCTAAGATGCTTTGTGTCTGCTGATCAGGATGACTGGGTCTCTTTTTTGCCTTTGGTTGAGTTTGCTCTTAATAATAGGGCTAGCTCTGCCACTTTGATGTCTCCATTTTTCTGTAATTCTGGGTTTCACCCTCGATTTTCTTCAGGACAGACGGAGGCTTCTGTCTGTCCAGGTGTTGACTCTGTTGTGGAGCGTATGCAACAGATTTGGGACCAGGTAGTGGAGAGGTTGTCCCTCTCTCAGGAGAGGGCCCAGCGGTTTACTAACCGGCATAGGACTGATGGTCCTCGGTTTAAAGTGGGGGATTTGGTCTGGTTGTCCTCAAGAAATATTCCTATGAGAGTGGCATCTCCTAAATTTAAGCCTAGGTTCATTGGACCTTATAAGATCATGGAGAATCTTAATCCTGTTTCTTTTCGTTTACTTCTTCCAGGGACATTTAAGATCCATAACGTGTTCCACAAGTCCTTGTTGAAGAGGTTTGTTGAGCCAGTGGTTCCTACTACTGTGCCTCCTGACCCTGTTTTGGTTGAGGGCAATCTGGAGTATGTGGTTGAGAAAATATTGAATTCTCGTTTTTCTAGACGGAAACTCCAGTATTTGGTTAAATGGAGAGGTTATGGTCAGGAAGACAATTCTTGGGTGTTTGCTTCGGACATCCATGCTAGGAGACTCATCCGTGCGTATCATAGAACTCATCCTGACCGACCTGGTTGCTCAATGATGAGTCGCCTTCCCATCAGGGTTGCCGGTGACCAATTGTTCTGGTCTCAATCCTTGATTCCTGTTTCCTTGGTAGCCTGCTTTGTCGTGTCTGAATCTCCTGCTAACAGATAAGACATTTTGTTTTTTTGTTTTTGTGCTTGATTTTTGCATTTTGTCCTGCACTTCTGTGGGGGCCTTCTGGGTCCCCTCGGGGGGCTTTTGCCCTCTCAGTTCAGTTCAGCCACTGATGTTTGTACTTTTGCTTTTTTCCAGTTTTTTCAGTGGCTGCTGTTTTGTTTTTGGTTACACCAGAGAACTAATTTAGGTGGTAGAGGTCGTGTGATCTCAGGTGTTTTTGAAATTAGTAGAGTTGGTGCTTTTCAGGGTTTTTTGAGATTGCAGTAAGTGCCCTTCCTATCCTTTTCTATTTAGTAAGTTTGGGCCCCAACGTTTGCTCATACTATTTTCTGTCTGTCAGTATTTCTTCTTGTCTAACCGCCATTACATGTTTGTGGGCTTTCTATGTTCTTTGGGGTTCTGCTCCGGGGCAGATAGCTTTCCTCTTTCTATCTTTAGGTGTAGGTGCAGCTACCAAATCATAACAGACAAGATCATGACTTTATCAATGACGGTGAAGGAGTCCTTGCTGTGGTGGATGCACCCAAAGAATCTCCGGGTAGGAGTGCTATGGACCACCTGTCCATACGTGGTTGTCACGACAGACGCCAGCGCGTGGGGTTGGCGGGCCCACTTGCAAGGAAGATTCTTTCAGGGCAGGTGGCCCGAAGACATCAGGGAAAGGTCGTCCAATTTCCGGGAATTATTGATGGTCTGGAAGACGTTAAGAAGGAACCGGGCTGTGCTGTCCAATCAACATGTCAGAATTCTATCCGAAAATGTGACAACGGTTTTGTTTCTGAAACATCAAGGAGGACCCAGGCATCGTCAACTTCAGAATCTGGCAAAAAGAATATTTTCCTGGGCAGAAGGCAGAGCACTTTCAATTACGGCAATACATCTAGAAGGTTCCCAGAACGAGCTAGCAACTACCTAAGCAGGGAACAGGTCTGTCCAACAGAGTGGGAGCTAAACCAAGAGATATTCCACCAGCTTTGCCGACGTTGGGGGACCCCGGAATAGATCTCTTTGCGAGAGAGAAGAACTCGAAGGTCTCCAGATTCTACTCCCTAAACCCACTGGATACCCCAGAAGGGATAGATGCTCTGAGCCAGGTTTGGAGGGAACCCCTCTCATATGCCTTTCCACCTCAGGCGCTCATCCCTGCTGTTCTCAGGAAGATCAAGGAAGATCGGGCGCAAGTGATCTTGGTGGTCCCATATTGGCCAAGGAGAAACTGGTTTCCCCTTCTAGAGGCCATGGCAGTGGAAGACCCAATAGAGCTACCTCTAAGAAGGGATGTCATACATCAAGGTCCAGTTTACCACCCAAACCCGGAAAGACTACACCTATCGGCTTGGATCCTGAAAGGGACATCCTGAAAGCGAAAGGCTTATTGGATCAGGTCATAGCCACTATCCAGACCAGCTGAAAGCCGGTCACATCGGCAATATACTTAAAGATCTGGAAGAGGTTCTGTCTGGAGGGCAGCAGATCCAGTGTGGTAGGGGGCTCCACTGACCTACCTAGGATCCTAGATTTTTTTACAGAAAGGCTTTAATAAGGGTCTAAAGCCAAGTACTTTAAAGGTTCAAATTGCGGCCCTCAGTTCCTTCCTTGACTTCCCGTTGGCAGCGCACCCGTGGGTAATAAGATTTATTAAAGCATCTCGGAGATTACGCCCTACAATCAGGCAGCTAACTCCCCCCTGGGACCTAAATTTGGTCCTCAGATTTCTGTGTAAGGGTCCATATGCCCCTAACAAGGATATGCCCATATCAGTTTGCACCTGGAGAACTGCCTTTTTGGTGGCCATAACGATGGCTAAAAGAATAGGTGAGATGCAAGCCCTATCCGTTAAAGACCCTTATCTCCAGATCAGGGACGATTGTATAACTCTAAAGGTACTGCCACACTAAACAATCCCGCTAGCGATCACGATAACGACGCATACTAATGCGATCGCTAGCGGGATTGTTTCTATATCGCTAAGTGCGGCCACATTTAGCGATATAGTTAACGACGCTATCGCCGTTAGCGATCTTCTTAACGACTTTAGCGGTACAAAAGTACCGCTAAATCGCTAAGAAAAGGTGCCACACGCGATATATACTTACCCAGCGGGAGCGCCGACGAGAAAATAGGGTCCGGAACGATTCCAGCGACGAGCGAGATCACAGCAGGAAGCTCGTCGCTGGCAGCTGCCGCACTGAACAACATCGCTAACGGGATCGCTAAATAGTGACGTTTTTTAGCGATCCCGTTAGCGATATTGTTCAGTGTGGCATACCCTTAAAACTAGACCCAGCTTTTTTGCCAAAGGTAGCATCTAACAGGAATATTAACCAAGAGATTGTATTACCCTCTTCTTGTGATAATCCCTCTAATGAAAAAGCGGACGCTCCACTCTCTGGATGTTAGACGAGCGTTTATTGATTATCTAGAAGTCACCAATAGTTGGAGAATAGATCCGAACCTGTTTATCCTGTTTGGGGGGAAGAACAGGGGTAAGAAAGCCTCCAAGGCGTCTATAGCTAGATGGATCACCAAGGTCATCTCAAATGCCTATCAGTCTGAGGGATCTAACCCCCCCTGAAGGTTTGAAGGCCCACTCTACCAGAGCAATATCAGCGTCATGGGCCGAGAGGGCAGGTGCCTCGGTAGAACAGATCTGTAGGGCAGCAACCTGGGCCAGATTTGACACATTTTGTAGACACTACAGATTAGATGTAATGTCGGGTCAGCAAACTGCGTTTGGTAGAAAGGTACTACAGGCAGTAATCTCACCCTGAGGAGGTTCTTTGGTACTCTCCATGGCGCTGTCAGGAGGGACGTCCTGAAAAATAGGTATTAGACCTACCTGTAATAGTGTTTCCAGGAGTCCATCCTGACAGCACTGGTAGTTCCCCCCCCTGTTATGATATGTCATATGATGTAATATGATTTGTCATTAAAGTGTTATTTGCATGATCCATGTTACTTGTTAAACACTTAGGAAAGGGGTGGGGTGGTTCCTTTTAACCTTGTGTGCTTTCCTGTCCCTGTAAGGAGGAGGAGGACGTCCTACATGGTGCTGTCAGGATGGACTCCTGGAAACATTATTACCGGTAGGTCTAATACCTATTTTTAAACATGTTTTTGTTTACTTTTATTTAGGGACTTAAACTTTTATTACTGCTGTCTGGTATGCATTGCAATGCATTATACTGTACCTGTCTGTTTTAGGGTTTATTCTCATCTGCGTTTAAAATTGATGAGTGCAATCTGATAAAAAAAAAAAAAAATCAGCTTGCACCCTGACTATTGTTAGTCAATGATTCTGTGTTCATCTGCAATTTTTTTTTTTCTTTCTCAGCTCGGATCGGACTGAGAAAAAAATTGCAGCATGCTACGAGTGGCAACGTACATCGGACAAGACTCGGCAATGCAAGTCAGTGGGTGCAAGGAAAAAATCTCAGCACACAGACCATGCGTGTGCCATGTGATTTTTTTTTTGATTTTTTTTACGCACCCCTCTCATGGGAAACTCGACACTTCAATATAGAATAAAAGAAAAAAAATGGCTTGAGATCCCCAATATTTTTCTTAACCAGCTGAGAGCAAGCCAACAAATAGTGGCTGATGTTTGTCTGGGAAGGGGGTAATAAACATTTAGCTTACCAGGCTATTAATATCGGTTCACAGCTGTCTACCTAGCATTTACTGGTTTTTAACAAGGGGTGACCCCCCAAAAATGACGTGGGACCCCCCTTTTATTAATAACCAGCAAAGGCTAGGCAGACAGCTGCAGGCTGATAATAATAGCCTAGGAAGGGGGCATAAATATTGGCCCCTCCCAGACTAAGAATCTCCATTAGATGAGCCAGTTCTGGCACTTGGCCTCTGCTCTTCCCACTTGCCCTGGTGGTGTGGCAATTGAGGTAATAGTATTGGGGTTGATGTCAGCTTTGAAATGTCAGCTGATGTCAAGCCCAGGTATTAGAAATGGAGAGGCGTCTATAAGATGCCCCCATTACTAATCCATAGTCAAATGTAATAAAGACAAACAGAGTAGAATCCTTTATTTGAATTAAAAACTCCCTGACCCTCTTACCCCTTTATTAATAGCAAAATAAAAGCGCAAAGTAGTCTTCACCTGTTCACAAATAATCTCTGTGTTGCTGTCCCATGAAGAACTCCAGCTCTATCCTGATGGTTTGTTGAGCGGTGGCATGATGCGACCGTTCAGTAAGTCAGCCAGAATACAGTGAGAGAGCAGCGTGTAAATTCTCCTGCAGTGTCTAGCGCTGATGTGAGTAAGGTCACCGGAGTTCATATTCGATGAACCCTGGTCACCTTAATGATGTCACCGCTCGCATCGTGAGAACCTGACAGCTGATATATGTTGCATGATCATGATCCACAGGCATTATATATAAGGCACTAACTGTATGATGTCACGTATGTTTGACTCTGGAATGCTGCAGTGTTTCACAGAAAAACATACCGTAGTTTAATATCCACCAGGGACCGAGCCACAGGGAGACTAGTCAAGACAGATGGAAGTGAATGGAAAGGGCATCTATCCTAATACTACAAGTGATCATGCCCTAGCTTTTGTCTGTGGTCATGTTCTGTACATTCAAATGTTACCTCTGAAGCCATTGGCTGTAGAGTTAAAGTGCACCCCTCACCTGTTTTGGCCGCTATAAAATGTGGCCACCACCTTTCAGGGCTTATCTATAGCATTCTACAATGCTATAGATCCTACAGTGAATTGACCATACTCAGATCAAGAAGTATCTCACAGCAATAATTCATAAAACAAATTAATTTTATTTAAACATCTAAAATAGAACACAATGTAAATAAAACAGATTGATGCCTCAAACCATGCAAAAAGAGGCCAGCTTGAAAGGGGACACAAAAATATACAAGTATAGAAAAATAGTTGATCTGTCTACTACATCATATTACAGATCATTTAACCTCTTTCTGCCATCGGACGTACTATCCCGTCCATGAAACCCGTGCCAATCTGCCCATGGAAGGGATAGTACGTCCAAGGCGATCAGCTGCGCTCCCGGGGGGGAACGCAGCCGATCGCGGTCGGGTGTCGGCTGATTATCACAGCTGACACCCAGCACTATGTGCCAGGAGCGTTCACGGACCGCTCCCGGCACATTATAACCCCTGGCACACCGCAATCAGATATGATGGCGGTGCACTGGGGGCACAGGGGAGCATCGCGCAGGGAGGGTGCTCCCTGCGTGCTCCCCTGAGGCCCTCAGAACAGCGCGATGTGACCACGCTGTTCTGAAGGCCTCTTCCATGCAGGACCCCGGATCCAAGATGGCCGCCGGGTCCTGCAGGGAGGCGGCTTCCTGAGTGCCTGCTGAGAGCAGGCGCTGAGGAAGCCTGCAGCACTGCCTGTGAGATCGCTGGTCTCAGAGTGCTGTGCACACTGTGAGACCAGCGATCTGATAAAATACATTGATGTCCCACCCTGGGTCAAAGTTAAAAAGTTAAAAAAATCAAAATCGCATGTGTAAAAGAAAAAAAAAAAAATCTACAATAAAGGAAAAAAAAAAAATATTCCCCAATAAATTCATTTATTCCTGTAAATAAAAAAAACAAAACAATAAAAGTACACATATTTGGTATCGCCGCTTCCGTAACAACCCCCCTATAAAACTGTCCCACTAGTTAACCCCTTTAGTGAACCCCTTAAAAAAAAAAAAAGAAAGCAAAAAATCAATGCTTTATCATCATACCGCCGAACAAAAAGTGGAATAACACGCTATCAAAAAGACCAATATAAATAAACATGGTACTGCTGAAAACGTCATCTTGTCCCACAAAAAACGAGCCGCCATACAGCATCATCAGCGAAAAAATAAAAAAGTTATAGCTCGCAGAATAAAGCGATGCAAAAATAATTTTTCAGCTGCAGATGAAGGAAGAGAGCCACAGTAATTCATTACTGATGGGTAGGCGGAGCCCCAGATCAGGATGTTACCTCAGATCAAAAGAGTGATGACTGGCTGGCCCCTCCAGCTCGGGCTCCTCCTACTCAGCTCCAGTCTAAGATTTGAGGTCCAGAGGATGGTCGCTGCTAATGCAGCTCCTCAGAAAATTTTATTATTTTAATATTCGGACAGGAGACTTGGATCACTAGTTGGTCTAGAGGTCTCAGGGGTATCAGCGCTGCTGTACCCCAACCTCTCCCTTGGCGGATCTGTATTCACTCAAAGTCCCTGCAGAATCCTTGCCGGCCCTGGGGGATGAGGAGAGCTTCTCTGGCGGGAACGCAAACCACACGTGCGGTCACTGCGTTCTTCGCCCTGGAGGGAAGCATGGGCACTGCGCCAGAAACCCCTGAGGGTCCCTGTGGCGCCTTGGCTGGTGAGTACTCCACACAAATTTTAATAATAATTATGTGTGAGTGCTTTAGCGTCTGAATGAGCAGCGCTATTATTAATGTCAGCGTTACTATGTCAGTATGCTTCAGCGCTGCTGTGGCAGCGCTACTACATGTAAATGTCAGTAAGCTTCAGCGCTGCTGTGACAGCGCTAATACATGTAATGTCAGTAAGCTTCAGCGCTGCTGTGTGACAGCGCTACTACATGTAAATGTCAGTAAGCTTCAGCGCTGCTGTGACAGCGCTACTACATGTAATATCAGTATGCTTCAGCGCTACTGTGACAGCGCTACTACATGTAATGTCAGTATGCTTCAGCGCTACTGTGACAGCGCTACTACATGTAAAGTCAGTATGCTTCAGCGCTGCTGTGACAGCGCTTCTACATGAAGATGTGGTGATTTTTTGTCCGCAGGCAGATAGCTGCAGGACAGAGAGGGAGCAGGAGCGGGGAGATTTCGCGCTCATTATTTGAGCTAGCAGGGGGCGTGGCCTATCTATCCCGGTCTTTTGAGCAGGAAGACGCGCGCTCTGGCTTTTCTCCTGCGACCCCCTCACTGTGGCGGCCATTACTCAGGCTCCTGGGCTCCTCGGACCGCTCCCCTCCTCATATAGACACCACGGCCAGCTGGGTGAGTGTGGATTCCTCACTCCGCAGCGCAGCGATCGCTATCCTGCAGCTGCAGTCTCATCAGAGACATAAAAATTGGCTGGGGCTCACAAATATATATAATTTTTGGTGAGTTTGCAATATTAACCCCTTTGAGGGTTATTTCTACCTGCTAAATTTGCTGACTGAATACCGCTGGGGTAACTCTGCTTGGTGGAGCGTTAACCCTTCAGCGTTTAAAAAAAAAAAAAAAAAAAACGCATAGTTTTTTGCTGGTATTACCGCTTGACCTGCTCATTCAGATGAGACATGTCTGAACAGAGTTCAGATGCCGCGGATCACGTCCCAGTGCCATTGCGGCAATCAGATACGCAGACCTCCACAGCGTCTAGCGCTGCGGTCGACAGCGGTGGAAAATTGGATGATATCGCTCGATCGATTAATAACTTATCTGACCTTTTAGGTCAATATGTGTCTGCTAATTCCTCTCAGAGGAAGCGACGCAGGCCGTTACCGGCCTCTACACGGAGCGAGTCAGATGTATCTGATATTGGGCAGAGTTCCCCTTTATATTCGGATGGAGAAATATCCGATTCAGATGCGGACGAGCCGCAGGGGCGTTCCTCTATGGCGAAGCGTACGGAGGCATTAATTGAAGCCATGAGAGAGATATTACAGTTACCGGAGGAGGTAACTAGTCGTCCTGGTAAAACAGCACGCATGTTCCAGGAGTCCCGTGCTTCGCGCACAAACATTGCCAGCTCTGGATGAGCTTAATGGTGTAATAGAGGAGGAACGTCTATGTCCAGATAAGCGTTTTCATGGAACGCATTTCTTTGATACACTTTATCCTTGCTCTACGGAGTTAAAGGCTAATTGGACTTCTGCTCCTGAAGTGGATGTGTCCTTATCTCAGCTTAGTAAATCCTCACTACTCCCTATTAAGGGAAAAGCGAGCTTACAGGAGCCTTTGGATAGAAAGGCAGAATTGGCGGCAAAAGCAAGCTATGAGGCTGCGGGTCATGGATTTCGAGCAGTGCTAGGATCCATGTGTGCTGCTAGAGCTTCTCTAAGCTGGTTGGCACGTCTGAAGACGGAGTTGCAAAATGAATCTCCGTTATCTGAGATACGGGAAACTTGTGAATGGTTAGAAACGGCAGCCTGTTATATCTTTGATGCCGGTCTGGATACGGCATCTCTGCTGGCCAAAGCGCAAGCTTCAGCAGTCACAGTCAGAAGAGCTTTATGGCTCAGACAGTGGGCCGGGGACGCAGTTTCCAAACAAGGGTTGTTGGCCTTACCTTACAAGGGTGGCCATCTTTTTGGATCCGACCTCACAGAGCTGATTTCCAAGGCTAAGGCAAAGGAATCAGCATTACCACAGCGAAGGGCCATGGCCTCGGTGTCCAGTAAGCCTGGTGTTTATAGTGGTCGGCGGTCCTTTCGGGGCCGAGGACAATCTAGTCACTCCTCGTGGGGATCGGGTCGTCCTTCTTTCTCAGGAAAGAAATCCTCTCAGAAAACTCGTACTCCCTGGAAGCAGAGTTTCCGCCAGAACAAGCGGGAACTTGACAAGAAACCCGCAAAGTCGGATTGACGCCAGGGGTCCACTCGAGGATTCTCGAGTGGGGGTCGCCTGCTTCTTTTCAAGGAGACTTGGATGGCTCGCGTTCCAGATTCCTGGGTAACGCGGATAGTGTCGGCAGGCTATTTCATAGAGTTTGCTTCTCAACCCCCAAATGTTTTTTTGTCAATCTCGCGTTCCGTCGGAACCCGAGCTTGTTGTCGCTCTACAGCAAGAGGTCGAATCGCTACTACAAAAGGGTGTAGTGATACCGGTTCCGTCAGAGGACCGAGGAAAAGGTTTTTATTCCAACCTTTTTATAGTTCCCAAAAAGGAGAACAAATTTTCGCCCGATTCTGGATCTCAAGCGATTAAACCGGCATGTCCATACCCGGAAATTTCGCATGGAGTCGCTTCGTTCCGTTGTGGCAGCTCTGTCACAGAACGATTTTCTGGTGTCAATCGACATTCGCGACGCCTATTTGCATATTCCCATCGGAAAGGCTCATCAGCGCTTTCTTCGATTTGCCATAGGTCAGAATCATTACCAGTTCGTGGCTCTGCCGTTCGGCTTAGCCTCAGCGCCAAGGGTCTTTACAAAAGTTCTGGCGCCCCTCATGGCACTCCTTCGAAGACAGGGGATTACGATTCTCCCTTATCTGGACGATCTTTTGATCGTGTCTTCCTCGGAGGAGGAGGCATTGACGGCTCGGGATTTGTCTCTTCAGTTTCTGAAAGACTTCGGTGGCTGGTCAATTGGGAGAAGTCGTCCCTGGAACCATCAAGGACAATTCTCTTTTTGGGAATGCATCTCGACACGTTTCGGTCGGTAGTTTCCTTACCACCAGACAAACAGTCATGTCTTCTTCGACATGTACAGATTATGACAGCCTCAACGGCAATGTCCCTACGGAAGTGTATGCGTCTTCTGGGACTGATGGTGGCGTCCATGGAGGCAATTCCTTTTGCCCAGTTCCACTCCAGGACTCTTCAAAGGTTCATCTTGAGTCGATGGAACCAGTCGCAATCGCTGGATTGCAGTGTCACCATTTCTCGCGCGGTGCGGGATTCTCTAGAATGGTGGTTACGTCCAGGGGCATTCTCCCTGGGGAAGTCTTTCCTCCCTCTGAAGTGGTCAGTCATAACCACCGATGCCAGCCTGACGGGCTGGGGGGGTGTTTGGACCAATCTCTGGATTCAGGGGTATGGTCACCGGAAGAGTCTGTGCTTCCGATCAACATCCTGGAATTGAGGGCGATTTTTCTTTGCCTCCAACATTGGACGGTCCCTTTGAGCGGTCTGCCAGTCCGTGTGCAGACAGACAATGCGACGGCTGTCGCGTATATCAATCACCAAGGTGGGACAAGGAGTTCCAGACTCATGGTAGAGGTGTCCCGAATTCTGATTTGGGCAGAGGCCAATGTACCAGCCATTTCGGCGATTCACATTCCAGGGGTCCAGAATATTACAGCGGACTTTCTCAGTCGCAGAAGGATGGATCCCGGGGAATGGAGCCTCCACCCGGAAGTCTTTGCACTACTGTGCTCTCGCTGGGGAACCCCCAAGTGGATTTGATGGCTTCCAGGTCCAATGCCAAGTTACCGACATTCATGTCCAGGTACAAGGACCCGAAGGCGGTGGCGGTGGATGCTCTAGTGGCTCAGTGGGATCAGTTCAAGCTGATCTATGTATTCCCGCCGATATCCTTACTTCCTCTAGTGCTGCGTCGGATCAGACTAGAGAGAATTCCAGCTATTCTGATAGCTCCAGACTGGCCAAGAAGGGTGTGGTTCTCGACAATAATGTCGCTGTTGGCGGCACCTCCGTTTCCACTCCCTCTTCAACAGGACTTGTTGACTCAGGGGCCCATTTGTCATCCGGACTTGATGTCCCTGCGTTTGACGGCGTGGCTCTTGAGACCGAGATCTTGACCCGTAGAGGTTTTTCAGCCGAGGTCATTGCTACCCTTCGTGCTGCAAGATGTCCGGCTACTTCTAGGATTTACCACAAAATTTGGGAAACCTTCTTTTCGTGGTGTTTGGGGTCTTCTCGGAACCCGAGAAAGTTTTCCATTCCCAACCTGTTGGCTTTTCTGCAACATGGGCTAGACAAGGGTTTGGCAGTTAGCACTCTGAAAGGTCAGATTTCTGCTCTGTCCTTATTATTCCGGAGAACCATTGCTTCGAATAGAGACGTGATCTCTTTTTTCCGAGGTATCTCTCGTAAGTTTCCGCCGCGGAAGGCACCTGTGTCTCCTTGGCGGCTCAACCTTGTTTTGGAGGCTCTTCAGCATAAACCTTTTGAACCTATGGTTTCTGCTAGCCTTTCTTTACTTTCTTGGAAGGTGGCTTTCCTTGTTGCAGTCACTTCCTTGAGGAGAGTTTCTGAATTGGCAGCTCTTTCTTGCTCGCCTCCTTTTCTGGAGTTTTTTCCGGATCGTGTAGTGCTTCGCACTCGGGGTGATTTTTTGCCTAAAGTGGTGTCACAATTTCATGTTAACCAGGATATTGTGTTGCCCTCACTCTGTCCGGATCCGAAGAATACGAAAGAGCGAGATTTACACACATTGGATTTAGTGCGGGCCTTGAAGTTTTATCTATCTATTACTCAAGGTTTTCGTAAGACGGACTCCCTGTTTGTGGTTCCGGCAGGTCGTCGGCGTGGTCAACGAGCTTCCAAGGGTTCTATAGCTCGTTGGATCCGGTCAGCTATTTTGGAAGCTTACCGTCTTCGGGGTGAATCTTGCCCGATTAAGATTCGTGCCCATTCCACGAGAGCTGTGGCTTCATCGTGGGCTTTTCATCAAGGTGCTTCGGCAGTGCAGCTTTGCCGAGCGGCGACTTGGCGCTCTGTCCACACGTTTACAAGATTTTATAAAGTGGACGTCAGTGCTTCCGCTGATGCAGCCCTCGGACGTAGGTCCTGCAGGCAGCTGTAGTTTAAAGTTCTGGATGAACTTGTGTTTAGCGTGGTTGCGCTTTCTTGTTAAGGTTGTTGGGTTTCTGCCTTTTATTGGTTTTTTCCCACCCTTATTTTTGAACTGCTTTGGGACGTCCCATCAGTAATGAATTACTGTGGCTCTCTTCCTTCATCTGCAGCTGAAACACGGATTTTGGTAAAGACTTACCTGTAAAATCCTTTTCAGCGAAGGAAGGAAGAGAGACACAGCACCCTCCCACGGCAGAAGTGTGTTGATGTTTTCAGATGCAGCGCGACCCTTATCTGATAGCGATTATCTGGGCTGAGGTCAGCGCGCTAAGGCTCTGTTCCAGCATCGCCAGCTCATCGCAGTAGTCAGGTTCCGTGAGTAGTACCTGGAACTCTGTGGTTTTTGGCTTTCTTTGCATGCATAACCTGTATCCTTGTGTTTTTTCTCTGAAGTTCCTTCAGAAGGGGTTATGTTGCTCCGCTGGTGATCTTGGCTCTTTTCCTAAAAGCTTTGATACGACTGGAGCTGAGTAGGAGGAGCCCGAGCTGGAGGGGCCAGCCAGTCATCACTCTTTTGATCTGAGGTAACATCCTGATCTGGGGCTCCGCCTACCCATCAGTAATGAATTACTGTGTCTCTCTTCCTTCCTTCGCTGAAAAGGATTTTACAGGTAAGTCTTTACCAAAATCCGTGTTTTATATAAAATTGTTTTTATTGTATAAAAGCGCCGAAACATTAAAAAAATGATATAAATGAGGTATCGCCGTAATCGTACTGACCCGAAGAATAAAACTGCTTTATCAATTTTACCACACGCGGACCGGTATAAACGCCCCCCCCCCCCCAAAAGAAATTCATGAATTGCTGATTTTTGTTCATTCAAACCTCCCAAAAATCGAAATAAAAAGCGATCAAAAAATGTCACGTGCTCAAAAATGGTACCAATAAAAGCGTCAACTCGTACCGCAAAAAATAAGACCTCACATGACTCTGTGGGCCAAAATATGCAAAAATTATAGCTCTCAAAATGTGGTGATGCAAAAAACTATTTTTTGCAATAAAAAGTGTCTTTTAGCGTGACAGCTGCCAATCATAAAAACCCGCTATAAATAGTAAATTAAACCCCCTTTATCACCCCTTAGTTAGGGAAAAATAATAAAATTAAAAAATGTATTTATTTCCATTTTCCATTAGGGTTAGGGTTGCGGCTAAAGTTAGGGTTAGGGGTGTGTTAGGGTTAGGTTTGTGGTCAGGGTTAGGGTTGGGACTAGGGTTAGGCGTGTGTTGGGGTTAGGGTTGGAGTTAGAATTGGGGGGTTTCCGCTGTTTAGGCACATCAGGGGCTCTCCAAATGTGACATGGCGTCTGATCTCAATTCCAGCCAATTCTGCGTTGAAAAAGTCAAACGGTGCTCCTTCACTTCTGAGCTCTGCCATGCGCCCAAACAGAGTAGTTTACCCCCACATATGGGGTATCAGCATACTCAGGACAAATTGCACAATAACTCTTGGGGTCCAATTTCTTCTGTTACCCTTTGGAAAATAAAAAATTGGGGGTGAAAATATTTTTGTAAAAAAAAAATGATTTTTTTGTTTTTACGGCTGTACGTTATAAACTTCTGTGAAGCACTTGGGGCTTCTTAGCGCTCACCACACATCTAGATAAGTTCCTTGTGGGGTCTATTTTCCACAATGGGGTCACTTGTGGGGGTTTCCACTGTTTAGGCACATCAGGGGCTCTCCAAATGCGACATGACGCCCGCAGACCATTCCATCAAAGTCTGCAATCCAAAACGTCACTACTTCCCTTCCGAGCCCCGACGTGTGCCCATACAGTAGTTTTCTCCCACATGTTGGATATCGGCGTACTCAGGACAAATTGAACAACAACTTATGGGGTCCAATTTCTCCTGTTACCCTTGGGAAAATAAAAAGTTGGAGACTAAAAGATCATGTTTGGGGAAAA
This sequence comes from Oophaga sylvatica, assembly GCA_033576555.1. NCBI lineage: Eukaryota > Metazoa > Chordata > Amphibia > Anura > Dendrobatidae > Oophaga > Oophaga sylvatica. Next base: position 229,094,881 of record JARQOD010000002.1, on the reverse strand, counting down.
AATATGATTTTTTTTTATTTTCATGCTCGGGCGTTATAAACTTTAGTGAAACACCTGGGGGTTCAAAGTTCTCACCATACATCTAGATAAGTTCCTTGAGGGGTCTAGTTTCCAAAATGGTGTCATTTGTCAGGGGTTTCCACTGTTTAGGCAGATCAGGAGCTCTCCAAACACGACATGGCGTCCAACCAATTCTGCATTGAAAAAGTCAAACGGCGCTCCTTTCCTTCCAAGCTCTGCCATGCACCCAGTGGTTTACCCCCACATATGGGGTATCAGCGTACTCAGGACAAATTGCACAATAACTTTTGGGGTCTTGTTACCCTTGGGAAAATAAAAATTGGGGTGAAAAGATCATTTTTGTGGAAAAAATATGATTTTTTAATTTTACGGCTCTTTGTTATAAACTTGTGTGAAGCAATTGGGGGTTCAAATTGCTCACAACAGATCTAGATAAGTTCCTTAGGGGGTCTAGTTTCCAAAATCGGGTCACTTGTGGGGGGATTCCACTGTTTAGGCACATCTGGGGCTCTCCAAATGCAACTTGGCGTCCAATCTCAATTCCAGCCAATTTTGGTTGGAAAAAGTCAAATGGTGCTCCTTCCATTTCGAGCTCTGCCGTGCGCCCAAACAGTGGTTCCCCCCCACATATGGGGTATCAGCGTACTCAGGACAAATTGGACAACAACTTTTGTTGTCCAATTTTTCCTGTTACCCTTGGGCAAATAAAAAATTGGTGACTAATAGATAATTTTTGTGGGAAAAAAATAGGATTTTTTATTTTCATGCCCGGGCATTATAAACTTGTTTGAAGTACTTGGGGGTTCAAAGTGCTCACCACAGATCTAGATAAGTTCCTTAGGGGGTCTAGTTTCCAAAATGGGGTCACTTGTGGGGGTTTCCACTGTTTAGGCTCATCTGGGGCACTGCAAACGGAACATGACCCCCATCAACGTCTGCATTCCAAAACGTTATTTCTTCCTTTCCAAGCCCTGCCGTGCGCCCAAACAGTTCCCCCCCCACATATGGGGTATCAGCGTACTCAGGACAAATTGGACAACAACTTTTGGGGGTCCAATTTCCTTGGGAAAAATCAAAAATTTGGGACTAAAAAATCATTTTTGTGGAAAATTTTTTTTTTTTCTTCACACCCAGGCATTATAAACTTTTCTGGAACACTTGGGGGTTCAAAGTGCTCACAACAGATCTAGATAAGTTCCATAGGGGGTCTAGTTTCCTAAATGGTGTCACTTGTGGGTGGTTTCCACTGTTTAGGCGCATCAGAGGCTCTCCAAACGCGACATGGCGTCCAATCTCAATTCCAGCCAATTTTGGTTTGAAAAAGTCAAACGGTGCTCCTTCCCTTACGAGCTCTGCCGTGTGCCCAAACAGTGGTTTTCCCCACATATGGGGTATTTGCGTACTCAGGAGAAATTGCACAGCAACTTTATCTGTCCATTTTCTCCTTTTACCCTTGTGAAAATAAAAAAAAAGTTTGTAAAAGATCATTTTTGTGACTAAAAAGTTTAAATATTCATTTTTTGCATTAAGGATTGCTTCAAAGCATACCACAGATCCATAAATTAATAAAATTTAGTTTTACACTGTTGACAGAACACCCTTATATAATCTGATGAGCTCCGCACAACTTACACATACCACATTATAAATTCATACACCTGTAAAACAAAAGCATTATAATTACTATAACAATGCCTCCAGATAAATTCCTTGAGAGGTGTAGTTTCCAAAATGGGGTCACTTATATGGGATTTCCACTGTTTAGGCACATCAGGGGCTCTCCAAATGCGACATGGCATGCCCAGACCATTTAGTCAAAGTCTGCACTCCAAACAGTCACTCCTTCCCTTCCAAGCCGTGCCATGCTCCCAAACAGTAATTTTTCCCCACATATGGATTTACATGTACCTTAAAGAAATTGAATAAATTATTGAAGTTCATTGTCTCCTGTTACTCTTGTGGAAAAAAAATAAATTAGGGCTAGAAGAACATTTTTGTGGAAAAAATGTGTGTATGTATACAACTCTGGCAAAAATTAAGAGACCACCACATCAAAACCTTGTCATGGGCAGCCCATTTTCCAGACCTGAACCCCATTGAAAACCTCTGTAATGTAATCAAGAGGAAGATGGATGGTCACAAGTCTGCAAACAAAGAAGAACTGCTTAAATTTTTGTGCCAGGAGCAGTGTGAAAGACTGGTGGAAAGCATGCCAAGACGTATGAAAGCTGTTTTTAAAAATCACGGTTATTCCACAAAATATTGATTTCAGAACTCTTCTTGAGTTAAAACATTAGTATTGTTATTTCTAAATGATTATGAACTTGTTTTCTTTGCATTATTTGAGGTCTGAAAGCACTGTTTTTTTTGTTTTTTTTTTAATTTTGACCATTTTTCTTTTTCAGAAAAAAAATACAAAATTTGCATGCAAAATCGGAGACATGTCAGAAGTTTATAGACTAAAAGAACAATTTACATTTTACTCAAAACTATACCTATAAAGAGAAAAATCAGGCAAAATGAACATTTCGAAAGTGGATCTAATCTCCAAAATGGTGTCACTTGTGGGGTGTTTCCACTGTTTAGGCACATCAGGGGCTCTCCAAACGCGACATGGCATTCGTTCTTGATTGCAGCTAATTTTGCATTCAAAAAGTCAGACTGTGCTCTTTCCCTTCCGAGCCTACCATGCGCCCAAACTGTAGCTTTCCACCACATTTTGGGTATCATTGTGCTCTGTAGAAATTGCACAACACGTTTTGAGGGCCATTTTCTCCTGTTAGGCTAATTTCACATTGGCGTTTTTTACCGCAGCGCATCGTGTGCTACTGAAAACGTGTGCAAAAACGCATACAAGTGCTGAAATACTGTGTCCAGTTTTGGGCACCACATTTTAAAAAAGACATCAACAAACTGGAGCAAGTTCAGAGAAGAGCGACCAGAATGGTGTTCGGTCTGCAAACCATGTCCTATGAGGAACGGTTACAGGATTTGGGAATGTTTAGCTTGCAAAAAAGAAGACTGAGAGGTGACTTAATAGCCGTATACAAATATCTCAAGGGCTGTCACATTGTAGAAGGATTATATTTATTCTCATTTGCACACGGAAAGACTAGAAGCAATGGGATGAAACTGAATGGGAGGAGACACAGATTAGATATTAGAAAAAACTTTTTGACAGTTAGTGATCAATGAGTGGAACAGGCTGCCACGAGAGGTGGTGAGTTCTCCTTCAATGGAAGTCTTCAAACAGAGGCTGGACAGACATCTGTCTGGGATGATTTAGTGAATCTTGCTTTGAGCAGGGGGTTGGACCAGATGACCCAGGAGGTCCCTTCCAACTCTACCATTCTATGATTCTATGCTTGCAAGCGCATGGTTTTTTTAACGCATCAATGTACGCATAACGACAAAAAAACGTAGCGTTTACATGAGTTTATCTAGCGTTTTTCATGCGTTTGCGTTTTTTTAGGCGCATGAGTCACACATTGCACAAGAGGAAAATCCTTGAAACCGACTCCACCAATGGGACACAAGTGGGCGAGTGTCATGGGACTTCATAAAATAGACCCTGTTCAGCTGAATTCTTCAGATTTGGTGCTGTTTCCTGTGTCACCATGGATCTGGACATCGCGCTGTTTCTGTTTTTTGCTTGCCAGCAACAAAGGGAGAGAGAGAGAGAGAGCGAAGACGGCAGTGGCGGCGTTTTTGGAGACATCCCATTATTGAAGTCCGGGAGAGCCGTGGAGCATACCACACCCTCTTCAGCGAGCTCCAGGCAAACCGGCTACATTTTCGGACTTTACACGGATGTCCCAAGAAAGTTTTGGTGATTTGCTTGTTCGTGTTGAAGGAGCCATCCGGAGACAGGACACACAGCTCCGTCGTGCGATTCCTCCTGAGGAACGGCTCCTCGTCACATTACGGTACGTAATATTAAACAAATGCGTGTATTGTTTTTGTTCTGCCATTTACTAAAAGCCTGCAGAATTATAGTTCTGCTATGTACAGATTGATGTTTCATTTTAGTGTTTTGCTAAAGCCTAGACAATCACAATTTTTTTTCATCTGTTTTGCAGATTCCTGGCTTCTGGCGAGACCCTCTCTTCACTCCACTTCCAGTAACTGCTTGGAATGTCCACCTTGTCGGGAATAGTTGCGGACACCTGCCGGACTTTGTGGGACGTTCTATGTCTGGAATTTGTGCTCCTGCCCACGCGGAAAAGTTGATGGATATTGCTGAAAAATTCTGGACATTCTGCAATTTCCCCAACTGTTTGGGAGCCGTGGATGGGAAACACATCCGGATAACAAAACCCCCAAGAAGTGGCTCTGAGTACTTTAATTATAAAAAGTACTTTTCTACGGTACTCATGGCCATTGCCGATGCAGACTGCCGGTTTATTGCGGTGGACGTTGGGGCATTTGGCGGGGACAATGACTCCCAGACCTTTAAGAACTCGGACATGGGCCGTAGGTTGTATGGCAACCATTTTAATTTCCCCCTGCCACAGCCTCTTCCCCACACCGAAGGTCCGCCACTGCCATTTGTAATGGTTGGTGACGAGGCCTTTCAAATGTGCACAAACCTGTTGAAACCCTACTCCAGTTGTGACTTGGACCACAGCAAAAAAATCTTTAATTACAGACTGACCAGGGCCAGAAGAACTGTCGAGTGTGCCTTTGGGATTCTTGTGTCCAGATGGCACATTCTAGGCACAGCCATTAATCTGAAACTTGAAACTGTGGATGAGGTGGTGAAAGCCTGCGTGGTTCTTCACAATTTTGTGATCGCTAAAGACCACCCAACCTTTGAACTCGATGAAACACATGTCAACCCATTGCCTGTATTCAACTCTCAGATCATCTGTTGAAGTTGGCCAAATGAGGGATCAATTTGCGGCCTACTTCTATCTGATGTGGGACGTGTGGAATGGCAAGATCAAATGGTGTAATAAAATTGTTTTCATGTGTTTTATGTTAATAAAGAACCTGTTTTGATACCTGTACTGAGTGCACTCTGTTTTTATACACTCCAATACAATAATCACCTGCCCAGGTGTCCAGTGAAGTCAGGATGCTGTGTTTTCTGTATCGTGACTTTAATAGGTCTACCAGGTGAGTCTAAAGAGAAAAGTTGTATGACCTTCATCATCTCTCCAGTCTGTGTTCAAATATATTGCAGCGCCTGTGGAGATATCTACAGCGACGGTGGAGATACAACAAATATTATACACCTGGCCTGATGTTACAAATAGTGAGTTTGGGATGCAATAGCATTCTTCTCTCTTTATGACACCTGACCATATGAGTATAAATATTATTTGTAGTATCTCCACTGTGGCTTCAGTATGCACGCACACTGGAGAGATTATAAAGTTTATACAACTTCTACAAGCCCCTGGCCTGGTGTCATGCTGAAGTGAGGATGCCAAAAAAAAGCATCCTGACGTCAGAATTTTATGCCACCTGGGCATGTGAATACACAAATGAGTAACCACCAGCATCTCTCCAGTCTGCGTGCAATAGATAATGCAGACTGAAGCGACGCTGCAGATGACAATACATAGGTATAGTCACCTGGCCAGGGTGTGATAAATAGTTATGATACCAGGCCAGGGGATTGTAGATATGGCGTGTATTTTCTCCATCATCTCTTCAGTTTATTCACCACACACTGAATAGAGGATGTGGTTAATTACAAGGTGTATCTACAATCCCCTGGCCTTGTGTCACAAAGAGTGAAATGTTGATGGGCAAAACACACCATCCTCAATTCATTCTTTATGATACCTGGCAAGGTGAGAATAGATATGCCTTGCACTCAGCAACATCCTCTATTCAGTCTACTAATATTTCTAGACTGAAGAGACTGGTGGTGAAAATACAAGTCATATATTTGTTTTTGACAACACATAGATCCAGGACTGACACAAGAAGCATGTGTCAGTACTGGAGCTATGTGGTGGCAAAATCACAAAGTGTACGACGCAGTGTGTGTACGGCGCAGTGTGTGTAGGCGGCGAAAGACACAATTAAACCAAACAGTTGGGTGAAAAAAAAAAAGGCACATTTATATTTACAAGACACAAAAAAAATTAATGTGGATGACGTTTGGGTGAAGAAGGCTGTAACTTGGGGGTGTGGAGCGACAAGGATTGACTTTGGGAGGGCGACAAAGGGGTTCGAGGGGAACGGGCGACGAAAGTGGTGGGGGAAGGCAGCGTGTCAAACACAGTGAGGGGGGGAGGGAGGACAAAAATCTTTTTCTGGACTCTTCGTCCCATCTTTGTTTTCTTTTTGGAGGTCCTGGTGCTTGGGGACCTCCTGGTGCTTGGGGACCTGGTGTGGCTTGGGGACCTCGTGTGGCTTGGGGAGCTCCTACTGCTTGGGGACCACCGTGTTCTGGGGTACCTCCGTGGGCTGCTGGACCTCCTGCCTCTGAAGACAGAATGAGGGTCCCCCAGCTGCTGCTCGGTGGTGGTGGCGTCTCTGGAAGTGGACGCGGTCCAAGCAGGGGTGGAGGAAGTCCACACAGGAGCAGCGCTTGGCATGGTGGTGGCCGGGGAGTGTCCAGCTGCACTGTGACTGTGTGTGTTGAAGTGTGGTCCAACATGGACTTGGAATGCTGGTGACTGTGCAGTGGTATGCAGCAGAAGTCGGTAGTGCGGTGAAGCGAGTCAGTGGTGGCACGGGTTTGAAAGGCACCTCTGGCTGCTGCTGCACGTCCGATCTGCTGCATAGCCTGCGTGTAAGCATTGTTGCAGGCATTCATCACAGTCAGCTGGAGATCAGGACTAAGGTGTTCCGCCATCCCCTGTTCAATTTGTTGGAAAAAATGGTGCGCTGGTCTTTTGAGCTCGGCTTCAAGATAGTCAAGGCGACGCTCGACAGAATGGAGGCGTAGTTCCACTAGTGCAAAACCGCTATCCACTCTGTCGCCCAACGCCTTGTGGCTATTTTGGAAAACCGTGCTCAAATGTATGAACTCGGGCACGAGATTCCTGTCAGAGGCCTTCTGCCGCTGGCGGGAAGTACCGCAAAACCTGTGGCAGAGACCTGTGACAGGGGAAGACCTGATGGACCAGCTTCCTGATCTCCAGCTGTCTGTGTTGACGACCCACAAGGTGCTTCTTGGCTGGTGTATGGCTGGGACGGGTCCGAGGCAGCTCTCTGAAGGACCGATCCAGGACCAGGTTGCAGGGTGCTGCTCCAGGTGCTGTGAAAAAAAAAACCCAAACAATAATTAGTATCATGCATTTAAAAACGCCAGCTCCTGTGGAATAGAAAAACACAGAGTAAACACAATACAACAACAACAAAATAGTTACGCTCTGGTGGCAAGGACCGGTCTTAAGAAGCCAAAGCCCGATGGTAGCGATACTTTCTAGTGGTCCTTGCCGCAGCACCACTGGCAACCCGGTTCTCCAGCCTCAGGTCCCTGTTGAAGCGGTCCTTCATCGAGCTCCAATGGGTTCTGACCTTGTTCACTGTGGAAAATAAAAAATAAAATTTAGACAATGCACTGTAGGCCGTGATCACACAACTCTGTGATATGCTAGAAACTCACAGGAGTTACTAGCATCCCACACAGTTGTGTGATCCCGGCCAAGGTCACTGCAGCATCACACACCATTGAAATACTTACGAAATTCCTTTGCGGACCCGGGGAGAGGCGTTGTCCCAGCCATCCGTCAGCGCTGCGGCCACCTCATTCCAGAGCCGCCGGATCATGGCTGTCCCACAACGGGCCTCACTCCTGGACCAACTGGATCAAGGCGTCATTATCTAGGGCGAGTTCCTCATCCTGTTGTGAAGCCTAGAAAAGAAAGCAAAACCTTAATCTTGTAAAGATTTGGAAATGAAAAAGATAGAAAACAAGACAGAATAGAAGAAAGACTGAGAACAGAAGCAAGATTGAATAGGAAAAACAGGCAATAAAAAAAGGCAGGGGCAAATAAAAAGTACAATCTGCAGTCTATACTTACAGGCCGCCTCCCCGCCTGCACACGGACTGGCTGCTCCCGTTCTTCCTCCGCTACCGTGGAAGATGTGGAATGAAAAAGAAAAAAAATAAATTGCCACAAGTGTCCATACAACAGCAAATGCTTACCAATCAGTATGGAAGGAAGGTACTCACTTCACCCTTTACTTGGGCCAGTTTACCAGGGGCCGGCTGGTACTCGTCTCCAGAAGACATGCTGCAATAAAAAAAGAGACATTAGTACATAATAAATTGAGAAAAAAAGGAGAGAAAAACATTAGGTTTTATACTCACATTATCCAAGTTGTCCAAGAAAAAAGCTGGAATAGCTGTTGTCTTGCTGCTTTCTTGCTCTGTATCTGGCTGTAGAGTAGGGGACTGAAGTGCCAACACCTTATTTTATATACACTACCCCCATACAATGTTTCTTTGTTTAGTGGGTGGTTTAAACCAGTGTCTAGACATGTGTTATCTCTGACAACGCATGCGTTGTAGAACGCTGACCTGCGCCTGACCCAGCGCACGTCAGCGATCACATAGACTATAATGTGTTGTTTGGGCGCTTTCCATGTGCGATGCGAGCGCATGCGCCTTTTTAACGAGTTTGGGCGGACCATTTAATGCAACATGTTGCATTGTGCGCGCCAAGTCGCTCATGACAAAATAACGCTGGCGCGCGAAAACGCATATTATCGTATGCTATTGCTAAACCATGCACCCCCCGTTAAAGATAGGGGCGTATGCGATCGGATGAGCATGATGCTCTTCGCTAAAAAACGCCAATGTGAAACCAGCCTTACCCTTGTGAAAATAAAAAAAAAATTGTGGGCTAAAAACCATCTTTGTGGGAAAAACGTTATTTTTATTTTCACGGCTCTACGGTATAAACTTCGGTGAAGCACCTGGAGGTTCAAAGTGCTCACCACACATCTAGATACATACCATGACGGGGTCTAGTTTTCAGAAAGCAGTCACTTGTGGGAGGTTTCCTCTGTTTAGGCACTTTCTCCTGTAGCCCTTATAAAATAAAAATTGTGGGGCTAAAGTAAAAATATTTTGTGGGGGAAAAAAAAAGGAAAATGTTATTTAATGTTCAAAGTTACATTAATTCCTGTGAAGCACCTGAAGGATTAATAAACTTCTTGAATTAGTGATTTTGAGCACCTTGACGGGTTTTTAGAATGGTGTCACTTTTGGGTATTTTTTGTCATATAGACCCCCCAAAGTCATTAATAATGTGATGTGGACCCTAAAAAAATAAATACATTTTGTTGAAAAAATGAGAAATTGATGATTAACTTTTAACCCTTCTAAGTTCCTAACAAAAAATTGTTTAAAAAATTGTGCTGATGTTAAGTAGACATGTGGGAAATATTATTTATTATTTTGTGTGACTTAACTCTCCTGTTTAACCCCTTCGCCCCGAAGCCTGGTTTCACCTTCATGACCAGGCCAATTTTTACAATTCTGACCACTGTCTCTTTATGAGGTTATAACTCTGAAACGCTTCAACGGATCCTAGTGATTCTGAGATTGTTTTCTTGTGACATATTGTACTTTATGGTAGTGGTAAAATTTCATGACTTTACTTGTGAAAAAAACGGAAATTTGGTGAAAATTTAGCAATTTTCAAACTTTTAATTTTTATGCCCTTAAATTAGTAAATTAATTAACAATTAACATTTCCCACATGTCTACTTTACATCAGCACAATTATGGAAACATAATTTTTTCTTGATAGGAAGTTATAAGGGTTAAAAGTTGACCAGCGATTTCTCATTTTTGCAACAAAAATTGTAAAACCATTTTTTTAGGGACCACATCACATTTGAAGTGACTTTGAGGGGCCTATATGACAGAAAATACCCAAAAGTGACACCATTGTAAAAACTGCACCCTTAATGTACTCAAAACCACATTCAAGAGGTTTATTAACCCTTTTATTAGCCTTTTATTAACCCATTTATTAGGTGCTTCACAGGAATTTTTGAAATGTGGAAGGAAAAACTAAACATTTACTTTTTCTTTCACCAAAATTTTCCTTTAGACCTAATTTTTTTTTACTTTCGCAAGAGTAACAGAAGAAATTGCTCCATACAATTTCTTGTGCTATTTCTCCTGAGTATGGCAATATCCAATATGTGGGGGTATTCTGTTTAGGTGCACGGCAGGGCTTGGAAGGGAAGGAGCGCCACTTGACACTTTGAATGCAAAATTTTATGGAATAATTAGCGGATGCCATGTTGATGCCATGTCGCGTTTGAAGAGCCCCTGATGTGCCTAAACAGTGACACCATTTTGAAAACTAGACCCCTTTGGGACCTTATCTAGATGTGTATTGAACACCTTGAACCCCAAGGTACTTCACAGGAGTTTATAACGTTAAGCCGTGAAAATAAAAAAGTCACATTATTCCCACAAATCTTTTTTTTTTTTAGCTACAAATTTTTATTTGTTGTGCAATTTGGTGCCGGGGGTCTCCATGGAGCCCATCAGAACAACGTGATCTTATGGCGTTGAGCTGATGGAAGTGCGCAGTGAGCCCCCTCCCTACGCGATGCTTTTCTATGCTGCTGGGTTAAATGCCAAGGATCGACGCTAGCACCGATCGTGGCGTTGCTGTGGGGTGTCAGCTGTTACATACAGTTGACACCTGCACACAATCACTACGGCGCTCAGCGTGAGACCGCGCAATTGCGGTGCCGTACTAGTACTGCGACGCCGTAATAATACGGCGGCTGGCATGATCGCGCTTCCCGCAGAGCAGTACTAGTACGGCGCATGTCGTGAAGGGGTTAAGGACATAAAAATGAAAAGTTTGAAAATTGCTAAATTTTTGCCAAATTTTCGATACTTTCACAAATAAATGCAAGTCCTATTGAACAAACTTTACCACTGTCATGTAGTACAATATGTCATGAAAAACATTCTGAGAGTCACTGGGATCCATTGAAGTGTTCCAGAGTTACTGGCACTTAAAGCGACACTGGTCAGAATTGAAAAAATTAGGCTTGAAAATGTATGCATGCACCGCACTAAAGTTTCACTCTGAATTTTTTTTTTAATTAAATCGCTATACATTTTTATAGTTTTGGATTTTCATGATGGTTTTATCCGAGTCCCTCATCCAAATGCCCTTGCAGAATTTTGTCTGTAGTAAAAATAAATAAAAAAAAATGCACTGTGCTTTCCCATGTGGCTACAACTTAGTTATTTGCCAGTGTAATGAATCCACAATTAAACTGCATGTGAAAGGACATGCAGTGGTTGAAAAACCACAGTGTGTATAATTAGCGCAAATTGCCTCTTAAGAGAAAAAGAGGACTTGAACTCTATAGCGCCACCTATTGGAAGTAGCGATCCTACAAGTCACAATCAACCCTTTAGTCTTCTAATATGACTTAGGATAAAAGCCAAATCAGTATCTCAATTTGCAGACACGGTGTTTCGGGCTATTGGCCCTCGTCAGTGCAAAGTATGAGATCTGATTTGGCTAGGTGAGAGGCTCTGGACTGAGGTCTAAGGGGTAAGGTTTCTCCTTGTGGAGAGTGACATACCAGCTCTGGCTTGTCAAAGTAAGGAGGCTTATTCGCCATGCAATGCTCCTCTGGGAAATTTAATATGCAAATTGCCTCTTAAGAGAAAAAGAGGACTTAAACTCTGTAGCGCCACCTATTGGAAATAGCGATCCTACAAGTCACAATCAACCCTTTAACGAGTCTTATAATATGACTTATGATATAAGCCAAATCAGTATCTCAATTTGCAGACACGCGCAACATTTGAACACCTTTTGTTTTTTTTAAGTTGACACTAATTTTTGTAGGAAGTTGATTTGTGTGGATTTTAAGTCCATAGCATGTAATTTCTTTGAATTTTCACCATGGATTTTTATTGTTTGCAATACTTAGGTGAAATCCTTTAAAATCTACTTAAAGATCTGCAATGTTATGTCCACCACAGGTTATGGTAGCCGAACAGTGGCTGTAAGGGCTGTTTGTTCTATAGTGACTGGTCTTCTGGGTGTTTCTGTTATCCTGAAATCATCTTATGCCATACAGTGCCCAAGTAACGCTATAATGACGCACACTACAACAGTGCCTCCCTTGGGCATTACCCAACACACCTGTTATCAGATTTTTTTCTACATTCATATTGTGACTTTCATTCTGCCATGCTGTGGCTAGATCAGTCTATTTTAAGAGACAGCGGTTTTATCAGATGGCTTTTCAGTTTCGATTTGATGCTTATTACAGCAAACTGTCTGAATTCACATAAGCGTGCACCAGCTATGTCCATTATACAATACAAAATCGATTGTACATTTATACACAACACTATATTTAAACCCCTTTCTGCCATCGGACGTACTATCCCGTCCATGGTACCTGGGCCCGTATGACCATGGACGGGATAGTACGTCACATGCGATCGGCCGCGTGTCTGCTGATTATCACAGCTGACACCCGGCACATTAACCCCTGGCACACTGCGATCAAACATGTTTGCAGTGTACTGGGGGCACAGGGAAGCATCGCGCAGGGAGGGGGCTCCCTGCGTGCTTCCCTGAGACCCTCAGAACAGTGTGATGTGATCGCGCTGTTCTGAGGGCTTCCTCCCTGCAGGACCCTGGATCCAAGATGGCGGCGGGGTCCTTCGGTGTCTTGCAGGGAGGCGGCTTCCTCAGTGCCTGCTGAGAGCAGGCGCTAAGAAAGTCTGCAGCACTGCCTGTGAGATCGCCGATCTGACACAGTGCTGTGCACAGTGTCAGTTTAGCGATCTAACTATATACAGTGATGTCCCACCCTGGGACAAAGTAAAAAAAAAAAAAATCACGTATAAAAAAAAATTAATATTCCTAAATAAAGGAAAAAAAAATATTCCCCAATAAATTCATTTCTTCATGTAAATAATAAAAAAAAGCAATAAAAATACACATTTGGTATTGCCGCGTCCGTAACAACCCGCCCTATGAAATTGTCCCACTAGTTAACCCCTTTAGAGAACCCCTTAAAAAAAAAACAAAGCAAAAAGCAATGCTTTATCATACCGCCGAACAAAAAGTGGAATAACACGCGATCAAAAAGATGGATATAAATAAACATGGTAACGCTGAAAATGTCATCTTGTCCCGCAAAAAACAAGCCGCCATACAGCATCAAAAGCGAAAAAATAAAAAAGTTATAGCTCGCAGAATAAAGCGATACAAAAATAATTATTTTTTATATAAAACTGTTTTTATTGAATAAAAGCGCCAAAACATAAAAAATGATCTAAATGAGGTATCGCTGTAATTGTGCTAACCCGAAGAATAAAACTGTTTTATCAATTTTACCACACGCGGAACGGTATAAACGCCCCCCCCCCCAAAAGAAATTCATGAATTGCTGATTTTTGTTCATTCTAACCTTCCAAAAATCGTAATAAAAAGCGATCAAAAAATGTCACGTGCCCAAAAATGGTACCAATAAAAACGTCAACTCGTCCCACAAAAAATAAGACCTCACATGACTCTGTGGGCCAAAACATGCAAAAATTATAGCTCTCCAAATGTGGTGATGCAAAAACTATTTTTTGCAATAAAAAGCGTCTTTTAGCATGTGACAGCTGCCAAACATAAAAACCCGCTATAAATAGTAAATCAAACCCCCCTTTATCACCCCCTTAGTTTGGGAAAAATAATAAAATTTAAAAAATGTATTTCCATTTCCCCATTAGGGTTAGGATTGCGGCTAAAGTTAGGGTTAGGGGTGTGTTAGGGTTAGGTTTGTGGTTAGGGTTATGGTTAGTGTTGGAACTAGGGTTAGGGGTGTGTTGGGGTTAGGGTTGGAGTTAGAATTGGGGGGTTTCCACTGTTTAGGCACATCAAGGGCTCTCCAAATGTGACATGGCGTCTGATCTCAATTCCAGCCAATTTTGGTTGGAAAAAGTCAAATGGCGCTCCTTCCATTCCGAGCTCTGCCGTGCGCCCAAACAGTGGTTCCCCCCCACATATGGGGTATCAGCGTACTCGGGATAAATTGCACAACAGCTTTTGTGGTCCAATTTCTCCTGTTACCCTTGGGCAAATAAAAATTGGTGACTAAAAGATAATTTTTGTGGGGAAAAAAATAGGATTTTTTATTTTCATGCCTGGGCGTTATATACAGGTCCTTCTCAAAAAATTAGCATATAGTGCTAAATTTCATTATTTTCCATAATGTAATGATTACAATTAAACTTTCATATATTTTAGATTCATTATACACCAACTGAAATTTGTCAGGTCTTTTATTGTTTTAATACTGATGATTTTGGCATACAACTCCTGATAACCCAAAAAACCTGTCTCAAAAAATTAGCATATCAAGAAAAGGTTCTCTAAACGACCTATTACCCTAATCTTCTGAATCAACTAATTAACTCTAAACACATGCAAAAGATTCCTGAGGCTTTTAAAAACTCCCTGCCTGGTTCATTACTCAAAACCCCCATCATGGGTAAGACTAGCGACCTTACTGATGTCAAGAAGGCCATCATTGACACCCTCAAGCAAGAGGGTAAGACCCAGAAAGAAATTTCTCAACAAATAGGCTGTTCCCAGAGTGCTGTATCAAGGCACCTCAATGGGAAGTCTGTTGGAAGGAAACAATGTGGCAGAAAACGCTGTACAACGAGAAGAGGTGACCGGACCCTGAGGAAGATTGTGGAGAAGGACCGATTCCAGACCTTGGGGGACCTGAGGAAGCAGTGGACTGAGTCTGGTGTAGAAACATCCAGAGCCACCGTGCACAGGCGTGTGCAGGAAATGGGCTACAGGTGCCGCATTCCCCAGGTAAAGCCACTTTTGAACCATAAACAGCGGCAGAAGCGCCTGACCTGGGCTACAGAGAAGCAGCACTGGCCTGTTGCTAAGTGGTCCCAAGTACTTTTTTCTGATGAAAGCAAATTTTGCATGTCATTCGGAAATCAAGGTGCCAGAGTCTGGGGGAAGACTGGGGAGAAGGAAATGCCAAAATGCCTGAAGTCCAGTGTCAAGTACCCACAGTCAGTGATGGTGTGGGGTGCCATGTCAGCTGCTGGTGTTGGTCCACTGTGTTTCATCAAGGGCAGGGTCAATGCAGCTAGCTATCAGGAGATTTTGGAGCACTTCATGCTTCCAACGGCTGAAATGCTTTATGGAAATGAAGATTTCATTTTTCAGCACGACCTGGCACCTGCTCACAGTGCCAAAACCACTGGTAAATGGTTTACTGACCATGGTATTACTGTGCTCAATTGGCCTGCCAACTCTCCTGACCTGAACCCCATAGAGAATCTGTGTGCTATTGTGAAGAGAAAGTTGAGAGACGCAAGACCCAACACTCTGGATGAGCTTAAGGTCGCTATCGAAGCATCCTGGGCCTCCATAACACCTCAGCAGTGTCACAGGCTGATTGCCTCCATGCCACGTGTAACGGGTCTGGTGGGTGGAACTACTGACGAGACAGGTCAGGTTGGTGGAACCACAAAGCTTTATTATACAAGAGAGTTTACTTGTAAGAGAGCGGGTGGCACCTGGGAAAAGGGCAGGGATTCACGGCAGGAGATATATTTAGTTTCTGGACAGGCAGGTTTGTCACAGCAAGTGACCAAGGAAGTCTCTGGGCAGGCAGGTTGTAACGGTAAGTAACCGAGGCAGTCTCTGGACAGGCAGGTTGTCACGGCAAGTGACCAAGGCAGTCTCTGGGACAGGCAGGTTGTCACGGCAAGTGACCAAGGCAGTCTCTGGGACAGGCAGGTTGTCACGGCAAGTGACCAAGGCAGTCTCTGGGACAGGCAGGTTGTCACGGCAAGTGACCAGGCAGTCTCTGGGACAGGCAGGTTGTCACGGCAAGTGACCAGGCAGTCTCTGGGACAGGCAGGTTGTCACGGCAAGTGACCAAGGCAGTCTCTGGGACAGGCAGGTTGTCACGGCAAGTGACCAGGAAGTCTCTGGGACAGGCAGGTTGTCACGGCAAGTGACCAGGCAGTCTCTGGACAGGCAGGTTGACATGGCAAGTGACCAGGCAGTCTCTGGAACAGGCAGGTTGTCACAGCAAGTGACCAGGCAGACTCTAGACAGGCAGGATGTCACAGCAAGTGACCAGGCAGACTCTAGACAGGCAGGTATATACGACCTGATATGGTGGAGCCTCCAGGTAGGCTGCAGTCGGATGGCAGATGATCGCTCCCAGGTGAGCAGGCAAGAGCCGGGGATCTCTGCAGATGATGTCCGAACTTCCGGATGGAGCTGCAGTCGGATGGCAGATGATCGCTCCTAGGTGAGCAGGCAAGAGCCGGGGATCTCTGCAGATGACGTCCGAACCTCTGGATGGAACTGCAGACGGATGGCAGACAGGCAAGCCGACAGGTAACAGGCAGGAAACTGGAATCAGGAGCTGATGGCTGAAACAGAGTTAGACTGCACAGGAACAACATTGCTCGGGCACCTACATTAAGGAGGAAGCCCTTAATATAGGGTGGAGTCCTCCAGCATTGGCTGGAGACTGATTTGGAAAATGTGCGCGGCTCCTTTAAGAGCGGGGGAGGGTGCGGGCGCGCGCCCTAAGGCCAGTAGCAGGGAAGGAGCGCGCGGGACCAGCAGGGCGGAAGGAGGGCGCCGAGGACAGGTGAGGAGAGCGACGTCCCTGTCTGGCAGCAGGCAGGGACGCGGGCGCTACACCACGCCGCATTGAAGCAGTCATTTCTGCAAAAGGATTCCCGACCAAATATTGAGTGCATAACTGAACTTTATTATTTGATGTTTTTTTTGTTTGTTTTTAAAAAACACTTTTATTTTATTGGACGGTTGAAATATGTTAATTTTGAGACAGGTTTTTTGGGTTATCAGGAGTTGTATGCCAAAATCATCAGTATTAAAACAATAAAAGACCTGACAAATTTCAGTTGGTGTGTAATGATTCTAAAATATATGAAAGTTTAATTGTAATCATTACATTATGGAAAATAATGAAATTTAGCACTATATGCTAATTTTTTGAGAAGGACCTGTATTTTTGTGAAGCACTTGGGGTTCAAAGTGCTCACCACAGATCTAGATAAGTTCCTTCGGGGGTCTAATTTCCAAAATGGGGTCACTTGTGGGGGTTTCCACTGTTTAGGCACATCTGGGGCTCTGCAAACGGAACATGACACCCATCAACGTCTGCATTCCAAAACGTTATTACTTCCTTTCTAAGCCCTGCCGTGCGCCCAAATAGTTCCCACCCCCCCCCACATATGAGGTATCAGCGTACTCAGGACAAATTGGACAACAACTTTTTGGGGTCCAATTTCCTTGGGAAAAATCAAGAATTGGGACTAAAAAATAATTTTTGTGGAAAATTGTTTTTTGTTTTTTTTCACACCCAGGCATTACAAACTTTTGTGAAACACTTGGGGTTCAAAGTGCACACAACAGATCTAGATAAGTTCCATAGGGGGTCTGGTTTACAAAATGGTGTCACTTGTGGGGGGTAACCACTGTTTAGGCGCAAGAGGGGCTCTACAAACGCGACATGGTGTCCAATCTAAATTCCAGCCAATTTTGGTTTGAAAAAGTCAAATGGCGCTCCTTCCCTTATGAGCTCTGCCGTGTGCCCAAACAGTGGTTTTCCCCCACATATGGGGTATTGGCGTACTCAGGAGAAATTGCACAACAACTTTATCTGTCCATTTTCTCCTTTTACCCTTGAGAAAATTTTAAAAAAAAAGTTTGTAAAAGATAATTTTTGTGACTAAAAAGTTAAATGTTAATTTTTTTCCTTCCACGTTGCTTCAGCTCCTGTGCAGCACCTGAAGGGTTAATAAACTTCTTGAATGTGGTTTTGAGTACCTTGAGGGGTGCAGTTTTAAGAATGGTGTCACTTTTGGGTATTTTCTGCCATATAGACCCCTCAAAGTGACTTCAAATGTGAGATGGTCCTAAAAAAAAATGGCATTGTAAAATGGTATTGGCTCAACTTTTAACCCTTATTTCCTAACAAAAAAATTTTGGTTCCAAAATTGTGCTGATGTAAAGTAGACATATGGGAAATGTTATTTATTAACCATTTTGTGTGACATATTTCTCTGTTTTAAGGGAATAAAAATTCAAAGTTTGAAAATTGCGAAATTTTCGCCATATTTGCGTTTTTTTCAAAATAAACGCAAGTTATATCGAAGAAATTTTACCACTAACGTAAAGTACAATATGTCACGAGAAAACAATCTCAGAATCGCGAAGATCCGTTAAAGTGTTCCAGAGTTATAACCTCATAAAGAGACATTGGTCAGAATTGGAAAAAAATTTCCACGAAAAAGACCGCATCTTGATAAACGCAGCATGTTCATTAATTTTGTGGTAAATTTGCGTATTTTCCGCTATATTATTGACCTAGGATGTTCAGGTAAAAAACGCCCAAAAACCGCGTTAAAAACGCGTCCGGATTTCCTGAGAAAAAGTCCGGTTTTTTCTCAGGAAATTTCTGCAAAGAATCCTGAACGTGTGCACATAGCCTGAGGAGCAGATATTAGACTGGCATGTGCTACACACTCGCTTCACAGGCTTTACCAGACAAAATACATAGGAGGAGCACTGTGTATACTTGTGGCCACATGCCTGCTCTCATAGATGCTGTTGTGGACCAGTCCCATAACAAACATCATGACGACACTGTTTCGTAAATATAGTTGGACTTCATTGTGATTTTTTTTTTTTCCCCTCTGAAGACCTAGAAATAGCACTAGTGTTTGCCCCTTCTAGATATCCTATTCTGTTGCATGTTTGTCACACGTAAATGTTTCAGATCACCAAACAAATGTACCTTAAATACTAGACAAAGATAGCACGAGTAAAAACAAAATGCAGTTTTTATTATTAACCCCTTCTTGATGAAGCCCTTTTTCGTTTTTGCGTTTGTTTTTCGCTCCCCTTCTTCCCAGAGCCATAACTTTTTTTTTTTTTTTCATCAATATGGCCATGTGAGGTCTTGTTTTTTGTGGGATATCGTGTACTCAAAAATGGGAAACAATTCCATGTGCTGTAAAATTGCAAAATACTGTATATACTCATGTATAAGCCGACCCGTGTATAAGCCGACCCCCCTAATTTTGCCACAAAAATCTGGGAAAACTTATTGACTCGTGTATAAGCCTAGGGTGAAAAATGATTATGCCCCCATATGATGCGCCACAGATTATGCCCCATATGTGCACACAGATTATGCCCATATGCTCCAGATTATGCCCCATATGCTCCAGTATTATGCTCCAGATTATGCTTGTGAGATTATGCCCCCATATGCTCCAGATTATGCCCCATATATTCCACAGATTATGCCCCCATATGTTCCACAGATTATGCCCCCATATGCTTCAGATTATGCCCCCATATGTTCCACAGATTATGCCACCATATGCTCCATATTATGCCACCATATATTCCAGAGATTATGTCCCCATATGCTCCAGATTATGCCCCATATATTCCAGATTATGCCCCCATATGCTCCAGATTATGCCCCATATGTTCCACAGCTTATGCCCCCATATGCTCCAGATTATGCCCCATATGTTCCACAGCTTATGCCCCCATATGCTCCATATTATGCCCCCATATGTTCCACAGCTTATGCCCCCATATGCTCCAGATTATGCCCCCATATGCTCCAGATTATGCCCCCATATGCTGCACAATTATGCCCCATATGCTGCTGCAAAAAAAAAAAAAAATGACATACTCACCTCTCGTCTCTGGGGGCCAGGTGCCGGTGTCCTGAGCAGGCGGTGACACCAGCGCGCTATGGGGAAACAATTCCATGTGCTGTAAAATTGCAAAATACTGTATATACTCATGTATAAGCCGACCCGTGTATAAGCCGACCCCCCTAATTTTGCCACAAAAAACTGGGAAAACTTATTGACTCGTGTATAAGCCTAGGGTGAAAAATGATTATGCCCCCATATGATGCGCCACAGATTATGCCCCATATGATGCACCACAGATTATGCCCCCATATCTGCACAGATTATGCCCGATATGCTCCAGATTATGCCCCCATATGCTCCAGATTATGCCCAATATGCTTGAGATTATGCCCCCATATGCTCCAGATTATGCCCCATATATTCCACAGATTATGCCCCCATATGTTCCACAGATTATGCCCCCATATGCTTCAGATTATGCCCCCATATGTTCCACAGATTATGCCACCATATGCTCCATATTATGCCACCATATATTCCAGAGATTATGTCCCCATATGCTCCAGATTATGCCCCATATATTCCAGATTATGCCCCATATGCTCCAGATTATGCCCCATATGTTCCACAGCTTATGCCCCCATATGCTCCAGATTATGCCCATATGTTCCACAGCTTATGCCCCCATATGCTCCATATTATGCCCCCATATGTTCCACAGCTTATGCCCCCATATGCTCCAGATTATGCCCCCATATGCTCCAGATTATGCCCCCATATGCTGCACAATTATGCCCCATACTGCTGCTGCTGCAAAAAAAAAAAAATGACATACTCACCTCTCGTCTCTGGGGGCCAGGTGCCGGTGTCCTGAGCAGGCGGTGACACCAGCGCGCTATGGGGGACAGGTGCCGGTGTCACCGCTCGCTCAGGACCCCGGCACCTGAGATATTTACCTGTCCCGTTCCACCGCTGCACGCTGCGTCCTCGTCTGACTCCTGGCTGTGAATGATCTGGCAGGGGGCGCGGTGCGCACTAACTACGTCATCATTCCCTCTGCCTGATCATTCACAGCCAGAGGAGTCAGACGAGGACGCAGCGTGCAGCGGTGGAACGGGACAGGTAAATATCGCTATACTCACCCCTCCGCCGGCGCGGTCTCTCCAGCCTCTCCTCTTCTCCCGGCGCTCTCTGTTATGAATGTTTTTAGAAATGAATTCTGAGCTCCCTCTGGTGGTTGCAAACAGTACTGAACCATTCAATGAGGATTGGCAATCAGGGATCACAGACTGGCTGGATATAAGGGAGGTTTCCCCCCATCATGGTTGCCGGTGATCAATTGTTCTTGTCTCAACGTTGTTTCCTGGTTCACTTGGGAGCTTGCTGAGTCTTGCCTCTTCTCCTGCTCTCAGATAAGATATTTTCTGTTTTTTGTTTTTGTGCTTGCCATTTGTATATTTCTCTGCATTTCTGTGAGGTTGGCCAGGTTCCCCTCCCCGGGGGGCTTGGTCTCCTCTCGGTTCCTCTGGAGCCATTGTTGTTTGTTCATTTGCCTTTTCCAGTTTTTTTTTTCTGTGGCTGCGGCTTAGTTTTGTTACACCAGAGAACTAATTTAGGTGGTAGAGGTCGTGTGATCTCAGGTGTTTTTGCAATTAGTAGCGTTGGCTTTTTTTAGGGTTTTTTTTGGATTGCAGTAAGTATCCTTCCTATCCTTTTCTGTCTAAGTCAGATTGGGCCCCAGCGTTTGCTCATACTATTTTCTGTCTGTGTCTGTATTTCCTCTTGTCTAACCGCCATTACATGTTTGGGGGCTTCCTATGTTCTTTGGGGATCTGCTCCGGGGCAGATAGCTTTCTCTTTCTATCTTTAGGTGTAGTTAGCCTCTCAGGCTGTGACGAGGCGTCTAGGACCAACGTAGGAACGCTCCACGGCTGCCTTTAGTTGTGGTGGTTAGTCAGGGTACTGCAATCCAGTAGATTCCAACCTCTCTGGTGTATTGCCGTTTTTGCCTGCTCTCCTCAGCTACCAAAACATAACAGTATCACCGGCCAAACTGAAAATTATATGGTACTCACAGAAGGGAAAAATAGTGTGGAAAAAAAAAAAAGTTGTCAGAGTATGATTTTTTTTTTCTGTTTGTTGCATTTTTTTTTCACTCTTTTTCTCTGGGTGCTGAGGAGGATTTTTTTTCTCTCAATGGAGTTTGCACAGTTGTCTGGCCGTGTGGATCAGCTTGCCACTGAAGTTCGGAATATTGCTACCTATCTTGCAGGGTTGCCGGTTGTGGAACCTAGGATCCCCATGCCAGATTTGTTTTTAGGGGATCGAGCTAAATTTCTGAATTTCAAAAATAACTGTAAGTTGTTTTTTGCCTTAAAACCTAAGTCCTAAGCACAGCAGGTTCAAATTGTCATCTCTCTCCTGCGCGGCGATCCTCAGGATTGGGCTTTTTCCCTGACACCTGGGGACCCTGTTTTGAGTAATGTTGATGCATTTTCTCTGGCTCTGGGGTTATTGTACGATGAACCTAATGTCACTGATCAAGCTGAAAAAACCTTGTTGGCATTAAATCAGGGCTTGAGGACGCTGAGTTATACTGTCAGAGATTCCGTAGGTGGGCAGTCCTGACCAAATGGAATGACGACGCTTTGGCAGCTCTTTTTCGGAAGGGACTGTCAGATAATGTAAAGGATGTTATGGTGGGATTCCCTGTTCCCTCTGGTCTCAATGATTCTATGTCATTGGCGATTCAAATGGACAGACGTTTGCGTGAGCGTAGAGGTATGCGTGGAATGGTGTTGCCTTGTGAACCAGCTTCTGAGCCCATGCAGTGTGATAGAGTGGCTTCTGGGGCACAGCGTCATGAGTTTCGAAAACGCAATGGGTTATGTTTCTACTGTGGTGATTCCTCTCATGCTATTTCAGTATGCCCTAAGCGGGGAAGACGTTTTGCACGCTCAGTTGTCTTGGGTAGTGTTCAGACTAAATTTCTGTTGACTGTTACCCTGATTTGCTCCCTGTCCACATTTTCTGCTCAGGCTTTTGTTGATTCGGGAGCAGCTATTAACCTGATGGATTTTGATTTTGCTAAACGTTGTGGGTTTCCCTTGATACCCCTACGGAAGTCTATTCCCCTACTGGGGATTGATTCTACCCCTTTGGCTGAGAATAAACCCCAATTCTCTACTCAGGTGATAATGAGGGTTGAACCTGATCATCAGGAGAGTTGCAAATTTTTGGTGCTGTATAATCTGCATGACATTATTGTACTAGGTTTCCCTTGGTTGCAGTCTCATAATCCTGTTTTGGATTGGAAATCTGTGTCTGTAACCAGTTGGGGCTGCCAATGTGTTAATGCCACCACTCCTGTTTTTTCTGCCTCTCCCCAGGCTCAGGATGTTCCTGACTTTTTGACTGATTTTTCTGATGTGTTTAGCGAAAGTAAATCTGCATCCTTGACCCCCCATAGGAGCTATGACTGCGCTATTGAATTAGTGCCTGGTAGTAAATTCCCTAAAGGTCGCCTTTTTAACTTGTCTGTACCTGAACATGACGCTATGCGGTCTTATATCAAGGAGTCATTGGAGAAGGGTCATATCAGACCATCCTCTTCACCCTTAGGTGCCGATTTTTTCTTTGTGGCCAAAAAGGATGGTTCATTAAGGCCGTGTATTGATTATCGTCTCTTGAACAATATCACTGTGAAATATCAATATCCGTTACCCTTGATTTCTGACCTGTTTTCCAGGGTGAAAAGTGCTAGTTGGTTTACCAAGCTTGACCTCAGGGGGCGTATAACCTATTCGCATTAACCCCTTCACCCCCAAGGGTGGTTTGCACGTTAATGACCGGGCCAATTTTTACAATTCTGACCACTGTCTCTTTATGAGGTTATAACTCTGGAACGCTTCAACGGATCTTCGCGATTCTGAGATTGTTTTCTCGTGACATATTGTACTTCATGTTAGTGGTAAAATATTTCTTCGATATAACTTGCGTTTATTTTTGAAAAAAGCGCAAATATGGCGAAAATTTTTAAAATTTTGCAATTTTCAAACTTTGAATTTTTATTCCCTTAAAACAGAGAAATATATCACACAAAATAGTTAAGAAATAACATTTCCCACATGTCTACTTTACATCAGCACAATTTTGGAACCAAAATTTTTTTTTGTTAGGAAATTATAAGGGTTAAAAGTTGACCAGCGATTTCTCATTTTTACAGCAAAATTTACAAAGCTATTTTTTTTAGGGACCACCTCACATTTGAAGTCACTTTGAGGGGTCTATATGGCAGAAAATACCCAAAAGTGACACCATTCTAAAAACTGCACCCCTCAAGGTACTCAAAACCACATTCAAGAAGTTTATTAACCCTTCAGGTGCTTCACAGTAACTAAAGCAACGTGGAAGGAAAAAATGAATATTTTACTTTTTAGCCACAAAAATTATCTTTTACAAACTTTTTTTTTATTTTCACAAGGGTAAAAGGAGAAAATGGACAGATAAGGTTGTTATGCAATTTCTCCTGAGTACGCCAATACCCCATATGTGGGGGAAAACCACTGTTTGGGTACACGGCAGAGCTCGTAAGGGAAGGAGCGACGTTTGACTTTTTCAAACTAAAATTGGCTGGAATTTAGATTGGATGCCATGTCGCGTTTGGAGAGCCCCTGATGCGCCTAAACAGTGGAAACCCCCCACAAGTGACACCATTTTGGAAACTAGACCCCTAAGGTACTTATCTAGATCTGTTGTGAGCACTTTGAACCCTCAAGTGTTTCACAAAAGTTTATAAAGCCTGGGTGTGAAAAAAAAAAAATAATTTTTCCACAAAAATGATTTTTTAGTCCCAAATTTTTGAATTTTCCCAAGGAAATTGGACCCCAAAAGTTGTTGTCCAATTTGTCCTGAGTACGCTGATACCCCATATGTGGGGGGGGGGGAAACTGTTTGGGGCACGGCAGGGCTTGGAAAGGAAGTAGTAACGTTTTGGAATGCAGACGTTAATGGGGGTCATGTTCCGTTTGCAGTGCCCCAGATGAGCCTAAACAGTGGAAACCCCCCACAAGTGACCCCATTTTGGAAACTAGACCCCCTAAGGAACTTATCTAGATCTTTGGTGAGCACTTTGAACCCCCAAGTGCTTCACACAAGTTTATAATGCCCGGGCATGAAAATAAAAAATCCTATTTTTTTCCCACAAAAATTATCTTTTAGTCACTAATTTTTATTTTCCCAAGGGTAACAGGAGAAATTGGACCACATAAGTTGTTGTACAATTTGTCCTGAGTACGCTGATACCCCATATGTGGGGGGGAACCACTGTTTGGGTGCACGGCAGAGCTCGGAATGGAAGGAGCACCATTTGACTTTTTCCAACCAAAATTGGCTGGAATTGAGTTTGGATGCCATGTTGCATTTGGAGAGCCCCTGATGTGCCTAAACAGTGGAAACCCCCCACAAATGACCCCATTTGGGAAACTAGACCCCCTAAGGAACTTATCTAGATTTTTGATGAGCAATTTGAACCCCCAAGTGCTTCACACAAGTTTATAACGTAGAGCCGTAAAATTTAAAAATCATATTTTTTCCACAAAAATGATCTTTTCACCCCAATTTTTATTTTTCCAAGGGTAACAAGACTCCAAAAGTTATTGTGCAATTTGTCCTGAGTGCGCTGATACCCCATATGTGGGGGTAAACCACTGTTTGGGTGCATGGCAGAGTTTGGAAGGGAAGGAGCGCCGTCTGACTTTTTCAACGCAGAATTGGCTGGACGCCATGTCGTGTTTGGAGAGCTCCTGATCTGCCTAAACAGTGGAAACCCCCATAAATGACACCATTTTGGAAACTAGACCCCTCAAGGAACTTATCTAGATATGTGGTGAGAACTTTGAACCCCCAGGTGTTTCACTAAAGTTTATAACGTACAGCCGTAAAATAAAAAATCTTTTTTTTTTTTTTACAAAAATGATTTTTTCGCCCCCAATATTTTATTTTCACAAGGGTAACAGGAGAAATTGACCACAAAAGTTGTTGTCCAATTTGTCCTGAGTACGCTGATACCCAATATGTGGGAGAAAACTACTGTATGGGCGCACGTCAGGGCTCGGAAGGGAAGTAGTGACGTTTTGGATTGCAGACTTTGATGGAATGGTCTGGGTGCGTCATGTCACATTTGGAGAGCCCTGATGCGCCTAAACAGTGGAAACCCCCACAAGTGACCCCATTTGGAAAATAGACCCCACAAGGAACTTATCTAGGTGTGTGGTGAGCGCTATGAAGCCCCAAGTGCTTCACAGAAGTTTATAATGTACAGCCGTAAAAACAAAAAAATAATTTTTTTTGTACAAAAATGATATTTTCGCCCCCAGTTTTTTATTTTCCCAAGGGTAACAGAAGAAATAGGACAAATTGCACAATAACTCTTGGGGTCCAGAGTACGCTGATACCCCATATGTGGGGATAAACTACTGTTTGGACGCATGGCAGAGCTCAGAAGTGAAGGAGCACCGTTTGACTTTTTCAACGCAGAATTGGCTGGAATTGAGATCAGACGCCATGTCACATTTGGAGAGCCCCTGATGTGCCTAAACAGCGGAAACCCCCCAATTCTAACTCCAACCCTAACCCCAACACACCCCTAACCCTAGTCCCAACCCTAACCACAAACCTAACTCTAACACACCCCTAATCCCAACCCTAACCCTAATCCTAACTTTAGCGCCAACCCTAACCCTAACTTTAGCCGCAACCCTAACCCTAATGGGAAAATGGAAATAAATACATTTTTTTAATTTTATTATTTTTCCCTAACTAAGGGGGTGATAAAGGGGGTTTGATTTACTATTTATAGCGGGTTTTTATGATTGGCAGCTGTCACGCTAAAAGACGCTTTTTATTGCAAAAATAGTTTTTTGCATCGCCACATTTTGAGAGCTATAATTTTTGCATATTTTGGCCCACAGAGTCATGTGAGGTCTTATTTTTTGCGGTACGAGTTGACGTTTTTATTTGTACCATTTTTGAGCAGGTGACATTTTTTGATCGCTTTTTATTTCGATTTTTGGGAGGTTAGAATGAACAAAAATCAGCAATTCATGAATTTCTTTTGGGGGAGGCGTTTTTATTGTTCCGCGTGTGGTAAAATTGATAAAGCAGTTTTATTCTTCGGGTCAGTACGATTATGGCGATACCTCATTTATATCATTTTTTTATGTTTTGGCGCTTTTATAGAATAAAAACAATTTTATATAAAAAATAATTATTTTTGCATCGCTTTATTCTGCGAGCTATAACTTTTTTATTTTTTCGCTGATGATGGTGTATGGCGGCTCGGTTTTTGCGGGACAAGATGACGTTTTCAGCGGTACCATGTTTATTTATATCGGTCTTTTTGATCGCGCGTTATTCCACTTTTTGTTCGGCGGTATGATGATAAAGCATTGATTTTTTGCTTCGTTTTTTTTTTTTTTTTTTAAGGGGTTCACTAAAGGGGTTAACTAGTGGGACAGTTTTATAGGGGGGGTCGTTACGGACGCGGCGATACCAAATATGTGTACTTTTATTGTTTTGTTTTTTTTATTTACAGGAAGAAATGAATTTATTGGGGAATATTTTTTTTTTTTTTTTATTTATTTTGGATTTTTTTTTATAACATGTTTATTTTTATTTTTTTTAACTTTTTTACTTTGTCCCAGGGTGGGACATCACTGTATTTTATTAAATCGCTGGTGTGACAGTGTGCACAGCACACTGTCACACCAGCGATCGCTCGGCAGTCGCTGCAGGCTTCTCAGTGCCTGCTCTCAGCAGGCACTGAGGAAGCCGCCTCCCTCCAGGACCCCGGCGCCATCTTGGATCCGGGTCCTGGGAGGGAGGAAGCCCTCAGAACAGCGCGATCACATCGCGCTGGTCTGAGGGTCTCAGGGGGGCGCGCAGGGAGCCCCCACCCTGCGCGATCCTCCCCTGTGCCCCCAGTACACCGCGATCATGTTTGATCGCGGTGTGCTAGGGGTTAATGTGCCGGGAGCGGTCCGTGACCGCTCCTGACACACAGTCACGGGTGTCAGCTGTGATAATCAGCTGACACCCGGCGGCGCTAAGCTGCGCTCCCCTCAGGAGCGCAGCTGATCGCCTATGACGTACTATCCCGTCCATGGGCAGAATGGCACGGGTTTTATGGACGGGATAGTACGTCTAATGTCAGAGAGGGGTTAAGCACGGGGATGAATGGAAGACGGCGTTTAATACCCCAGAGGAAATGGCATTTTGAGTACCTAGTGATGCCCTTTGGGCTCACTAATGCTCCTTCTGTCTTCCAGTCCTTCATGAATGACATTTTCAGGGATTTTGTGGATAAATTTCTGATTGTTTATTTGGATGATATCTTGATTTTTTCCAATGACTGGGACTCTCATGTGAAACATGTTCGGACTGTGTTCCAGATTTTGAGAGAGGATGCTCTGTATGTGAAGGGATCAAAGTGTCTTTTTGGCGTACAGAGGATCTCATTTCTGGGATTCATTTTGTCTCCATCTGTTATTGAAATGGACCCGGTCAAGGTTCAGGCCATCTGTGATTGGGTCCAACCTACTTCATTAAAGGCTCTTCAGAGATTCTTGGGTTTTGCCAATTTTTATTGGTAATTTCTCTGTTATTGTTAAACCATTGACTGATTTGACCAAAAAGGGTTCTGATGTGGTGAATTGGCCTCCTGAGGCAGTCTCTGCGTTTCAGGAGCTTAAGCGGAGATTCACTTCTGCTCCTGTTCTACGGCAGCCTGATGTTTCTCTGCCATTTCAGGTGGAGGTTGATGCCTCTGAAATTGGGGCAGGTGCCGTTTTGTCCCAAAGAGATCCTGAGACCTCTAAAAGTAACCCTTGTGCTTTTTTCTCTCGATAATTTTCTCCAACTGAACGTAATTATGACGTGGGTAATCGGGAGTTATTGGCCATGAAGTGGGCTTTTGAAGAGTGGAGACATTGGCTGGAGGGAGCCAAACATCAGGTGGTGGTCCTTACTGACCATAAGAATCTGGTTTATCTGGAATCAGCCAAGCGACTTAATCCTATACAGGCCAGGTGGGTCTTGTTTTTCACACGTTTTAATTTTGTGGTTTCCTTTCTTCCTGGCACTAAGAATATTAAGGCGGATGCCCTCTCAAGGAGTTTCCTTGCGACTCTCCTGAGTTATCTGATCCTGCTGTTATTTTGAAAGAGGGTGTAGTTCTTTCCGCCATCTCACCCAATTTGAGACTGGCTCTGGAGGGGTGTCAGGAGGATAAACCCGAGGGCTGCCCTGTTGGGAATTTGTTTGTCCCAGACCAGTGGAAGAAGAGTGTGATGTCTGAGATTCATTGTTCCGCGTTGGCCGGTCATCCCGGAAATTTTGGTACCAGAGACTTGGTTAGTCGGTCCTTTTGGTGGCCTACTTTGTCTCGTGACGTCAGGGAGTTTGTCAGTCCTGTGGGACTTGCTCTCGCTCCAAGCCTTGCTCTCGCTCTAGTGGTTTGTTGATGCCATTGCCTGTGCCCAAGAGACCATGGACCCATATCTCTATGGATTTTATTTCCGACCTCCCTGTTTATCAGAGAATGACCGTTATCTGGGTGATTTGTGATAGGTTTTCCAAGATGATACATCTTGTGCCATTACCTAAGTTGCCTTCCTCCTCCGAATTGGTGCCTTTGTTCCTTCAGCACGTGGTTCGGTTACACGGCATTCCTGAGAACATTGTGTCTGACAGAGGAGTCCAGTTTGTTTCCAGATTTTGGAGGACTTTTTGTTCTAAACTTGGTGTTCAATTGTCTTTCTCCTCTGCTTTTCATCCTCAGACCAATGGACAAACTGAGAGAACAAACCAGACATTGGAGACTTATCTGAGATGCTTTGTGTCTGCTGATCAAGATGACTGGGTCTCTTTTTTGCCTTTGGCTGAGTTTGCTCTTAATAATAGGGCAAGCTCTGCCACTTTGATGTCTCCATTTTTCTGCAATTTTGGGTTTCACCCTCGATTTTCTTCGGGACAGACGGAGGCTTCTGTCTGTCCGGGTGTTGACTCTGTTGTGGAGCGTATGCAGCAGATTTAGGACCAGGTAGTGGAGAGGTTGTCCCTCTCTCAGGAGAAGGCCCAGCGGTTTGCCAACCGGCATAGGAATGATTGGCCTCGGTTTAAAGTGGGGGACTTGGTCTGGTTGTCCTCAAGAAATATCCCTATGAGAGTTGCATCTCCTAAGTTTAAGCCTAGGTTTATTGGACCTTATAAGATCATGGAGATTCTTAATCCTGTTTCCTTTCGTTTACTTCCAGGGACATTTAAGATCCATAACGTGTACCACAAGTCCTTATTGAAGAGGTTTGTCGAGCCAGTGGTTCCTATGGCTGCGCCCCCTGACCCTGTTTTGGTTGAGGGCAATCTGGAGTATGTGGTTGAGAAAATATTGGATTCTCGTTTTTCTAGACGGAAACTCCAGTATTTGGTTAAGTGGAGAGGTTATGGTCAGGAGGACAATTCTTGGGTGTTTGCTTCAGACATCCATGCTAGGAGACTGATCCGTGCGTATCACAGAGCTCATCCTGACCGACCTGGTTGCACAAATGAGGGTTCGGTGACCCCTCCTCAAGGGGGGGTACTGTTATGAATGTTTTAGAAATGAATTCTGAGCAGAAGCTCCCTCTGGTGGTTGCAAACAGTACTGAACCATTCAATGAGGATTGGCAATCAGGGATCACAGACTGGCTGGATATAAGGGAGGTTTCCCCCCATCATGGTTGCCGGTGATCAATTGTTCTTGTCTCAACATTGTTTCCTGGTTCACTTGGAAGCTTGCTGAGTCTTGCCTCTTCTCCTGCTCTCAGATAAGATATTTTCTGTTTTTTGTTTTTGTGCTTGCCATTTGTATATTTCTCTGCATTTCTGTGAGGTTGGCCAGGTTCCCCTCCCCGGGGGCTTGGTCTCCTCTCGGTTCCTCTGGAGCCATTGTTGTTTGTTCATTTGCCTTTTCCAGTTTTTTTTTTCTGTGGCTGCGGCTTAGTTTTGTTACACCAGAGAACTAATTTAGGTGGTAGAGGTCGTGTGAGCTCAGGTGTTTTTGCAATTAGTAGCGTTGGCTTTTTTTTAGGGTTTTTTTTGGATTGCAGTAAGTATCCTTCTTATCCTTTTCTGTCTAAGTCAGATTGGGCCCCAGCGTTTGCTCATACTATTTTCTGTCTGTGTCTGTATTTCCTCTTGTCTAACCGCCATTACATGTTTGGGGGCTTCCTATGTTCTTTGGGGATCTGCTCCGGGGCAGATAGCTTTCCTCTTTCTATCTTTAGGTGTAGTTAGCCTCTCAGGCTGTGACGAGGCGTCTAGGACCAACGTAGGAACGCTCCACGGCTGCCTTTAGTTGTGGTGGTTAGTCAGGGTACTGCAATCCAGTAGATTCCAACCTCTCTGGTGTATTGCCGTTTTTGCCTGCTCTCCTCAGCTACCAAAACATAACAGCTCTCCGCAGCGCTTCCTTCCTACAGCGGTCACATGGTACCGCTCATTAAAGTCATGAATATGTGCATATTCATGACTTTAATGAGCGGTGCCATGTGACTGCTGCAGGAAAGAGCCGGAGATCGTGGGAGAAGCAGGGGGGCTGCAGAGACCTCGCCGGCGGAGGGGTGAGTATGATCCGACACCCCCGCTCCCCCTCCCCCGCCGACCCCCGTATATGACCTGTGTATAAGCCGAGAGGGGGACTTTCAGCCCTAAAAAATGGGCTGAAAATCTCGGCTTATACACGAGTATATACTGTAAGTGCAATTACACAACTTTTTTTAATTATTTATTTTTTTTACCGTGATCAGTAGATGCTAAAACTGACCTGCCATTATAATTCTCCAGGTCATTACGAGTTCATAGACACCAAACATGTCTAGGTTAATTTTTATTTAAGTGGTGAAAAAAAATACCAAGTTTGTTTAAAAAAAAAAAATTGTCATATTCTGAGACTTGTAGGGTCTCCATTTTTCGTGATCTCGGGTTGGGTGAGGGCTTATTTTTTGCATGCCGAGCTAAATTTTTTTTAATGATCCCATTTTGGTGCAGATACAATCTTTTGATCGCCCGTTATTGCATTTTAATGCAGTGTTGCGGCGACCAAAAAAACATAATTGTGGCATTTTGTCTTTTTTTTATTCGCGATCACGTGAGTGGGGTCACCTATGGGCGGACTTCCGTCGTGATTGCCGAAATCACATGTTAAATGCTGCTGTCAGAGTTCAAAAATAGCTGACATGTGCCTGGAAAGATGTGGGCTCACCGCTGGAGCCCACATCAAAGGGGATGTTGTATGAGAGAATAATCGTGTGCACAACCAAGGAAGCGGTGACCGAGTAGGTTCCCACACCGTGACTAAATAGAAAAATAACTCGGTACTCAGCTTGAAGTATATTTTGCGTGGGGTGTTTTATTCACAGTAATAACAAAAGAAACGTTTCGGTCCTGCAACATGGACCTTCATCAGTCACTACATTAACAACCAAAAAGAAAAATATATTAAACATGCTAAAGAAACAGAAGTATATACATAAAGACTTGGTCAAATGGTAAAAAGAGGGAATTATAATACATCAAATGCTTGTGAGAAAAGGAGCAGCCATACAACAGAGATAAATCAGAGATATCCAAGTAAAAATAGAATATGGACATACCAGGTATTACTGAATGGGAGTAAATCCACAGTGGAGGAGAGGGGGAGGGAGATGGACCCAGCTGTTAAATGATGAGATAAATTTATGCATGCTGCTATAGAGATCACATAATATATATATAGATGAGGTGCCACATACCCCGTTGGTGATAATGGTGTGAGCAATGATAGACAATGAATGTCTCTATAACGCCAGTTACCTACAGACATATGACTAGTAATTATTTCATGTTCCAGGATGACTTTTTTCTACAGATACGTGGGACCGCGATGGGCTCAAACGTAGCACCCCCCCATGCTAATTGCTATATGGCCCATTTTGAGGTTACACTGATCTATACCAATTCCATATTCAAGGACAATGTTATTACTTGGAAGCGCTATATAGATGATGTCTTTTGCATATGGGGGGGCACGTTCGAGTCCCTAGCAACTTTTCACCAATTTTTAAACAACACTTGGCCCGGACTTAGCTTTACCATGTCTCATGACCACTCTAGGATCAATTTCCTAGACACAGTCGTCATCAAAGACACTAAGGGTTTCTTATCTACCGACCTATATGTCAAACCGACAGACCGCAACAGCCTACTCCATTTCAGTAGTTTCCACCCATCCGCCATGAAGAAGTCTATCCCGACATCCCAATTCCATCGTGTTAAAAAAATCGTCTCTGATCAGACTACCCAGGAGATTCGCCTTACTGAAATTAATTCCAAATTTAG
The DNA here is from genome assembly GCA_033576555.1 of Oophaga sylvatica. NCBI lineage: Eukaryota > Metazoa > Chordata > Amphibia > Anura > Dendrobatidae > Oophaga > Oophaga sylvatica. The sequence continues at coordinate 229,061,775 of JARQOD010000002.1, read as the reverse complement.
AGAGAGGGGTTATCCACAAAGGGTTCTGGACCACTCTAAATTTATAATACCTATACCAAACAAAACACGGAACAGGATTGCCTTTGTACACCACTACCACCCTATGCATATATATTACATAAGTCTATTCGACAACACTGGCCGCTCCTCCAGGCAGCACACCCGGACATTGAAGAATTTACGAAGCCATTCCTCCCGTGCTTTCGCCGTGCACCCAATCTGAGAGATTCGCTCATTAGAGCCGACCTAGGCCCAAAAAAATCCGGAAATATATATATATATTATATATATATATTATATTATATATATATATATATATATATATAATATTATAATATATATGTGATCTCTATAGCAGCATGATAAATTTATCTCATCATTTAACAGCTGGGTCCATCTCCCCCCCCCACCCCCCTCTCCTCCACTGTGGATTCACTCCCATTCAGTAGTACCTGGTATGACCATATTCTATTTTTACTTGGATATCTCTGATTTATCTCTGTTGTATGGCTGCTCCTTTTCTCACAAGCATTTGATGTATTATAATTCCCTCTTTTTACCATTTGACCAAGTCTTTATGTATATACTTCTGTTTCTTTAGCATGTTTAATATTTTTCTTTTTGGTTGTTAATGTAGTGACTGATGAAGGTCCATGTTGCAGGACCGAAACGTTTCTTTTGTTACTACTGTGAATAAAACAACCCACGCAAAATATACTTCAAGCTGAGTACGGAGTTATTTTTCTATCACATCAAAGGGGGAGACACGACATGCGCTGTACTAATATGGCGCATGTCGTGAAGGGGTTAAAGGAAAAAGAAATCCAAGCCTACAGAGCTCTGTGTGAAAAAAGTGATTCCCCCCTAAACCTCATAAATGGTTGGGCCATTTTTAGCAGCAACAACGGCAAACAAGAGTTTGCAATAACTTGCAATGAGTCTTTTACAACATTCTCGAGGAATTTTGGCCCACTTACATTTGCAGAATTGTAATTCAGCCACATTTGGAGATTTTCCGAGCCTGAACCGCCTTTTTAAGGTGATGTCACAGCATCTAAGGCTAGTTTCACACTAGCGTTTCACTGACCTGCGTCGGTCTGCGCATGGCCGCCGCTAAGCTCTGTCCCCGGCCGCGCCTCCTCCCGGCGGCTCTGCCTATGGGCGCATGACGCTGCATGCGGCCTGCGTACCCTATCTTTAGCATTGGGTGCGCAGGTATGTGTTTGCCGGCGCATGCGTCCTTTTGACGGTGCGCCGACCTGCGCCATACACACCATGTTGCATTTTGGTGCACTCGGCGAACCGCCTAAAGGACGCATGCGCCGGCAAACATATACCTGCGCACGGCCTGCGTACCCAAAGCTAAAGATAGGGTACGTAGGTCGCATGCAGCGTCATGCGCCCATAGGCGGAGCTTGGCGGCTGTGCGCAAACTGACGCAGGTTAGTGAAACGCTAGTGTGAAACTAGCCTTAATCAGTCAGCACTTTGACACTCCGAAGTCTTAATTTTGTTTTTCTTAAACTATTCAGAGGTGGACTTGCTGGTGTGTTTTGGATCACTGTCCTGCTGCATAACCTAAGTGCGCTTCAGCTTGAGGTCACGAACAGATGGCCAGACATTATCTTTCAGGATTTTTTGGTAGATGGCAGAATTTATGGTTCCATTTACTACAGCATGTCTTCAAGGTCCTGAAGCCGCAAAACAGCTCTAGCCCATCACATTACCACCACCATATTTTACTGTTAGTAAGATGTTCCTTTTCTGAAATGCTGTTACTTCTACGCAAGATATAATGGGACATCACCTTCCAAAAACTCAACTTTTGTCTCATCAGACCAGAGTATTTCCAAAACATCTTGGGGATCATCAAGGTGTTTTCTGGCAAAACTGAGATGAGCTTTTATGTTCTTATTGCTCAGCAGTGGTTTTTGTTTTGGAACTCTGCCATGCAGGCTGTTTTTATCCAGTCTTTCTTATGGTGGAGTCATGAACACTGACCTTAACTGAGATAAGTGAGGCCTGCAGTTCTTGGGATGTTGTTGTGGGGTCTTTTGTGACCTCCTGGATGAGTTGGTGGTGCTTTGGGGTAATTTTTGTTGGCTGGCCACTCCAGGGAAGGTTCAACACTGTTGCATGTTTTCACCATTTGTGGATAATGGCTCTCACTGTGCTTCACTGGAGTACTAAACTTGAGAAGTGGTTTTTATAACCTTTTCCAGACCGATGGATCTCAATTACTTTGTTTCTCATTGGTTCCAGAATTTCTTTGGATTGTGGCATGTCTACTTCACTTTCAGGCAGGTCCTATTTAAGTGATTTCTTGATTGAGAACAGATATGGCAGTATTTAGGCCTTTTGTGGCTAGGGAATTTGAACTCTGCTTCCTAAAGATGGGATAAACCACAGTTACTTTTATGTTTTAATGCGTGGTGGGGCAGGGCAATTGCTTTTTCACACAAGGCCCTGTAGGTTTGGATTTCTTTTTCTCTTCATTTAAAAATTGCATTTTTGTGATACTTGTGTTATCTTTGTCTAATATTTTAAATTTCTTTGATCTGAAACATTTAAGTGTGACAAACATACAAAAGAATAGGAAATCAGGAAGGGGTCAAACACTTTTTCTCACAACTGTACAACTTTTTATTCAACCCATAAGGTAAACAGAATAAGTATAAAAATAAATTAGAATGCCAGAATTGCAGTTTTTTGGTCACCGTTCCTTCTGTATAAAATACAATAATAATAAATTAAATGTCATGTGGATCCCAAAATAAAATCAAGAAAAGCAACAGCTAACCATGCAAATAGCAAGCCCTTGAACCGCTCAATTGACAGAAAACTAAAAACTTTATCGATCTCCGAAAATGGCAACACAAATTTGTATGTATGTATATACTTTTTATTACAAAAATCAAATTGAAAATATATACATACATTGCTCAAAAAAATAATAGGAACACTAAAATACCACATCCTAGATATCTTTGTGTAAATATTCCACTTGTAAATCTTTATTCGTTACAAAGTAGAATGGTTGGAACAACTAAAATATGAAAATGATTAATGTATATCAAAATTAATATCTAATGGAGGTCTAGATTTGGAATGATACTCAAAATCAAAGTGGAAGATCATTTTTCCAGGCTGATCCAACTTCATTGGAAATGCCTCAAGACAAGGAAATGATGCTCAGTAGTGTGTGTGGTCTCACAATGTGTCTGAGGATCTCATCCAGTTACCTAATGTCAGTTAGGGCACCAGTGGCTAGCACATGGAGGACTGTGTAGCCCTCCAAAGAAATGCCTCCCAACACCATAACTGACCCACTGCCAAAACGGTCATGTTGGAGGATGTTTCAGGCAGCAGAATGTTCTCCACGTCTTTCACGTGCTCAGTGTGAACCTGCTCTCTTCTGTGAAGAACACGGCGCCAATGTTGAATCTGGCAATCTTCGTTTTCTCTGGCAAATACCGATAGCCCTTCATGGTGTTGGGCTGGAAGTACAAAATCCACTTGTGGTTGTCGGGCCCTCATACCACCCTCATGGAGCCTGTTTCTGACAGTTTGAGCGATGTTGGGGGCCTGCTGGAGATCATTTTGCAGGGCTCTGGCACTGCTCCTCCTGTTCCTCCTTGCACAAAGGAGAAGGTAGCGGTCCTGCTGTTGGCTTATAGTCCTTCTACGGCCTCTTCCATGTCTCCTGATATACTGGCCTGTCTCCTGGTATCTGCTCCATGCTCTGGACACTGTTCTGACAGACACAGCTACCCTTTTTGCCACAGCTCGCATTGATGTGACATCCTGAATGAGCCAGACTACCTGAGCAGAGCAACTTCTGTGGGTTGCTATTGTACCTCCAGGGTGAGAACAATGACAAAAATGCAAAAGTGACCAAAACACCCCTGCAGAACCACTCATTTTTATACGGGTAGCAGACCACAGGAAAAATTCAGTGCAATGTCAACATGAATAAAGCAGAAAAATACTTTATTGTTGCATATCAAAATAGAACGAGGTAAAAGGGAAAACAAGAGGGCTAAAATGTAACACACATAATCCGCATGAGCCCCGGCAGCAGAGAATAGCTGCAACATCCGGAAGAATAATGAATAATATAAGTAGCAGGCATAATATGAATACAGGCAGCAATGTGTTAACACATGTGCAGATTCTAACAAACATCTAGTCTACCCATAACGTAATGTACATTGTGCGATCCTATGATGATATATCAAATGCCAACGCTACAATGAAATCATCACAATACATACCGGGTGCTACAGCGTCTCCCGCCCACCCAGGGGCGATTTCATTGCAGCGTTGGCATTTGATATATCATCATAGATCAGCACAATGTACATTACGTTATGGGTAGACTAGATGTTGTGTTAGAATCTGCACATGCTGTTAACACATTGCTGCCTGTATTCATATATGCCTGCTACTTATATTATTCATTATTCTTCCGGATGTTGCAGCTATTCTCTGCTGCCTGGGCTCATGCGGATTATGTGTGTTACATTTTAGCCCTCTTGTTTTCCCTTTTACCTCGTTCTATTTTGATATGCAACAATAAAGTATTTTTCTGCTTTATTCATGTTGACATTGCACTGAATTTTTCCTGTGGTCTGCTATCTTTGATATTTTTCAGTGTGTCAGATATATTATCCTATAATGACTAGTGATATAATAATATGATATCTATATGTTATTTGTATGATGATTTATTACACTATCGTACGTTTTTTTCATGTATTCTCATTTTATACGGGGCTGTCTTGCAAATTGTCATAAATTTCTCCCTGTTGTATGTTACAATTTCTCTGCTTTTGTGCAAATGGATCACAGTCAGTGTTGCTTCATAACGGGACAGGTTGATTTCACAGGATGTGATTGACTTGGCATTACATTGTGTTTTGTTACCTTTATTCTTTTGAGCAGTGTGAGTGGGTGTGTGTGTTGTATATATTTATATGCATACATACACACACACTCAAATTGACGTAATGTACATCCAGATTGCAGAATTTCCCATAATTGGGTGCACAGTTACGTCTCCTGGATGGCAAAAGAAGTTGTACCCATTCCTTTCGCAGCAGGAGCCAGTTATTTTGTGCTGAAACTAGAATCACACCAATCTCAATACTTTAACTTCCGATGTCGCTGTAAATAGTGACAACCGCAAATGAGGCATTAGACAAAGGTAGAACGCTCCCTACATCAGACCATCAGCATCCCACAGCGCAATTGCGGGGGTGGAAACAGGTCAAAACAATGGCCGCCGTTTTTGCCATGTCACATAGCTAATCCATCTCGCCAGGAGGAGGGGCGATGGGCTAATTGTCAATCTGACAGGTTAGATAATGTACAGTGCAACATAGGTTTTACAGTGTATTATTGTGCGATCAAAAGATCGCATGTTCAAGTCCCCTTGTGGAACCAGTAAACATTGCAAAGAGAAGAGAAAACTGTTTTTTAGTGTTAAAAAACATATTTTATATCTTTTTTGCTTCTTAACAAATTTACTATAAATCATTTTCATACCATATGGTGAACGTCGTAAAAAAAAAATTATATACGGTATACATGTACAGTTGAAACCAGAAGTTTACATACACTATATAAAAGACACATACAGTGCCTACAAGTAGTATTCAACCCCCTGAGATTTAGCTGGTTGACACATGCGGAATTAACTTGGCATTGTGACATTTGTACTGTAGATCAGCCTGGAAGTGGGAAATGCACTGCAGCAAAAATTTTTGTTTTAATTTAAAAAAAAAAAAAAAAAAGTTAAAAGTTAATTCAGAGTGTCATTTATTATTCAACCCCTCAAAACCACAAGAATTCTGTTTGGTCCCCCTAAGTATTTAGAAGTATTTCAGGCACCAAGAATAATGAGCTTCAATGTGTGGATTAATGATCTCTTTTGCCAGCCTTTTCTGACTATTTAAGACCCTCCCCAAACTTGTGAACAGCACTCATACATGGTCAACATGGGAAAGACAAAGGAGCATTCCAAGGCCACAGAGACAAGATCGTGGAGGGTCACAAGGCTGGCAGGGGTACAAAACCCTTTCCAAGGAGTTGGCCCTACCTGTCTCCACTGTTGGGATCATCTCCGTAAGTGGAGGCCTATGGAACTAACTGTTAGCCTTCCACGGCCTGGACAGCTTTGAAAGTTTTCCCCCCGTGCCGAGGCCAGGCTTGTCCGAAGAGTCAAGGCTAACCCAAGGACAACAAGGAAGGAGCTCCAGGAAGATCTCATGGCAGTGGGGACATTGGTTTCAGTCAATACCATAAGTAACGTACTCCACCGCAATGGTTTTCTGTTCCAGACGAGCCCTTAAGGTACCTTTACTTTCAAAGCGTCATGTCAAGGCTCGTCTACAGTTTGCTCAAGATCACTTGGAGGACTCTGAGACAGACTGGTTCAAGGTTTCTATGGTCTGATGAGACCAAGATCGAGATCTTTGGTGCCAACCATAACACGTGACGTTTTGGGGACTGGATGGCACTGCATACGACCCCAAGAATACCATCCCTACAGTCAGCATGGTGGTGGCAGCATCATCTGTGGGGTGTTTCTCAGCCAAGGGGCTGGCCATTGGTCCGCATCCATGGGAGGATGGATAGCACGGCCTACCTGAAGATTTTGGCCAAGAACCTCCGCTCCTCCATCAAGGATCTTAAGATGGGTGTAATTTCATCTTCCAACAAGACAACGCCCAAAGCACCAGCCAAGAAAACCAGGCCTGGTTCAAGAGGGAAAAAGTCAAGGTGTTGGAGGGCCTAGTCAGTCTTGACCTTAACCCATGAAAACTGGGGGATTTAAGATTAAAGTCCACATGGAAACCCAAAGAACCTAGATAACTTGGAGAAGACTGCAAGGAGGAGTGGGCCAAGATAACTCCACAACCTGGCCGGCCTGATCAGGTTTTAAAAGACGTATTAGCTGTAATTGCAAAAAAAAGGGTTATTCCAGCAATATTAACCCCTTAACCCCAAGGGTGGTTGACGTTAAGACCGGGCCAATTTTTACAATTCGAACCACGCTCTTTATGAGGTAATACTCTGGAAGCTTCAACGGATCTTCGGATTCTGAGATTGTTTCTCGTGACAATTGTACTTCCGTTA
>JARQOD010000002.1:228959063-229054536 GCA_033576555.1 Oophaga sylvatica | reverse complement strand
AAGCTTGACCCCCTCACACCCACAGCGCAGGAGGTACTGTCACACGGAACGCTTCCGCTGCGATCACAATAGCGTCGCTTAACTTTGCGATCGTTTGTTTTTTGTGATCGTCTTTAATGTCGCTAGTAGCTGCCACAGTGGGCGATCTCATTGACGACGCATAAGTGGTTAGCGATCTCCTTAGCGACTTTGGCGGTCATTGCGATGTACAATTCAGCGCAATATGTTAGCGATCTCGTTGGCGTTCTTGTTTAGTGTGGCATACCTTTGAAACTCTGTCCTGCAGCTGTTACCTCATAAGAGGCACCTGGGGCTCGCACACCCTTTCATTATGCAAGGGTTGTGGGGAGTCTGCGACATTAACCCCTTCTTTGGTGGTTAACCCTTTATTGGGAGACAGCTGGGGTAGCTCTCTCTTTAAGAGCTTAACCCTTCAGCGTACATTTTGCCTTTGAAAACCACACTGTTCTAGTTGCTGACAGGTTTTTGACCTGCCATATACTGTGTGAGGGCATGTCGGATCAGGGTCCAGGAGGTGCGGACCGTCTCCCAGATCCGCTACAGGATCAGTCTCGCGTATCTGACACACAGACCTCGACGGCATCAAGCGCAGCGGTCGGAGGTGTCAGTGATGACAAAATGGAGGCCCTCACTCGTTCTATTAATGGCCTTTCTGACCTTCTAGGTTATTGGGTGTCAGCTAGATCCTCTCATGGTAGGAAGCGACACAGGCCGATGCCTTCTTCCCCACTTAGCGACTCGGAGATTTCGGGCATGGAGGGTTCCCCTTCAAGCTCGAATGGGGAGGTGTCCGATTCGGATAAGGAGGATCGGCACTCTGCCTCTCTTTTGAGCCGTACAGAGGCTTTTATTGGAGCCATGAGGGAGGCGTTAGTTACCGGAGGAGGTAACTAGACGTCCTGGTAAGTCGGCCCGGATGTTTCAGGAGTCGCATAGGTCGCGATCAGCCTTACCATCTCTGGACGAACTTAATGAGGCAGTGGAGAAGGAACGCCTGTGTCCAGATAAACGTTTTCAGGGGACACGGTTTTTTGAGACGCTATATCCGTGTACGACGGAGTTGATTGATAATTGGATTCCTTCTCCTGAAGTGGATGTCCCTTTATCCCAGCTTAGCAAATCCTCATTGCTTCCTGTTAAAGGGAAGGCGAGTCTGCAGGATCCGCTGGACAGAAAAACGGAGATGGCAGCGAAATCCATCTACGAGGCCGCGGGTCATGGATTCAGAGCAGTGCTAGGATCTCCATGTGTGCTTGTAAAGCTTCCCTGAGCTGGTTAGACCGTCTACGGACGGCGTGGCAAGATGGATCCCCACTATCCGAGGTAGAGGGGCTTTTCAAGTCATTGGAGGATGCAGCACGATATGGCAGTGATGCAGGTTTGGATACTGCCTCACTGCTGTCCAGGGCACAATCCTCGGCGATCACAGTCAGGAGAGCTCTGTGGCTTAGACAGTGGACCGGAGACGCGGTTTCCAAGCAAGGTTTGCTTTCTTTAGCTTACAAGGGTGGTCAGCTATTTGGATCTGACCTCACGGAGCTGATTGCCAAGGCAAAGGCAAAAGAAACGGCTTTACCGCAGCGAAGAGCTGTGTCTTCTGCGGCTGGCAGGCATAGTGCCGGTACTAGTCGGCGGTCCTTTCGGTCCAGGGGACGGTTCGGTCAGCCCTCTTGGGGATCGGGGCGTCCCTCTTTTTCGGGAAAAAAGAATGTTCAGAAATCCCGCACTTCCTGGAAACAGAGCTTCCGCCAAGACAAGCGGGAAGCTGACAAAAAGCCCGCTAAGGCGGACTGACGCCAGGGCCTCACTCGAGGGCTCTCGAGTGGGAGGTCGCCTGCTCCAATTCGAACCGATTTGGGCTTCCCGCGTGTCGGACGTCTGGGTGACGCGGGTTGTGTCGGCAGGCTATTTCATAGAGTTTCTTTCTCGACCCCCGGACAGTTTTTGCCAATCCCGCATTCCGTCAGAGCCCGAGCTATATGCCGCTCTACTGCGGGAGGTCGATTCCCTTCTACAGAAGGGTGTGGTGGTACCAGTTCCACCGGAGGACCGGGGAAGAGGGTTTTATTCCAACCTCTTTGTGGTCCCCAAGAAGGAGGACAAATTTCGCCCCGTTCTAGATCTCAAAAGATTGAATCTGCATGTCCTCTCCCGGAAATTCCGCATGGAGTTACTTCGCTCCGTTGTGGCGGCCTTGTCGCAGAACGATTTTTTGGTGTCAATCGACATTCGCGACGCTTATTTGCATGTCCCCATCGGAAGGGCCCACCAACGCTTCCTTCGTTTTGCCATAGGCCAGGACCATTACCAGTTTGTGGCTCTGCCATTCGGGTTGGCCTCAGCACCCAGAGTTTTTACAAAAATTCTGGCTCCTCTTATGGCGATTCTGCGAAGACAGGGGGTTACGATTCTTCCCTATCTGGACGACCTTTTGATTGTGGCGTCCTCAAAGGAGGAGGCGGTGACGGCTCGCAATCTATCCCTTCAGCTCCTGGAGGACTTCGGGTGGCTGGTCAATTAGGAGAAGTCGTCTCTGGAACCGTCGCAGTCAATCCTGTTTTTGGGAATGCATTTCGACACGATACGAGCAGTGGTGTCTCTGCCTCCAGACAAGCAAGCGAGTCTTCTTCGTCATGTACAGGTCATGAAGTCTGCGACAGCAATGTCCCTTCGAAGGTGTATGCGCCTTCTGGGTTTGATGGTGGCGTCAATGGAAGCAATTCCGTTTGCCCAATTTCATTCCAGGGCTCTCCAAATGTTCATCTTGAACCGTTGGGATCGATCACAGTTTTCACTGGATTGCAGTGTCATCATCTCCCACAGGGTGAGAGAGTCTCTAGAATGGTGGTTACGTCCGGAAGCGTTATCCCTGGGGAGTCCTTCCTTCCTCCGAGGTGGTCGATCATAACCACCGATGCCAGCCTCACGGGCTGGGGGGTGTCTGGAACGATCTCTGGATTCAGGGAGTATGGTCGTTGGAAGAATCTGTCCTGCCGATCAACATCCTGGAATTGAGGGCAGTTTTCCTTTGCCTCCAACACTGGACGGTCCCTTTAAGCGGTCTACCAGTCCGAGTGCAGACAGACAACGCGACGGCGGTCGCGTATATCAACCATCAAGGTGGGACGAGGAGCTTCAGGCTCATGATGTAAGTGTCTCGAATTCTGGTATGGGCCAGGCCAGAGTGCCAGACATCTCTGCGATTCACATTCCAGGAGTTCAGAATATCACAGCGGACTTCCTCAGTCGCGAAAAGATGGATCCCGGAGAATGGAGTCTTCACCCGAAAATTTTTGCACTGCTGTGCTCCCGTTGGGGAACTCCTCAAGTGGATTTGATGGCATCCAGGATCAATGCCAAGTTACCGACGTTCATGTCCAGGTACAAGGACTCGAACGCTGTGGCAGTGGATGCTCTGGTGGCTCCTTGGGACCAATTCGAGCTAATCTATGTGTTCCCGCCGATACCCTTACTTCCTCTGGTGTTGCGACGGATCAGACTGGAGAGAGTCCCGGCTATGGTGATAGCCCCAGATTGGCCGAGGAGGACGTGGTTCTCGACACTGGTGTCGCTTCTGGCAGCGCCTCCACTTCCTCTTCGCCCGGACCTGTTAACTCAGGGCCGTTCGTCACCCGGACCTGAAGTCTCTGCGTTTGACGGCGTGGCTCTTGAGACCGAAATCTTGACCCGTCAAGGTTTTTCAGCCGAGGTCATTGCCACTCTGCGAGCTGCCAGAGGTCCGGCTACTACTAGGATTTATCACAAGACTTGGGAAGCCTTCTTCTCGTGGTGTTCGGGTTCTTCTAGGAACCCGAGGATTTTTTCCATTCCCAATTTGTTGGCCTTTTTGCAGTACGGGCTGGACAAGGGTTTGGCAGTTAGCACTCTGAAAGGACAGGTTTCTGCTCTGTCCTTGCTGTTTCGGAAGACTATCGCTTCGCGTAGGGACGTACGTTCCTTTTTTCGCGGGGTAAACCGTCAATTTCCGCCGCGGAAGGCGCCTGTGTCTCCTTGGTGGCTCAATCTTGTCTTGGAGGCTCTTCAACATGGACCTTTTGAGCCTATGGACTCTGTTAATCTTTCCTTTCTCTCTTGGAAGGTTGCCTTCGTAGTGGCGGTCACTTCTTTGAGAAGGGTTTCTGAGTTGGCGGCTCTTTCTTGCTCGCCTCCTTTTCTGGAGTTTCTCCCAGATCGCGTAGTGCTTCGCACACGGGGCGACTTTCTACCTAAAGTGGTGTCAGTTTCATGTTAACCAGGATATTGTGTTGCCCTCGCTCTGTCCGGAGCCAAGGAATGCGAAGGAACGGGCCTTGCACACATTGGATTTGGTGCGGGCTTTGAAGTTCTATTTGTCTATTACTCAAAGTTTTCGGAAGTCAGATTCTCTGTTTGTGATTCCAGCAGGTCGTCGACGTGGGCAACGAGCTTCCAAGGATTCTATAGCTCGTTGGATTCGGTCGGCCATTTTAGAGGCTTACCGACTTAAGGGCGAACCTTTCCCGATTAAGATTCGAGCTCACTCCACAAGGGCTGTGGTTCATCGTGGGCTTTCCATCAAGGAACCTCGGCAGCTCAGCTCTGCCGGGCGGTGACCTGGCGCTCCGTCCACACATTTACAAAATTTTATAAGGTGGACGTCAGTGCTTCCGCTGATGCGGCCTTAGGACGTAGGGTCCTGCAGGCGGCTGTAGTTTAAAGTTCTTGTGAACTTGTAGTTAGAGCTAGATGCGCATTTATTTAGGTTGTTGGGTATCTGCCTTTTTTTTTTTTTTTTTTTTGCCCACCCTTATTTTTGGACTGCTTTGGGACGTCCCACTAGTAATGACTAGTGTGTCTCCCTTCCTTCATCTGCTGCTGAAACACGGATTTTGGTAAGAACTTACCTGTAAAATCCTTTTCAGCGAAGAAGGAAGGGAGACACACATCCCTCCCATGGCAGAAGTGTGTTGTTGTGTTTTCAGATGCGGCGTGACCCTTCTCTGATAGCGATTATCTGGGCTGAGGTCGGCGCGCTAAGGCTCTGTTCCAGCATCGCCAACTCATCGCAGTGGTCAGGTTCAGTGAGTAGTACCTGAGACTGTGTGGTTTTTCTGTTATATGCATAACCTGTCTCCTTGTTTTTCTCTCTGAAATCCTTCAGAAGGGGTTATGTTGCTCCGCTGGTGATATTTACTCTTCCTTAAGCTTGGGTACGACTGGAGAGCTGGAGTAGGAGGAGCCCTATATGCTGGAGGGGCCGGTCAACACTTTTTTAATCTGAGGTGTTTCTATCCTTTGTGGGCTCCGCCTATCCACTAGTAATGACTAGTGTGTCTCCCTTCCTTCTTCGCTGAAAAGGATTTTACAGGTAAGTTCTTACCAAAATCCGTGTTTTTGCAGGCTGATGCAGCAACATCCCCATTCTGCATTCTGTATAAGGGTATGTGTCCACTGTCCGGATATGCAGCACTTTGGACGCAGCGGATACCCGGTTCCGCCCAAAGCGCTGCCTCATTTTCTGTGCGCGGTGATTCCGCATGTGTTCATTGAACACATGCGGAATCACCGCAACTTATACATGGACTGTGTTATTTATCTTGTGTCTCCGCAAGATAAATAGACATGCTGCGGTCTAGAAAGACGCGCCGCATGTCCGGTTACGCAGGTATGCCACTTGTGTGTTTGTACGCATAGTGGAGATGGGATTTCATAAAATCCCCTCCAATATGCTGTAACATCTGGACGCTGCGGCTGTACGCAGCGTCCAATCCACAGCAAATCTTGAAGTAATCCGGCACGTGAAAACATACCCTAAACTGTCAGATCTGCACTGACAGAGAAAGTTGCTGATCATGCACTGCGCATGATCAGCAAGTTTCCTAGCTCTTGGGACCCGGATGTCGTCATGACGACATTGGGTCACCATGGCATCAATCGGGACCCTGCGGCATGAAAAGGGTCTGTCCGCCTTTTGCTATCTCCTAGACTGCTGCAATCTCGTTCGATCGCAGTATTTAGGGGGTTAAAGTGCTGGGAGTGGCGCGTGACCGCTCCTGGCACTAAGTGGCGGAGGTCAGCAGTGAGAATCAGCTGACACCCGGCGGTGATCGCCTGCGCACTACCTGTGTGTGCAGTCAATCGAAATGACGAAATAATCCGTCCCTGGTCAGATAGGCTCAGGGAGGTATTATTACCACAAATGTCAGAAAGTGGTTAATTTTTCTCTCTCCAAACTGGGTAAAAAAATATACAGAAAGATATGTGGGACGGGACCAACAAACTAGATTTTACATTTGCTGACTATATAGTGAATGTTAATTAAAACTGTGTGCTAATCTCTTCTTGTACCAGAGCCACTTGGCAGAGGCACACAGCTAAACGCCTCAGTGGGTGACAAAAATGTAAAAATAGAAATTAGGAAACATGCATTAAAAATGTAGATCTTTATATACTCAAACCATGAGCTTTCATACATTTGTGAAGGGCCTCCAATAAAAACCTTAAAGGGTATGCCACACTAAACAACATCGCTAACGGGATCGCTAAAAAACGTCACTATTTAGCGATCCCGTTAGCGATGTTGTTCAGTGCGGCAGCTGCCAGCGACGAGCTTCCTGCTGTGATCTCGCTCGTCGCTGGAATCGTTCCGGACCCTATTTTCTCGTCGGCGCTCCCGCTGGGTAAGTATATATCGCTAGTGTGGCACCTTTTCTTAGCGATTTAGCGGTACTTTTGTACCGCTAAAGTCGTTAAGAAGATCGCTAACGGCGATAGCGCCGTTAACTATATCGCTAAATGTGGCCGCACTTAGCGATATAGAAACAATCCCGCTAGCGATCTCATTAGTATGCGTCGTTATCGTGATCGCTAGCGGGATTGTTTAGTGTGGCAGTACCTTAAGTGATACAAGATGTCATCTTATCTCTTTTTACATAATTGTTAATGATATCCGCTAAATATGTATCTGTAACAATAAAAAATTTTTTAATGAGAATGTAATATGCATAAATAAAATTATTGTATATTGCAAAATGCTAGCAGAAGCCGTATCACGCCTACACAGAATGGAAGCATATGGTATGATGAGTGAAAATGGTACATCGTTGGCTTAGCTAATATTCTCTAAGCTTTGTCCTTCATTTGATGTAATTCAATTTTAGTTTTCTGGCAGCACAGTATTAGGGGATGACATTAAGATCAAATTACTGGGGAGCCATCTCTAAGCACCCTCAAAGATCAGCTGCGTGAAATGGCAGTGGTGCTTGTGCGAGCACTATAGCCTCTTGAATGCTTGCACCCCTTTATATATCTGCATTCAATCTACTTAATTGTCTTGTCCTATTAACGTAAATAGCAGATGATCTTACAAGGGTATTTCTAGACTTGAAAATTATCTCCTATATATTTAATGGGTGATAACTTCCTGATCTTTGAGAGGTCAACCACTGAAAACTAATAGTTCCAAAAACAGCTCTCTGCAGATCCTCATATTAATGGGAGTACTAGGGTGCATGCTTGACCTATGCATGCATTCATTCATTCACTCACTCACTATCTATGGAACTGCCAAGAAAAACCGGAGTATATTTTTTACTTGATGCTTTGACTTGCAGTGTTTTTGTATATAATTTTACTGCTTTTTATACGAGCTTTAAACGACCCTAAGAAAGCTGTTTTATAAATTTACATCTATAGTTTGGATGTGTTATAGTATGTCCAAACCCCAGGACTAACAGCTGATTCAATGCACATTTATAAATCATTGCCGAGGTCCCATTAAGACTGTAAAAGAGTACTGTATTTCTATCCTTAAAAGCAGACCTGGAAACCAGAGATCTACGAGCTGCACCATGCCCGCTCGCTCGCTGTCTCCATCTGCACTGTCTAACTGCTTTGGTGGAGGAGGGGCCTCTGGCCGCTTCCTCCACCAATCGCGTCAGATGCATACTGCGGAGAGTCAGTACACAGAAGACAGGAACAGAAGCAGAGCGCCGGGGAATGGGACCAAGGTGAGTATCTGGTGTTTTTTTTTTTTTTCATATCTATGGGATGTTTGGGTGAACATGGGGAGGCTATGGGGGTGTCAGGCTGCACATGGGGAGGCTATGGGGGTGTCAGGCTGCACATGGGGATGCTATGGGGGTGTCAGGCTGCACATGGGGATGCTATGGTGGTGTCATGCTGCACATGGGGATGCTATGGGGGTGACATGCAGCACATGGGGAGGCTATGGTGGTGTCATGATGCGCATTGGGATGCTATGGGGGTGACATGCAGCACATGGTGAGGCTATGGGGGTGACATATAGTACATGGGAAGGCTATGGGGGTGTCATGATGGGCATTGGGATGCCATGGGGGTGACATGCGGTATATGGGGAGACTGTGGGGGGAGTCATGCTGCACATGAGGAGGTTATGGGGGCCTCATGCATTATATGGAGAGGTTATGTGGGGCCTCATGCAGTATATGGAGAGGCTGTGTGGGGCCTCATGCAGTATATGGAGAGGCTGTGTGCAGGGTGGATTTGATTTAAATCAAACTGATTTAAATCACGATTTAAATCACTAGTCAGTAAGGTTTGATTTAAATCAGTGATTTAAATCAAAGTTTCTACCTAAACTAGTTCTTGCTACTTTAACATGCAAGTAGATGAAGATTTTTAGAATCACTTTTTATATTACTTTTTTCTCCCCAGTTTAATGGGTTAATCATTCATATTTGGACACCACTGTTCTGTTGTACTAAAGGTATGCCACACTAAACATATCGCTAACGGGATCGCTAAAAAACGTCACTATTTAGCGATCCTGTTAGCGATGTTGTTCAGTGCGGCAGCTTCCAGCGACGAGCTTCCTGCTGTGATCTCGCTCGTCGCTGGAATCGTTCCGGACCCTATTTTCTCGTCGGCGCTCCCGCTGGGTAAGTATCTAATCGCTGTGTGGCACCTTTCTTAGCGATTTAGCGGTACTTTTGTACCGCTAAAGTCGTTAAGAAGATCGCTAACGGCGATAGCGTCGTTAACTATATCGCTAAATGTGGCCGCATTTA
Source organism: Oophaga sylvatica (assembly GCA_033576555.1). Lineage (NCBI taxonomy): Eukaryota > Metazoa > Chordata > Amphibia > Anura > Dendrobatidae > Oophaga > Oophaga sylvatica. The sequence continues at coordinate 229,045,486 of JARQOD010000002.1, read as the reverse complement.
GCGATATAGAAACAATCCCGCTAGCGATCGCATTAGTATGCGTCGTTATTGTGATCGCTAGCGGGATTGTTTAGTGTGGCAGTACCTTAAGGAAGGAGAAAAATAATCCTGACCTTAATAACAATTTAAATAGATTTATTAAACTGAAACAATAACAACATTACAGCATAAGTTATTTGCTTAAACAAACATCCATGTTTGTTAACTAATTTGGCTAAACAAAATATATATATATTTTAAGAAACTTAGACTGTCAGCCCAGCCGACACATGAAAAACTTAAATACTACTGTCCCTGCTGTCCTCTGTAGCTCACTCGTCGTCATCTTCATCATCATCTTCTTCTTTGTTCCTATTCATAATCTGGAAAAGAAAAACAAGCTTTCCTGCTTTATTGGGCCCCAACCGATTTCTCAATTTAGAATGAATGAGTCCAAAGGAAGAGAATATTCTTTCAACGCCTGCAGAAGAAGCTACTGCTGTTAAAAGTGAAATCATTACTTGAACAGTCTCTAAATCCAAGCGCTTAAGTGACTTCCACCAGTTTACTGGTGTGACCTTCCTTAAAATATCTTCAGCAAACATATATTTCTTGAATGGTTCCCCCTTAGCTCTGAAGTTTATTATAGTTGGCATTAAAGATGGATGATTGCTGGATACCCATGTCATAGCTAACTCCTCTTCCTCAGCACTTAGGTTTTGACCCTGATATTGGATATTGACAATATTTGCCAAAAAATGAGCTGGAGTCAGTGCTTGTCCCATTCGTTTGTTTACTGCTTGTAATTTAATTCTGTCCATGTGTAGTTCTGTTTTTAAGTGTTCACTCAGTTCCTTCCAAATGTCAACAGCATCCACAATAAAACAGCTATTTTTCTGTATTTTGTTTAAAGCTTGAGAGATGGGTTTCAGGAAGCTCAGCATATGTTCAACATTTCTCTTAAGCCCAATGTTGAGGATTTTGGCCATGACAGTGCCATCTATTTTATCTCGATTTTCTTCACAAAGTGTCATCAGAATAGGCCAGTTTTTGATATACTGCTCAGAATAGTCCACCACAGAGTTCCATCTAACATCTTGTGGGAGCGTTAGCTTGGTTCCACCCATCCTTTTCAGAGCTGCTGCAGCAAAATGATTATTACGGAAGTATTTAGCAATTTCAACAACATTAGCCTTTATTTCTGGAACACTTTCACTTAAGTCTTTGGCTAAGAGGTGCAGCAAATGAGCACTGCAACCATATGTTATTAGCTTTGTATTCCCTCCCTGCTCTTCTAAATTTCTTCTCATCTTGGATACGTTTGCAGCATTGTCAGTGACCAAACTGCGTACTAGACATTTGAATTTTTGTTCACATGTTATAGCTTTTACTGCCACTTCTTGTAAGTATTCTGCTGTGTGTGCATTTCCTGACGTATCAGTTGTTTGTGCAAGGAAGACTTTACCTTCTTCTGTTGTTATACAAGCACATACAATAGGATCATTGTGGACATTACTACACCCATCAATACTTAGATTAACAATTTTACCCTCCAGAGCTGTTGCACATTGCTCCATTTCTCTGTCATACACTTGATCCAGCAGTTTCCCTGCAACATCAGCTCTGCTGGGTGGACTGTATCCTGGTCTCAGTGACTGAACCATATTAATGAAATGTGGGTTCTCAGTCAGACGGAAAGAAGAGTTCGTTGCATAAATAAACTGGGCAATTTTTTTCATCAATCAACTCTTTTTCTAATCTTCTAGTTCTTATCACAAACCTATCTATGGTGGTTCCAGGAGGTAAAGGTTTTTTCTTCCTTTTGGGTGATGGTGATATGTGGCTGTGGGTGTCTGATGATGATGCTGCTGCTAATGAAGCACTATCCTGGATGGATAACCCTGAAACTGTAGAACAGGATGATGGTGATCTTGGAGGTGGATAGTTTCCAGAATCCATGAATTCCCCTAAACAAAAAAAGTCAATGCTGTTATTTTATTGTTTATACAATTTCTGCTTATTGTACACAACACAGCACTGCCCCAAAAGGAATATTTGTTTTTCTTCATAACTGTACCAAATGACAGTAACATGCAGTAATAATAAGAAATATAATTTTTCTCACACATGACAGTTCAGTCTTTAGAAATAGGATTCAATAAAAATGTTTACCAACCTGAAGATCCTGCCTGTTCAGAAGTGTTTCTTTGGTCATCTTCATCACCGCACTTCTCATGATGTTGCCTCATTCGCGCCACCAGGCCTTGCATCTCTTTGTTGCATCGTTTGCATTTTGCACGCATGCCTGCCTTACCGATAGGCGAAGGAGCTTCATTAAAATATTCCCAAACTGGGTCTCTTTTACGGCCTGCTGCCATTATAAGGAAAGAATGTAATAAACCTCAGATCGTACACACAAACAGATCCAGACTTGTCTGTCTGTGGCTATGCTGCAGTATTGTGCTCAAAGTTTCACTTTCATTTTCTTGTCTGCTTGCCCTTCCTCCTCCTCACACTTAGATTCACATTCTTCTTGTGTTGTGCAGATCTATTCCACTCCAAACAATCAGAAACATATTGTCTAACTTCTTGGACTTGGCACTGAAGGGGTTGATTCTGTATTCATATAGGTTTGTAGAACAATAGGATTAAGGTCTTTTTCTCAACTCTGTTCATGTTGTAACATTTGTAACACCTCTGCGGAGTCAAATTCAGTTTTGAGAACTGCGTAAGTAAAGCGAGCGCCTGTGATAATATAGGAGAGAAACTGCCCACTAATCCTACAGAAACCTCTGGAAGAGCATGGCATTGTGAATGTTACACATATACAGCCTTTATTTTACTGAGTTAAACAACTCCGCTTTATCTCATGATGGAAGAACCTTTGGATGGTAAAATATTTTCCTCAAAAAGCCGTTTATTGAAAAAAATCCGATTTAAATCCAAAAAATCCGATTTAAATAAAAAAAAAAAAAAATCCGATTTTTTTTTTTTTATTTTTTTTATTTTTTAATTTTTAAAAATCATTGATTTTTATCCACCCTGGCTGTGTGGGTTTCATGCAGTATATGGGAGAGGCTGTGTGGGGCTCATGCTGTATATGGGGATGCTGTGTGGGGCTCATGCCACATATGGGGAGGCTGAGTGGGGGCTCTTGCAGTATATAAGGGGTTGTGGGGGAGCTCACACGATACACAGAAGGGACTGTACTCGGGTTCAAACGATATATAGGAGTGTCGGCATACTTAATTTTCCAGGACGTCCACCTGACAGCACTATGGAGGACGTCCTCTCCTCCTTACAGGGACAGGAAGCACACGAGAGGTTAAAAGGTCCCACTCCTCCCCCAATACCTCAGTGTTTTTCCTGTCCCTGCATGGAGGGACACACGAGATATTGCTGCGCAGCTTACTGGGCCCAAGGGGATCGTGCGGTTCGTCCAAATCCTTCCCCCTGTCAAGAGGTCCAGGGCCGATACTCCCTCCTTGGGAGTCCCTCTGCTCCAAAGACCGGGGCGGACGAGCTCCCGGGTAAGAGCCGCTCCTCCCGTTGGGAGGCTCTCGGCTCAGGCGTCTTCCTCCTGGTCCAGGGAGGAACGCCGTACAGGCCTCGTCTGAGAGCGGAACGTCACTTCCGGTGACGCAGGCGCAAAGAATCAGCGTGCGTTCTGGAATGGATCGCAGAAAGGCCGAAGAGCGTCACATTTGGAATCGCAGGTGCACCGCTAAGATTCAGGCGTTCTGGAACAAAACGCAAAAGGTAAAAGCGTCATGTTTTAGGTCGCAATCGTTGTGCATCCCAGGATGGAACGCGGCGCTGATGACGTCACTAAAAAGAGCGCTATACTAAGAGCGCATGTGTGGTGGCGTTTGAACTATTGGGCGCCATTCGGTGATTTAATCACAGGGAAAGAGTTGTAGCCACCATAGCAATCCTAAAGCAGCAAGGTGAATCTTTCTGCGGCAGGATATGGAGTCTGAAGGAGTATGCGGGGGTGAGTGCGCATAGCGCAAAAAAACGGCACCCTCACTATGTAAAATTCATTATCCAGACTCAGTCCTTAGTATACATATTGTTGTATTACTTAGGACAAGGAAACCTCAGCTTGCCTCGGTAGGCAGCGAGAAAATCAGGCAAGGCCTTGGTGAAATCTAATCGCTGTTCCACATGTCACAAGAGGCTTCCGGATGCGTATAAGAAATCGGTCTGTTGTTCTTGTACACCAACGGTCTTGGAGCAAGAAAGATCTTCATTATTATCTGACCTGAAGGTCCTGATTAAGGAGAAATGCAAGCGTCCTTATCTGCTAGTTCACAACAGCAGCCCACTAGTCAGGGTCCATGTCGCAAGAGACCTAGGTGGGAGTCGGAAGAGGTCCCGAAACCGGAATCAGAAGAGGAAGAAGATGAAGCCAGGGAAAGGCCAGGGTGGAAGATACGGAAGATCTTGTTCAGGCTGTAAGAAGTACAATGCATATGGAAGATGTTCCATGGCCTCAGTCCACACAGGATTTGATGTTTGGAGGTCTCACAGCTCAGATTCAGAAAGTTTTTCCTATAAGTGATCATATTAAAACCTTTTAATGGCTAACTGAAAAGATGGTAACAAATTGCAAGCTTTCGATGTAACCATCTTTTCAGTTAGCCATTAAAAGGTATCAACCACTGAGGACTCTCAAGTCTAAATATTTTTCTATCTACTGGCTAACACGGTACGAAGATACACATCTTTCACATATTAAAACCATGATTCTGAGTGAGTGGAAAGTCGCAGAGCGGAGGTTGGTAATGTCACGTGACTTTAAGAGTCGTCTTCCATTCGATTCTGAGGACTCAAAACTTTGGGAGAGATTCCAAAAGTGGATATGCCAATTGCAAAAGTGGCGAAAAAGACTTTGATTCCTTTTGAGGACTCTTCAAGTCTTAAAGATCCCATGGACCGGAAAGCGGACATCCTTCTTAAACGGGCCTGGGAATCTTCGGCGGCTTTAACAAGGACCAATATTGCGGCTACTTCGGTAGCAAGGTCTATGGTTTTTTTGGATGGGTCAGCTGGAGGAACAACTAACCAACAAGACCCCTAGAGCTGAAATATTACAGTCGCTTCCTCTTATCAAATCAGCGACGGCTTTTCTGGCAGATACCTCAGCTGAGTCGGTTAGGTTTTCTGCCAGAAATAGCTCTCTGTCTAATGCAGTCCGTAGAGCTATCTGGTTAAAATCCTGGTCAGGGGATAATGCCTCTAAAAATAAACTATGTTCCTTACCCTTTGCAGGTTCAAAGGTATTGGGCCAGGCGCTAGATGATATCCTAGAGGCGTCAGATAGCAAAAAAGGGTTCCCAGAGGAAAAACCCAAAAAATTTCAGTCCTTTCGGAAGAAACCAGCTTTCCTTAGACAACCTTTTCAGCTGCAGATGAAGGAAGAGAGCCACAGTATTCATTACTGATGGTAGGCGGAGCCCCAGATCAGGATGTTACCTCAGATCAAAAGAGTGATGACTGGCTGGCCCCTCCAGCTCGGGCTCCTCCTACTCAGCTCCAGTCTAAGATTTGAGGTCCAGAGGATGGTCGCTGCTAATGCAGCTCCTCAGAAGATTTTATTATTTTAATATTCGGACAGGAGACTTGGATCACTAGTTGGTCTAGAGGTCTCAGGGGTATCAGCGCTGCTGTACCCCAACCTCTCCCTTGGCGGATCTGTATTTACTCAAAGTCCCTGCAGAATCCTTGCCGGCCCTGGGGGATGAGGAGAGCTTCTCTGGCGGGAACGCAAACCACACGTGCGGTCACTGCGTTCTTCGCCCTGGGGGGAAGCATGGGCACTGCGCCAGAAACCCCTGAGGGTCCCTGTGGCGCCTTGGCTGGTGAGTACTCCACACAAATTTTAATAATAATTATGTGTGAGTGCTTTAGCGTCTGAATGAGCAGCGCTATTACTAATGTCAGTATGCTTCAGCGCTGCTGTGACAGCGTTACTACATGTATGTCAGTATGCTTTAGCGCTGCTGTGACAGCGCTACTACATGTAATGTCAGTATGCTTCAGCGCTGCTGTGACAGCGCTACTACATGTAATGTCAGTATGCTTCAGCGCTGCTGTGACAGCGCTACTACATGTAATGTCAGTATGCTTCAGCGCTGCTGTGACAGCGCTACTACATGTAATGTCAGTATGCTTCAGCGCTGCTGTGACAGCGCTACTACATGTAATGTCAGTATGCTTCAGCGCTGCTGTGACAGCGCTGTTACAAGAAGATGTGGTGATTTTTTGTCCGCAGGCAGATAGCTGCAGGACAGAGAGGGAGCAGGAGCGGGGAGAGTTCGCGCTCATTATTTGAGCTAGCAGGGGGCGTGGCCTATCTAGGATACGGCATCTCTGCTGGCCAAAGCGCAAGCTTCAGCGGTCACAGTCAGAAGAGCTTTATGGCTCAGACAGTGGGCCGGGGACGCAGTTTCCAAACAAGGGTTGTTGGCCTTACCTTACAAGGGTGGCCATCTTTTTGGATCCGACCTCACAGAGCTGATTTCCAAGGCTAAGGCGAAGGAATCAGCATTACCACAGCGAAGGGCCATGGCCTCGGTGTCCAGTAAGCCTGGTGTTTATAGTGGTCGGCGGTCCTTTCGGGGCCGAGGACGATCTAGTCACTCCTCGTGGGGATCGGGTCGTCCTTCTTTCTCAGGAAAGAAATCCTCTCAGAAAACTCGTACTCCCTGGAAGCAGAGTTTCCGCCAGAACAAGCGGGAACTTGACAAGAAACCCGCAAAGTCGGATTGACGCCAGGGGTCCACTCGAGGATTCTCGAGTGGGGGGTCGCCTGCTTCTTTTCAAGGAGACTTGGATGGCTCGCGTTCCAGATTCCTGGGTAACGCGGATAGTGTCGGCAGGCTATTTCATAGAGTTTGCTTCTCAACCCCCAAATGTTTTTTGTCAATCTCGCGTTCCGTCGGAACCCGAGCTTGTTGTCGCTCTACAGCGAGAGGTCGAATCGCTACTACAAAAGGGTGTAGTGATACCGGTTCCGTCAGAGGACCGAGGGAAAGGTTTTTATTCCAACCTTTTTATAGTTCCCAAAAAGGAGAACAAATTTCGCCCGATTCTGGATCTCAAGCGATTAAACCGGCATGTCCATGCCCGGAAATTTCGCATGGAGTCGCTTCGTTCCGTTGTGGCAGCTCTGTCACAGAACGATTTTCTGGTGTCAATCGACATTCGCGACGCCTATTTGCATATTCCCATCGGAAAGGCTCATCAGCGCTTTCTTCGATTTGCCATAGGTCAGAATCATTACCAGTTCGTGGCTCTGCCGTTCGGCTTAGCCTCAGCGCCAAGGGTCTTTACAAAAATTCTGGCGCCCCTCATGGCACTCCTTCGAAGACAGGGGATTACGATTCTCCCTTATCTGGACGATCTTTTGATCGTGGCTTCCTCGGAGGAGGAGGCGTTGACGGCTCGGGATTTGTCTCTTCAGTTTCTGAAAGACTTCGGTTGGCTGGTCAATTGGGAGAAGTCGTCCCTGGAACCATCGAGGACAATTCTCTTTTTGGGAATGCATCTCGACACGTTTCGGTCGGTAGTTTCCCTACCACCAGACAAACAGTCATGTCTTCTTCGACATGTACAGATTATGACATCCTCAACGGCAATGTCCCTACGGAAGTGTATGCGTCTTCTGGGACTGATGGTGGCGTCCATGGAGGCAATTCCTTTTGCCCAGTTCCACTCCAGGACTCTTCAAAGGTTCATCTTGAGTCGATGGAATCAGTCGCAATCGCTGGATTGCAGTGTCACCATTTCTCGCGCGGTGCGGGATTCTCTAGAATGGTGGTTACGTCCAGGGGCATTCTCCCTGGGGAAGTCTTTCCTCCCTCTGAAGTGGTCAGTCATAACCACCGATGCCAGCCTGACGGGCTGGGGGGGTGTTTGGAACAATCTCTGGATTCAGGGGGTATGGTCACCGGAAGAGTCTGTGCTTCCGATCAACATCCTGGAATTGAGGGCGATTTTCCTTTGCCTCCAACATTGGACGGTCCCTTTGAGCGGTCTGCCAGTCCGTGTGCAGACAGACAATGCGACGGCTGTCGCGTATATCAATCACCAAGGTGGGACAAGGAGTTCCAGACTCATGGTAGAGGTGTCCCGAATTCTGATTTGGGCAGAGGCCAATGTACCAGCCATTTCGGCGATTCACATTCCAGGGGTTCAGAATATTACAGCGGACTTTCTCAGTCGCAGAAGGATGGATCCCGGGGAATGGAGCCTCCACCCGGAAGTCTTTGCACTACTGTGCTCTCGCTGGGGAACCCCCCAAGTGGATTTGATGGCATCCAGGTCCAATGCCAAGTTACCGACATTCATGTCCAGGTACAAGGACCCGAAGGCGGTGGCGGTGGATGCTCTAGTGGCTCAGTGGGATCAGTTCGAGCTGATCTATGTATTCCCGCCGATATCCTTACTTCCTCTAGTGCTGCGTCGGATCAGACTAGAGAGAATTCCAGCTATTCTGATAGCTCCAGACTGGCCAAGAAGGGTGTGGTTCTCGACAATAATGTCGCTGTTGGCGGCACCTCCGTTTCCACTCCCTCTTCAACCGGACTTGTTGACTCAGGGGCCCGTTTGTCATCCGGACTTGATGTCCCTGCGTTTGACGGCGTGGCTCTTGAGACCGAAATCTTGACCCGTAGAGGTTTTTCAGCCGAGGTCATTGCTACCCTTCGTGCTGCAAGATGTCCGGCTACTTCTAGGATTTACCACAAAATTTGGGAAACCTTCTTTTCGTGGTGTTTGGGGTCTTCTCGGAACCCGAGAAAATTTTCCATTCCCAACCTGTTGGCTTTTCTGCAGCATGGGCTAGACAAGGGTTTGGCAGTTAGCACTCTGAAAGGTCAGATTTCTGCTCTGTCCTTATTGTTCCGGAGAACCATTGCTTCGAATAGAGACGTGCTCTCCTTTTTCCGAGGTATCTCTCGTAAGTTTCCGCCGCGGAAGGCACCCGTGTCTCCTTGGCGGCTCAACCTTGTTTTGGAGGCTCTTCAGCATAAACCTTTTGAACCTATGGTTTCTGCTAGCCTTTCTTTACTTTCTTGGAAGGTGGCTTTCCTTGTTGCAGTCACTTCCTTGAGGAGAGTTTCTGAATTGGCAGCTCTTTCTTGTTCGCCTCCTTTTCTGGAGTTTTTTCCGGATCGTGTAGTGCTTCGCACTCGGGGTGATTTTTTGCCTAAAGTGGTGTCACAATTTCATGTTAACCAGGATATTGTGTTGCCTTCACTCTGTCCGGATCCGAAGAATACGAAAGAGCGAGATTTACACACATTGGATTTAGTGCGGGCCTTGAAGTTTTATCTATCTATTACTCAAGGTTTTCGTAAGACGGACTCCCTGTTTGTGGTTCCGGCAGGTCGTCGGCGTGGTCAACGAGCTTCCAAGGGTTCTATAGCTCGTTGGATCCGGTCAGCTATTTTGGAAGCTTACCGTCTTCGGGGTGAATCTTGCCCGATTAAGATTCGAGCCCATTCCACGAGAGCTGTGGCTTCATCGTGGGCTTTTCATCAAGGTGCTTCGGCAGTGCAGCTTTGCCGAGCGGCGACTTGGCGCTCTGTCCACACGTTTACAAGGTTTTATAAAGTGGACGTCAGTGCTTCCGCTGATGCAGCCCTCGGACGTAGGGTCCTGCAGGCAGCTGTAGTTTAAAGTTCTGGATGAACTTGTGTTTAGCGCTGGTTGCGCTTTGTTATTAAGGTTGTTGGGTTTCTGCCTTTTGTTGGTTTTTTCCCACCTTATTTTTGAACTGCTTTGGGACGTCCCATCAGTAATGAATACTGTGGCTCTCTTCCTTCATCTGCAGCTGAAACACGGATTTTGGTAAAGACTTACCTGTAAAATCCTTTTCAGCGAAGGAAGGAAGAGAGACACAGCACCCTCCCACGGCAGAAGTGTGTTGATGTTTTCAGATGCAGCGCGACCCTTATCTGATAGCGATTATCTGGGCTGAGGTCAGCGCGCTAAGGCTCTGTTCCAGCATCGCCAGCTCATCGCAGTAGTCAGGTTCCGTGAGTAGTACCTGGAACTCTGTGGTTTTTGGCTTTCTTTGCATGCATAACCTGTATCCTTGTGTTTTTTCTCTGAAGTTCCTTCAGAAGGGGTTATGTTGCTCCGCTGGTGATCTTGGCTCTTTTCCTAAAAGCTTTGGTACGACTGGAGCTGAGTAGGAGGAGCCCGAGCTGGAGGGGCCAGCCAGTCATCACTCTTTTGATCTGAGGTAACATCCTGATCTGGGGCTCCGCCTACCATCAGTAATGAATACTGTGTCTCTCTTCCTTCCTTCGCTGAAAAGGATTTTACAGGTAAGTCTTTACCAAAATCCGTGTTTTACAAAGACACAGGAAGAGCTAGTAGAGGATCATATAAAGGTTCATACACCCAAAACAGAAGAAATAAGAGTTCATTGTTCGGGTCTTCATCAAGATCTAGAAAACAATGACGCCAGGCACATAGGGGGCAGACTCCTGTTCTCTGCAGAGAACTGGAAACAGGAACGAGTGGGTCTTACAAACCATAAGAGAAGGCTACAGAATAGAGCTGACATCCTATCCGCCCCAAAGATACATATCTACCACAGCGGTCCAGGCAAATTCAGAGATATTTCAAGATCTTCAGGTCTAATCTCTTCCCAGGTTATAGTGCCAGTTCCAGAATTAGAAGAAAAGATGGGACATTATTCCTCTCTTTTCCCAATAATGTAACCATCAGGCGAGTCGCGGACAATTCTAAATCTCAAACCATTGAACGAGTTGTTCGGTACAAAAGATTCAGAATGGAGTCTATAAGGTCGGCAATTCCACTAATAGACAAAAACTCGGTAATGTGTACCCTAGACTTAAAAAGTGCGTACTATCAGGTCACGATTTATCCAATCTCGCAGGGTAAGCCTACTGGACTGTACCCACCACTTCCAGTTCCAAGGCCTTCCGTTCAGGCTGGCTTCTGCTCCCAGAGTATTTACGAAGCTAATATCAGAAGTCGTAGCCTATCTGAGAAACCAAGGAATTATTGTAATACCGTACTTAGACGACTTTTTGTTAGTGGCTCGAACAGCGGAAGTCCTAAATCATCACACAGAATGAACAGTGTCGGTGCTGGAATATCTCGTTTGGGTGGTGAATCGAGAAAAATCTCATTTAATACCCAGTTCAAGAAAAGTATTTCTAGGGGTATTACTGGATTCCAGATCCAGGACAGCATTCTTACCAGAAGTCAAGCAACAATCGTTAAAAAAGAAGGTTGCAGAGATGGTAGAGAGCAGAGTTACCATAAGAAGAGCTATGCAGGTTCTGGGAGTGATGTCATCTTGCATTCCATGCGTCAGATGGGCACAGGCTCATTCAAGACCCCTACAAAAAGAAGTTCTATTTCTATGGGATCGTCATCAGGCATCCCTAGACAAGAAGATCCATCTTTCTGCAAAAGTGAAGAGATATTTAAGTTGGTGGATGCAAAGCAGAAATCTCAGAATAGGAGTTCTTTGGATTCCATCTCCAGTCATAATAATAACCACAGACGCAAGCGCTTGGGCCCATTTAGAAGGGAAGATTCTCCAGGGAAAATGGCCAGAAAAAATCAGACGAATGTCGTCAAACTATCGAGAGCTGTATGCTATTTGGGAGTCGTTAAGAAGAAAACCAAAACCGTTTAAAAAAAAACAAAAAAAAAAAACGTTAAAATCCGGTCAGACAATAGGACAGCAGTAGCCTTCATAAAACATCAGGGAAGCTCTCGATACAGATCTCTGCAGGATCTAGCAGAGAAGATTCTCATATGGGCAGAACAAACGGTCTTTTCTATAACCGCAGTACACCTGGAAGGTTTGCAGAACTTAGTAGCAGACTATCTAAGCAGACAAGAAGATCTACCCGACCGAGTGGGAGCTGAACCAGGAGGTCTTCCACTTACTATGCCAACGATGGGGAACGCCTCAGATAGATCTCTTTGCTACAAGAAAAAATTTGAAGCTACCAAGGTTTTATTCACTGAACCCAGTGGATAATCCAGAAGGTGTAGATGCCTTGAGTCAGAGGTGGAACGAACCTCTAAATTATGCATTCCCACCAATAGCACTGATACCAGCGGTCCTAAGGAAGATAAGAGAAGACGGAGCGAGAGTCGTACTAATAGTTCCGTTCTGGCCAAGGAGGAGCTGGTTTCCACTTCTAGGCGGCATGACCACAAAAAAACCAATCGAGCTTTCCCGGTGGAAGGACATAGTTCACCAGGGACCAGTTCTTCACCAGGACCCAGAAAGATTGCACCTGTCAGCCTGGATCCTGAACGGGACATTTTAAAAGCTCGTGGTCTATCAGATCAAGTTATAACAACGATTCAGGCCAGCAGAAAACCTGTAACGTCGGCAATATATTATAAGATCTGGAAGAAGTTCTGTCTGGAAGGTGGCAGGTCTGATGCCGTAGCTGGAGTCCCGGATGTTCCTCGAGTTCTGGATTTCCTCCAGAAAGGATTTAATATGGGTCTTAGACCTAGTACACTTAAAGTTCAAATCTCGGCATTAAGTACTTACATGGATTATCCATTAGCCTCCCATCCTTGGGTAGTTAGATTGTCAAAGCAATCCAGAGATTGCGGCCCACTATAAGACAGTTGTCTCCCCCCTGGGACTTAAATCTAGTTTTGGCGGCTCTTTGTAAAAATCCTTTCACACCAAACAGGGAGTTTCCTGTTTCACTCTTATCGATGAAAACAGCGTTTTTGGTAGCAATCACCACAGCCAAAAGAGTAGGGAAATTCAAGCACTTTCCATTAAAGACCCATATGTGCAGATCAGAGAGGATCACATAATATTAAAACTTGACACTGCTTTCTTGCCCAAGGTAGCTTCCTGGCAAAATCGCAATCAAGAAATCATACTCCCGTCTTTTTGTGAAAAACCATTATACATAAAAGAACAAGCTTTACACTCCCTTGACGTTAGACAGGCACTGATTGATTACTTGGAGGCCACTAAGCTCTGGAGGAAAGACCCTAATTTGTTTATTTTGTTTGGAGGTAAAAATAGGGGTAAAAAAGCTTCCAAAGCATCCATTGCAAGATGGATTACCACTATAATCTCAAAAACTTACACATCTGAGGGTGTAGTTTGTCCTATAAAGATAAGAGCCCATTCTACCAGAGCATTGTCAGCATCATGGGCTGAAAGAGCAGGAGCATTATTAGAACAAATTTGTAAGGCAGCCTCTTGGGCTCAGGTAAATACCTTTTGCAAGCACTACAAACTAGATGTGCTAGCAGGACAACATACGGCATATGGTAGGAAAGTATTACAGGCCGTAGTCCCACCCTAGGAGGGTTTCTTTGGTACTCTCCATAGTGCTGTCAGGGGGACGTCCTGGAAAATGGGTATTCTGGAAACCGAATTATCGGTAGGTATGAGTCCATCCTGACAGCACGGTTAGTTCCCTCCCTTGTCTATCTTGTTATATATGCTAATTCATATGATGTAATATGTTTAAGTAAATTAAAGTGTTATCACTGGCATTAATCCATGGTATGGTACTTGTCAAATCACTGAGGTATTGGGAGAGGAGTGGGACCTTTTAACCTCTCGTGTGCTTCCTGTCCCTGTAAGGAGGAGGAGGACGTCCTCCATAGTGCTGTCAGGATGGACTCCTGGAAACCGAATTATCGGTAGGTATAATACCCATTTTGCTCAATATTAAGTGATATATTATTATATTATTATTAATTGTATCAATATTAATATTGAGTAGAATTAATTTTGGCCTATTGGTTCGGCCTTTCACAACAGCCCTTCGGGGAAATTAATTGCCCACACCTGCTTTAAAGTGATGTCTTGGCAATATGCTATGTCAACACTTCTTGATTGTTGTGGGTCTGGCCTTTGGGATTCCTGCCAATCCTCCTTGCCTTCTTTCTATTGTATGTTTTTTTTGCTTAAGTGGGTAGTCAGGGCACTGCTGTGCAGGGTAAACTTAGGGTAATCAGAGCTGCACCAGTTCTGTGGCACTTTTTACCCTGGTCAACCACTGTGGAATGAAAGGAAAGAAGAACTAAACCAGTGCTGAGAACATTCATTATCTGAATTGGTGGTTAACTTGCCCCAGATGTCTTACCCTCACCATTCATAAAGTGCATATTTTCATGCATATCTTGGTGATATACCATTTACTTTAGAAAATGGGAATTTTAAGTGAATGGGTTTGAGATCAAGATGAGCAACAGTACCAGGCACAGTGGTACGCCTACATTTCTACATCTGGTGCACTACAGCTTATTTGATGGGTATTTTTATGAGTCCCATGACCCCCTTTGATTTTCTGCCTAGAATGGTTTTGGGGGTCAAAAAATCATCAATCACACTGGTATGAAAACCTAGAAAGTCCCAAATAATCAATCACACTGGTATGAAAGCCTAGAAAGTCCCTTTTTAGATTATTCTATATAGGAAGGAGTTACCCAGAGTTTAGCAGGTTTTTTTTATCTGTGCAGAACCTGTGCAAGCTGGGGGAAAAAAACAAACCTACTACTGTGCTTGTCTTCTGGATTTCTTATGTCCTCTACCGCTAATATCCCTCTAGGCCTGAAGACTGTCCGCCAGATATCACCTGTCACCCAATGGCTGTGAGGCCACAGCGATTATGTCATTTTCAGGCACTGCTTTATCACACAAGTGTGAGGGAAAGTTCTGAGTAGATGGAGAATTCAGACTAAGACCTATTTTATTATATAAATACAGTATTACTGAGGATTGTCTCATGAATGGAATTCCCTTGGCACTCCAATCTGACCATAAATAACATTTTAGTTTTACAAATCTCAAGGTTATACATTTCATATAGCTCTCACTTGCATATATACTTACAGCTAATATATACACTATAATCAATTGCTTAAAATGGCTGCCACAAACCAGACACTTCTTGGGACTTTCTAAAGAGGAACCACACCAGATGTGCTGAGTCGATGTCTCAATTTTTAGCTTAACGGCAGAAAAACCTAGTTGTACTTTAGTTGCTTAATAAGCCTCTTGCCATTCATTAACCACAATATTCCATATATTTAGATAGCCAATAAAGGAGATTGACAATACGGTAATTAACTAACCACCCCTTTCTATATGCAACTGTAAAAAAACATGTATGTACAATAAACCATCGGTATTTGATGGAATGTTATTCTGTCACCTCCGTGTACAGTGTCATTCTTGAGCGCTCAAAATACTCTGCCTAATTTGGAATGGCCGCAGCGCACACAGGGATAGATTTATCCTAACCAAATTTCCTTCACACCTGTACTTGGTTAGAACAGTCATTCTGTGCTGACAGTAAATTTTAAGACTCGTGTGCGCAATGCCAGTCTTAAAGAATCGGCCATTTAGACTTATAATAAAATCTGACTTTTATAAATACTGCTGTATCTAGAGCAGCACCCCATTAACATCACTAAAACTTTCAGTCTTCTGTCACTGTTATGGATATGTCTTTGCTAGTCTTTGTTTACTATTTTGGACTCTGTAGTCCAGTCCCCAAGAGCAAGAACTGTTATCTCACTCCGCTAAGATCAGTTTTGCTGCTATACATACACTGCTCAAAAAAATAAAGGGAACACTTAAACAACAGAATATAACTCCAAGTGAATGAAACTTCTGTGAAATCAAACTGTCCACTTTGGAAGAAACACTGATTGACAATCAATTTCACATGCTGTTGTGCAAATGGAATAGACAACAGATGGAAATTATTGGCAATTATCAAGATACAATAAAGGAGTGGTTCTGCAGGTGGGGACCACAGACCACATCTCAGTACCAATGCTTTCTGGCTAATGTTTTGGTCACTTTTGAAAGTTGGTTGTGCTTTCACACTCGTGGTCGCATGAGACGGACTCTACAACCCACACAAGTGGTTCAAGTAGTGTAGCTCATCCAGGATGGCACATCAATGCAAGCTGTGGCAAGAAGGTTTGCTGTGTCTGTCAGCGTAGTGTCCAGAGGCTGGAGGCGCTACCAGGAGACAGGCCAGGAGACATAGAGGGGGCCGTAGGAGGGCAACCAACCAGCAGCAGGAGCGCTATCTCTGCCTTCGTGCAAGGAAGAGCACTGCCAGAGCCTGCAAAATAACCTCCAGCAGGCCACAAAAATGCATGTGTCTGCACAAACTGTTAGAAACCGACTCCATGAGGATGGTCTGAGTGCCCAACGTCCACAGATGGTGGTTGTTCTCACAGCCCAATACCATGCATAACGCTTGCCATTTGCCACAGAACACCAGGATTGGCAAATTCGCCACTGGCGCCCTGTGCTCTTCATAGATGAAAGCAGGTTCACACTGAGCACATGTGACAGATGTGACAGAGTCTGGAGACGCCGTGGAGAGCGATCTGCCTGCAACATCCATGCATTACCGGTTTGGCAGTGGGTCAGTAATGGTGTGGGGTGGCATTTCTTTGGAGGGCCGCACAGCCCTCATTGTGCTCGCCAGAAGTAGCCCGACTGCCATTAGGTACCGAGATGAGATCCTCAGACCCCTTGTGAGACCATATTCTGGTGCGGTTGGCCCTGGGTTCCTCCTAATGCAGGACAATGCCAGACCTTATGTGGCTGGAGTGTGTCAGCAGCTCCTGCAAGATGAAGGCATTGAAGCTATGGACTGGCCTGCCCGTTCCCCAGACCTGAATCCGATTGAGCACTTCTGGGACATCATGTCTCGCTCCATCCACCAACGTCACATTGCACCACAGACTGTCCAGGAGTTGGCGGATGCTTTAGTCCAGGTGTGGGAGGAGATCCCTCAGGAGACCATCCGCCGCCTCATCAGGAGCATGCCCAGGCATTGTAGGGTGGTCATACAGCCACACACACAACTGAGCATCATTTTGACTTGTTTTAAGAACATTACATTCCACTTTAATTTTGTGGGTGACTCCAAATCCAGACCTACATTGGTTAATAAATTTGATTTCCATTGATGATTTTTGTGTGATTTTGTTGTCAGCACATTCAACTTTGTACAGAACAAAGTATTCAATGAGAATATTTCATTCATTCAGATCTAGGATGTGTTATTTGAGTGTTCCCTTTATTTTTCTCCTTCGTCTCATTGGGGGACACAGGACTGTGGGGTGTATGCTACTGCCACTAGGAGGCTGACACTAAGTAAACATAAAAAAAGGTTAGCTCCTCCTCCGCCGTATACACCTCAGCACTGGCCACAGGCAAATCCAGTTATTGCTTAGTGTCTGATGGAGTCACACGTCTGGTTCGGTTTCCAGACCATTTTTTTTTTTTTTCCCCACGAAGATGAGATAGGGGCGACGGATCCTATTGAAAGGGTCCGATCTCCCCAAACCATCAACGGGCGAGCACGTGGAGTAAAGCCTCCATCGTATCCTCTCCCGCAACGTGGGACATAAATGCCGGACTCAGCCCTGACCACCCTAAGGTATTGAAACCCTAGGCTGTACAGAGGCGGGAGTTAGTCCGTGCGGCCCCCACTGCACCACCAATGCTAGACTGCGGTGCTGCAAGGTGGCGGACGGTCCCTCTCCTCATCCCCTGAAGGGGTGATGGAGTTAGGGTTCCTGCACCGTCTTTTTACTTTTCACGGAGAGTCCCCCTTTTTAATGCGCTGCATGTGAAAGATTGGAAGAAGAATCTCACCTTCAAATCCAAAATGGCTAAAGATACAGCAGCGCTCCGGAGATGGGCTGAAGAAATATAGTTCCCGGCTTCCTGGACTAGGCCGCGGGCTGAAGAAATATGGTAGCGGGGTCGTGAGTATGGGCCCGCTTCCGGCGGCGTCCCTCTCCTCTCTGCAGCAGTACCCTCTCCAGACAGCCTCCCCCAGGTCGGGGAGTTGAAGCAAGAGCCACGGGCAGCGAGTGGTCCCGGCGTGCCCATGGACACCTTAAGTCGGGAGCGGCTTCTTCAGCAGGGCCGCTCTCCGACTTTGGGGTGTCCGCCGCCGGGGGAGAAAATTTAGACCGCGGCTTCTAATGGCGATAGGCCGCGGCTTCAAATCTAGTCCCCGGCTTTTTCCGGGGACTGGGCCGCTGGCCAGAGTGTTATGCCGGCGTCAGCTTGAGGGGGCGCGGTCGCGGAGGTGGGCTCCGCCCCCGGCGGCGTCTCCTTCCGGCGGACCCGCCCTCCGACTTTGGGGCCGCCTCCCCCGGAAATTTAGATCGCGGCTTCGGTGACCGCTAGGCCGCGGCTTCAAATTTAGTCCCCGGCTTTTGCCGGGGATAGGCCGCGACCGGAAGTTGGGGGGACGGAAGCCCTGACGTCATAGGCCGCGCCTTTTGACCCTCCCTTCTGAGGCTCGGCTACATGAGCACTTCCTCTTTGATAGAGAAGCGCTCTTTTTTGAAAGATTGGAGCCGCAGGCAATTCCACCTGGAGAAACTCACTAAGGGACGCTGGGATACAGGACTGGGGTGAGTGCTACTACCTCCAGCCTGATTGTTGTGCACTTTTGCGCCCCTTCCGCTGTCTGACACATCCAGTTTATTGTGTACTGTGACAGATTCAGAATGTCCAAAAGAACCAAGACGCATACGATACTTTATACCGCATGCATTGCTTGTAAGTCCCCTTTTCCGCATGCCCAGACTTCTCGGGTCTGCGAGGCCTGTGACTCTGAACGGGCTCAGGAACCCTCTCCTATAGCCGAGCCTAGTGCGCCAAGCCCTCCTGAATGGGCCCTTTCCCTGGCTCAATCTGTGGCGTCATTGACCAGAGCGGTCGAGTCCCTTCAAGCTCCCGATAGGAGCAGGGACAGTGGTTCTCCTGTCTTGGCTACATCTCAGGAACCTCAGGCCTGCAGGGGCCGCGCTCGCACCAGGCAGACACAGGGGAAATGGACCCACACTGTGTCGCCCATGCCGTCTGGAGCCTCGGCATCTTTTAGTTCCGTCTCCCGCTCTCCCTCTCCCTTGGCAAGTGATCAATATTCGGATTCCGATATGGAGGAGTCACTTAATCTAGAGGCGCAGTATAGTCAAGAAACAATTGACAGTTTGATCGAAGCTATCAATCAAACTCTGGGGATAGACGATGAGTCCACCTTGACCTCTGGTCACAAGGTGACCTTTAAACGAGCCAGGCAAGCCCATAAAGTTTTTGGTGCTCATCCTGAGTTTGAGGAATTAGTGCAGCGCCACCGGGAGAAACCGGACAAGCGCTTTGCTGGACAAAAGGCTCTCAATACTAGATATCCTTTTGCTCCTGAGCTCCTTAAGAAGTGGACAGAATCTCCTTCGGTTGATCCTCCTGTTTCGCGTTTGGCATCTAAAACGCTCCTCTCTATTCCCAGCGGTTCTTCTATTAAGGAGCCAACGGATCGTCTAATTGAGAGTTTGGCCCGTTCGGTATTTGAGGCGTCAGGTTCTGCTCTCTCTCCTTCTTTTGCAGCAACTTGGGTTGCCAAGGCCATGATATCCTGGTCGGAGTCTCTAAATAAAGCTCTTCACGGCATAGAGGTGCCGTCTGAGGTAACCCAGATTTCTAATCAAATAGCTCTTGCTGGAGACTTCTTAATTAATGCATCCATGGATGCGGCAAATTGCGCAGCATTAGCCGCTGCTAATGCAATTGCCATTAGAAGATCCTTGTGGCTAAGAACCTGGCGAGCGGATTCGACTTCAAAGAAGTCGCTTACATCGTTACCATATCACAGTGGTCGGTTATTTGGCGAGAGATTGGATCAGCTTATATCTGATGCAACGGGAGGGAAGAGCAACTTCCTTCCTCAGCAAAGGATTAAACAACCTTTTCGTCGACAACCTCAGCCTCGTTTCAGAGCCTTTCGTAACCCAGGCTGGGCCATGCCAGCCACCTCCAGCGGCTCAGGTCGGCCTAATCAGGCCAAAGATCGCCAGGTCACCTACAGGACCAATCCTCTGGGAAGAGGGAGATCTTATCAGCCAAGATCCAGAGGGTCCAAACCCCAAAGATATTCGGACAAATGACTGGAGGCAAAATCCGGTCAATTTTTCCAGGGTAGGCGGCCGCTTACTCTGGTTTCGTCCCACTTGGCTATCAGTGACTCACGACGAGTGGGTCAGGGAGTTAGTCTCCACAGGGTACAAAATAGAATTTACCAGCCTTCCCCAAATCGCTTTTTCCCCTCGCGCCTTCCCAAGGAGGAGTCTCGACGTCGTGCCTTATTCAAGGCGGTCGAATCTCTTCGACACAGCGGGGTTGTTGTACCTGTACCAGAGGTCGAAAGAGGTCAGGGTTTTTATTCCAACCTGTTCATTGTACCCAAGAAGGATGGGACCGTAAGGCCCATTCTAGATCTAAAGCGGTTAAACCGGTTTGTCAAAATTCGGCATTTCCGAATGGAATCTCTCCGTTCGGTCATTGCAGCCATGGAAAAAGGGGAATTTCTAGCATCAATAGACATCCAGGATGCCTATCTTCATATTCCCATTTTTCCCCCTCATCAAAAGTTTCTTCGGTTTGCCATCGACAAGCTTCATTTTCAGTTCGCAGCCCTGCCATTCGGGCTAGCCACAGCCCCCAGAGTGTTCACAAAGGTCATGGCTGCTGTTGTGTCCATTTTGCACTCCAGGGGGATAGTCATTCTGCCTTACTTAGACGATCTCCTCATCAAGGGGCCGTCTTTTCAGACCTGCGAGGAAAGTGTCAACATTACGTTAGACACCCTTGCTCGTTTAGGGTGGCTGGTAAATATGAAGAAGTCATCTCCCGTGCCATCTCGGAAGATCACCTTTTTAGGGATGAATTTCGACACCGCTCAGGGGTTGATAATTCTTCCTCAAGACAAGGCCTTAGTTCTCCGCCAAGAGGTACGGATACTTCGCCAACCAATTCCTCACACCATCCGGTTTTGCATGAGGGTCCTAGGAAGGATGGTGGCGGCAATCGAGGCTATTCCGTTTGCCCAGTTTCATCTTCGCCCCCTTCAACATGCACTCTTGGCAGTATGGGACGGGAGCCCTTACTCCCTCAATCTGCGGTGTCGCCTGTCCCTGCAGATCAGACAGACTCTTATGTGGTGGACGAGGGACACCACTCTTCGACAGGGTCGTTTGTTTCCTCCAAATTTTTGGTTGGTAGTCACAACGGACGCCAGCCTTCTCGGATGGGGAGCAGTGTTTCGTCACCACACAGCTCAGGGAATTTGGTCTCAGCAGGAATCGACCCTCCCGATCAATATTTTAGAGATCCGAGCGGTTCGGCTGGCTCTGAGGCATTTTCATCAGCATCTGGCGGGCCGCCCAGTCCGAATACAATCGGACAATGCCACGGCGGTGGCATACATAAACCATCAGGGAGGTACCCGCAGCAGGGCGGCCATGCACGAGGTAAAACAGATTCTGACCTGGGCAGAGAAAAATCACTCTGTGATTTCAGCAGTCCACATACCGGGCGAGGAAAACTGGGCAGCAGATTTTCTCAGCCGTCACGGCATAGCATCAGGGAATGGTCTCTACATCCCGAGATCTTTCAGCAGATATGCCGACGCTGGGGAACCCCAGATGTGGACCTGATGGCTTCCAAGATAAATGCCAAGGTGCCCAACTTTGTTTCCCGGTACCGGGATCCGCAGGCAATTGCAGTGGATGCCCTGGTTCTACCATGGAATCAGTTTCATCTTCCGTACTTGTTTCCTCCAATAGCTCTGCTCCCAAGGGTGATCAGAAAGATCAGGTTAGAAGGAGTCCCAGCGATATTAATCGCCCCAGATTGGCCACGTCGCCCATGGTACGCGGAGCTGGTACATTTGCTCGCCGACGCGCCCTGGCGACTGCCAGAGCGCGCGGACCTTCTTTCTCAAGGCCCAGTTTACCACCAGAACTCAGCGGTCCTGTGTTTGACGGCTTGGCCGTTGAATCTTGGATCCTGACTAGGGCTGGATTCTCTAAAAGGGTCGCTGCGACGATGGCTAGCGCCCGAAAGCCTGTTTCGGCTCGCATCTACCACGGGACTTGGAAGGTCTTTTTTACTTGGTGCAGGGAGCATGGTTGTTCCCCGCTTCAGTTTTCAATTCCAAACATTCTGTCATTTCTCCAGGCAGGCCTAGATTCAGGTCTAGCACCAAGTACGCTTAGACGCCAGATATCAGCCTTATCAGTGCTTTTTCAGCGAAGGATCGCGTCTAATTTTCAAGTTAGGACCTTTATTCAAGGGGTTGTCCATATAGTTCCCCCCTACAAGGCTCCCTTAGATGTTTGGGATCTCAATCTAGTCCTGGGAGTCCTGCAAGAGTCTCCTTTTGAACCTTTGCAGGAGGTTTCTCTGTCATTTCTTTCCTGGAAAGTGGTTTTTTTGGTAGCCATAACATCCATAAGGCGGGTTTCGGAGCTGGCTGCACTGTCTTGTCGAGCTCCGTACTTACTTTTCCATCAGGATAAGGTGGTGCTCAGACCAACACCACCTTTTTTGCCTAAGGTCGTGTCCTCATTTCATATTAATGAGGACATTGTTTTGCCCTCATTTTGCCCAGCTCCGACGCACCGAGTGGAGAAGGCTCTCCATACGCTGGATCTGGTGAGAGCACTCAGGAGATATGTATCTCGGACGGCGTCCTTTCGTCAGACGGACACGCTGTTTGTCCTCCCTGAAGGTCGCAGGAAGGGACTTGCTGCTTCTAAATCAACCTTGGCTAGGTGGATTCGGTTAGCCATTCAGGAGGCTTACCGCATCAGAGGCGCAGTGGTTCCCGCAGGGATCAAGGCTCACTCCACCAGAGCGGTGGGTGCTTCCTGGGCCCTTCGACATCAGGCTTCGGTGGAACAGGTTTGTAAGGCAGCAACCTGGTCCAGTCTGCATACCTTTTCCAAGCATTATAATGTCCATACCCAGACTTCTGCGGATGCCAGTCTGGGTAGAAGGATTCTTCAGGGCGCGGTTGCGCACCTATAAGCAATGCTTGATTATAAACTACACTGTGGAGTCGGTTTCCCACCCAAGGGACTGCTTTGGGACGTCCCACAGTCCTGTGTCCCCCAATGAGACGAAGGAGAAATACGGATTTTTGTGTTACTCACCGTAAAATCCTTTTCTCCGAGACGCTCATTGGGGGACACAGTTCCCTCCCTAATAGCCGGATGGCTTTGTTTTGAGTTAACTCTATTCTCTGATTAGTCTGTATCAGCAGTTTTTTCTTCTGGATATACTGTATCTGTGTTAACTCTGATTTATTTTAGCCTCCTACTGCTTTTTGCACTAAACTGGATTTGCCTGTGGCCAGTGCTGAGGTGTATACGGCGGAGGAGGAGCTAACCTTTTTTTATGTTTACTTAGTGTCAGCCTCCTAGTGGCAGTAGCATACACCCCACAGTCCTGTGTCCCCCAATGAGCGTCTCGGAGAAAAGGATTTTACGGTGAGTAACACAAAAATCCGTATTTTTGAGCAGTGTATTATAAATTATGAGGAAAACGGCACCATGGTGTGTTGTGCCATAATGTCTCTCAAGTGCTTTGCGATAAATTTTAGGTGACATGCTTGTGGTTGGGTGATTTTCTACCTGTGTGAGATCTTATGGAGATTACTGAATTACTAAACCTTGTACACTGGTGCCCCGCTGAATATTCTGCTACTGCAGCACCGTTCATCATTCCAAGTTTCAGACAAGGCTAGATGTAAATGCCTTGCCAGGTCTGGGACATTTGCCAGGAGCAGCTGTTATGTCTCAGTAGATCTCTAGACACTTTGTTTCCGGTTTCAGAATTCAGTCAAGATAGCTTTTCATTTTTTGCTAAGCTAAACTTGCATTGTGTTTCTATATGATCATTGCAACTATTAAATTCTCTTTCTAAAATACTTAAAATATATAGCATTGTGCAAGAGCTTTTGCAAATCACCCTGGACCCCACACATGACAAAAACTGTAGCTCTGAATCCCCTTTCGAATGGACTAGTAGTGGGTATCACTCACTGACACTTCATTCCAAGTCTATGGCACTGATTGAGATGGCACTGTACTCTGAGATAGCTGACAGTCTCATAGACTATGAATAGAGCATCAGGGCCCAGTCTTGACCGCCACTCCATTCAAACAATGGTGAAAAGATCCCCCTTTTAATAACAGGTTTGGGCCCAGTGATGTGTCCCTGAACAATCTGATACTCATGAACTATCCTGTGGATAAGAGATTGTGATTGGAGGACGACTGTTGTGGGAAAACGTTCTGTAATGACTTTAAGAAATAAGCTTCTAATCTTCTCTAAAACCAAAGTGAATTAGTTTTGGCGACATGTTTTATTTTGCAGATCTGCTAACTTTCTACATATCATCTGATCTTTCCTTTTACATACTTTCATATCTTTGCGCATTCAGGTATTCCGGAAAGACCTAATCAGTGCCATGAAGATTCCAGATTCCCAACATGTCAATATGGATGAATACTATCATTTTGCAGATACGTGGAAACAAGAGTGGGAAAAGGGGGTCCAAGTACCTGCTAATCCGGAGACCATCCCGCAGGCTTCTCTCAGGTAGAAATGGAAGCATCCGCAATGACCTAATCTGTTTCATAAAATGTCTCTTCGGGCCCAACACCCCACATACATTCCTTTCTTATGCTTTAGATACAGGCATTTTTTATTAACAACTTGTGCTGATTCATTTTACTCTCATGGCCACTTGTGCAATGTGAGGCTAGGTTTTTTTGTTTCTTCTAAAAATGTAACAGGGCAGCACGGTGGCTCAGTGGATAGCACTACAGCCTTGCAGCGCTGGAGTCCTAGGTTCGAATCCAACCAAGGACAACATCTGCAAGGAGTTTGTATGTTCTCCCCGTGTTTGCGTGGGTTTCCTCCGGGTACTCCGGTTTCCTCCCACATTCCAAAAACATACTGATAGGGAATCTAGATTGTGAGCCCCATCGGGGACAGCGACGATAATGTGTGCAAAACTGTAAAGCGCTGCGGAATATGTTAGCGCTATATAAAAATAAAGATTATTATTATTATTATTATGTAACGGTAAGAGCATCCTATTTTTATAAATGTATTTTTTTCATAGGTACATTGTACTGTCTAACTAGGTACCTGTTTCAAATCTTGAAGAAAGACAAATTTAACAGCATGCAGTAATGTGGTGTGGATGGGGTCAATATAAAAGGAAATGAAGTATGAAATTCTATTTATCTGTTGGATTTTCTTTTTCCCTTGATTTGGTTTAAAGCAAAATTATAAACTGCTATAGAATTTGTAAGGTCCATTTATTTTTTCAAGGAATGTGTGAAGGTCTACCTTTGTTACCACAGCCTTTTTTGGTTACAGCTATGATCATACTCTTCTGTCCGCCTTCTGTCCTCTCAGGCTTAACGGGAAGGTGCAACTTTTTTATTTAAAAAATATATGTTTTTACATTATTTATTGGTTTAATCTAAGCTTTATTAAATTGTGTTTGTTTTTTTTTGTTTTGTTTTTTTAAATACATTTTTAATGCAGGCTGGGGGCTGACATTTTACTTTGCAGAAATGTAAGGGTCACTGGACGACACTTAAGGTACTGCCACACTAAACTATCCCGCTAGCGATCACGATAACGACGCATACTAATGCGATCGCTAGCGGGATAGTTTCAATATCGCTAGTAGCGGCTTAACTTAGCGATGTCGTTAAGGACGCTATCGCGGTTAGCGATCTCCTTAATGACTTTAGCTGTACAAAATACCGCTAAATCGCTAACAAAAGGTGCTACACTCAGCGATATATACTTACCAGCGGGACGCCAACGATAAAAATAGGGTCCGGAACGATGAGAACGACGAACGAGATCACAGCAGGATCTCTGCAGGGGCCACGTCGTTGCTACATGCCACACAGAACAACGTCACTAACGAGATCGCTAAATAGTGACGTTTTTTAGCGATCTCGTTAGCGACGCTGTTTAGTGTGGCATACCTTTTAGTCTGCAAATATGGCAGCCCATGGGCATAGAAGCGGTCAGTCGCCTATCTCTAACAGTGCAGTCATATCAGCTGTGAACTGGGCACACCTCTGTGGGCTTCACAGGTTTAATTATAGCTCTATTTACCTTCTGTTGTGAGGACCTGTAACACCAAAAGCTGTACCGTTCATTTCTGGTGTAACAGGTCTGGGTTATGAGGAAGGGCGTGCTGCAGGAGACCGGAGGAGCAGAAGTGACGACAGGAGCGTGACGGTGACTTCATCCATTGGTAAGTATCAGGGTTGTGGTGCTAAAGGGCCAGGCTTAGTGCTTTTGTGCAGAAACAAAATATGAGAGGGAAGGGAGAGCGATGGTATATTCCATGTGTCTGTCATATTCCATTCTCCCCAACCCCCCCTCCCTCTTATATTTTGCCACTACACAAAAGCACCATTCCTTACCCTGATACTGACAACACTGCAGCCCTCATAACAGTGGAGGAAGTCACCGCTGCTCCTCTGGTCACCGCTGCTCCTCTGGTCACCGCTTCTCCTCTGGTCACCGCTGCTCCTCTGGTCACTGCCGCTCCTCTGGTCACCGCCGCTCCTCTAACCACACTGTGTCTCTGGTTTCGTAGTACATGTAGATAACAGTATAGTCACCAACAAAATGGGTCTTCACTGTCATAATAGTCTTTTTTTTTTTTTTTCGTATTGAGCACTA
Organism: Oophaga sylvatica; assembly: GCA_033576555.1. NCBI lineage: Eukaryota > Metazoa > Chordata > Amphibia > Anura > Dendrobatidae > Oophaga > Oophaga sylvatica. Next base: position 229,018,896 of record JARQOD010000002.1, on the reverse strand, counting down.
TATTGGCTCATTATACTGTATGGTGCACTATATGGGGCACATTATACTGTTGAACCCTATATGGGGCACATTATAATGTGGAGCATTATATGGGGTGCATCATACTGTGGGGCACTGTGGACCGATTTTTATACTGTATGGGGCACTATATGGGCCGATTTTTATACTGTATGGGGCACTATATGGGGCCATTATACTGTATGGGGCACTATATGGGGCCATTATACTGTGGGGCACCATATGGGGCCATTATACTGTGGGGCACCATATGGGGCCGTTATACTGTGGGGCACCATATGGGGCCGTTATACTGTGGGGCACCATATGGGGCCGTTATACTGTGGGGCACCATATGGGGCCGTTATACTGTGGGGCACCATATGGGGCCGTTATACTGTGGGGCACCATTTGGGGACCATATACTGTGGGGCACCATATGGGGTCGTTATACTGTGGGGCACCATATGGGGCCGTTATACTGTGGGGCACCATATGGGGCCGTTATACTGTGGGACACCATATGGGGCCGTTATACTGTGGGGCACCATATGGGGCCGTTATACTGTGGGGCACCATATGGGGCCGTTATACTGTGGGGCACCATATGGGGCTGTTATACTGTGGGGCACCATATGGGGCCTTTATACTGTGGGGCACCATATGGGGCCATTATACTGTGGGGCACCATATGTGGCCATTATACTGTGGGGCACCATATGGAGCCATTATACTGTGGGGCACCATATGGGGCCATTATACTGTGGGGCACCATATGGGGCCATTATACTGTGGGGCACCATATGGGGCCATTATACTGTGGGGCACCTTATGGGGCCATTATACTGTGGGGCTCCTTATGGGACTTCATCCACTTCCATGGATGCAGTGATGTAATGTGTTTCTCCACTCTGTCTACTTCTGTAGTTTATAATGGACAGAGCGGGGTCACACATTACATACATTAGATGCTGTTTATCTAATCCCAACGTGTGAAACACTCTGCTGAGCTCAATATCTAATCTCATCATGTGATAAACGTCACTTAGATCTGTATCTAACCCAGTTTTCTGTTAAGCCCCCGTCTCACACAGCGATCTCGCTAGCGAGATCGCTGCTGAGTCACTAGTTTTGTGACGCAACAGTGATCTCCCCAGCGATATCGCTGTGTGTGACATTCAGCGACGATCAGCCCCCCTGCTGGGTATCGCTGATCGTTGCTGAATGTCCTGGACATTTTTTTGATCGCTGGTCTCCCGCTGGCCAGCACGCATCGCTGCGGGAGACCAGCGATCCGCTGGTAACCAAGGTACACAGCAGGTTTCCAGGCGCGGGGCTGTGCCTGGAAACCCGCTGTGTACGTTGGATACCAGCGCCCTGATGCAGGGAGCTGGTAACCAAGGTACACAGCGGGTTTCCAGGCACCGCGCAGTGCCTGGAAACCCGATGTGTACCTTGGTTACCAGCTCCCTGCATCAGGGCGCTGGTATCCAACGTACACTGCGGGTAACTAAGCGATGTTACCCGCAGTATCGCTGTGCTGATCGCTGCCTGAGCTGCCTGTTTGGCAGCTCAGCAGCGATCATGTAGCGACATACCAGCGATCCTGATCGTTGTCGGGATCGCTGGTGTATCGCTATGTGAGACCCGGGCTTTACTCTAACCATATCTAATAGCACGTGATACAGTCCACGTAGCTAACCCCAGCTTATGATACAGCGAGCAGCACAAACTAACAGAATCAGAGGTGCCGACCGTCTTCGGTGGCGCTGTCTACTTGTTAGTATCACTTTGCAGTCACCAACAAAATGTCTCCTGACTGATCAGGAAAGATGTGTATCTTCGTACCGTGTTAGCCAGTAGATAGAAAAATATTTAGACTTGAGAGTCCTCAGTGGTTGATACCTTTTAATGGCTAACTGAAAAGATGGTAACAAATGCCTGATGAAGAGACCTGAGTAGTCTCGAAAGCTTGCAATTTGTTACCATCTTTTCAGTTAGCCATTAAAAGGTATCAACCACTGAGGACTCTCAAGTCTAAATATTTTTCCTCACTGATCAGAAACTTCATCCTTTATCTTTTTGCAAACACCCAAAAGGGGAGGGGAGAAGTGACATCACACACATGAGCAGACCCTGCCCACATTTACTGCAGTCCTAATGTGAGCTAGTTGTACACTAGGTTTTCATGGCAAATTTCAGCATCTGCTCCCCCTAGTGTGGAAATGCCAAACCTTTTTAAATTATTTTTCATAATTTACGTAACTGAAAACAAATGTTTATATTTAAAAAAAAAATGTAAATGAAAAAAATTAAAAGTATTAATGTTGATTTAAGTTTTTTTTTTTTTTGTGGCACCTTCCATTTTTAAAGAGAACATACCAATTGGAACAAGCCTCTTAAGCCATCTACATGGGCACACAGGTCAAAGAAATATGAATAAAATGGTACCTTGACATCTGCAAACATTATTATAAATATGTAAAAGAGCTGATAAGATATATGCAAAGGACAAGAATCTGCCTCCAGAGCTTATTTTGAAAGAAGGAGGGTGTTACCAGTGTGAGACATGTACTGGCTGACAGTCTGCTCTCCTTATCTCACTGCAGAGCTGTGTCTGATTACACCTAACACAGTATACCAGAGCTGTACTTTGTCTCATTGCAAACATATTTGCGTCTGCAGTTATCCTCACAGTGCTTTAGCTTTCAACTAACAGACAATGCTGGAGGAAAGGCAGTACTGCAGAGGTGACATTACTGTGAAAAGAGATGTGCAGCTGCAAAAGTGTTTGTAACAAAGACAAAGCTCAACTCTGCTGTACTGTCATTATAATCAAGCACAGTTATGAGAGGACATTTATATGTCCAGATGTGTTTGTGCTGGTTTTCTCCACACTGACTGCCTGTGATCTTAACAGCTCAATTTACATATTAACTCCTTTACCCCACAAGCCTGTTTTCACCTTAATAACCAGGCCACCTTTTACAATTCTGATCAGTGTCACTTTTTGAGGTAATAACTCCTGGACGCTTCAAAGGTCCCTCTGATTCTAAGATTTTCTCATAACATATTGTACTTTGTGATAGTTGTAAAATTTGTTCAATATGACTTGTGTGTATTTGCGGAAATTTAGCAATTTTCAAACTCTTAATTTTTATGCCCTTAAACTAGAGAGTTATGTCACACAGCATAGTTAATAAATAACATTTCCCATATGTCTATTTTACATCACCACAATTTTTTAACCCCTTTCTGACATCAGACATAATGATCCATCCATGTGCCCTGGGACAATTTGACCATGGATGGATCATTACGTCTAGGCTATCGGCCGCTCTCACTGGGGGTGCGCAGCCGATCGCCGCCGGGTGTCAGCTGATTTTGACAGCTGACGCCCAGCACTAGGATCCAGGACCAGTCACAGACCACTCCCAGCACTTTAACCCCCGAAATACTGCGATCGAACAAGATCGCAGAATTCAAGAAGCCAGCACAGGGCTGACAGCCCCTCTGCCTTTGGATCGGAGACCCTGCGGCGTGACTTGGGGTCCCTATCGTTGCCATGGTGAGCGGATATAGTCATGACAACAGCCAGGTCACCAGCACGAGGAAACTTGCTGATCATGCGCAGTGCATGATCAGCATGTCTCCCTGTCAGTGCAGGGCTGACAGCTTCTATGGCAGAGAAGTACGCCTGCGCAGGAGCGCGATGCCAGGGAGCCAGGAAGCAAGCAGTAGGGCGTCGTCGCAAGAAGATGGGAGGCGCGACACCCATCGGACTGGACCGCCCCCCGAGTGAGTATAATAAGTTATTTTTCTTCTCTTGCAGCGGGGGCTTATCTACAGCATTATAGAATGCAGTAGATAAGCCCTGAAAGGCAGTGGCTGCATCTTATAGCAGCCAAAATAGCTGACCGGTTCACTTTAAGGCTACGACGTTGGAAAAAAGTCTACCAAAGGCACCAATTTCAGTTGGACAATGTGTATGGAAACCTTCTGAGCCTCCTTAACAGATGATTTCTGGGAAGAGAAGGGTTGGGCAAATGGAATTTACAAACATAACCCCTTTTTTTTCCCTTCTCTCATCACCCAGAAGATAAATGTCTACCAAACTCTACTCCATTTTACTCAGAATAAATGCACACTTGGCAAATCAAGTGTGGTTGTCTATGGGGGAAATGTAGAAGGTCTGGTAAAGGCTGTCTGCCAGATGAGCATTAAACTCTGTAGCATTTTTATGTTTTTTTTACAATCAATACAGTCAAAACAAGTATGGCCCTCAATGGGTGTATGGTGCCATTGCTCTAGTTTGTAAGACTTTATTTTTATTTTTTTTAGGGTAATTGCAGAGAAAGTGAAGGAGGTGCTCTATTCTCGTCCACGAAAGTACATCCATTGTTCAGGCCAAGAACCTACAGAGACTGGTTATATCAACATTCTGGAATTGGCGGAGACCATGTGTCGTTATGATCTTGATGATGTCGATCTCTTTTGGCTTCAAGAATGTAACATTGAGTTAGCAGACATGGGTAATAATACACTACATGTTTATTACTGGGCCTTCATTTTTAGAAGTTGATATTTTAAAGGGTTATTTGGGACTTTGCTTATTTTTTCATATGGGGCTGAGCTGGTACTGGCAGGCAGTTGCATGTTCTGCCTGGTGATGATCTCTTATGGCTCAGGTGGTGATTCTCTAGCTTTGTTTGACCTTACATCAATAGAGCAGCTCTTCATCTTCCTGTCTGCTCTTTAAATGAGGTGTCACTGCCATTGTTATGCTGATCAACAATTGCCTCCCTGCAGTTTGGCAACTGATTGTCAAGCATCCTTGACGTGGGGGGGGGGTGTAAAGGTACTGCCACACTAAGCTATCCCGCTAGCGATCTCGTTAGCGTTGCATACTAATGAGATCGCTAGCGGGATTGTTTCTATATCGCTAAATGCGGCCACATTTAGCGATATAGTTAACGACGCTATCGCCGTTAGCGATCTTCTTAACGACTTTAGCGGTACAAAAGTACCGCTAAATCGCTAAGAAAAGGTGCCACACAGCGATTAGATACTTACCCAGCGGGAGCGCCGACGAGAAAATAGGGTCCGGAACGATTCCAGCGACGAGCGAGATCACAGCAGGAAGCTCGTCGCTGGAAGCTGCCGCACTGAACAATATCGCTAACGGGATCGCTAAATAGTGACGTTTTTTAGCGATCCCGTTAGCGATATTGTTTAGTGTGGCATACCCTTAAGACAGGAAGCTGCTTTGGTGAAGTGTCATCACCAGAAGCAAGAGAATCGCTGGCAGAAGAGGTCTATGGCTTCAATGAGCCGACAGAAATGATCGCTGGGCAGAACAGGAGGTGGTTGGCCTCATACTAAAAAATAAGCAAAGTATAATAACACAGTGGATCAAATATTAGGACTTTTTAATGATAGAACACAAAATCTGTGTTTGTTTTTCAGTATTCTCTATTGCTTCAATACGTAGTTACATTGTTACCATAATTTCTTTCCCTTTAAATAGATAAATAATTTATTTTGGTTTCAATTTAACAATGTTTTTCCTTTTATAGGTTGTGCTCCTTTAGATGAAAGCACGATGGAAAAGACATTAGAAGTGCTGGAACGACAATGCCATGAAAACATGAGTCATGCCATAGAGACAGAAGAAGGCCTAGGTATCGAGTATGATGAGGATGTAATTTGTGATGTGTGTCGTTCACCTGACAGTGAGGAAGGCAATGACATGGTGTTCTGTGACCGATGCAACATCTGTGTTCACCAGGTGGGTTTCATGTTTTTAAAGTGTTTTATTGCATAATTTGTGCTAATAACCAACCATTGTTAAATGGCTCTTGATGCACATGCCAGATCTTGCAGATATAAAACAATGTCCAAGTATATGTCCATTATTTTAGCCAATTTCGATAATCAATAAGACAATGGATTATAGAGTGTGTGGTGTTAGTTATTTTTGGGTCTTGGCTAAATAATAATGGGTATAACTGCTGTTCAAAATGAGTTGTAAGCTTTGTTATAGTACTTTTTCTTTAAAGGGAATCTGTCACCCCATTTTAGTCATATCAGCTAAAGATATGACTGAATAGTGCGTCCCATAAGCAAGCTATCGTTATGTAGCTTATATCCAGATACCCCCGTTTTGATAGCAAAATACCTTTGTAAAGTTGGGATTCTTTTCTGTAAATCAGGGCGATCCGGTCCGGAGGGCGGCGTTTTCTATCTTCTCCCTCCCACCCCTACCTGTTCCTCTGCATCTCTTGCTTACAGTGGGCAAAGCATAAAATCATTACAGCGCATGCACAACTATTGTCATTCACTTTCCTTGCCCCGGAAGTCATCCAAGGCAAGCAGTCATTTCCAGGGCAAGGAAAGAGTTGCGCATGCGCTGTACTTATTTTATGCTTTGCCCACTGTTGGGCAAAGCACACTGCGCATGCGTGAGGGGTAATTTGAAAAGCGCTATCGCGGGAAGCAGAACGCCGTCTGTGCGATTCACAGACGGCGATACGCAAGAGATGCAGAGGAGTGGGGGGGGAGAAGAGAGAAAACGCCGCCCTGCGGACCGCCCTGATTTACAGAAAAGAATCCCAACTTTACAAAGGTATTTTGCTATCAAAACGGGGTATCTGGATATAAGCTACATACCGATAGCTTGCTTATGGGACGCACTATTCAGTCATATCTTTAGCTGATATGACTAAAATGGGGTGACAGATTCCCTTTAAATTCTAAACTGTATAGTGGGAAAAAGTGTAGATTGAATGCAAAGAATGGTGCTGTGATTCTGATGAGAAATTATCTGCACTGAAGCTCGTACAAAAAGACATGTTTATTCTTTTTTTTTACATTTTGGAAGGCATGTTATGGCATCCTAAAGGTTCCAGAAGGCAGTTGGCTGTGTCGCACCTGCGTGTTAGGTGTTCATCCACAGTGCATTTTGTGCCCAAAGAGAGGAGGAGCCATGAAGCCCACAAGGACAGGGACAAAATGGGCTCATGTCAGCTGTGCACTATGGATACCAGAGGTACCTGTGATTTTTGTGATGTTAAAGTGGCCTGTGACTGACACAAGTTTGTGGGCCACTGGGTTTGTGGCAGCCTTTCTATATTACCCTTTTGTTTGTTTGTTTTTTTTCTTCAATCCAAATCCATTAAACTGTGCTGAACTTGTAACTTGTTGCCTTACTTTTATGTTTGATCTTAATTGAGTCTTTGATAGAAATTAAGTAAAACCACATAAGAGATATCTTGTATTATGCAGTAGCCTTGATTGAAGCAGCATAGTATAGGTGCAGGTCAAATTACCAGTCATTTCTGTGAAGTGTTTATGAAAGCTACTGTGCTGGATTCTGAGTTCATTATTTTCAAGAGCTGCTTTTCGCCCTGACGCACGCTTATAGCAATTGTAAAGTATGCCAACTAAACAATCGTAACGAGATCGCTAAAACGTCACTTGCGATCCGTAGCGATATTGTTCAGTGCGGCAGCTTAGCGACGAGCTCTCTGTATCTCGCTCGCGGAATCGCTCGACCTATTATCGTGGCGCTCCGCTGGTGTTATCTAATCCTGTGGCACCTTCTTAGCGATACGTATTTGACTAAAGTCTAAGAGATCGCTAACGCGATACGTCGTACTATACCTAATGTGCCGATTTACATATAGAAACATCCGCTAGCGACCATAGTGCGTCGTTATCGTGACGCTAGGGGTTGTTAGTTGCAGTCCTTACGTATACAAAATTGTCCTGTTTTCATCAGAATTAAAACAGATATTTCCTATGAATTGTCAACGAATGCATCTGTATCTGCAAATTACAATCATTCTCATGTTGCGTTAATTGATAACTGTAAGAGAAAGTCCTTACTGAGAGCTAGAAAAGCCGGGAAAAAGATGTAGACGATCCTCTTATGAAGCTGAGGTTGAAGTTTATTTAGAGATACACGGCAGAACAGGTACAGAGAGTCAGTGAGTTGAATCATGCAGACACAATGCAGGGATTCAGACGGGCAGAGATTCGCTGAGAAGTCTGGCGATGAAAAGGCCCCTAGCCTGGCCATGGTGTGGCTCAGCGGCATAATGGCGATGGAATGGCCCCGAGCAACAGTAACAGGGGCTTTTTATACATAATACTAACAAAGAACGCTGCACCTTGCTGCAGAGGGCGTTTTTATGATAATCTACAGAAACATGTATTTTAGAACAAAGACTATAATGATATAATATGGCAACTTTAATTAACTTTTCCACAAGCATCATTAAAACCCATGAAAGTCATTGTTATTTATGACTACTGTCCTTTATCTTATCACTGCCTCCAGACTATATCCATAAATTCAGGCATTTGACATTTTAATGAGTTTTGTTTTCTACCGACATTATTACATATACACATATTGACCGTATATCTGTCAACCCTATTCCCTTATCGATCTAATTTTCCTTTATGCACGTCAGCTAGGTTTGCTAGCAGACATGATCTCATTTTACAACCTCCAACCATTTTTCCAAAGTACGTCTTATTAGCTCTTTCTTATAAGTTAAATCTGTTGGTTTCTAACTTTCACGAGATGGCTGCCTGGTTCATCATCATGACCATTCTCTTACAATAACCACATAATTAGAATATGAAGCCAATAGCGAAAAAGGAGGAAGCATCCACTATGATAAAAAATATAAATATTTGTTACAAATGGGTCAATATGAGAAGAGAGAGGAAGCACTAGATCAGGACAAATCATTGAACTGGTGCGGAGGCAGTGAGAATTGGAGAGTAAAAACCCCACATACAGTATCTCATCATATGATATAATGGTGTCGGGTTTAAGAAAATAAGGCACAAAACTATGAATACTCCTAACAATATACACCTATGCATATGTGGATAATCTTTTATATGACTGGTGTAGCTGTTAAGTACATAAGCAATGTGACCCAATCACCTTGGGTACGTCACAATAGAACATAGGTCAGCTATTCCACATAGCATGACATTGACATAACATAATGAAAAGCAATGTAACCATTATAATGTAGGATGTGAGGTAAAGAAGCACCTCGACACGTGTTTCACCCCTACCTGTGACTTTGTCAGGCGATCTCATTGTGAATGGTCTGTAGTCCCAGCACAGCCACACTCCCATATACAATTTTTTCCTGCACATACAATGAACTGGCTGCAGTGCTATACCAGTTATATTTTAAGGCCTTATGCTAAGAAAAACCATCAATTAAATTATCCAAACATATCATAGTAATATGTCCACTTTATTTAGAAGGACTTTGAAAACATTTACCTGTTACTTTTAAAGTGTAGCAGAGAGTTTCTGTTCGTAATAACACAATGCTGTCATTGCACATACAGGTGAGCATTGCTTGCCCTGAAAGGATGGAGCCCATCACCAAGCTTTCTCATATACCTCCGAGCCGGTGGGCATTGGTCTGTAGTGTCTGCAAACTGAAAACCGGAGCCTGCATACAGGTACAGTACACATCATTATTTTTTACTTAAATCAAAGAATTGTCTTTTAATAGTTTAACTTGCTTTACATGTAAATGGTTCTTTTGTTATTTATTACAATCGTCCATGTTTAAAGGAGTTCAAGATCAATTTATATACATGGTTTCCATTGTGTTAAAAAGTTGGAATGGGGCTTCAGCTTTCACAACATAGATGGGATTCCCGAATGCAGGACTCTCCACAATGGTGAGATGTCATAGGTATCCAGAAAAAAAACCTTTAACCATGGAGGATTGTAGGAACTATATATATGACTTGAACTCCAGGTGAATAATTCTGTAGCAGACTGTACTGTAAGATGCCGTGTTACTGTAGACCTCTACCTGTGATTTCATGTCACTAATTCTACATCTTTCTGACATCTCTTCGCTTTTCAGCCTAGTTTACTCATTGTATAAGTATATTGCTGGTGTTCTGTGTCACTGATTATACTTTCTTTGTGTAGTGTTCAGTTAAGAGCTGTATCACAGCCTTTCACGTCACTTGCGCATTTGAGCACAGTCTGGACATGAAGACTATACTAGATGAAGGGGATGAAGTAAAATTTAAGTCCTATTGTCTAAAGCACAGTAAGAGCAAGCACTGCTCAGCAGAACAGGACGAGCCTGACAAGACTCCCATGGACAGCAGACAGAGTGAGAGTGAAAAGACCAGCCTCCGAGCCCAGAAACTGAAGGAGCTGGAGGAAGACTTTTACACAATGGTGAATGTGGATGACGTGGCAGCTGAATTGGGATTGCCCAAGCTAACAGTGGACTTGATATATTCTTTCTGGATGTTGAAACGAAAAAGTAATTTTAACAGGCCGCTTGTACCACCTAAAGAGGAAGAACAGAATGGCTTGATACAACCCAAAGAGGACAGTATTCATACCAGAATGAGAATGTTCATGCACCTGAGGCAGGATCTTGAAAGAGTAAGTTGGGTGTTGCATTTAATCAGTTTTGTTTTATTTGTTTGTTTTTAATCTAAAGAACTACATTTGTAGAAATCACATCTTGGTAAACTGTCATTTTAAGTAGTTATTAAGTAAAATTTAGTTTCCAAATGAAGGGTGCCAGCTACCACCTAATAGGTTCAAGGGGTTTATCTTGATTTTCAGAAAATGTTGGGGAGAGGGTGTAGTAGAGGGGTGGGGTTCCAGTAGTACAATGATGGTAACCATTTGGACATTATGGCTATATTCCTCTTTTACATTGGAATGGATTATGCTATTAGAAAATATTTCTCTATCAGAGGTTCAAATGGCATCTTCAGAAAGGAATAGGACTTGAACTCTAGTGTGACCTATTGCAAGACATACAAGCCTTGTCACATTGGCATGCCAGGCTAGGCATGTCACTCACTATTCACAAGGAGAAACATTACCCCTTAGCTCCCCATCCCAGGTAGGATGGCAGTGACTGGTAACAAACGCCTCTATACTCAGATGATGACAAAGCATCCACCAATCACAATAAGTGATGTCACAGCTGACCCTGCACCTCCTTCCTTCACAATGACTTTAGTACATGCTCATTAGATGCTTCACTAGAAAATATAGGGTTAGTCTGTTCATTGTGGGTGGTTAATGTGCATGTAGATTTCCTAAATTGGGAAGTTTGAGTCTAAAAAATCTCCAGTGGGCAGTGTGAAAATCACAAGATTACTCATTTTTAGTTTTAATAAAGATTGTGATATGAAAAAAAGTCAAAATCTCAAATGTATTTTTTAAACACAAAAACCTGATTTAAGCATTAAGTTATTTACCGATGACCTATTCTTTTCATGGAGGATATACACATTTAAACATCTTTATACATACATAATTGAACGACATAACAAGTTTAGGAACATTCTGAAACATTGTATTTCTTGTCTTGTGCTGGTGTCTAGAGCTGTGTTCATAATTCTACCGACCACATATCTCAGCACTCTGTTATGTCTCTACATTTAAAGACATTTTCATTTTAATCAATAGATCTTGAAATAATAATAATTTCCACAATTGGATGTCTCTAAATTACCGTATTTAGCGGATTATAAGACACACCTGTTTATAAGATGCACCCCAAATATTGGGGAGGAAAATAGTAAAAATATGTTGTAATAAAATGGTGCGCGTTATAATCTGCTTTTGCTGTAGCTTACCTATGAGGCGACGGTGGTGGAGCGGGGTCCCAGGTGGCAAGGTCGCTGCTGGCGGAGGCGGGTCTTGCTGCGGACTCCAGGCTGGTAGGACGGGGTGTTCGGCAGGAGTCAGGCAATGGCTGTGGGCCCAAGGCTTGTACAGTGAGGTGGTACAGGGGCTCCGTCGAAAATTTTGTGACAGCCCAGCACCTCGCACCTTTCATACTTTCTGGCCAATTGAAGATCTCAGGAAATGAGATATCGGTGCCAAGATCTTAATTTGCATGTGCTCTGCCTCCTTCCCGGAGTCCACCGCATAGAATATGGAAAGTGCAGGGCACCAGCCTGTCGCAAAATGTCGGCTGGAGCCCCCACATTGCCGAACACCTCGTCTACCAATCCTAAGAAAATATAAAGCTGCACTCTGGATTGTTTAGAATGGTACATCTAGAAAATTGGACCTGCATTACTGCCATAGAACATTGGTTAAGTGCTATATTACATACATGTGCTTCCCCAGCATGCTAAATTTTCTGACTGGTCCCATCAATAGGGGTTAAACTTTATGCTGGGAAAACCTCAGTTAATGTATCAAAATGTTAAAACGTTTGTTAGATTTCTCTATATTTTCATTAAACAGGTAAGAAACTTGTGCTACATGGTCAACAGAAGAGAGAAGCTCAAACTGTCCCATAGTAAACTCCACGAGCAAATCTTCAATCTACAAGTCCAGCTTGTCAATCAAGAGATGGCAGCAGGTAACCTACATTTCCTTGGAGTCAGTGAGAGACTTGAGAATTCAGAACTGCATGGATTTTAGAATAGATTGTGGCTATATCTGCATTACATGTTATACATAAATCACATTCACTTACAGTCTGTTTGGTTTATCATTTAAAAAAAATACAAATGGGGGAATCTACTGCATGCATTCTTTATATAATATGCAAATTGCCTCTTCAAACAAAGAGGACTTGTACTCTATAGCGCCACCTATTGGAAGTAGCGATCCTACAAGTCACAATCAACCCTTTAACGAGTCTTGTAATATGACTTAGGATAAGAGCCAAATCAGAATCTCCATTTGCAGACACGGTGTTTCGGACTGTTGGTCCTCGTCAGTGCAAAGTAGGAGAGATCTGATTTGGCTAGATGAGAGCTCTGGACTAGGGTCTAGGGGGGTAAGGTTACTCCTTGTGGAGAGTGACATACCAGCTCTGGCGTGTCAGGTAAGGAGCTTATTCGCCGTGCAATGCTCCTCTGGGAAATTTATATGCAAATTGCCTCTTCAAAAAAGAGGACTTGTACTCTATAGCGCCACCTATTGGAAGTAGCGATCCTACAAGTCACAATCAACCCTTTAACGAGTCTTGTAATATGACTTAGGATAAGAGCCAAATCAGAATCTCAATTTGCAGACACGGTGTTTCGGACTGTTGGTCCTCGTCAGTGCAAAGTAGGAGATTGATTGCTATGAGAGTCTGGACGGGTCTGGGAAGGTTCTTGTGGAGAGACATAAGCTCTGGTGACTGACACGCAAGCTGGTATGTCACCTCAAAAGATACTTACCCAGACCGTCAGATCCTCTCATCTAGCCAAATCAGATCTCTCCTACTTTGCACTGACGAGGACCAACAGTCCGAAACACCGTGTCTGCAAATGGAGATTCTGATTTGGCTCTTATCCTAAGTCATATTACAAGACTCGTTAAAGGGTTGATTGTGACTTGTAGGATCGCTACTTCCAATAGGTGGCGCTATAGAGTACAAGTCCTCTTTGTTTGAAGAGGCAATTTGCATATTAAAATTTCCCAGAGGAGCATTGCACGGCGAATAAGCCTCCTTACCTTGACACGCCAGAGCTGGTATGTCACTCTCCACAAGGAGTAACCTTCTTTATATAAGGCATTTATGCCTGAGTATCTGCTTTATTTAATTAATTAATTTTTTTATGGACAAGTCTGTTGCTCTGCATTATATGAGACGTGTTGCAAGTTTCAGAGATATGTTTGCTACTGAAATTCGGGAAGGAAATTGTACAACTGTTCTCAGAAACGGAACATGGGAGAAAACTTTATGCAGAGAACCTCTTTTCTATGGGCTTTTTGTTCTACTATTTGTGAGACATAGACGATACTAGCCAGGGCCAGATGCTCCAGTGGGTATTCACAACACTTGGCACTTACATAGTGAATATCCTGTGACAGCACAAGACTTGGCTGCCGTATGAGCTATATGAAGCTAATTAATATTCTTAACACACTGTGAGCTTCGGACAGTCCTTCTGTCTTGGCAAATAGAGACATTCATAAGCATTATCCCTATATGTACATGAAATTACTGAAAAAGTTGGATATTAGTTTATTAATGTCTGAAAAATGTAAGCACAATTTCTAACCTAGTAGTTTTTGTTTTCTCTTCTGTATTTAGTGAACTCTTTTGGGACTGTCCTCAGGATGTGGCATGCATGGGCAGCCAGGTGCTCAGGGTTATTCCTAGATGGCCTCATGTGAATGAAAGCATCCTTTGTAATGTGGCACAGAATCATTTTCTTTAGTAAAGTCAGTCTGTTTAGATAATGGCTAATAGCAATCTATCAGTCCCAAAATTCATGCCTATTCTGGTTAAAGGGATCTTCCAAGTTTCAGAAATAAAATGACTTGCTTTTACTGACAAATAAGTTTGACAACTTTACAATATCCTATCTCCTTTCATTTCTCATAGTATTCTAGACCTCTGCTTTCAGATTTGCAGAGCTCAAGTCTGCAGTAATTTACTGTGCAGTGGATTTAGAAACCCACCCAGCCACCATCCACATGTAGCAAAATAAAAAAAATAAGCAAAAACCTTTCTGATGTATAGCATGGTTATAATTGATGTGGATTTCCTCACTTTAATGTGTTGGGGTGACATTCTCATGGAGCACAATATGTTGTGTTTTTTTTTTTTGGATACCCAGCATATCCACAGCAGGATTTACTCACCAAGTGTGGGCAAACAGGAGGAAGAGTTGTACATTTATCTTTCCATAATCCGAAGGATGCTAGTAAGTGACTGCAAATAGAGCTCTTTGAAAAACTTGAATTTGCAAAGAATAACACTTACCTGCTAAAACTGGAATACCCTTTAATACTGAGGTGAAATAAAAATTCTGTTACCAAGCAAAGCCTGTAAGGATCACTGATTTTATACTACACAACCACTCTATTACAATGAGAATATTGAACAGTTAGGTTATTTTTACTTCCATACATAAAACGCCCCATGCCCCCTTCACATGTCCTGATGATTCCAGTACTGGAAAAAACTAGTACCGGTGTTATCCATGTATGTGTGTGCCATCCATGTGCACCATTCGAATGACATGTGCTGTAATACTGTAGAATGCAGAAGAGAAATTACAGATGTTTAGCTATATAATCGGTGATTTGCATGTGTACATGTATTTAGCTAATAAATGTAAAAATGACGTGGCAAGCCCCCCCCCCCCCCGCCCTATTTTTGATAACCAGCAAAAGTAAAACAGAAAGCTGTGAGCTGATATGATCATGCTGGGAAGATCCATAGATATTAGGCCCTTCCAAGTCTAAAAATACAAGCCCACAGCCTTCTCAGACTTCCAGACATCCATTAGATGCGCCAATTCTGGCGCTTTGCTCGGCTCTTCCTGATTGGCCTGGTGCAGTGGCAATCAGGGTAATAGTAATTGGGGTTGATATGTCAGGTGTGATTTTTCAAAAATCAGCTGGCATCAAGCCCTGGGGTTAGTAATGGAGAGGTGTCTATCAAACACACACCTATTAATAAGCCAGTAATGAAAATTAAAAATGCAAAAAAAAAACTCTTCATGGTTCACCAATTTATTGGGGGGAGGGTGGGGAAACATGCAGCTTCCACAGTAGTCCTGGGAATCCAATGTAGTCCAGAAATGGATACCTGAAAAACGTGAAATGAGAAAAATAAACATGAGACAGTCCCTTGTTCACCAATTTATTTGTAAAAATGTTCCCACAAAGCTGTGATGTAGTCCACAATCCCCGACTCTGGCTCTGATGTCTGTGAATAGTAGTAAAGTTACAGCTATTCACAGGCGCCGCCAGCTAATGACGACAACGATTCTCACTGACGCTGGGTCTTGCTGAGCGCAACGAGATCCGTCAGCTCTGAGTGTTGTAGTCAGTACCCTGAGACTCTGAATAGCGGTAACTTTACTACTATTCAAAGATGCAAGGAACATGGCCTACATTGGAGCTTCATGGGAACATTTTTAGTAATAAATTTGTGAACTAGGGACTGTCTCGTTTTTATTTCTGCCTTTCTATGTTTTTCAGGTAACCGTTTCTGAACTACATCAGATTTGGTGGATTATGACTGACCTGCATGGGATTTTTTTCAGTTAATTGGTGAATGAGGGGGGAGTCTTTATTCACATAAAATTATTTTTTCTGTGTGAGATTTTATTTGTAATTACTGGATTAGTAACACCTCTCCATTACTAACCCCAAGTCTTGATCAGCCCACAGCTGTCTGCTTTACATTGGCTGGTTATCAAAAATAGGGGGGACCCCACGTCGTTTGTTTTTCATTTATTAGCTAAATACAAGTATTGTTAACTACACACGCACGACACTAACTATATGTCTCAAGGATATCTTTTTATCTATCTGTTTATATCTTTGTACATTTAACACCTAAACATATGTCATTTATATTCAATTCCCGTACGTGTCACACGAACGTCACTTTGTCATCCATGTGCACATGGGGTTTTTTTTTATTGACATGAAAAAAAACGAACATGTCTAGGAGTTTGTCCCACTGTCCATATGAAATAACTAACATGTGCGCTGCCCCATAGATTATAATGGGTGTCTACTTGTGTCTGGTACCTATGAAAATGTATGTGGGAAGGGGGCTTAGACAGATTAACAGATTTGCTTTTTGTTGCTTTGGCTGTTCATAGGAATGTCCCATATACTACTTCTGTCATATGAAAGACTGCAGAAATTTTGCAATGTATTGAAATAATTGGAACCATGTGTCAATCATTTTCCAATATCATCAAATTAAGATTATATTGATGCAAGGTCCCAATCACACCCTGTATCAAAGCTTTTTCACACCTTATTTATTATTTTAATTCTGAACAATTAACACGAACAACTAGTGATGAGCGAACGTGCTCGGATAAGGCGTTATCAGAGCATGCTTGGATGTTAACTGAGATGTTTGACAGCCACAACACATGCAGGGATTGCCTAATAAACAGGACATGCAGCCACAGGGACTTTAACATATTATTTGAGCACGCCGAAGACACTCGGTTAGCACCCGAGTTTGCTTGGATAACACCTTATCCGAGCACGTTAGCGGTTTTACGCATCCAGCATTCACAGTCCAAGTAAGGACCTTGATACACAGACCCTCCACAGGGCTCTGGACCAGAACTCAACAGCCTAATAAGCTCATATAAGTTTACGTTTGGTTCATAAAACCCACTACCTGTACTTACTCTGACTGTGTATATTGCAAATATATAGCCGGCATCCATTTTATCATGACCTAGCATTCCTTTCTTCCATGTCTGTGCCAGATTATCTTTTTAATATATTTTGCTGGTTTTGTGTCTCTAGGACAACCGTTATCAAGTGCACTGGAGAATACATTATTTTACCCTCCTCCAAGAATAACTTTGAAGTTAAAAATGCCAAAATCCACAGTTTCAGACTGTAAAAACAGTTCAGTGAAAACTGGGAAACGCTCAGGCCTTCTTGATAAGAACAATAGTTCACATCATGACCGGGAACTGCAGAAATCTTCGGAGGTCCTCACTAAACACTACTCGCACTTTGCCTCTGAACAAAGAAGGAATGGATTACTAGAGAGTAGTAATCCCCGGATCGAAATTCAGGAACCAGTGTCGCAGCAAACATCACGATATAGGAGCTCAGGTAAACCAATGTCTCTACAAGCTGTAATCCATGGACACTCTTCAAATGGAAGTGGGAAAGTTCAGCATGAACATCTCAAGTCAAGCAAGTCTAATGGGATTTTACGTTCTAGTGCCGACCGAATCCAAAGGGAGAGCTTAAGCCAAACGTCTCATGAGCAGGAATCTTTAATCACAACACATCTGCCCAATCAGAGCAATTTTAGGAAGTCCAAGATTGAGCATTATAGCCGATCAATCAAAGAAACCACAAATAGCTTGGTAAGGACCACAGAAGATCACCGAAGCTGTGAAAAATACAAAAAAGGCAGCCTGCAAAAGAGCGAATGTGGAGCAAACAGACTGTCGAATGTCAGTCTTCTGGGACTCCGTATCAGGACAATGATGGCTATTGTCCGGACTTAGAATTAAGTGACTCTGAAGCTGAAAGTGATGAAAATAAGGACCACATGCGACTGAGGAGAGGCAGTTCAAGTCTGGAAAGCCCTAATAGAGACTCTAATAGAAACAGTCGTAGCAGAAGCAAAAAGAGTGTGATTCCACACAGTTCAGGAAAGAGGTGATGGTTCATGACTCCTCTCAATCCTGTTTATTTTATGCTTGTGTATATTGAAATGCCAAAAAAGTCTACATTTCAAAAAATCCAGTAATAAAGGGGAATTATTTTCTTCAAAGCTGGGGTTTTAGCAGCAATGCCATTTTTAGGATTGGAAGTAGAGATGAGCGAATCTTTTGAAATTCGAATTCTCAAGCTTCATCGAATTTTGGCAAAAAATTAGATTTCCGTGAATCTGAAAACACGTGTGAACACACTGAGATCTGTATCAAACACTTTTTCAAGCTATTTAAAGCAAATACAGCCTTCTCAATGTCCAAGTGACTTCAGCATGTATGCTTCTGGCTAACGGATGGTAGTTGTTTCAGTGTTCTCCTGTCACACACTATCTGTTATGATTATTCAGTGCTTTAAAGCTTTCCCACCTTATAACTAGTCCTAAGGTGTGAGCTCTCACTATCCTGATTCACTACTAAATATCTGCAGCATTCCTTGCCTCAGCTTTTATACAGGATATCATATTCCCCCCTGATTGGCTGTATTACACGCTATGATGAGGTAGTTGCAAAGCATCATTGGGGTCGCCTGCTTGGCCTCTCCTGAGGCCATATAAGCCTTTTCAAGCTCACACAATCTTATGCTTTGTGAACAAATGGCGTTGGGCATTTTTCAGAGGTGGGGGTGGGATACAGTTTGCACAAATCGGAGTGCAAATTGTTCAAGTTCACTGGGTCCAGCAAATTTTCTGAAAATTTTACATGAATTCGAATTTGCATCTAATCAATTCGCTCATCTCTAATCTGAAGTCAATAATACTCTAGGTGAATGCACAGCTGGAAGTAATATGCACAATGACATTTTTATATTGTTTGTAGCACCAAAATTTTCTTAATATAAAATACAAACAAATTTGATTAATTTATGTGGAGGCTAAGCTCTGTAACATAGTTTAATATGCTTTTAAATATCTTTCCTAACAAGTGAAAGTTTTACATTGTGTAAATACTTTGTTTTAAAGTGCATTTTAAAGGCAGTATACAGGAATTGCTGGTTGTGCAATGCATTTAATGTAAATATTTTACCTGTATAACTGCTAGATGCCAATGCGTGAATATTGTTTACAAAGAGAAATGGTAGATTTACATGATTTATCATCATTCTGTTTCAGTCACACTGAAAAAATAAGCTGAGCATGGGCATATGCATGAAGAATCGTCTAGATTATCCATGGCAGCTTAGGAAATTAGCACTGAGAATTTACAACAAAAGCACTACTTTCAGTCTACCCAAACAGGCCTTTCCAAGCTGGTGCAATACATACAATGTGTGAACTCAAAGTCAATAGGTATATAGTGTTTTTTTTTTAATATATATTGTTATTGAGTCTAAATTTTCCATTTATGGGAAGCACTATTTTAAAATTGGCAACATTAGTATGATTAGATCACTACTGTATTGATTGTAGATGAGCGAATATATTTTAGTGGAATTGAATTCTACTTGAATAATACAAACATACGCAATTCACCAAAATGAATTTGCAGATTAAGCAAAATGGTGCCAGTTGTCTGCAATTTAGCTGAACCATAAAGGGTCATCGAGAGGTTTAAAAAAAATAAATGTACACTTGTCTTAGCGCTCACCTCTGTGGCCTGTCCTTTCCTCACTGTCACCCATCCAGTTCTGGTTTCATACTATTAGCACCACCGAGCACTGAATCCTCTGGCCTCTTCAGGACAGATCTGCGCATGCATCTGCCAAGTCACTGTGCATGCCATGCACAGAACAGTCCCAGGTCTCATCGGCGTGGAGAAGCCTAGAGATTCAGGACTTGCAGTGGGGATTAGAAGATGTGACAAGGACTGGACAGGTGACTGGGAGTGATCAGTGAGGAGAGTATAAAAGTGTATTTTTTTTATTTTTTATTATTATCAACGTTTATTATGCACTTGAGTATGGAGAAACCACATAGCATAATAGGGGCCATTCAGTTGGCTGATCTGCTCATCTCTAGTATGGATCATTAAGTTTTAGGCCCAGTTCTTTGTAAATAATGGGCCGTACCTGGATGTCAGCTCTAACTCAACTTATGTATGCCGACGAAGAAGTTAGCTCAGATTAGAGAGACTCACTATTAGCGCTCTGTATTGTGTTCTGTGTTCGACGGACATAAAAAATTTTTAGATACAGTACTGTGCAAAAGATTTCGGCAGGTGTGGTAAAACTGCAATGTAAGAATGCTTTAAAAACTAAATCAACAAAAGAAAAATCTAAATCACATCAGTATTTGGTGTGACCGCCCTTTGCCTTCAAAACCGCATCAAAGCAACAATTTTTCTAGGTACAGTTACACATCATTTTTTTAAAGGAACTATTTAAGGAGACTCTTCCAAACATCTTGGAGAATTAACCACAAATCTTCTGTGAAGGTAGACTTGTGCAAGTTCTCCTCTCTCTTCGTGCAATCACAGACGGATTTGATGATATCAGGGCCCTGTTGGGGACATATCATACTTTCCAGGTTTCCTTGTTCTTTATGCTGAAGATAGTTCTTAATGACATTGGCTGTATATTTAAAGTCATTGTCCTGCTGCAAAATAAATTTGGAGCCAGTCAGACGTCTCCTTGATGGTATCCCTTGATGGAACTCTGCTAAGGCCCGTCATGCCAAACTTTTGCACAGTGCTGCATTTTATAAGCAGAGTTAACTAAGGCTGGTGTTGCTTGCTGGATTAAGATACAACAAATGTGTTAAGAAGGGAGCGCTGCTTGATAAATTTGCCAGATCTTGGGCTGAGCATGCATGCGCCAGAGAATCCAGTCTACAGCAACGTCTTTAACATTTTAATAAGTAGAAGCTGGCCATAGTACATACGTTTTTCTCCTGCCTCTGTTAGGCCAGAGCTCAAAGTAAATTATTACATGTGACGCATGATATGTGATCTGTCACCTATGCGCTTTTACATGATTCTGTGCTGTCCTGCAGTTTACTATGACATTTTTTAAGGAAAAGATCAATATTGGGTTTAATAGCACTTTGTGGATAAGAGAGATCACATTCAGTTATCACAAATGAAATCCAACAGGATTGTAATTTCATGAGGCTGTGACATTGCCAGAAAAATATATAATTTATTTACATACATGCATTTCTGATTTTAACTCCTACAAATTCATTTTGTGAGCATACAATTTATAACCATAGAGGCCTAGCCTAAGAAGTTTTTGGATCTATAGTCGCAATATTGCTACAAAAGAGTTCTTGCTACTTGCGACACCAGCTTGGCTAGTTATCTACCATTTTAGGGGGAAAACAAGTCATAATGTAAGTTTGTTTCATCGCTGCCGATTTTTGCAACCAATTAATGTGTTATACAAATATCAGTATTAGTACATGTTCTCTAGTGTTTGTGCAGATTCAACACGAAGCATATCAGGTTTCATGTTTCAAAACGATTGCTCGGGAATAAGTGCCCTCCTCAATAGTTGGTGTTTAGTTGTTACAAGACCACTGTTTCTCTGAGACCTTTTTGACGCATGATTTCAATTGTTTTGTAAAACGTTTATAGACTTTTGATCAATACTAACGTGTCATGTATACGCATGGATTGATAAAACCATGGTGGAGCCTTCTAGACAACAGAGAAATTGACATTCTAAAGTTAAAGAATGATTTCACTTAGACATTTGTGGACTGGAGACCTCGCAGGTTTTCAGTTTAAGTTCAACATTGTATGGCCCAGCAAATGCTATAAAAGAACAAACTACAAATATTTACTTGATGAGGTAAATGTCCCAATCTAACATTTATCCACTGAATACAATCTATGTATTTTGCTACCAATAATTACTGCAACTTATTTATTTAAGATTGTTTTATGTTTCTTCCTACACTTATATACAGAGAAGTGCGGAATACTAGTTAACTTTTTTTTTTCTGGAAACAGCAAATTTATTTCAGTCTTGACTTAATCTATTGCTCCAACTAGATAGAACCTTTCCTTAATAAACATATATTTGGCTTTCAATGGATGCCAGGATATAAGCAGAGTTTTGTGGGAGTGATGGTTCTTGTTAAGTCAGGGAGAAGATGCAGTTTTATTGCTGTGCTGGGGATTGGGAGCTCATTACTTGTATCTCCACTTGTTACATTTAGGTTTTTCTGTTTTTCTCTGAAGGTGCTCAGACACATTAGACTAAGGGCTCACACTTATTTGCATAAATAAAATCTCTCCGATGTTGATCTCGAAAAGTAGGACCGATGTCCTGCAAGTACAATGTGATTTTTCTCACATAGCATCAGTTTTGACATCAGTATGCAATGCGGTTTTTTTTTCTCTGCAACTATTATTCTACAATCTTTTCAGGACCATTTACGGTGTAGTATGCTACAGAATGGTAATATATCTGTAAAAATTGGACAGCATATGGATGGTCTGTGTGCCTTCCGTTTTCTTCCTCACACCTATTGATTTGCATTGGTAAGTCTCGTCCGATATTTGCAGTATGCAGCATTTTTTCTTTCTCATCCAGATTCCAGGTGAGAAAAAAAGCAGATTAGCACTAACTCATTGAATAACATTGGTACAAGTTCAATCCGATATTTTTAGCGGATTGCACATGTCTGATTTAAACGCAGATGCGTATGAGCCCTTAGGGTAATGAAATTGGACAAAAAAAAGTTACCAAAGAACATTGGCCTGCTCATTGTGACAGTCATTGTCTGAAACAGTCAGACGCCATTTCCATGACACTCTGATCCGAGTTTGAGTCTAGTGTCGTTAGCATAATCTGCTCAGTTCTCTCACAAGCGAGAATTGACGCCAGTGTGAGCGTACCCGAAGAGTGACAAGATGAGCGGTTGCACATCCAGTCACCGCTAATTAGTCTACTTGTCAACGCTTACTGTTTACCAATAAAGGTGAGTGAATCGATGCACAGTACTCCAGTCCATTGGTCAAGTCAGTAACCTGTGACTGGACTGGAAACCTCCGGTATTTCCAACTCCTCTCTTGATTAGCCAGGCTGGCACGGCATAATCATTGCTGCGTGATGGACACACAATGTTGCATCAGCCCAGTTAATCAAGAGTTGAGAGGTGAGGAGATTTGCAGGGAGAAACTTAATTTTGCTGATTTTGTTAAAATATCACTTGATGCAAAATTGCTTCAACTCAGTAGTGTAACATGCACAGAGTTCTTTTCACATTACACAATTTTATATATTTTTTTTGCTAAAATATTTTTATTTAATTTTAATAGCATAATAAAACAAATCAACCTCAACTGCCGATCCTAGCCACCTCTTCCATTAGTGATGCATTTCAGGTTTCTCCACTTCTGAGAAAACAATCTCATAAACCATAAAATAGCTACTTGTATAAGGGTATGGGAGATCTCGTCTGTCATGTTTGCATCACTTCATTGTGCCAGAGATGGGGATTATTTTTCAATATTAAAAAGGAGATATAGATATTAAAAAACTGTATAAGATCTCTAATCAGATGCAATGAAGCCATAAGGCCTCATGTTTCCCAACTATACATCCTGTGATGAATACCTTTCTTCATTGAAATAAGCCATATAACATTGGTGTATTTATTTGTGTATGGTATAGTAAGTTTAAAAATTGTCCTGAACCCTTTTTCAGTGAAAGTGCTAAAAGGGAATGTAAACCAGAAAATGAACTTTTCTTAAATAGGGTTTTATGTTAAATGTATATATCTTGCAATTTCACACTGATCGTTAATACAATACTAGACTCGTCCTTCCTGTTCATTCAGTAGCATATGGACATAAACAGCAATAGACTGGCTCTGATGCATGACTGCTTCACTACTGTGTATAGAGGTGTTATGTCATTGTAATCCTGCCTATTATGATGATGACAGCAGGAACAGATGTGTGAGTGTAGTATTAGACATGGAACTAAGTAGCCATGCAAATAAAAGAACAATCTTTATTCCATGCGGTTTAAAAAGAGGAGCTGTGAAGACCATTGAAAGGCCATGTTCAATGTGACGCGTTTCTGGCCGAAGCACTTAGTCATAGGGCTTTCTATAACTAAGGGCTTCGGCAGAAACGCGTCAGAATGAATATTGTTATGTTACGGTAGTGAGGAGTGCAGGTAAAAAAGGAAATACCACCAGAGCAGTTGGAATCTATGAGATTGCAGTACCCTGACTAACCACCGCAACTAGAGGCAGCCGTGGAGCGTTTCCTTACGTTGGTCCTAACGCCTGTCACAGCCTGAGAAACTAACTAACCTAAAGATAGAAATAGGAAAGCTATCTGCCCGGAGCGAACCCAAAGATAATAGAAGCCCAAACATGTAATGGCGGTTAGACAAGAGGAAATACTGACACGAAAGAAAATA
The DNA here is from genome assembly GCA_033576555.1 of Oophaga sylvatica. Taxonomy (NCBI): domain Eukaryota; kingdom Metazoa; phylum Chordata; class Amphibia; order Anura; family Dendrobatidae; genus Oophaga; species Oophaga sylvatica. The sequence goes on along the minus strand of JARQOD010000002.1, from coordinate 228,994,370 downwards.
GTATGAGCAAACCTGGGGCCCAACTAACTAAATAGAAAAGGATAGGAAGGGTACTTACTGCAATCTCAGAAAAACCCTGAAAAAAACCACTTTACTAATTTCAAAATCACCTGTAACACACGACCTCTACCACTAAATTAGTTTCTGGTGTAACAAACAAACAGCAGCCACGAAAAAAAACTGAGAAAAGCAAAAGTACAAACAGTGGTGGACTAAACTGAGAGGCAAAGTCCCCGGAGGGACCTGAAGGCCCCACAGAAGTGCAGACAAATGCAAAATATAGTAAAACACAAAATAGTAAATTGTCTTATCTGATAGCAGATGCAGACACGACACAACAGGCTACAAGGGAAACTGGAAAGAAGGATTCAGACCAGAACAATTGATCACCGGCAACCCTGATGGGAAAATGACTCCCTTACATAAGACCAATCAGTAACACCTGATTCCCAGTCCTCACAATCCTCACTAGTACCGCTTGTAACCACCAGAGGGAGCCTCTGCTCAGAACTCATCTCAAACCCATTCACAACAGAATATGGCTTTTTAATTGTCTTGACAAACTCCTTTTTAAACTGCATGGAATAAAGATTTGTTCTCTTATTCGCAAATCTACTTGGCTCCTCCTTTTCTGATTTTTTTTTTTTTTTTTTTTTTTCCCCCGGTGATTAACGTTTTTGGATCTTTACTGTATCCTCAAGGAGCAACTGATTGTTTAATACAGTGAGGTGTATTTCCATTTCTCTTCCCTTATATTTTTCCTTTAGTACTAGACTTACTGGCCTGAAAATAACATAAAAAACCTTATTTAAACAAGACATTTTTTATTACAAATCCCCTTTTAAAACACTGACTTAATTTTAATTGAAATGGCTGTCCCAGAATTTTTTTTATTTCAGACTTGACATGATGACGATAATTGGTGATTCAGCTGGCGGTCTCTGGAGATGAAGCTGTAGAATAGTTGTCAACTATGGAAATTAATGGAAATTTTAGTATCTGAGTGCCCGAACTTGCTGTAATTCCTGTGTTTCTTCAGTGCATTGACTGTTCACTGAATCAATAAGTGTACTGGCAGCTAGACCACCACCGAACAAAACTGTGTAGTGCAGCATTGGGGCTCATTCAGATGTTCCTGCATATCCGTCCGAGATCGGACCACAATGCACCGACTGGGCATGCATGGCTCTCGACACGAGCATGATGGCTTCATAGTAATACATGAAGGTTTCACACACTCTGAATGAGCCCTTATTTGGGACTACCACTATGCAGAATCTTAGTGCTTTATAAATGGAAAATAAATCTTATATTATCCAGTATGACCCAATACAGAAGTCTCAAAATAATGTTTGATTTATAAATGATGGTTTAATCCAAACTTTAGATCTTCCGACAGTATTACATTGGTGCTAAGCTATTGCTGTCTCTTGAAAACTGAGAATACAAACTGGTCAATAACTAGTATAGCCAACATATGAAGGAGCATAATATAATGGTTTACTCATCTGCAGATCTGTTTTTCCCTGATATATTTGTAAATCCTCATTTCTTTTTTTTTCTTTAAATCTATATATATGTATATATTCAATTTTCAAAAACGGACTGAGCCTTTTCTGATGTCCCTGATGTTTTACAAGTACTTTTTCATTAAATTATGTATTTGCCAACCTGATATGGTCTGATTTTCTTTAAGCATAATTATTTGATTTACATGTTTTTTCATTCTAGTTAACTAATGTAGATAACTGTGGTTAAAGGCATGTGTGTACCATTTAATTCATATTCTTCAGATCTTCTGTAATCTGTAACCATGTTTGGCTCATAAAAGTAGTTGGAAACTAAGAAAACTTTTCTATTGTGAAAGCTTCCCTTTTTCCTTAATTTAAACATATTCCTACAGATGTTGCCATGGTTAGCAGAACAGAAAAGTGTAATCTGCACTTAACTTGAGATAAGTCAATGACTACTGCTCAGACAACCCTTTTGTCAATCTCTATATTTCCCTTATAAAATAACAGCTATACACTGTGTGCAGAATTATTAGGCAAATGAGTATTTGTTCACATCATCCTTTTTTATACATGTTGTCCTACTCCAAGCTGCCAACTGCCAATTATGTAAATCAGGTGATTTGCATCTCTGTAATGAGGAGGGTGTGGTCTAATGACATCACCCTATTTAAGGTGTGTTTAATTATTAGGCAACTTCCTTTCCTTTTGGCAAAATGGGTCAGAAGAGAGATTTGACGGACTCTGAAAAGTCAAAAATTGTGAGATGTCTTGCAGAGGAAAGCAACAGTCTTGAAATTGCCAAACTTTTGAAGCGTGATCACTGAACAATCAAGCATTCCATGGCAAATAGCCAACATGGTCGCAAGAAGCATGCTGATAAAAAAAGGCGCAAAATAACTGCCCATGAATTGAGGAAAATAAAGCGTGAAGCTGCAAAGATGCCATTTGCCACCAGTTTTGCCATATTTCAGAGCTGCAACGTTATTGGAGTATCAAAAAGCACGAGGTGTGCCATACTCGGGGACAAAAGGTAAGGAAGGCAGAAAAACGACCACCTTTGAACAAGAAACATAAGATAAAACGTCAAGACTGGGCCAAGAAATATGTTAAGACTGATTTTTCTAAGGTTTTGTGGACTGATGAAATGAGAGTGACTTTTGATGGGCCAGAGGCTGGATCAGTAAAGGGCAGAGAGCTCCACTCTGACTCAGATGCCAGCAAGGTGGAGGTGGGGTACTGGTATGGGCTGGTATCATCAAAGATGAACTTGTGGGACCTTTTCAGGTTGAGGATGGAGTGAAGCTCAACTCCCAGACCTACTGCTAGTTTCTGGAAGACACCTTCTTCAAGCAGTAGTTCAGGAAGAAGTCGGTATCGTTCAAGAAAAACATGATTTTCATGCAGGACAATGCTCCATCACATGCATCCAAATACTCCACAGCGTGGCTGGCCAGTAAAGGTCTAAAAGAAGAAAAAATAATGACATGGCCCCCTTGTTCACCTGATCTGGACCCCATAGAGAACCTGTGGTCCCTCATAAAATGTGATATCTACAGGGAGGGAAAACATTACACCTCTCGGAACAGTGTCTGGGAGGCTGTGGTGGCTGCTGCACGCAATGTTGATCATAAACAGATCAAGCAACTGACAGAATCTATGGATGGAAGGCTTTTGAGTGTCATCGTAAAGAAAGGTGCCTATATTGGGCACTGGGTTTTTTTTTTTTTCTGAATGTCAGAAATGTTTATTTCTAAATTTTGTCTTGTTATATTGGTTTACCTGGTAAAAATAAACAAGTTAGATGGGTATATATTTCGTTTTTATTAAGTTGCCTAATAATTCTGCACAGTAATAGTTACCTGCACAAACAGATATCCTCCTAAAATAGCCAAATCTAAAAAATAAACACTCCAACTTCCAAAAATATTAAGCTTTGATATTTATGAGTCTTTGGGTTGATTGAGAACATAGTTGTTGTTCAATAGTAAAAAGAATCCTCTCAAATACAACTTGCGTAATAATTCTGCACACAGTGTACTCTTCTCCTGTGCCAGCACCGTTCCAGCAATGTCGAAACTGACTCGCCCGGGGCTCGCATGACATTATGCCCCATGATCCCTGCAGTCGATCATCAGCAGCTTCACTCTTCCCTCCTTCAGACAAATCAGACATCTGGAGGAAGTGAAAGCAGCTGCAACGCTTCCTCACTCCAGATGTCTATTATTTATGAAGGAGGGGGGCAATAAAATGGCCTCAGGGATTGCATGATAAAATTTCATGCAAGTCCTGGGAGAGCCAGGGCCAACACCACTGGAATGGTAAGTGCCCCAGAAGTTCGTAGAGGTGTTATTGTTTAAGGAGGGGAACATAGTGATGGAGAAAGGTTTCTCAGAGTAGTGGACTTTAAGATTTGTTTTCTATGCAAGTTTTGGGAACATTCTGAGTACGATAAAATTACCTTCTATAGATTCTTTGGACATTCTAGATTTGGAAAAAACCAATAACCCCTTTGGTTTAACCTTGTGATATCTATATATATAAAATTGTGTGTGTGGGTATCACCAACCAATCATAAAGTATCTTACATCTAACCTGAGCTGTTTAAAAGAAACTGAGCTGTGATTGGTTGCTATGAGCAACAGTTTTCCTTGCAACCAATCCCTAAGCATCTTTCATTTCACCAGAGCTGTTTAATAGAAGCTGAGCTGTGATTGGTTGCTATGAGCAACAGTTCTCTCACTCCACGACAACACCTCAGCTGACACTGACCAGGTGGGAGAAATCTAGCATCCCTGGGAACATAAGCTCCCAGCCTTTGTCTACCCCCCAGACAGAAGCAGAGAGCACATGACAGAAATGAATCACCCGCTCCCGTGCACATATCCCCATCACACATCCTCCATGCCATAGGCACATCTTCCCTCTTAAAGGGATCTCCGATATGGAAGTCAGGGCAAATCCATCCAGCGCTTTTGTTTTGACCCCAGGCCTCTCTTAAAGGGATCCCCGGTATGGAAGTTAGGGCAATTCCACTAAGCGCTGTGGTTCTACCCCCAGGCCCCTCTTAAAGGGATCCCCCTTACAGAAGTGAGGGCAAATCCACTCTGCGCTTTGGTACTGACCCCAGGCCTCTCTTAAAGGGATTCCCCTTATGGAAGTTAGGGCCATTCCACTCAGCTCTGTGGTTCTGACCCCAGGGTCTCTTAAAGGGATCATTGGTATGGAAGTTAGGGCAATTTCGCTAAGCGCTCTGGTTCTGACTCCAGGCCTCTCTTAAAGGGATCATTGGTATGGAAGTCAGGGCAAATCCATACCAGCGCTTTGGTTCTGATGCCAGGCCTCTCTTAAAGGGATCCCCGGTATGGAAGTTAGGGCCATTCTACTCAGCGCTCTGATTCTGACCCCAGGCTCTCTTAAAGGGATCCCCGGTATGGAAGTCAGGCAATTGCTTTCAAATGCTCTGGTACTAACCCCAGGCCTTTATTAAAGGGATCATTGGTATGGAAGGGAGGGCAAATCCACTCTGCGCTTTGGTACTGACCCCAGGCCTCTCTTAAAGGGATCTCCGGTATGGAAGTTAGGGTAAATCCCTCAGCGCTATGATTCTCACCCAGGCTTCTATTAAAGGGATCATTGGTATGGAAGTCAGGGCAAATCCATCCAGCAATTTGGTTCTGACACCAGGCCTCTCTTAAAGGGCTCCCCGGTATGAAAGTTAGGTCAATTCCACTCAGAGTTCTGGTTCTGACCCCAGGCTCTCTTAAAGGGATCCCCGGTATGGAAGTCAGGGCAATTGCCTTCAAATGCTCTGGTACTAACCCCAGCCTTTATTAAAGGGATCATTGGTATGGAAGTCAGGGCAAATCCACTGTTTACATTCCCTATTAGAACATATGGAGGTGGATCTGTCACTGCACTCAGAGGCAGAATGCGGTTTCTATGTGAAAGCATGTCCCAGGCCTAAGTGCTATTTATCTTGCATACATACTGCAACCGCTGCAAGCAAATATCTTTAGTCATGATTTCCCTGGAAAAGCATCTGCATTATTAATTTTTAGGACCGTGTTGAGAAATATAGAAGAACGGCACCAAGAAAAATCTCACTGGTGGGGTTGATGACTCTTGAATTCTGGACACATGGTGGTTTCAATGCCGTTGATTCGGTGCTTGCAAGAAAACACATGTAGTGACAGACTGATATCCAAAGGAAATAGTTGCAGCACTCTTCAATTCCGTTAAAAAAAAACAAAGTCCTTTATTAAAATTTTGGACAAGGTTAACATCGGGCTAGGTACATGAAAAACATACAGTGAAAAAAGACAGAACTACGGCCGTTTCGCGTTATGCACTCTTCAACGGGTCCAGAGCACCTTTGATTCCATGGAAGATTTTGGGTATTACCGTAAAATCTTTCTCTGGGCCTCATTGGAGGACACACAAAACCATGGGTGTATGCTGCCACTAGCCAATGAAAGTTGGCTCTTCTCAGTAGTATACACGCTAAACTGTTGGGCCAGTCTGTAGTTTAGGTTGCTTCTCCTACTGCTTTCACACTAACCGGTCCGAGACATGTAGAAAATGGGCAGGTGCTGTGTCCCCCAATGAAGGCTCAGAGAAAGATTTTACAGTAAGCACTCAAAATCTTCATTTCTCTATCGCTTCATTGGGGGACACAATAAACCATGGGATGTTCCAAAGCAGTCCCCAAGGGTTGGAGGAAAAAAGTCCTAGCCAAATGTAAGAGCAGAGGTGAGAATCTCAAGTCAGAAACCAGCCACTAAAGTATGCAAAACCTTTCTGCCCGGGCCAAAAACTGCCAAGGAGGGAGAAGGGGAGTGAGTAGTCTGTAGAACCTGGAAAAGTTAACAGATAACCAAGAAGCAGCCTAAAAAGCTGTCAATAGAGAACTGATGACCAATTGTGCAGGAGACCCCAGGCCTAGAGAAGAGCACTGAGAAGACAGTGGTAGCACTGTCCCTTGCGAATATGCGTCCATAGTGAAAGAGTGGATCCAGACTAGAAGACCATTATGAGTAGCCAGACATGAACAGGGATCTGAACGTCTGAGAAATCTGTTCTCGACTGATCGAGCGCTGAGATGCACTCTAACCAGTTACAGTTAATACTAAAGACCGATAGGACGATAAGGAGAAAAAGGTGATATCCCACATGGAAGGAGAGGTAACAACGCAGGACCACCATGATCAGGAAAGGGAGGGCGACAGGACAGTAAAACGTCCAAAGAAGTTTTTGGGAAACAAGGATGAATGACTAAAATGGGTATGAGAGAAGTGCTGTAGAGCATTCAACACTAGATGGAGGGGGTCCCCCCAAGATCCATGGAAAGGCCCTTAGAGACTTAATAAACGTGCGTATGGCACGAGAACTGGAACAGATAAAACAGGAAACTAGGAAGGTAGAAACTTGATCTTAAGAAGCAGAGGAACAAACCAGATTCGGGTTCTGACAATAAGTAGGTGTAACGAAAACACGAGAGAGAGTCGGGAGGATACAGATATCCCCCCGCCGTCACTAATCTGTGACGAAGCTTACACAGTCACCTCTCTCTGGCGCCCTCCTCACCCTCAGGTCAGTCAGGGAACTGCGCCTAGGATATGTAGTTGCCGGAGAGGCTGCCCTGTTACGTCCTGGTTATGGAGGCGCTCTGCAGTGAGGGCGGTATATACAGCTCTGGCAAAAATTAGACCACTGCAAAATTTTCAGTTTGTCTGATTTTTCTCTTTATAGGTATATTTTTGAGTAAAATGTAAATTTATTCTATGAACTACTGACATGTCTCCGAATTTCCAACCAATACATTTTGTCTTATTTCATAATCATTTAGAAACAACAATACTAATGTTTTAACTCAGGAAGAATTCAGAAATCAATATTTTGTGAAATAACCATGATTTTTAATACAGCTTTCATGTGTCTTGGCATGCTTTCCACCAGTCTTTCACACTGCTTTTGGGTGACCTTATGCCACTCCTAGTACAAAAATGTAAGCAGTTCTTCTTTGATGGCTTGTGACTCTTCCTCTTTATTATATTCCAGAATTTTTCAGTGGGGTTCAGGGCTGGAGACTGGGCTGGCCATGACAGGGATTTGACGTGGTGGTCCTTCATTCACACATTGATTGACCTAGCCTTGTGGCATGGCGCATTGTCCTGCTGGAAAAAACAGTCCTGAGAGTTGGGGAACATTGCCTGAGCAGAAGGAATGAAATGTTTTTCCTGGATATCCTTGTATGCGGCTTGATTCAAGCGTCCTTCGTAAAGATTAACCTGCCTGATTCCAGCCTTGCTGAAGCATCCCCAGATCATCACCGATCCGCCACTAAATTTCACAGTGGGTGCAAGACACTGTGGCTCGTACTCCTCACCAGGTCTCCGTCTAACCATTAGACTACCAGGTGTTGGGCAAAGCTGGAAATTAGACTCATCAGAGATTACCTTACTCCAGTCCTCTATTGTCCAATCCTTATGGTCTTTGTCAAACTTCAGCCTGGCTCTCCTTTGCTTCTCATTGATGAAAGGCTTTTTTTCTAGCTTTACTTGACTTTGAGCACTGCCTCTAGGAACCTGTTACAAACTGTTCTTGCAGTGCACTTCACCCCAGCTGCCATTTGCCATTCCCTTTGTAGGTTCACTTTGTCATCCTGCAGTTGCTGAGTGACATACGAATAAGATGACGGTCATCCCTGTCAGTGGAGAGTCGTTTTTGCTCTCTGCTGTTCTGTACCTTTGTTGGCCCCAATGTCTGCTGCTTGACCTTGTTGTAATGGACTGCCGTCTTAGAAATTTTAAGGATGGAGGCAACATGACGCTCACTATATCCATCTGCTAGTGTCACGCTGTCTAGCAGATATATATATATATATGATGTCAGTAATCTATATCAAGTGGGACAACATTCTATATAACATATGCATAGGTATTTGATGGCATAGAATTACCTGACAGAATATCCAATGGGTCAATACGGAATCCGTTTTACGCTGTCTCCGGCTAGAGGTGGACCGGGTCTATGCTGACCCTAAACTGGGGTCCTGACTAGTCCCTCTACCTGGAGGTACTGTTAAAGGTACAGAGGTCCAGGCCGCCAGCGTAAACCCTGTCTCCTATAAATCCCTGACCACTGTAATCTAGTCCTTAGAAGGACCCTGATTACCACCACAGGGAATGAACAGGTAACGGTTAAAGGACAGTAAAGACAAATAAAAAGACAACGAATAAAGTAAATACTGTCATACAACACTCAAACACAGAAGGAACACATAAGGTCTCGGAGATAAACTATAAGCAGGAAGAGGGAAAACCAACAAAGGAGCTCTTAGCTTAAGTCTTCTCAGAACCGATCCAGACTGCTGGACAACATGAATGCTTTCACCGGCATCTAACAAGCAGACTGGCAGGTATATAAAGGAAGCTAATTAGTACATAATCAAAAGCAGCCGGGCGAGGCTGGACCTAGTCTTAGCAAAGAGCTAGGTAAAATTAACTCCCTCACTACCAAACACAAAGTAACAGCAATTCAGCTGCGAGAAGTCAGAGTGTGCAATCGCGACGATCTTCGTGGCGATACACCCATGACAGTACCCCCCCTTCTACGAGGGGCCTCCGGACCCTCAGGGCCAGGTCTGCCCGGGTGAGTTGTGTGGAAGGTCCGAACCAATCCATCTGCATTAACATCAGACGCAGGGACCCACGTCCTCTCCTCAGGACCATACCCCTTCCAATGAACCAAGTACTGAAGGGACCGGCGATTCCGACGTGAGTCAATGATTTTGACACTTGAAATTCTAAATTCCCATTGACCACCACTGGAGGCGGGGGTAGAGGTGACGGTATAACTGGCGCCACGTACCTCTTAAGCAACGATTTGTGGAACACATTGTGGATTTTAAACGTAGGAGGGAGGTCCAGACGAAATGCCACAGGATTAATTATAGAACTGATCCTGTATGGACCGATGAACCTGGGACCCAGTTTCCAGGAGGGAACCTTGAGTTTTATATTTTTGGTAGACAACCATACCAGATCATTCACACCAAGGTCCGGACCAGACACTCTCCTCCTATCAGTCATACGTTTGTAACGGTTCCCCATAACATTCAGATTATTCAGTACTCCTCTCCAAACTGAAGCAAGTGACGACGAGAATCGTTCCTCCTCAGGAACCCCAGAAGAGCCCCCCCCATTGAAAGTACAAAACTGGGGGTGAAAACCATATGCCCCAAAAAATGGGGACTTACCAGTGGACTCGCTCCGCCTATTGTTAAGAGCGAACTCTGCCAGAGGCAAGAAAGAAGACCAGTCCTCTTGGTTCTCTGAGACAAAACACCGAAGATATGTCTCTAGGCTCTGATTCAGACGCTCTGTCTGACCATTGGTCTGCGGATGAAAAGCCGAGGAAAACGACAATTGCATCCCCCGACGTGAACAAAATGCCCTCCAGAACTTGGACACAAACTGAGACCCCCTATCCGATACCACATCGGAAGGCACCCCGTGAAGTCTCACAATCTCCCCAATAAACACCTGCGCTAGAGTCTTGGCATTGGGAAGACAGGAAGAGCAATGAAATGTGCCATCTTACTGAACCTGTCAACTACAACTAGTATGACAGTTTTCCCCGACGACGGAGGGAGGTCCGTAATGAAGTCCATAGATAGATGAGTCCATGGACGCTCCGGAACTTTCAAAGGCAAGAGGTCCCAGACGGACGGGTATGTGGGGTCTTGGAGCGAGCACAAACCCCACAGGACGCGACAAAAGTTTCTACCTCTTTATTTAAGTTAGGCCACCAAAACCGGCGTGAAAGGAGATCAACAGTTGCTTTACTCCCTGGGTGTCCTGCTAAAGCAGAATTATGATGTGCCTCGATAACTTTCTGTCTTAACTGATCAGGAACAAACAGTTTCCCTGGAGGTCCTACAGGGGCGTCCCCCTGAGCCTCCAATACCTCCTCCTCAAGCTCAGAGCATACAGCCGACACTACAACTCCCTCCTGAAGGATAGGAACCAGGGTCATCCGTCTTCCCAGCCCCTGGGGAACAACGAGATAAGGCATCAGGACGCAATTTTATTGAGCAGTCATATGCGCGATGAGGAGGTAACTCTTGACACCCCTCCTCTGAGAACCCATCCTCAAAGTCCTCCAAAAGAGGAGGCAATGTTCTAGGCACGACCGCACTGATGACCGTGTTCATGCAGTTACTCTTGCAGAATTCACCCCACTGGCTTATCTCTCTGGATTGCCAATTAATTACTGGGTTATGTTTAGCCAACCAAGGTAGTCCCAACACAATAGCAGTAGGAAGACCCTCCAACACATAACAAGACAATTGTTCTTTATGTATTGCCCCTACTCGAAAGTCTATGTTATGAACAGCTTGTACCAAGCTACCCTGACTGAGAGGTCTGGCGTCAATAGAGAATATAGGGACCGGTTTGGCCAATACATTCAGTTGCATACCTTGCACCTGGGCAAACCGAGCGTCCACCAGATTAGCCCCGGCCCACTATCCAAAAGAACAGAAATCCTCTCAGTTCTCGTACCAACCACCACCTCCGCAGGTATGAGAAATTGAGACGGTTTTGGGGACGAAATACATACTCCCAGATTGTCGTCCACCACACAACCTGAGACTGACAGTCTTCCGGAGACTCCTTTGCTCAATGAGGCACGGGATGGACACCCCCCAACAAAATGTCCCTCTCTCCCGCAGAAGAAACACCTTCTTGTCTTGCGGCGCACCGCTGATTCCCCTACAAAATGATGTCCCTCCCAACTGCATAGGTTCCTCAGAACAGGCCAGGGGAACCTCAATATAAGGGACTTTAGTAGTGGGTGGAGTCATAACAGGGGGCGGAGTTACCTCGCACCTCCCCCGAAGCCGTCTATCAATACGAATAGCAAGGGCCATAGCAGCCTCCAGTGACGGAGGAGAATCATACTGAGCCAAAACATCTTTTAATTTGTCAGATAACCCTTGACAAAACTGGCTCCTAAGAGCTGGGTCATTCCACTGAGTATCTGTGGCCCATCTACGGAACTCAGAAGAAAATTCCTCTGCCGGACGATCTCCCTGCTGTATCCTACGTAACTTCGTTTCAGCAAGGGAGACCCGATCCGGTCATCATACACCAGACCCAGGGCAGCAAAAAATCGATCTACTGACTGGAGGGCCGGGGAACCCGGGGGAAGAGAGAACGCCCAAGATTGAGGGTCCCCTTGTAAGAGCGAGATGACAATTCCCACCCTCTGCTCTTCACTCCCCGATGACCGAGGCCGCAGCCGAAAGTATAATTTACATGCCTCCCGGAAGGTAAAAAATTTGTCCCGCCCACCAGTGAACCTGTCTGGGAGAGCAACCTTAGGTTCAGACCTGGTTTGCTCCGGGGGGGACAAAACCTTGGACTTAATGTCCGCAAGCTCCAAGGACAACTTCTGCAACTGCAGGGCAATCTGGGCCACTGGATCCATGGTAGCTGGGGAGAATCTTTAGTATGGCCGGTGAAAATGTCACGCTGTCTAGCAGATATATATATATGATGTCAGTAATCTATATCAAGTGGGACAACATTCTATATAACATATGCATAGGTATTTGATGGCATAGAATTACCTGACAGAATATCCAATGGGTCAATACGGAATCCGTTTTACGCTGTCTCCGGCTAGAGGTGGACCGGGGTCTATGCTGACCCTAAACTGGGGTCCTGACTAGTCCCTCTACCTGGAGGTACTGTTAAAGGTACAGAGGTCCAGGCCGCCAGCGTAAACCCTGTCTCCTATAAATCCCTGACCACTGTAATCTAGTCCTTAGAAGGACCCTGATTACCACCACGGGGAATGAACAGGTAACGGTTAAAGGACAGTAAAGACAAATAAGAAAGACAACGAATAAAGTAAATACTGTCATACAACACTCAAACACAGAAGGAACACATAAGGTCTCGGAGATAAACTATAAGCAGGAAGAGGGAAAACCAACAAAGGAGCTCTTAGCTTAAGTCTTCTCAGAACCGATCCAGACTGCTGGACAACATGAATGCTTTCACCGGCATCTAACAAGCAGACTGGCAGGTATATAAAGGAAGCTAATTAGTACATAATCAAAAGCAGCCGGGCGAGGCTGGACCTAGTCTTAGCAAAGAGCTAGGTAAAATTAACTCCCTCACTACCAAACACAAAGTAACAGCAATTCAGCTGCGAGAAGTCAGAGTGTGCAATCGCGACGATCTTCGTGGCGATACACCCATGACAGCTAGTAATGCCAGAATTGAGCCCTTCTTTTCCTCACTCAAGACTTTTCTTTACAAATCCTTTGGCATGGTTAAAAGTTTCTTTCATTCCTATTATTTTTGGGATATTACTAGCACTTGTTTTGCCATTCAGCTTGTCCTATTGCAAGAGGATTGTGAACACCACAGCAGTTTTTTTATACTTTCCTTCATTAAATAAGATTTGGTTCAGGTGATCACCTAATCAGAAGCACATTAAGTTGAATGAGGTATGCTCTGGTTGGAATTCAACTGACACTGGAATGGAATGGCTGTCCGATATGTAGAGAAGCTGGTTTTTATAAAACTGTGCAGTGGTCTCTTAATTTTTGCCAGAGCTGCATATCACCAGGCCAGGAATATATATATAAAGCTCCGGTCCATCACTGCCAGGTTCCCCCAATAACACCAGAACGGTATGCTGCCACCAGTTCCTCGTTAGATATAAGCCCGGTCCGTTAACAAGCTTATATAGGGTCAGAAACCAACCTCAGGTAGCCTATAAGTACTAGCCAAACTCACGGACGTAGGAAATTGGGTTTCCAGATAAAAGAACAGCCCAAAATTAATTAATATATTAAATGCTGAAAGGCGCACTAGATGCTACAACTATATACAGAGTAATATACAAAGATTACAGCCAGAAGTACAGATACAAGTAGGGTACAGGTTGGGGATAGCAGTTAGCTGTATGTGTCACGATACTATTCCGTATATATTGAGGAGGGGAAGCTCTTGTATTCACAGTCACCTTCTTAGCTTCTGGTCTGTCTCCACAGGTGATGTGACATGGCTTCCATGGCAGAACAAAGATGAAGGCTAAAGTTGTGCAGCTAGCTTTTAACCCCTAGCTCGCCCCCTCCCATATTTGCCACCTCCCCTCTGGGTTGGACTGAACCTCCTCCCTTGACCTCCTAGCTGAAATAATTCCAAATATCTAGTATGGGTCATAACTTCCTAGGGGGAGGTCCAAACGGCACGACAGCCTTCTCAATGGGTTCGTTGGGGCTGGATCGACATGGAGAGTCCAAACTTGGGTCGGCTAAGTGGTTCTGGAGAGCCAGTCTCAATAGCTCGGGACTGCTAGAGAAAGATGAGAAGATGAGACGCAGGGTTGCATGCTGAGGGCTCCCAGGGTTCTGGTGGTGTTTTGGACTTAATCCTGAGATGCATGGTACTCTCATAATTCATCTGTAGGTGTCGGTGCCCAAGTGTCTGAAGCTTTTCCTTGATGGCTAATTGATTTTGTCCACCTGGCACAAAAGACAACAGTGGCTCCTAGTTCTGTTCTTTTGGGGATCTGTGTACTTTTCCCAAGAGTGGAGGGGCTACTTCAGTAGTGGAAGAAGATCTCTGGACAATATATAGGGCCTGAATTAATAAATCCAAAATAGTCTCCCTCATCCCTCACAGTAGGCCAGAGGGGAGGTAAAAAAGAAAGGTGAAACATAGGGTTTCCTCTGTTAGATTGCTATCAAGCTGAGGTTGGAGAAAGCGAAGCTGAATTCTGCGGTTTACGAGCCAGACCGTGAAACTAAAACAAAGTAAAATTGTGTTTGAGAAGAGGATGATACTGGAAAATAGATATGGATGACTGAAAGAAAGCAGACTGCCTCCACGCTGGAAGAGGGTAAAAGAAAAAAGGGTGAGGATTTGAGTTCAGGAGACCACAAAAGCTTTGGAAAACAACTGCTGAGACGTGGGATCTGGAGGCGGACTGAAAGACTCTGTAAAGCACTCTGAAAGTCTTCGGATCGATTTTGGGTATTTTTCACCATAAATGATTATGGATGCGAGACGTCTCATAAATGATTATGGATGATGAAACAACCAGGAAGAGAGCTGTCTGATGGAACAACCCGGAAACCCGTCTCATTGGACAAGCCCTCTTCAATCGAAGGCCTTTCACAGGTTAGGAAAACGGTAGAGCATAGCTAACTGTGGATGAGTGAACAGCAGAAAACCCCAGTAGACTTTTAGTCCATGACCATATCTCTCCACCGAGGTTGATCAGAATAAAGTTCCACCTTTGAAAGTGTGAGGGATCTCACAGGGGAAGGGGTCGACTTCGCTCACCTCGGGGAGAGGGGAGAGATGGACCTAGCAGGGGTCGGCTCTCTGGCGCCACCACTTGTCCCAGGTCAGTCAGGGAACTGCACCGAGAGCAAATGGTCGCCGGAAAGGCTCCCTTATAGGTACGAGTTAGTGAGGAGCTCCCAGTGAGGGGGGATATATATCACCTGTCCAGGCTGGGGATATATATATACACCTCCCGGCCATCACTGCCAGAGGTCCTCACTAAAACAATACGGTATTCTGCCACCAGTTTCTCGTTTGAAATAAGCCCCGTCCGACAACAGGCTTATATCGGGTCAGGAACCAAACTGGCAGAGTATAATATAACCAACTGAGCGTGCTGACTTGGGGATTCGAGGATCGAGATAAAAGAGCAGCCCAAGATTAATTTTATATTTAATCGCCTAAAAGGCGCACTAGAAATATGCAAGCATATATTTACAGAACAATATACAGGTATCAGTCAGGAGTGTAGTACAGAGGATAGGGTATAGATAGGTAGCATGTGACCACAGGGAGGCGCTGATGGATCACAGGTCCAAATCTTAGTTACAGACTTTCCTGGCTTTGTCTGATAAGGGGTCCTCCGGCCAGAAGAAAACTGAAAAACTGAGCTCCTTGGCTGCTCCTCCCACACTCTGTGCCCTCCCCTGGGATTGTGCAGCCTCTCTCCTCCCATCTCTGAGAGTATGATTTTCAGTCCAGAACCATGAATGGCCCACAACTTTCTGCCCGAAGCCCTGAATGGGATGGCAGCAGCACCACTGGATTTAGCAGGATTTTATCTGCGCATCAAGTCCAAATATGCCTATCGTATGTAATTCCTGGTGGCCAAGCTTTATAACTCCCATAGCACAGAGTGCTACAATTGGCTGCTGGGCACGGGTGTATGGGGGAAGGAACGCTGATTTGGTTGATGTGCTCCGCTAGGCTCAGAGATATTGCATTCTGTTATTATAGGTCATTTTCCAGATTCAATACCTCATAGCCTTGCTGTGATTTGTTGTACGACGAGGTATATACATGTGTTTCAAGTCACACAAAAGGGCCAGCTGGCTTGCAGCTGCAGAAGTTTTTACACCTTGGTGTTATTGTTGGGGGAGGCTCTGAAGTGACCCTTCACGGTTGACCAAGTGATTTCCAAATTAATCCACAGAATGTTACTAGTAACTGAAAATGACCAGACGGAGACGACGTGTCTGGGAGGATCAAGGCAGATTCCTACCCCATTTATTACGTCATCTCTTTTATAGTATTTAGCAAGTTGTACTTCAACCAATAGTATAAAAACACACTTGTAGCGCTTAACCTATGAAAATACAGAAAGACCGGAAACTACATATATGGCCGTGTCTACGTGACATAGAAAGGAACAATAGCATATTCATTCATCAGAGTATTATACAATGATACACCCCATGGTCTCATATTTTGTCCAAACTAGAACAATCTGGTTTTATTACAACCGTGACCTTTACTCTAGTTACAGAAGAACAATTTGGCTTTATAACAGTCATGAGCTATAGCTTAGTAACAGAATTTAACTCATAAACCACAAGATGGAATTGAAAGCACTAAATGGTTTTGATCTTGGTTTAACCCTTCACAATCCCCCCTAGATACATTTTGTTAACTAATGACCAGCATCAGAGGTACTATCCCAAGCTATAAGCTCGAGGGGTACTGGTCTTCACATGTCTGATGCCATGTTACCAGCCATGTTTGTTGCGGCGTACCCATCCCCCCTGTATGCTACAATTTACGAATAACAATTTTTGATAACGGTGGTGGAGATCTTTTATAGGAAGCCATGCGCTTGCCTTCAACATCTTCATCAGGTAACTTTTTGAAATCGGTGTAGAGAAGAGCAGGGGTAACAACGCCTTTGGTATCATCATTAGCTGTCTTAGTGCAGAATTTCCTAATACATACAGAAATACACCAAAGAACAAGTTTTAGTATTACATACATATCAAGGATAAAGGCAGCGATGTGTAACAAACTTTGCAAGATTCCAGCTATCCAGCCCCCAATTCCTTTGAACCAATTGGCTGGATTAAGAAAGGAGAAAATATCTGCCAGAGACTGGGAATTGTCCAACAAATCTCTCAGTAATTTTTCATAATATTGTATAAACTTATTATTCAAGTACGTTGGGGAATTTAGGCTGTCCCATACGGTTACCAATAATAACATAGAAAATACGAAAAACCAAAACATTATGTCCCCTTTATTTGCTACTGGCTTATTTAACCAGCTTGCAGTGCAATGCGTGGATCCAAGTTGGTCTTCCTTCCAGTTTCACTGACATAAAAATGATGAGGAGGACTTGATAGGGACCGTAATACAATGGTTCTACGCCGTGTTTTCTGACATGCCTTTTCACGACCACAAAATCACCAGACTTCAAGTTATAACAAATGTCGGTTTCTGCTGAATCTGGAAAAGAAGAAGAAACTAGAGCATAGGTGTTAGCAAGATTTTTACTAAGCTGAATAACATATTGAACAGCACGGTCAGTTTCATAGAATGGTAGAGTTGGAAGGGACCTCCTGGGTTATCTGGTCCAAACCCCTGCTCAAAGCAGGATTCACTAAATAATCCCAGACAGATGTATATCCAGCCTCTGTTTGAAGACTTCCATTGAAGGAGAACTCACCACCTCTCGTGGCAGCCTGTTCCACTCATTGATCACTCTGTCAAAAAGTTTTTTCTAATATCTAATCTGTGTCTCCTCCCATTCAGTTTCATCCCATTGCTTCTAGTCTTTCCGTGTGCAAATGAGAATAAAGATAATCCTTCTACAATGTGACAGCCCTTGAGATATTTGTATACAGCTATTAAGTCACCTCTCAGGCTTCTTTTTTGCAAGCTAAACATTCCCAAATCCTGTAACCGTTCCTCATAGGACATGGTTTGCAGACCGGACACCATTCTGGTCGCTCTTCTCTGAACTTGCTCCAGTTTGTTGATGTCTTTTTTAAAATGTGGTGCCCAAAACTAGACACAGTATTCCAGATGAGGTCTGACCAAAGAGGAGTAGAGGGCAATAATGACTTCATGTGATCTAGACTGTATGCTTCTGTTAATACATCCCAGAATTGTATTTGCCTTTTTTGCTGCTGCATCACACTGTTGACTCATGTTCAGTCTGTGATCTATTAGTATACCCAAGTCTTTTTCACATGTGCTGTTGCTTAGCCTTATTCCTCCCATTCTGTATACGCTTTTTTCATTTTTATTTCCCAGATGTAGTACTTTGCATTTTTCCCTGTTAAAAACCATTCTGTTAGTTGCTGCCCACTGCTCCAGTTTATGTATATCTTTTTGAATCCTCTCTCTCTCTTCTCTAGTATTAGCTATCCCACCTAGCTTTGTGTCATCAGCAAATTTAATCAGTTTACCCTCAATTCCTTCATCTAAATCATTGATAAAGATGTTGAACAATACAGGGCCCAAGACAGAGCCCTGTGGTACCCCACTTGATACATTTTTCCAACTCTATGTGCAGCCATTTACTACCACTTTTTGGGTCCTATCACTAAGCCAGTTATGAATCCACCTAACAGTTGCCTTGTCCATTCCATACTTAGTCATTTTTTCAATAAGGATTGTGTGAGATACTTTGTCAAATGCTTTGCTGAAGTCAAAATATCATATATCTACAGCATTTCCCTGATCCACTCAGTCAGTGATTCTGTCATAGAAGGAAATTAAATTAGTCTGACATGACTTATTAGTTACAAACCCATGCTGACTCTGGTTAATCACTTCATTCTTGTCCAGGTACTTACATACATGTTGTTTAATAATTTGTTCAAAGATCTTTCCTGGTATAGATGTCAGACTCACCGGCCTATAGTTCCCTGGGTCCACCTTCTTCCCCTTTTTTGAAGATAGGAACAACATTTGCTCTTCTCCAGTCTTCTGGGACTTCTCCTGTTCTCCAAGAATTTTCAAAGATGTGGAGAGTGGTTCAAAAATTTCTTCTGCTATCTCCTTCAGTACTCTGGGGTGTGATTCATCTGGACCTGGATACTTGAATTCATTTATGTTAGCTAAGTGTTTCCTCACAATTTTTCTGTTTATAGATATCCTGGATTCTTCTATTCCCTTAAAAGGACAGTGAAGATCAGTTGATGTTACATTTCCTTTCTGAGAGAAAACAGATGCAAAATAGGAATTTAAAAGTTCGGCCTTTTCAACATCCTTTCTTACCAGTTCATAATTTTCATCCTGTAAAAATCCTATAGCATCTTTTACTTTTGACATATCCCCAAAATCCTTTTTTATTGCTTTTGACATCTCTTGCAAGCCTTAATTCATTGTCAGCTTTAGCTAATCTGATTCTTGCCCTGCAGGTTCTGCAGACATCATTATATTCTTCTTTAGATATGCCTCCCTCTTTCCATTTGATATACGTTTCTTTCTTCCTTTTTAGCATGTGTTTAAGTTCTTTGCTCATCCATCCTGGTTTCGTTAAATGCTTCCTATTCTTCCCTCTAATCGGAATTGTTAATGATTGTGCTTTGAGAATCTCATTTTTCAAGATTTCCCATCCTTCCTGGACATTTTTGTCCTTTATTATTATTATTATTATTATTATACATTTATATAGCGCCATTTATTCCATGGCGCTTTACATATGAAAAGGGAAAAATATAGACAGGTACAATAAACGTGCTAGACAAGGGACACACAAGTACAGAAGGAGAGAGGACCCTGCCCGCGAGGGCTCACAGTCTGCAGGGATGGGTGAGAATACACTAGGAAAGGGTAGAGCTGGTTGTGCGATGGTTCAGTAGACTGAGGATAATTGCAGGTTGTAGACTTGTCGGAACAGGTGGGTCTTCAGGTTCTTCTTGAAGGTCTCCGTTCTTGGTGAAAGTCTGATGTTTTGCGGCAGGGAGTTCCAGAGTATGGGGGAAGCCCGGGAGAAGTCTTGTATGCGGTTGTGGGAAGAAGGGATGAGGGGGGAGTAGAGAAGGAGATCTTGAGAGGATCGAAGGTTGCGTGTAGGTAGATAGCGGGAGACCATATCACAGATGTATGGAGGAGAAAGGTTGTGGATGGCTTTGTATGTCATGGTTAGGGTTTTGAACTGGAGCCTCTGGCAATAGGAAGCCAGTGAAGGGCCTGGCATAGGGGGGAGGCTGGGGAATAACGGGGAGACGGGTGGATTAGTCGGGCAGCAGAGTGTAGGATGGACTGGAGTGGTGCCAGAGTGCTAGAGGAGGCCAGACAGTAGGAGGTTGCAGTAGTCGAGGCGGGAGATAAGGGCGTGCACTAGTGTTTTTGTGGTTTCATGGTTGAGGAATGCGCGGATCCGGGAAATATTTTTGAGTTTGAGGCGGCATGAGGTGGCGAGGGCTTGGATATGTGGTTTGAAAGAGAGGGCAGAGTCGATGATCACCCCAAGGCACCGAGCATGCGGGACCGGGGAAAGTGAGCAGCCATTGACATTGATTGATAGGTCTGGTAGAGGGGTAGAATGAGGTGGGGGAAAGATGATGAATTCTGTTTTGTCCATGTTCAGTTTGAGAGAGCGAGCAGAAAAGAAGGCTGAGATAGCAGACAGACACTGTGGGATTTTGGTCAGTAGGGAGGTGAGGTCAGGTCCAGATAGGTAGATCTGCGTGTCATCGGCGTAGAGGTGATACTGCAAGCCGTGGGATTCTATGAGCTGTCCCAGGCCGAAGGTGTAGATGGAGAAGAGTAGGGGTCCTTGGACTGAGCCTTGAGGAACACCGACAGACAGGGGGCGAGGTGAGGAGGTGGTGTGTGAGAGGGAGACACTAAATGTTCGGTCTGTTAGGTGTGATGAGATCCAGGATAGGGCCAAGTCTGTGATGCCAAGAGATGAGAGAATCTGTAGCAGGAGGGAATGGTCCACGGTGTCGAAGGCATAAGACAGGTCCAGGAGAAAGAGGACAGAGTAGTGTCGCTTGCTCTTGGCGGTTAGCAGGTCGTTAGTGACTTTAGTTAGGGCAGTTTCAGTTGAGTGATGCGGTCGGAAGCCAGATTGTAACCGGTCAAAGAGGGAACAGGAGGAGAGGTGGGAGGACAGTTCGAGATATACATGCTGTTCCAGTAGTTTTGAGGCGTAGGGGAGAAGAGATATCGGGCGATAGACAGAGAGGATGGGTCGAGGGAGGGCTTTTTGAGGATGGGTGTGATTGAAGCATGTTTGAAAGATGAAGGAAAGACACCATTTGTAAGTGAAAGGTTGAAGAGTTGTGCGAGAGTAGGGATGAAGACTGTGCAAAGTTAGGGATGAGGTGGGACGGGAGTGGGTCAAGCGCGCAAGTGGTGAGGTGTGATCTTGACAGGAGAGTGGAGAGCTGATCTGTCATGGTGGTGAAGCTGGTTTTGGAAGAACAGGGCTGCGGGCCAAAGCCTTCTCTGATAATATCAATCTTTTGCTTAAAGAAGGAGGCAAAGTCTTCAGCAGAAATGAGAGGAGAGGGAGGAGGTGCTGTGGGATGGAGTAGAGAATTGAAAGTGTTGAAGAGCTGTTTAGGGTTGTGAGACAGGGTGGATATGAGAGATGCGAAGTAAGTTTGTTTTGCGGCTGAGCGTGGACTTGAAGCTGGCGAGGGACTGCTTGTATGCGTTGAAGTGCTCGGTAGAATGGATTCTCTTCCATCTCCGCTCGGCAGCCCTGGAAGCCCGTCTCAGTTCTTTGGTCAGGCCGGTCAGCCAGGGCTGCCTGTTGATTGTACGAGTTTTGCTCTGCGTGAGGGGGGCGGCCGAATCAAGTGTGGCTTTTATTGTGGTGTTATAAAATGTGGCAGCAGCATCTGTGTCATTAAGTGAGGCTATGTCTGTGAGAGGGAGGAGCCACTCAGAGAGCGATTGTAAATTGAGGTGTTTGAGATTTCTGCGAGGGTGGGTGAGTTTATGGAGTGGGGGATGCATACTAACAGAGGAGTGGGAAGAGAATGTCAGTAGGTTGTGGTCAGACAGGGGAGTAGGGAGTTAGTGAGATTAGTGAGGGAACAGAGACGAGTGAAGATAAGGTCCAGCGTGTGACCATCTTTGTGAGTGGCCGCAGAGGACCATTGAGTGAGGCCGAGGGAAGCCGTGAGCGATAGAAGTTTAGAGGCAGCCGGGGTGGAAGTGTCAATGGGGATGTTGAAATCGCCCATGATGATGGTGGGGATGTCAGCAGAGAGGAAATGGAGTAGCCAGGTGGTGAAGTGGTCGAGAAAGGTGGAGATGGCTAGTTCCGGGGGGCGGTAGATGACAGCCAGTTGGAGGGGGAATAGATGCGGACGGAGTGCACCTCGAACGAGGGAATAGCAGCGGAGGGTGGAAGTTGAATAGGGGTAAAGGAGCAGGTATCAGACAGGAGCAAGCCAACTCCTCCACCACGTTTGTTGCTGGGGCGAGGGGTGTGAGAGAGATGGAATCCGCCATAGGAAAGCGCAGCTGGAGAGGCTGTGTCAGAGGGAGTGAGCCAGGTTTCAGTGATGGCAAGGAAGGAGAGTTTGTTGGTGATAAAGAGGTCGTGGATAAATGACAGTTTATTGCAGACGGAACGTGCGTTCCATAGTGCTCCGGGTAGGGGGACCGGGGAGGGGGGTGTGGATGGATAGGTATGAGGTTGTCATGGTTGCAGTAACGTGTGGAGGATCGTGGCAGGGTGTTAGAAATGAGTGTGGGGATGTGTTGAGGAGGGCCAGGATTTGGGGATATGTCGCCAGCGATGAGGAGTAGGAGACAGAGCGTTAGAAGGTGAGAGCAGGATAGGACATGATGAGGCCTTGTGTGTCTTGGTAAAAAGGATTGTATGTGGAGGAACAGTTCTGAGGAGGAGGTGAGATGGCAGGAGAGGATGGAGGGAGAAATGACTAGTTCCTTACTAGGTGGGGGGATTACAGGAAATAGGAAGGAAGAAAGGAGGGGGTGAAAGTGAAAAGAAACTGAAACATAGTGGTTTTAAATTATGTTACCTTGCAGCCAAATTCCAGTCAAATTCTAGTCTAATTCACAGTAGTGTAATTAGAAATCTGTAATTTGAAATATGGGATATCCAGCCATTGGATCCCTCCGATTCTCTTTCTGAGTCCCTTAAAATCTGCCTTTCTGAAATCTAACCTTGAAGTCTGAGTCTTCACAGGTCTTCCTCCTCTAGTTATCCAAAATTCTAAAATAGCATGGTCGCTACCTCCTAGGGTCCCAGCCACTCTTACCTCCTCAACCATTTCCTCCCTGTTTATAAGGATTAGATCCAAGGTAGCAGATCCCCTTGTTTTCTCCCCTACCTTTTGGAAGATAAAGTTGTCAGCAAGAGAGGATAAGAATTTCCTGGACCTGTTAGTTTTGCCTGAGAGAGATTCCCAACAAATGTCTGGATAGTTGAAATCTCCCATGACCACTATGTCATATTTTTTGGAGAACTTGGCCATATGATGCATAAAGAGTTCATCCAAATCTTCAGCTTGCATAGGCGGCCTGTAGTAAATGCCTACAATGGTGTCTTTTCCATTGTTCGCTCCTTGTATTCTTACCCAAACAGTTTCCACAGAACTCCCAGTCTCTGAAGCTTCAATCTCTGTGCAGATATACGCTTTTCTAACATACAATGCCACACCTCCTCCTCGTTTATCAAGTCTGTTTCTTGCAAATAAGTTGTATCCTTCTAGCCTTGTATTCCAATCATGTGTATCGTACCACCAAGTTTCAGTGATTCCAATGACATCATACTTCTTCTCCTGCGTTGGTAGTTCCAATTCTCCTTGTGTGTTGCCCATGCTTTGTGCATTTGTATAGAAACATTTTAGTTTGTGATTGGTTTCTCTTCCTCCAATATTTTTATTATTTAGATTTTTTTTGTCTTCGTTCTTTCTTTCCACTTCTAATAGCCAAGTTCTCAATAGCATTTGTCAGGTGTATGGATTTTTCTGGCCTTTTGCTTCCCTTCCCACATTGTTCTAGTTTAAAACTCTCCTGATGAGTGTAGCAAGTCGACTTCCAAATACATGTTTTCCAGTCTTCGTAAGGTGCACCCAATCTCTAGCAAGTAGTCCATCGTATAGGTAATTCACTCCGTGATCCAGAAATCCAAATCTTTGCTGACGGCACCATCGACGTAGCCAGTTGTTCACCTGCAGAATCTTATTCCACCTCCTTGTTCCATGGCCATCCTCTGGGAGGATGGATGAGAAGACCACCTGCGCACCCAGTTCTTTCACTTTCTTGCCTAAGTTTTCAAAGTCACTGCAGATGGTTTCCAGGTCACTTCTTGTGGTGTCATTTGTCCCTACATGTATCAGCAGGAATGGGTAGTCATCTTTAGATCTGAAGAGTCCTGATATCCTGTCAGACACATCTTTAATTTTTGCACCTGGAAGACAGCATATTTCTCTTGAGGTTATATCCGGTCTGCAGATAGCGGCCTCTGTTCCTCTCAACAGGGAATCCCCATGACCACAACTCTCCGTTTCTTCTTCACAACATTTTTCTTTCTCCATCCAGGAGGACTCTGAGGGCGTACAAGGTTGTTCTTTGTGGGCAAAGTCTTATCCTGATGTATTTCATCATTCTCCTGTGTGAGAGCCTGGTACTGGTTCCTGAGCAGTATGGGTGCTGACTGCCTCCCGATCCTCCTGCTTCTCTGGGTCACAAGCTTCCATTCCTCTGTTTCTTCAGGTGCACTTCGAATTTCTTCTCTTTCTGTAACATGAAGAGATAATTCTGCTCTGTCTAAGAACTCTTCATCTTCCTTAATGGTCTTCAATGTAGCTAACCTCTCTTCTAGATTTTGTAACTTTTCCTCCAACATGGACACAAGCTTGCATTTGTGGCATGTGAAATTTGGCTTTTCCACTGGTAAATCTGTGAACATGTAGCAAGAAATGCAGCTCACCAAATGGCTCCTGGCCTCTTCCATACTCTTGTGTTAAGCGTGGCTTACCGATCCTCCTTTCAGCTGCAACGGCAACCAGTGTTCTTGGAGCTCGCTGAGACTCTTCACTTATCCAGAATGAACTGGGAATATGCAAATGATCTCCTCAGGACTCTCCCTGTTTGCGATGTCCTCCTTTCAGCTGCAACGGCCAAAACCCAGTGTTCTTGGAGCTCGCGAGACTCTTCACTTATCCCAGAATGAACTGGGAATATGCAAATGATCTCCTCAGGACTCCTCCCCTGGTTTACCGATGTCCTCCTTTCAGCTGCAACGGCCAAAACCAGTAGCATAGCTATTGGGGGGGGCAGAGAAGAGGCCCACTTGGAGCCACGGCCTCTTGTCATTAATAAGAGGCGCAGGACGCAGGGATCTCTAGTTCAGTGACAGGACCCATGGCGGCGCCGGCACAGCACGCTGCGGCGTCGCCCCGGGGCCGGGCCCGTCACATGATGGAGGGGCCCACTTGGAGCCGCAGCCGCTTCTGTAGTAATAAGCGGCCTCGGCTCTCTTATGTCATAAACAGGCAGGTGCCGCTGCCTGGTCTGTAGCAGTGCACAGAGACTCTGCAACGCTGCACAGCAGCAGCCAATAGCAGAGTCTCTCAGTGCAAAGAACGGTGCGGGCTGGAGCGATGCTAACCTGATACTTTGACTAGCTGGCAGCGCTGCGCTTAGCTCCACCCCAGGTGGCAGGCATTCTCTGATTGGTCCAACTTGCCCTGGGTCCTAGCGAGCAGCTGCAGTTTAGGTTGTGCGCAGCTTGCCTGAAGGACCCAGGAGCACAAGACAGTGCCTGCCCTATTCTGGACCGACCAACTATTGGAGGGAGAAAGACGGACATTTTCATTAATGTAAGGGCTTAGGGCTGATATGGAATGAAATGTGTTGTTTTTTTTTTAAATAAAGGTGATGGATGATGATGGTAATATTTTACTGTGGGAGTGGGGTGTATGCGAGTTGTGAGGTGAAGATCGGGACGGGAGCTAAATTAGGGTAGAGGGGCTGGCGCTGTAGTGGCCTTGCAGTCCAGTTAGATAACATAGATTATATGTAATGGTTATGGCAATTTTATCTAAGGCTGGGTTCAGACTAGCATAAGGCATCCGATGCGAGAGCGTCGGATGCGATATGCTAATGACCCTCGGCTCCTGTCATGCAACTGTGCGCCGAGCCTCTCACACAGAGCGGAACGGAGCACAGCTGCGGAGGAGGCGGAGAAACTAATTTCTTCATCTCCTCCATTGTCGGCGTCTGCGTATATCGCACAGCACTCGGATGATATCCGAGTGATGTGCGCTATGTCACTCGCACCCAGAGACTTATATGGGTGCAAGTGTGCCGAGTCTCGGCCGAGTGTCAGTGACAATCACAGCATGCTGAGATTTCACTCGCACATAAAAAACGGCCTAGAAAAAAACACTGATGTGAGCTACCCTATCTACTATATAATCGTCTAGTGCTGTCTATCTGTAACGGAAATCCCGCGTCACTGATTGGTCGCGACCAATCAGCGACATGCGCAGTCCGGCCGCGAATTGGCGCAGGATTTGAACCACGCACGCCACCGCTATCTCCCGACGGTAGCCGCGGGTCATCTGCCGCATGGAGGTCAGCGGCGACGCAGACGGGAGATGACTGGCGCCAGCCGGTCATCTCCCGGCTGCTCGCAGTGGAAGTACTCCGACCGGCGGCCTCCACGTAAACCTCAGCAGCAGCCTCCATGTACATCCCATCAGCAGCAGCCTCTATATACCCCAGCAGCAGCAGCCTTCACATATACCCCACAGCAGCGCCTCTACATATACTCCAGCAGCAGCCTCCACATATACCCCAGCAGCATTTTACCCAGAAAATCCTGTTTATTCATTGCATTATCCTTAAATCTTCATAAATAAGCTACATACATATTTTAGAATACCCGATGCGTTAGAATCGGGCCACCATCTAGTAGATCATGAATACTGGTCCGAGTGCTTTGCGATGTTTTATCGCATAGCACTTGTCCGTATTCATCACTAGTGTGACCCCAACCTAATAGTTGTCTGGGGAGGGTGGAGGTAGCGGGATTATTATATTTACAGCTTAGGTCTTATAATAAGCCCCAGCCTGTTAGGGCACATGTTTATGTGCGAGTCTCTCGCATGAATTACATGCAGCGGCATGCTCCGGTCCAAGTGCCGGCGACAGCCCTGGGTGTTCATGCGAGAGACTCGCACGAGAATTGTGCAAGTTTCTCGCATGTGAGCATGAGCCCTTAGTATAACAAGCCCCCATACAATAACCATGGCACGAGCTGCACCTTATTTAAAGGGATTGTCTGATCTAATTGTACAAGTCTGCAGTTACTCCTGTGTGGCTGCAAATTTGTGAATCTTCACATCGCGCACACCGAGGATTTGCCATTGCCCAATCAACAAGTATGCGATTTGCATACTCCTGGCCATGTTCTAACAGTGCGGCCTCACTCAATAAAAGTGTATTGAGCAAGACCAGAAACAGTGAAGTTGGAATGTGACCAGGTGTATTCAAATACCTTACTTGAGGTCACATGTAAACCCCATTCCCACACCGGAGACTCCTGACAGTGTGCTGTGCACGCAATGTAAGGATTCACAAGTCTGCAATCACATAGAGTCACTGCAGACTTGTAGCATTGAACTAGACAATCCCTTTAATAATTTCATATTAAGCAGCTTATTATTTGTATAAGGCCGGGATCACACATGCGAGAAACTAAGTCTCGTATGAACACCGCATGCTCCGGTCCAAGTGCCGGCGGCAGCCCCGGGTGTTCATGCGAGAGACTCGCACAAGAATCGTGCGAGTTTCTCGCATGTGTGACCCCTGCCATAGGGACACATACGGCAGCAGCAGCTCCGCATTGGGCTATGAGGAGTTTGTGCAAGTTGGGAATAGATGGTGACGGTGCTGGAAATATGAGAAGTCAAATGTGTCTTTGTTGTAATCTCTGCAGCCGCGTCGTGGCGATCTGTGCCTGGTTTAAAGACTGGAAAAGTGAACGACTCCATTAGAAAGAGCATCACCTGTCCTGTAAGTCTCTATAACTGCACTGTAATTGCCGATATGTTCTTTAGGCCGGGCTCACACTTACGAGAAACTCGCACGATTCTTGTGCGAGTCTCTCGCATCAACACCTGGCACTGCCGCTGGCACTTGGACTAGAGCGTGCGGCTGCATAGAAACACATGCAGCCGCATGTTCCGGTCCGAATGCTGGCTTCAGTGTTGTGTGTTGATGCGAGAGACTCGCACAAGAATCGTGCGAGTTTTTCGCAAGTGTGAGCCCGGCCTAACAGTTACCTTCTGCAGGGTCTAATAGGATATTACAAACATAATCCATTATGGTAGGTATCATAAAAGATAAAAAGTAAGGTGAGGCAAAAGATAGAATTAAAAAATATTTTTTTATTAATTACCTAGTAAAAATATTCAAAAAAAAGTAAAAAAGACAGGGCAAAGGGGCCTCCAAATTATGGTTCAAATAGTTTTTATTATAGCATTTATGTAATACAAAAGGCAACAAACAAGTTGTGTAAACAGTTATAGTGCAGCGCCTCTCTCGGCAATGAAACAGAGCAAGTACATCTAGAACACAAGACAACCTCCAGCACCAAATTATACAGTAATGTTTAGAAACATAGCATTCAGTAGTATTCCGGGCTCTGGTAAACTCATAGGAACATTGTTCACAATACCCAGGTACTTTGCTTTAATAAACTTCAAGAACAAAATGAGAGAGGCAGCATCCACCACAACAGGAAAATATAAGAAGAAACTGAAAAGAGTAAAGAAAAGCAAAAGCCAAAGAAAAGGAAAAAGAAGAGAAGAGGAAGAAAAGACAATAGAAGAACAAAGATAGAGAAAGGTCCGACTCTCGCCTGTCCACCCAGCCACTCATTGCCCATATCCATCAGAAAGTCTATTCACCGCCACCCACTTCTACCCCTGGAAGCCTCAACAGCCCCGAGAAAGCCAATCCCGGAACTCCGGAGAGCCCCTAAATGTCACCCACTCACTCCACAATCGCAGATAGGACTCAGACCTCCCTGCATCGGCTGCCCTAAGCTCCTCCATGTAACGTATGTCGTCCATGAGTTCCACCCATTGGATTCTCGAGGGTGGATGGATAGATCTCCAACACCTGGGGATCAATTGACGGACCGCCTGCAGAAAGAAATGCAGGAGCCCTTTTTTAATGAGCTGCACCCTTCCCGGGATCATTGATAGAAGGGCCATTTCTAATGTGATTGAGACGGATCTCCCACTAAATTTGGAAAACAATAACCCCACCTCCCTCCAAATTGGGACTATCTTGGGGCATTCCCACCAAATGTGGACGAAGGAGCCATAGCCACTGCCGCAGCGCCAGCACTCATTAGTACAAGTGGAGTACATCTTCGCCAGTCTAGAAGGGGTTCTGTACCAGCGAGACAACAGTTTGTAATTCGCCTCCTGAGCACGGCCAGCTATCGTGCCCTTGTGAGTCATGTGGAAAGCTTTAAACCATAAGTCTGGCGAGAATGTTCTACCCAACTCCGTTCCCAACCACTCACAAATGGGGGCAAAGAGTCTCCTGTCTCTCCTGCAACCAAGAGGCGATACACCAAAGAAACATCATGGACAGGAGCAGTCCCACCTGTACATAGCTGTTCAAAGTCTGTAAGTCGCAAACGTGGTTGGACCAGTGCCTCCAATGAGGAGGCATAACTACGCATCTGAAAGTATATCAACCACGCGCCTGCTGTACCAGCTCCCGTCCCTAGAATGTCCCCAAGGCCAACGTAGCCTGATTGCGTGTAAAAATTGCGCAGGGAAAAAACCCAGGTGTCAAAAACCGGCAGAGCAGGGAGCCCCCTCGTTAAAGATGGGCAGGCAGCATTACCAACAAGGTGCGTCAGGGGACCAGGAACCGACACTAAACCGCCCCGGGCGCGAAGCCGTCCCATATAGTCAGCAGTGTCCTCAAGATCAGGGACAAGTCCCCATCGCGATAGCGTGCCAATTTTGGCAGCCAAAATATGCCCTGTGCCGCTACTGGGCCGTTATGTCTCTCTATTTCTACCCATAGTTTTTCCTTCCCTCGGTAAGTCAGGTCTAGGACTTTCTTGCAAACAGTGGCTCTGTAATACAACAGAAAGTCCGGTAATCCGACCCCCCCATTCAGTTTTGGGCGGATCAAAATAGAATGTCCGTATGCGCGGAGGGAGGACCCCCACACGAACCTCGAAGCTGCGCGCCGTAATCTATCAAAAAAGGGTCTAGGCACAACCAAAGGTATGGTCTGAAACAGGTAGAGAAGCCTGGGAAGGATATTCATCTTCAAAGCATTGACTCTACCGAACCAAGACAATTGCAGTACTTTCCACTTCTTGAGATCCTCCTCAATCTGACGCAACAGAGCGCCATAATTAAGGTCAAATAATTTGGAAGCGTCCGATGCTATTTTCACCCCCAGATATGTGATGGCTAAAGGCTGCCACGCAAAAACCCCACTGAGCCTTATCCTCTCTGCCTCCTCTCCCGACAGGGACACATTGAGCAGCTCCGATTTCTTATGGTTAACTTTAAAATTGCTAAGCTCGCCAAAGGTTTGGAAATGTTTCATCACCGTAGGAATCCCTATATGTGGCGAGGACATATATATGAGGAGATCATCAGCAAACAAGGACACTTTCTGATGAAAACCACCCCGACAGAACCCCTGGAGAGTGGCATCCTTGCGTAAGGCATTAGCCAACGCCTCCATGACCAGCACATATAAGGTCGGTGACAGGGGGCACCCCTGGCGCGTTCCATTCCCGATACGAAAAGGCATGGAAAGCGACCCATTGACTCTCACCCTAGCCGTAGGTGATCTATATAGAGCCAAAATCCAAGAGCGCATACGGGGACCCAGACCAATCCGTGAGAGAGTTGCTGCCAAAAAGCCCCAATGCACCCTGTCAAACGCCTTCTCAGCGTCCATGGAAAGGAGGCAGAGAGGTGACCCCAAAGCTCGTGCATGATCCATAAGAGCCAATGTCTTTAGGGTATTATCTCCCGCCTCCCTGCCCTGAACAAAGCCCACCTGATCCCTGTGTATGAGGCCAGGCAAGTGTGGGCGAAGCCGCCACGCCATGACCTTAGTGTAGACCTTCATGTCTACATTAATGAGCGAGATAGGGCGAAAGTCACCACAACTTGAAAGATCCTTCCCAGGCTTTGGCAACACCGTTATGACAGCTTGTAGGGTCTGTGAAGGAAACTGATCTCCCCTGGCCATAGCATTAAAAGCCCGAAGCATTACCGGCCCCAAAATGTCCCCAAATGTGCGATAGAATCTGGGCGTGAACCCGTCAGGTCCCGGGCTTTTGCCCACCTTTAAGTCCTTGATGACTAGGGCCACCTCCTCCAACGTCATGTCACCCTCCAAAGCATTAATCGTCCCGGGGTCTAAGCGTCGCGGGGCAAAGGTCTCCAAGTAGTCCAAAATATGCTGTGATGGCAGAAACGGGTCCCCAGTCGGAGAGGGGTCAATATTGTACAAGGTCTCATAATATGACCGGAAGGCCTCCAAGATTTCTCCATTGGAATGAACTGTTCGGCCACGCTGATCATTAATGGAAAATAAATAAGAGTTGGGAGCCCTCGGACGCAAGTGTAAGGTTCTATGTATATATTCCTGAAACTCAGTTTGTTCGTCAGCCATTTTACTTTCTGTCTTGCTGCAGCTATCTTGCCCTCAGTCAAAATGGAGTTTCCAGCTTGCTTGTTCCCGTCCTGATTCTCTCCTTTGCTTCTTAAGCAGCCACAGCTGAGCAATCAGTGCTTCAGAATCTAGCCTGCAGTGAACCTGTGACTTGACTCCTGTAAGCCTTGGACCTTGTACTCCAGCTATTCCTACTGAGGAACTCTGAAGCACTTGTGGACTCTGAACCCTGCTCTTTGAAAGACCCACGTTTGCATGGACTTACGGTAACAGAGAAGAAGATCCTGAATCTGTATTGGAGAGTGATTGCTGAGCTTGGATTACTCTGGCCTGCTGTGTCTCCTGTTTCTGTGTCTGCAAACTGTGTGACTATTTCTGCCAACTTGTATGAAGTAATACAGGACTTTTCTATATCAAACCTGTGTCTCATGTATGTTCATCGCACCCAAGCACAAGACGCTATATGAACTGTACTACATACATTACAAGATTCTGAAGCCAAAACGTTAGTGTCTGCTGGGTCTGGAAGGCTGTGTCTGCTGTACTGTGGATATCAGACGTCCGGTTGTACTTTCTGTGATGACAGTGGTTGTGACTTCTCACAACCATTCCAGGTGAGCAATTCCCTTAAGTTTTTTCTTTTTTGCAGTGTTACCACAGGTAAACACTATTGTTTTTTTTTTTTCCTTTCTTTTCTCTTTTTTGTCTGCTGTAACTCTGGATATCAGATGTCTGGTTGAAACTTTCTGTGATGATAGTGGTTGTGACTTCTCACAACCATTCCAGGTGAGCAGTTCCCTTAATTTTTTTTTTCTCTCTGCAGTGTTGCCACAGGTGAACACTATTGTTTTTTTTTTTTCTCTCCTCTTCTTCCAGTAATCCTGTCTTAAAAGATCTGGAAAATGGAGGCCCGCATAAAGGAACTTTGCGGAGTGACTGATAATATCCTTGCAGATTTGCAGAATATAAAGACCCGTTTTACGAATCTACAGGACCTCAATAATCACAATTTGCAAGTGGTTGGACAGACTACCCAGGATTTGCGAGCCAGGATTGAGGTTCTAGAGGGGCGAGTCCAGGCTCCTGCCGTAGCCCCGAGTGCTGGGATTCCCAAGTTGCCCCCTTTTCGTTTTGGCGGTGAACGTGAGAAATTCAGGGGATTTATTAATCAATGCATTCTTTTTTTTTCTGCACATGCTTCACAATTTCCCACTGAACGATCTAAGGTGCTTACTATAATTATGTTGCTTACCAACAAGGCTTTAATGTGGGCAAACCCTCTGATTGAGACTGAGGATGATTGTTTGAATCACCTTGATGATTTTATTTCAGCCATGGGGCAGGTGTTTGATGACCCCAATCGAGGTGCAACAGCTGAAGCAGCCATGTTAGCTTTGCGCCAAGGTAAGCACTCGGTAGCTGAATATGCCTTGGATTTCAGGAGATGGGCCCTTGATACCACCTGGGACAGTTCCGCCAAAAAATCTATTTTTCGAAAGGGGTTATCTCCACTGATTAAGGATGAACTTGCTCGTGCCGATCCTCCCACTGCGTTAGGTGACTTTATTAACTACTGCATCCGTATTGATACTCGTCTGACTGAACGCAGGCAAGAGAGATGGTTCGAAAGCAATCGTACTAACCTTTTCCTACCTTCCTCTCCAGCTAAGGAACCTTTGAGTAGGATTACACGGGAACCTGAACCTGAACCCATGCAGGTAGACTCTTTACAACGACGGGTTAGTGATGCACGCAAGGAACATCGTTTTAAGGAGAATCTATGTTTCTATTGTGGTAAGTCAGGGCACTTCATTATAAACTGCCCCAGCCGTTCTCGTAAGACTACTGCAGCACTCATTCATTGTGAGTGTTGCGAGAGGGGATCTGTCAGGTCCGAGCCTCAGGCTCCAGAGAGATCTGCAGCAACAGATCTTGATTTCTCGGACTTAAACTCCGTTACCTCTGAGGACGTTGACTGTGTAAACGCTGCCATTTTTCAAGTTTCCTCAGCGGTGTCCCAGCTGAGTTGTAAGAAAAACAATTCTCATTGCTTTCTTTCCATCAAACTCTGGGTTGACTCAGCTTGGGTGTCTAGCTCTGCTATGATCGACTCAGGGGCAAGTGGAAATTTTATGGATGTCTCCTTTGCTCTGAAACAGGGAATACGTTCAGTGAAGAAGGCTACTCCAGTACAGATGGAAACTGTGGATGGCTCCCTGCTGACCTCTGGACCAGTGGATCAGGAAACAGAGCCTTTGAGGGTTCTTATGGGTAAAGATCATCAAGAGAAACTGTCCTTTATGCTTATCTCTTCTCCCCACTTTCCCATTATTCTAGGGCTACCATGGCTGCAGGCTCAGAATCCTACCATTAACTGGGAGACCAAGGAATTACACTTTCCAGAGAAACAGATGAGTCCAAAAGTTTCAGCTTGCTCTGTTCCTAAAGGAATCATGTCAGTCCCTGAACTACCAGCTGTATACCAGGACTATGTGGATTTATGTGACAAGAAGAACGCTGACCAGCTTCCTCCTCACCGTCCATATGATTGTCCAATTGAATTATTGCCTGGAGCAGAGATACCTTTTGGTAAGATCTACCCCCTGGCGGGGCCCGAGCTAAAGGCTTTAAAGGATTACATAGATGAAAATCTAGCCAAGGGCTTCATACG
This sequence comes from Oophaga sylvatica, assembly GCA_033576555.1. Taxonomy (NCBI): domain Eukaryota; kingdom Metazoa; phylum Chordata; class Amphibia; order Anura; family Dendrobatidae; genus Oophaga; species Oophaga sylvatica. The sequence continues at coordinate 228,960,198 of JARQOD010000002.1, read as the reverse complement.
CCCCTCTTCATCTCCTGCAGGTGCACCCATCTTCTTTGTAAAGAAGAAAGATGGATCTCTGAGACCATGCGTAGACTATAGGGAACTCAATAAGGTTACTATTAGAAACCGTTATCCATTGCCTTTAATCCCTGAGTTATTGGAGAGAGTGCGACATGCCAAAATTTTTTCTAAACTAGATCTTCGTGGGGCCTATAACTTAGTCCGTATTAGACCTGGGGATGAATGGAAGACTGCATTCAGGTCACGCTATGGACACTTTGAATATCTAGTTATGCCTTTTGGTCTGAGTACCGCCCCAGCAACTTTCCAACACTTGGTGAATGACATCTTCAGGGATCTCCTAGATACATTCGTGGTAATTTATTTGGATGATATTCTAATTTTTTGTAACTCCACAGAGGAACATCATGGACATGTGAGAATGGTCTTGGAACGTCTAAGACAAAATCATCTTTACATCAAACTTGAAAAGTGTGAATTCCATAGGACCGAAATTCAATTTCTGGGGTATGTACTGTCTACACAAGGAATTAGTATGGATGGAAGCAAAACCCAAGCCATCAAGGATTGGCCAAGTCCTAGAAATGTGAAGGAGGTACAGCGCTTCATCGGGTTTGCCAACTTCTATAGACGTTTCATTAGAAATTTCTCTGAGGTAGTGTCACCTATCACTCAACTTACCCGGAAAGAGTCTAGGTTTTCCTGGACTCCCCAAGCCCAGGAAGCATTTTCCCGTCTAAAAGATAAATTTACCACTGCACCTATCCTAGTACATCCCAACCCCGAGCTTGCCTTCATAATAGAGGTGGATGCTTCAGACTGTGCCGTTGGAGCTATACTCTCTCAGAGAACAGGTGAGAAGAATGTCTTGCATCCCTGTGCCTTCTTTTCCCAGCAGTTGTCTTCGGCTGAGAGGAACTACGATGTGGGCAATAGAGAGTTGTTGGCCATTATTGCCGCCTTCAAAGAATGGAGACACCTTCTTCAGGGAGCTGCACAGCAAATAGTCGTCCTGACAGACCATCGTAACCTTGAGTTTATCAGGTTGGCTAAGTGCCTGACTCCTCGCCAGGCTCGCTGGAATCTTTTCTTAAACCAATTTAATTTTATCATCTCTTATAGACCAGGATCG
>JARQOD010000002.1:228793045-228958963 GCA_033576555.1 Oophaga sylvatica | reverse complement strand
CCGAATTTTGTAATTTTCACAAGGGCAACAGGAGAAATTGCACAACACATTTTAAGGTCCATTTTCTCCTGACTACGCTGATACCCCATACGTGAGGGAATACTACTATTAGTGTGTATGGCAAGTCTCTGAAGGGATGGAGTGACGTTTTGGAATGCAGACTTTGATGAAATGGTCTGCGGCTGTCATGCAGTGTTTGGAGAGCCCCTGATGTGCCTAAACAGTGGAAAAAAAAGCACAAGTTACCCCATTTTGGAAACTACACCCCTCAAGGATTTTATCCAGGGGTATAGTGAGCATTTTGAACCCACAGGTGCTACACATAATTGGATGCCATTAGGTTGTCATATTGAAAGTTGAGCACATGGTAAGGCTAGGAAAGGAAAAAAAAGCGCCATTTGCCTGGGATAGATTGTGAATGCAAAGTCAAATTTGAAGAGCCCCTGTCATGTGAAAACAGCAGAAACTCCCCACAAGTATCTTCATTTTGGAAACTAGACTCCTCAAAGAATTCATTTAGGGGTGTAGTATTTTGAACCCATCGGTGCCTCACAGAATTTTCTAACATTGAGACATGGCAATATGAGAATTTAGTGGTAAAAATATAATTTTTGTATATGCTGCAAATTTGTTAGTTAAACAATGGTTAATAGGTGAAACCCACAATTTATTGCGCAATTTCTCCTGAACACGGTGCTGTTGTCAGAAATTGCTGTTAGGTCACACGTCAGGGCTAAGAAGGAAGCATAGATTTTGCGACAATAGTTTGTGGGCGACATTTGCAGAGTCCCGAAGGTGCCAGAACAGAAAAACCCCAAAAGTAACCCCATTGTAGAAACTGCACCTCTCAATTAATACAGCTACAGAGGGTAATAAAACTTTCACTCCTTATCTATGAACTAGTCATATTTATGTTCGTCCCTCTGCCATGGTGACAGTTCTGCTTCACGTCACTTATCTTACCTATTGCATTATTCCTGTGTCCTCTTGTGTATAGATATGTGATTCTTCAGCTTTTGTTTTAGTCTTTGCCTGATGAAGAGACCTGCGTAGTCTCGAAAGCTTGCAATTTGTTACCATCTTTTCAGTTAGCCATTAAAAGGTATCAACCACTGAGGACTCTCAAGTCTAAATATTTTTCTTTACAGCTACAGTGAAACTTGTAAAACCCACACCAGGCTTTTTTTTCTGGAGAATGGCAAATGTGCCAGTCTAATACCCATACAGTGTAGCTCCCCCATCCATTGTGCCCAGCTTGTGCTTCTGACGACACAGATCCCATAAATTAGGTGCTCTCTCCCCACTACAATAATTCCAAACATGTGGCCGCTTACTGTGGTTTAGGCACAGTCAGAAGGAGGGGGGGCATATGGATTTTGGAGTGCAGAATTCAATGGATTTTATTTGAGTGGGTGGGAGCCATGTCTATTTTCCAGGGATTTTGTTCTACCAATAATGTGGGAACCCCTATAGTTCCAGTGACAGATGACGGACCTGAGTAGGGACTGGTTTTTGTGTGGGATAAATTAGGGTTTTTATTGGTAACATTTTGGGGTACGTAATATTTTTTGCTCGCTTCCAGTATAAGGCTGAGATCACATTCTTGTGTTCTACGCTGCGCACTTACGTCGGAGTTTCCGTGTAAATCCCACAAAATTGAGATTCAGACAAAACCCCCAATGGAACCACCCACCATACTAAGGCAGATGGAGACACTTCTAGCTCCGTTTTGCATCTGCTTCGATGGTATCCATCTTTTTAGGCGTGCACAGATCCACACTTGTGCGCTAAAAAGAGGCCAAAAATGGGACACCACCAGAACATAGACCAGTCCAAAGTGACTTCATCTACCTCATAAGTGAGTGGTTCCGTAGGGATTTTGTCTGAATTGCGGTTTTGGGGAATTAACACGGTGACCCAGACGTAAGCGCTCAGCGGAGAGTGCAGGGCAGGACAAAATGTGAGCCAAGCCTTATTTCGGTTTTTGGGAGGCAGAATGAACAAATAGACAGCAGTACAAGAATTGTTTTTATTTTTGCGTGCGGTATAAGTGATAGGGCAGATATATTCTTCACGTCGGTACGATTACAGCGACACAAGATTTATATATGTATATATATATATATATATATATATATATAATGTATGCTTTGCTATTTTTACAGGTTAAAAACAATGTTTTATCAAAATGAATTTGTTTTTGCATCATGTTCTGAGAGCTGTAACTTTTTTATTTTTTTGCCGAATGGGCCCTATTAGGGCTTGTTTTTTGCAGAACAATTTGGCATTTTCATTTATACCATTATTTTTTTCACATACAACTTTTTGTGTAAATCATGTTTATTGAATTAACAATATTAAAATAAAACATTGCTTTCAACAATATCATGTCTGGTTCTTGAATGGAAAACAAATTGCATATTAATTCCATTGTTGCGTACTCGACACCAATATTATCTTCTAATTGGAATAACAACTATTAATACCATTCAGTCCAGAAAATTGTCATACATAAAGCAACCTCTGTGTTGTGTATTCTCATGAAAATTAAAATAGAGGTTTGATGAACAACATTAAAATAAAAGAAAAATGAAAAAGAAGTCAGAAGGAAGAAAAGAAAAAGGGAAGAGAGGGGGAGAGAAAAAAAAGAGGGGGAAATAGAGGTAAGGAGAAAGTTAACTGTAGAGGGTCAAGTAATCCAGACCCCCCCCTCGAGCACTTTTGTGTCCTCCGTCCTACCACGGAGGAGATAATAAGTTGGTAATGACTGTTTTAAGCCAAAGACAAACAGGTCAAACCAAGTGAACAAGATCTAGAGTGTACAGAATATTTCTGAAGCTATCCTATATATGAATCAAGGTCTCGATAACCAGATATCTAATTCCAGGGTTTCCCTGAACGCTAGCCAAGAGGCCCAAGTGTTATATAGTCTGTCAGGGTTCCCTGTGGTTTGGGTTAGCAAATACTCCATTCTGTAAATATCATTGAGTTCTGCAACAAATTCAGAGCGAGAAGGGTATTTCTTTTGCTTCCAAAACCGGGGGATCAGATTCCGAGTAGCCGTGAGAAAGTGACTGAGGAGATTCTTCTTAAACTTGGAAATCAACATATCACATAAAGATAAAAGTGCAAGTTCCACTGTAGGTTGAATTTGACATATTGATAGCCTGTTGTAGAGATCAAAAATCGACAACCACAACTTCTTTATAGGCGGGCAGCCCCACCATATGTGAACATATGATCCTTTATCCTTTACGCATCTCCAACATGTGTCCGGAATCACCGGAAACATAGAATGCACCATAGGGGGACATCTATACCACCTTGTTAAAACCTTGTAGCTCCTCTCCTGTAATACCACATACAACTTTTTGATCACTTTTTATTCACTTTTTTGTGAGTCACTACGATGCAAAAGCGACATTTTTGTCTTTTTTTTTTAATTTATTTATTTTATGGTGATCACAATACGGAATAAATAACGAGCCAGTTTTAGACAGCAGACTGTTCCGGATGCAGCAATACCAATTGTGTACTTTTTTTGTGTAATTTTGTTTTATCACATACTCTGTATTTTGAGTGGCAAAATGGATTTTCGTGATTTGTGTGCACTTCTGTGTTTTTTTTACTTTTTGACATTTTATTTTACTTTTTTTACTTTTTCACTTAGTTATACTGCGGGATATGTATAATTTTTATTTTGATCACTGGTCTCATACACTGCAGTACTTGTGACCCCCTTGTAACAAATTAAATCCTACTGTCACGATTGACAGCAATATTTAAACCAGTTAATCGGGCCCAAATGGCCTCAAAACCATCCAGGGCCGATACAGCAGGGTGTCAGCTGTCATATACAGCTGACACCCGCGGGAATCATCACCGCCCCTGGGAAGCACTATACTCTTATTCCTCACCGCCGTCTGTCGTTAAGGAGTTAAAGTATCATTGCTGAAAAAAAGACTTGTTGAAAAGATTACAGTTTGCCAAAGAACATACTGACTGGAGTAAAGAAAACTGGCGCAATATCCTATGGACAGATGAGAGCAAGATTGTTCTTATTGGGTCTAAAGGCCGCAGTTTGTGAGATGATGCATAAACACTGAATTTAAGCCACAGTACACTGTGAAGACTGTGAAACATGGAGGTGCAAGCATAATGATATGAGGATGTTTATCATACTATACAGTTGGGCCACTTATTGCATACCAGGCACCATGGACCAGTTTGAATATATGAAAATACTGGAAGAGGTCATTGCTTTATGCCCTTGAAATGTGTGTTTCAGCAGCAACAACCCTCAAACACACCAACAAGTGGGCAACATCTTGGTTCTAGACCAACAAGATTGATGTTATGAAGTGGCCAGCCCAATCCCCAGACCTCAATACAATTGAAAATTTTGTGAGTGACATCAAAAATGTTGTTTTTGATACAAAACCTAAGAATGCAAATGAACTGTGGAATGTAGTCCAGTCAGCTTGGGCTGGAATATCTGTTTGCAGGTGTCAGATGTTAGTTGACTCCATGCCACACAGATGTAAAGCAGTTATCAGAAATAAAGGTTATACAGCTAAATATTAGTTCAGTGAAATCAGAAAAGCCAAGTCTTGAAACCAATTTCAGTTTATACTGCAAATATTCAAGTTTGTGACAGGATTGTGGGGTCAGTAAGCCAAACCTTTTTCCCTGACTCCCAACTCCAAAGCAGTGGTCACTACTGAGCATGTACCGTATTTTCCGGCGTATAAGACGACTTTTTAACCCCAGAAAATCCTCTGGAAAGTTGGGGGTCGTCTTATACGCCGGGTATCGTCTTATAGGGCGGTACGGAGGAGTGGTCTCAATGACGAGGGGAGGGGGCGTCCCACAGGGAAGGTGTATATGACGTACCATTATCTCCTTGCGCTGCTCTGTGCGGCTGTCTGTGCGGCGGCGGCGGCTCTTGATGAGCATTGGTGACTGAGCCGGAGGCTCCTTTTGCATCGTGGGGGCTCGGCCGGCGGCTCCTTATGCAGTGTTGGGGGTCTCCGCCGGCATTTCCTCAGAGACCGGAGGCCACCGGAGCTTCATTGCTACGATGCGGTGGCCTCCGGCAAAATGGCCGCTGGTGCTCAGATTCAAATCTCGTTCCGAGATCTCGGGAGACGAGATCTCGAGACGAGATCTCGTTGCCGAGATCTGTATCTGAGCATGCGCCGGCCACCAGCGGCCATTTTGCCGGAGGCCACCGCATCGTAGCAATGGAGCTCCGGTGGCCTCCGGTCTCTGAGGAAATGCCGGCGGAGACCCCCAACACTGCATAAGGAGCCGCCGGCCGAGCCCCCACGATGCAAAAGGAGCCTCCGGCTGAGCCACCAATTCTCATCAAGAGACGCCGCCGCACAGACAGCCGCACAGAGCAGCGCAAGGAGATAATGGTACGTCATATACACCTTCCCTGTGGGACGCCCCCCTCACCTTGCCATTGGGACCACCTCCTCCGCACCGCCCTATAAGACGACACTAGGGTATAAGAAGACCCTCCACTTTTAAGAAGATTTTATATTTTGACTGGAAAAGTTGGGGGGTCGTCTTATACGCCCAGTCGTCTTATACGCCGGAAAAATACGTAAAGTGCAGCACAGATTCATCTCCACTAAGGCTATGTGCACACGTAGGAGGATTGCTGCGGAAATTTCCGCGGCAATCCCGCACCTCCCTGCCGCGGGAAATACGCATTTTATAGGTATGGGTATTCCTGCTAAAAACTAGCGTTTTGCAAGCGTAATTAGCTTGCAGAATGCTAGCATTTTCCCAGTGATCTGTAGCATCACTTGGAAAACTGATTGACAGATTGGTCACACAAGTCACACATAGTGTTTGACAAGTGTGACCAACTTTTTACTATTGAAGCTGCCTATGCTGCATCAATAATAAAAAGATCTAATGTTAAAAATAATAAAAAAAATAATAAATCGTGATATTCTCACCTTCCGGCGGCCTCCGCAGCCTTCCCGCCTCTCAGCGACGCTCCCGGCCAATCGCGTTTCCAGGGATGCTTAGCGACAATGTCCCGAGATGACGTAGCATCACGTGAGACCGCTACGTCATCTGAGGTCATTGTCGCGAAGGACGCCTGGGAACGCGATTGGCCGGGAGCGTCACTGAGAGGCGGGAAGGCTGGGGGGCCGCCGGAAGGTGAGAATATGACAATTTCTTATTTTAATTATTGTTTTACCAGGGATATGGTATCCAGGGCCTGGAGGAGAGTCTCCTCTCCTCCAGGCCCTGGGTACCATCCGCACATGAGCCGCTCACTTTGCACATGGTGGGCATAGCCACATGCGGAAAGTAAGCGGTTCAATGAATTCCTATGTGTGTGGAATCGCCGCGATTACGGAAAAGGAATGAACATGCTGCGTTTTTATCCGCGATGCGTTTTTTTCACGGAAAAAAACGCAGCACGTGCACAAAAATTGCGGAATGCATTCTACTAATAGGATGCTTAATGCATGCGTTTTTTCAGCGTTTTTGCAGTGGAAAACCGCCCCAAAAACGCTAAAAAAACGCAAAAAATCCGCAACGTGTGCACATAGCCTAAAAGCCGAGATCCTTAGATCAGGAATAGAACAGACATTTATAGGACATTTCATGACTTTTCCAAATTGTTATGAAAACATTTACAGCACATCCTGCATGTACCCAATTTATTATATATTTTAGGAGTCGATCCATTTTATACTAATTGCATCCACCAAAATGGATTTGGACTCTACAACCCTGGCTTGTAAATGCAGATACTGCTATTTTTTTTTTATAAACAAACGAAAAGGTCAGCACTACAAAATGGTACATAAATAGTAATAAAATAGTAGAAAATAAATTACCGTATATACTCATGTATAAGCCGACCCGTGTATAAGCCGACCCCCTAATTTTGCCACAAAAAACTGGGAAAACTTATTGACTCGCGTATAAGCCTAGGGTGAAAAATGATTATGCCCCCATATGCTCCATAGATTAGGCCCCCATATGCTCCCCTGATTATGCCCCCATATGCTGCACAGATTATGCCCCCATATGCTGCACAGATTATGCCCCCATATGCTCCAGATTATGCCCCCATATGCTCCACAGATTATGCCCCATATGCTCCAGATTATGTCCCCATATGCTCCAGATTATGCCCCCATATGCTCCACAGATTATGCCCCCATATGCTCCAGATTATGCCCCCATATGCTCCAGATTATGCCCCCATATGCTCCAGATTATGCCCCCATATGCTGCACAGATTATGCCCATGGGCGTACCCACCGTGGGGCAGGACTGCCCCCCCCTAGGAGCAGGGGAGCGAGCTGTGCCAAGATGAGGCCATCAGCATCAGCCGCCCCTTTAAAAGGTGCTTCTGGGCTGGCTGCGATGCACATACTAGACTGTATGGGCTCTTTCCAGGTGTGACATCTTTCCCGGGGGCGTGTCATACCAATACGGGGCGTGTTCTGCAAAGCCAGGAAGAGAAGCCGAAATTATACATTGGTCTCAGCAGTCTGATGGCGTCTGCTTGCTACAGGAGGGAAATCTGAGGTCAGAGTCCTCAGTGACACATAGGAGGATTTATTAATTAATGGGTTAATGTCTCCTTAGATTTTTGGTTGACTTGGTCTGATACTTGGGGCTGTGTAGTGGGGATTGAGGAGGTGAATGCACGCTTGTGCAGTCTGATTGTGTCCCGAGGGGTTAATGCACACTTGTGGGGTCTGTGTGTGTTCCTAGGGGGTTAATGCACGCTTGTGGGGTCTGTGTGTGCTCCTAGGACAGGACCCCGTACAGTCTATATCTACAGTAATATATACCTGACAGGAGCCCATACAGTCTATATCTACAGTAATATATACCTGACAGCAGCCCATACAGTCTATATCTACAGTAATATATATCCTGACAGGAGCCCATACAGTCTATATCTACAGTAATATATACCTGACAGGAGCCCGTAAAGTCTATATCTACAGTAATATATACCTGACAGGAGCCCGTACAGTCTATATCTACAGTAATATATACACTGACAGGAGCCCATACAGTCTATATCTACAATAATATATCCCTGACAGCAGCCCATACAGTCTATATCTACAGTAATATATACCTGACAGGAGCCCATACAGTCTATATCTACAGTAATATATACCTGACAGGAGCCCGTACAGTCTGTATCTACAGTAATATATACCTGACAGCAGCCCATACAGTCTATATCTACAGTAATATATACCTGACAGGAGCCCGTACAGTCTATATCTACAGTAATATATACCTGACAGGAGCCCATACAGTCTATATCTACAGTAAATATATACCTGACAGCAGCCCATACAGTCTATATCTACAGTAATATATACCTGACAGGAGCCCATACAGTCTATATCTACAGTAATATATACCTGACAGGAGCCGTTACAGTCTATATCTACAGTAATTATACCTGACAGGAGCCCGTACAGTCTATATCTACAGTAATATATACCTGACAGGAGCCCGTACAGTCTGTATCTACAGTAATATATACCTGACAGCAGCCCATACAGTCTATATCTACAGTAATATATACCTGACAGGAGCCCGTACAGTCTATATCTACAGTAATATATACCTGACAGGAGCCCATACAGTCTATATCTACAGTGATATATACCTGACAGGAGCCCGTACAGTCTATATCTACAGTAATATATACCTGACAGGAGCCTATACAGTCTATATCTACAGTAATATAAACCTGACAGGAGCCCGTACAGTCTATATCTACAGTAATATATACCTGACAGGAGCCCGTATAGTCTATATCTACAGTAATATATACACTGACAGGAGCCCATACAGTCTATATCTACAGTAATATATACCTGACAGGAGCCCGTACAGTTTATATCTACAGTAATATATACCTGACAGGAGCCCGTACAGTCTATATCTACAGTAATATATACCTGACAGGAGCCCGTACAGTCTATATCTACAGTAATATATACACTGACAGGAGCCCGTACAGTCTATACAGTAATATAAAGCTGACAGGAGCCCGTACAGTCTATATCTACAGTAATATATACCTGACAGGAGCCCATACAGTCTATATACCTACAATAGTATATACCTGTCAGGAGCCCATACAGTCTATACCTACAATAATATATACCTGACAGGAGCCCATATAGTCTGTATCTACAGTAATATTATACCTGACAGGAGCCCGTACAGTTTATATCTACAGTAATATATACCTGACAGGAGCCCGTACAGTCTATATCTACAGTAATATATACCTGACAGGAGCCTGTACAGTCTATATCTACAGTAATATATACCTGACAGGAGCCCGTACAGTCTATATCTACAGTAATATATACCTGACAGGAGCCTGTACAGTTTATATCTACAGTAATATATACCTGACAGGAGCCCGTACAGTTTATATCTATAGTAATATATACCTGACAGGAGCCCGTACAGTCTATATCTTCAGTAATATACTGTATATCTGACATACAGAGGCTGGGCTGGGGCTGATGTATATACAGGGGCTGGGCTGGGGCTGATGTATATACAGGGGCTGGGCTGGGCTGGGCCTGGTGACGTATACAGGGGCTGGGGCTGATGTATATACAGTGGCTGGCCTGGTGGTGATGTATATACAGGTGCTGGGCCGGTGATGTATATACAGGTCCGACCATCCTGGTCTGGGCCTGGTGACGTATACAGGTGCTGGGCTGGGGCTGATGTATATACAGGTCCTGGGCTGGTGTCGGTGACGTATACAGGGGCTGGCCTGGTGGTGATGTATATACAGGTGCTGGGGCTTATGTATATACAAGTGCTGGGCTGGTTATGTATATACAGGTCCGACCGTCCTACCGTCCTGGGCTGGGGCTAGTGACATATACAGAGACTGGCCTGGTGGTGATGTATATACAGGGGCTGGCCTGGTGGTGATGTATATACAGGGGCTGGGGCTGATGTATATACAGGTGCTGGTCTGGGGCACATTATTAAAAGAAGGAGACAATGATGGGGCATATTACTACAAGAAGGAGACAATGATGGGGCATATTACTACAAGAAGGAGACAATGATGGGGCATATTACTACAAGAAGGGGACAATGATGGGGCATATTTCAAGGTGGAATTTATCTATCTATCTATCTATCTATCTATCTATCTATCTATCTAAAAGAAGAAAATTAGAGCAGCACAAAGAGTCCTGGTGCAGAGCCCCCCAGGCAAATACCAAACATCAATTATAGAAATCCAGACAAATTGGAGGCAGCACACCGTTTGTAGTGAAAAAAAAGCTGTTTAATAAGACCAAAAGGCGACGTTTTGGTCCAAACAACAGAACCTTTCTCAAGGCTTGAGAAAGGTTTGTGTTGTTTGGACCGAAATGTCGCCTTTTGACCTTATTAAATAGCTTTTTTTTTTCACTACAAACTATGTGCTGCCTCCAATTTGTCTGGTTATCTATCTATCTATCTATCTATCTATCTATCTATCTATCTATCTATCTATCATTCATTTTTTTCCCCTAAAGATCAATCCAATTGCTGTGTTTAGAAAGGGCAGTGTGAATGGCTCAGTGTCAGTGTGTGATAACCACGCATGAGCTTGAAGTCCCCCTGCTGAACAGAAGAGAAGACTGCAAAGGTAAGCCTAAAATCAATGAATTGTTTACATAATAGGATTGATCATGGTGGTATTTCTCCTTGTATGTGATATTATTGGTCTTGGTATAAGGAATTATGTTGTGTATGGCGTTCATTTTCGTTTTATTCACATTTTTTGTTCTTATATTTTACAACCTGAACGACCATGGCTTGCCCCCCCAGTTTTGATCCTGGGTACGCCCATGATTATGCCCCCTTATGATCCACAGATTATGCCCCCATATGCTGCACAGATTATGCCCCCGTATGCTCCACAGATTATGCCCCATAGTATACGTCCCTTATGCTGGCGCGCTGCTGCTGCAAAAAATGACATACTCACCTCTCGTCGCTGGGGGCCAGGTGCCGGTGTCCTGAGCAGGCGGTGACACTGGCGCACTATGGGGGACAGGTGCCTGTGTCACCGCTCGCTCAGGACCCCGGCACCTGAGATATTTACCAGTCCTCTCTCCACCGCTGCGCGCTGCTTCCTCTTCCGGGTCCTCGGCAGTGAATGATCTGGCAGGGGGCACGGTGCGCACTAACGATGTCATCGCGCCCTCTGCCTGATCATTCACAGCCAGAGGAGTCAGACCGAGGAGCAGCGCACCGGTGGAACGGGACAGGTAAATATCACTATACTCACCCCTCCGCCGGCGCGTCACTATCTGCAGCGTCTCCTCTTCTCCCGGTGATCTCCGCAGCGCTTCCGTCCTACAACGGTCACGTGGTACCGCTCATTAAAGTCATGAATATGTGCATATTCATGACTTTAATGAGCAGTACCATGTGACCGCTGCAGGAAGGAGCCGGAGATCGTGGGAGAAGCAGGGGGGCTGCAGAGACCGCGCCGGCGGAGGGGTGAGTATGATCCGACACCCCGCTCCCCCTCCCCGCCAAACTCTGTATATGACCCACGTATAAGCCGAGAGGGGGACTTTCAGCCCTAAAAAATGGGCTGAAAATCTCGGCTTATACACGAGTATATACGGTAGATTAATTAAAGGCACCAGAGTTAAGCATGTGAAATATAGGTGGCTGTGAAACAGTCAAGAAAGTACAAAATAGATTTATTCCATTAAATAGAAATAGTGCAAGACAGACAATGGTTTAAAATAGGGGAAACACTATAGGGCGATAAACACAGCAGGAGTTCATACATGAGTAATGAGAGGGTAACATGCCAGCCCAAATTGTAATGGCATATACCAAGGTAAGATTAGTAACTTGGCAGCATAAAAAAGAGAATAAATGTATGATATTCACTTGTGATCCTTCTGAGATGAGGAGGATCATATGGGTGAATAGCATTAGTTATACCATTACTCTCATGTATGAACTCCTGCTGTGTTTGTCGCCCTCTAGTGTTTTCTCTATTTTAAACCATTGTCTGTCTTGCATTATTTCTATTTAATTGAATAAAGGTATTTTGTACCTTTCTTGGCTGTGCACAATTCTTGTAGGTTTTTATTTTTTGGAACAGCCTAATATTCCTTTTTCTTCATTTTCAGTTTAAATAATTGATATATTGTTCATGGCTTCATTTGGAATTGAATATGCAGTGCCTTTGTGTATATGGAAATAAATTATATTTTGAGGATTGAGCTTTTTCTCAGTAGTTTTAAACACACTGCTATTATTTTGCACATAACTATATATGGAGGAGACAGGTAATGGACAGCCTTGTAGGTCAATGTTAGCAGTTTGAACTGGATACGCTGAGGAATTTGGAGTCAATGAAGGGATTTGCGGAGGGGAGAAGTCGAGGGATAGCGAGGTGAGAGATGGATTAGTTGTGCAGCAGAGTTCAGGATGGACTGGAGAGGTGCGAGAGTGTTGGCTGGAAAACCACAGAGGAGGATATTGCAGTAGTCAAGACAGGAGATGATAAGGGCATGCACCAATAATTTTGTAGAGTCATGGTTGAGTAAATGACGGGTTATGGAAATAGTTTGAATTGGAGGCGACAGAAGGTGGTAAGAGCTTGGATGTGTGGTTTGAAAGACAGGGCAGAGTCCAGGGTTAGTTACTCTGAGGCAGCGGACTTCCGGTACAGGGAAGATCATGATCTCATTTATTGTGATAGATTGAGAAGAGCGACCCGAATGGTGACCGTTCTGCAAATAATGTCCTATGAGGAATGGTTAGATGATCTGGGAATGCTGAACTTGCAAAAGAGAAGACTGAGTGGAGACTTAGTAGCTGTCTACAAATATCTGAAGGGCTGTCACACTGTAGGGGTCCCCAACCTGTAGTTTGGGAGCCACATGTGGCTCACGGACCTTTGATGCGTGGCCCGAGGCTGTCTGCTAGCTTGGTGCATTAGCACCAGGTGTTGCAAACAACTATAAAGAGTAGATCTCTAGATGGTGACTTTTGTGTTTAGCCCGTCATAGAAGAGCAGATCTGAATGGGGGTAAGATACTAGACCCTGGAGCTTGGCATACTGTCTTGGTGTGATTTCAGAGGAAACGCTTTGTCTGTCATTATACCAGTAATAGGGGGCTTAGAGTGTCACTACTGTGAGTGGGGCAGGAGCTGGATGTGGCTCGCGACCCTCTTTCAGAGCTAAATGTGGCTATCAGCGTCAGAAAAATTGGGGGCCACTGCTGTTGCAGGATCATCCTTATTCTCATTTGCACATGGAAACACAAGAAGCAATGGAATGAAACTGAAAGGTAGAGGACACAGATAAGATATTAGAAAAAACTTTTTTGACAGTGAGGGTGATAAATGAGTGGAACAGGCTGCCATGAGAGGTGATGAGTTCTCCTTTAATGGAAGTTTTCAAACAGAGGCTGGACATACATCTGTCTGAGATGGTTTAGTGAATCCTGCATTGAGTAGGGGGTTGGACACGATGTCCCTTGAGTTCCTTCCAACTCTAACATTCTATCATATGTGCGAAATTGGCTCAAAAATGAATGGAAAGATTGATGGGGTAAAGGGGTTAGGCAAGATGGAGGAAAGATGACTGCCACCTGTATGCAGGGCCGGCGTCAGCACCCGGCATACCCGGGCAAGTGCCCTGGCCCTGAGCAGGCGGGGGGGCCCACTCGCCGTCGGGCACCCCGATGCCCGTTAGCGGAGGAGAGCGGTGTCAGCGCTGCCACTGGGCCCCCCCGCTTGCTCAGGGTCTCGGCAGCAGTTGGCACAATACTTACCTCTCCCTGTGCCTCCGCTGCCGCAGCTCCGGGCTCCAGGGGGCGCCTACGCTTCCTCTCACAGCAGCGCCGCTGAATGACGTCATCATTCAGCTGCCGGCTGTGGCAGAGAGCGTGCGGACGCCGGACAGGTGAGATGTGAGGTACGTGTGTGTATCAGTGTGTGTGTGTGTCTGTGTGTATCAGTGTGTGTGTATGTAGTGCGGTGCTGTGTGTATGTGAGAGAGTGCTGGTGTGCTGCGGTGCTGTCTGTGTGTGGTGCTGTATGTGTGATGGTGGTGAGAGGAGGGCAGTGATGATGATGGGGAGGCAATGATGATTGATGATGATGGGGAGGCGACAGGGTGGATTGATTTAAATCACGCCGATTTAAATCAACGATTTAAATCATGATTTAAATCAAATGATTTTTTTCTATTTAAATCAGATCGATTTAAATCGTGATTTTAATCATGATTTAAATCACTGATTTAAATCAAAAGATTTTTTTAATATAAATCACGATTAAAATCTAAAACTTTCAATCATTGTTCAATTAACTCCACACTTCTAGCTTGGTTTCACTTTCTGTAGCTTGGTTTCAGTTTCTTTTTCCATTCAGTTGACATGCCCAAACTTGTTGGATAGTCAGTCAGCAGTACTTGGCTGTAGTAACAATCAAACTTCAGAAGTGATCTGCGTGAGCCATGGCAGGTCGTAAGAGAGACCCTATTTGGGTTCATTTTGTTGAGATGCCAGCAGAGCTTGGAAAGAAAGGTGGGAGAGCAAAGTGCAAATACTGTCAAAAGGATATCCAAGGACTTGTTTGCCGTTTGAAATCACATTATGAAAACTGCAACCAGAAGGGAAATGAAGATGTTGATAGTGATACAACTAATGTCAATGAACCCCACAGCTTCTTATTTACCAGGACCCTAGCACTAGTGGTAAGTCTGGCAATTACAACCTATTTTAACAGACGTTTTACTGGGATGGTTAAAGTCTATGAAAAGAAAAATTTCTAGCACTAGTTCTGGAGTATAGAATTTAAATTTATGTTAAGGCAATATTTCACAGAAGATTAACGTTAAGTAAAAATAAAAGAGTGTGTATACGCCTATTTTTTTTTTATTGTAGGCTACAATTCACTTTTGAAGTCTGCCAAATTGACCATTTTTTTAAAAAAACATTTTTAAAACTTTTGTGACATAATTTTTTTCAGTTGCTCTGATATTACTAGTATTACAGCAACTTCACCGGAAACTTGAGTAGCATAACTTTTGAGACAGCCCTTATAGGACGAGGACCATTACATTGTTCAAAAAGTTTGTTTCAAAATATTTTTGTTATATTTCTTCAAATACGCAGTCGAATTATATTTTTAATTACTGTGCTTTCAGGGTCAAATATGGCTTGTGCTGCACGTGACAATCAATATCTGGGTACAACTTCAACAAAGCAGCCCAACAAAAAACTTTGCGTGCAAAGTGTAGAAAAATTCCTCTTAAAGACTACGACGAGCCAGAAAGAACATTTTGATGAATTAATTGCTAAATTCATATTTGCAACCAATTCTTCTTTCCGACTAGTTGAACACCCATTGTTTGTACAAATGATCGAAGGAATAAGACCAGGCTACAAACCACCAAGTAGATTTGATATCTCAGGAAAACACTTTCAGGCTGTATACGACAAAGAAAGAGCGGCTTGTACAAAATATTTGAAAGACAAAGTTGTTAACATGAGCTTGGATGGTTGGAGCAACATCCACAACGACCCCCTAATTTGCACTTGTGTCACAACAGAAGATGGTGAAACTTACCTTACAGACACAATCGACACATCTGGAAATTCACATACTGCTGAATATTTACTTGAAATTGCTAAGAACTCAATTCACCAATGCCAAGAACAGTTTGGATGTAAAGTAAGGAGCTTAGTTACTCATAACGCTAGCAATGTGGCAAAAATGCGAGCGGAACTGGCACATGAGGATGACACAAATGTCATTACATACGGTTGTTCTGCCCATTTGTTGCATCTTTTGGCAAAAGACCTGCATATTTCGGGTGTCAAGGAACATGTTGTAGAAATTGTTAAATATTCCGCAATAATCATTTTGCACATGCAACCTACAAGGAAATGGGAGGACTGAAGTTGGTTCTACCACAAGATGTTAGATGGAATACCTTGGCTGAATGCTTGGAACTGTTTATTAACAACTGGTCAAAATTAGTGTCCTTTTGCGAAACACATCGGGATAAAATTGATGCTAATATACGAAGCAAAGTATTAAATCTTGGTGTGAAGAGAAATGCCGAGGACCTTTTGGAAAGGTTAAAGCCAATATCTATTGCGTTGGATAAAATGCAGAAAGATACTGCAACCATAGCTGATGCCACAGAAGTTTGGAAAGATTTAGAAGGTTCGCTAGATCGCTTGAACCTCTCAAACAATGTAAAGGTTGCAATACACCACCGCAAGGACCAAGCATTAAAAGAAGAACACTATTTAGCCAATATCTTGCATCCCATCTACAGAGGGAAAAAACTATCTGAGGCGGAAATCAACTCTGCAATGGAGTGGCTCGCCAATACTAACCATGACATTGTGGCAACTGTGCTGAAATTGAAGTGTGAATCTGCACCATTTCAAAAATACATGTTTGCAGATAACGTCGTTAATGAACTAAAACCACTGGACTGGTGGAAGTCGCAATCACTTGTTCTTCCAGCGAAGATAATAAATGTAGCTACTCAGCTACTGACTGCATCGGCTTCATCGGCAGGAGTAGAGAGATTGTTTTCTTCATTTGGTTTTGTGCACACAACAGTCCGAAACCGCTTAGGAACTGCTAAAGCAGGACAACTAGTTTTCCTATTAAAAGTCCTAAATAAACAGTAGGCTTAAAGGACTGATGTATTCACTGAAGATGTTTGCTTACTTCAAACGTTAGAGATAGGCTATTGTTAAAAAGTACTTACTCTCTGTAGTTCAATTCTGATTGTTTAATAGTGCAAATAAAAATTATTAGGTTTCATAATCATCAACTGTTTTAATATTTTTATTTGTGTAAAATAATTTGATTTGCAAAAAGACAAAGTTTTGCTTGTGTACAACTTGATTAAAAAATCCTATTTAAATCAAAAAAATCCGATTTAAATCAAAAAAATCAGATTTTTTTGATTTTTTTAAAAAAATCATGATTTTTATCCACCCTGGGAGGCGATGATGATGATGGGCAGGCATTGATGATAATGGGGAGGCAATGATGATGATGGGGAGGAATGATGATGATGGGCAGGCATTGATGATAATGGGGAGGCAATGATGATGATGGGGAGGCAATGATGATGGGGAGGCGATGATGATGGGCAGGCATTGATGATAATGGGGAGGCAATGATGATAATGGGGAGGCAATGATGATGATGGGCAGGCATTGATGATAATGGGGAGGCAATGATGTTGATGGGGAGGCAATGATGATGGGGAGGCGATGATGATGATGGGCAGGCATTGATGATAATGGGGAGGCAATGATGATGATGGGGAGGCAATGATGATGATAGGGGAGGCAATGATGATGATAGGGAGGCGATGATGGGCAGGCATTGATGATAATGGGGAGGCAATGATGATGAAGGGGAGGAAGTGATGATGATGGGGAGGCGATGATGATGATGGGCAGGCATTGATGATAATGGGGAGGCAATGATGATGATGGGGAGGCAATGATGATGATGGGGAGGCAATGATGATGATGGGCAGGCATTGATGATAATGGGGAGGCAATGATGATGATGGGGAGGCAATGATGATGATGGGCAGGCATTGATGATAATGGGGAGGCAATGATGATGATGGGGAGGCAATGATGATAATGGAGAGGCGATGATGATGATGGGCAGGCATTGATGATAATGGGGAGGCAATGATAATGATGGGGAGAGAATGATGATGATGGGCAGGCATTGATGATAATGGGGAGGCAATGATGATGATGGGGAGGCAATGATGATGGGGAGGCGATGATGATGATGGGCAGGCATTGATGATAATGGGGAGGCAATGATGATGATAGGGAGGCGATGATGGGCAGGCATTGATGATAATGGGGAGGCAATGATGATGATGGGGAGACAATGATGATGATGGGGAGCCGATGATGATGATAGGCAGGCATTGATGATAATGGGGAGGCAATGATGATGATGGGGAGGCAATGATGTTGATGGGCAGGCATTGATGATAATGGGGAGGCAATGATGATGATGGGGAGGCAATGATGATGATAATGGGGACTCTTTCCACAGCGCCCTCTCCTGCGCCGTAACAGTGCAGAACGCAGCACAGCGTAGAGGAGAGCTCCATATTTTGTATGGAGCATTATATGGGGACCAGTATCCTGTATGGAGCATTATATGGGGACCAGTATCCTGTATGGAGCATTATATTGGGTCCAGTAGTCTGTATGGAGCATTATTTTGGGTCCAGTATTCTGTATGGAGCATTATATGGGGGATGGGGGGGTGACATCCTGCATGGGGGTATTATATGGGTGATGAGGGGGAGACTATGTGGTGCCCATAATATTGTATGGAGGACTGTACTGTCCGGTCTGTACTGTGCGCTGTGAGAATTCGGCGGTTTCTGAGCTGTTGTAGAATTTACAATAGATATGACTCTTGTAATGTAAGAAGTGAAATCTTTGTGATTATACTATACCTATATTTCTCTGCCTTATCTGTGCATGATGAATCGTGGTCTGCGTTAAAGGGGCCCACTGAGACTCTTTCGCCCGGGGCCCATAAAAACCTGGAGCCGGCCCTGGCTAGTTGGATCTTTTTTGAGTTGAAGCTGAACTCAAAATCAACTCCCAAACCTACTGCAAGTTTTTAGAAAACACTTTCTTCAAGCAGTGGTACAGGAAAAAGTCTGCATCTTTAAATAAAATCATGATTTTTATGCCGGGCATTGGTTCCATCAAATGCATCTAAGTCTTCTACTGCTTGGCAAGCCAGTAAAGGCCTTAAAGATGATAGAATAATGACATGGCCTCCTTCCTCACATGACCAAAAAGTAATGTAATGTAAGAAGTGAAATCTTTGGCATTGTACTATACCTATATTTCTCTGCAGTATCTGTGCATCATGAATCGTGGTCTGTGTTAAAGGGGCCCACTGAGGCTCTTTCGCCCGGGCCCATAAAAACCTGGAGCCTCCTCTGCCTGTATGCCACATATCTGAATTTGAAAGTGTAGTCTCTGAAACAACCCCTTTCATAAATTCACTTATATTAAAAACTACTCTACTGATACTTATTTTTTTTAATGGGTGGGGGGATGACACCTCCAATTGGGGAAAGCAGTTTCTATTAGACTATGTTCACATGTTGCTGCCTTTTTGTAATACAAATTTTAAGCCGCATTTTACATTACAAGCAAAAGCTTTGAGGTTTCAGAAATCTCATGCACAAACATTAGGGTTTTTTCCTGACTGAATTGGAAAACTGCTGTGTTTTTA
This sequence comes from Oophaga sylvatica, assembly GCA_033576555.1. Lineage (NCBI taxonomy): Eukaryota > Metazoa > Chordata > Amphibia > Anura > Dendrobatidae > Oophaga > Oophaga sylvatica. Next base: position 228,939,610 of record JARQOD010000002.1, on the reverse strand, counting down.
AAAGAAGCGCAGCATGTCACTTCTATCAGTGTTTTTGCACTGTTTTTTCACCCGTAGAAAGCAATGGGTAAGTGCAAAAATGCAGTGAAAATGCAGGTATCAGGTTTTGCTGTGTTTTTGGTTCAAATACCTAAGGAAGTTGCATCATGTGTTTTTGGGGGGGAGCAGTAAACTTTATCAACATGCACAAGACATAATAAAAAGGCAGCAAAAAAAGCTTTTTTGTAAGCAGTTTCTGTGCCAAGAGAGCAGGTTTTGCCTATGGAAAAAGATGCAGCAAAAACGCAACTCGTGAACATTGCCTTATGGTTGTGACCAGCTTTTCCTAATTTTGACAAAATCAGCAAAATAATCTTGGCCTGACTGTATCATCTAAATAAGCCTTTCTGCGTACTACTGTCCTTACAGTCTCACTGAGCAGAACTCCTTTTCAGCTGCAGATGAAGGAAGGGAGACACACTAGACATTACTAGTGGGTAGGCGGAGCCCAGATGAGATAGACACCTCAGATTAAAAAGAGTGTTGACCGGCCCCTCCAGCTCGGGCTCCTCCTACTCAGCTCTCCAGTTTTCAATTTGAGGTCAGAGAAGATAGTCGCTGCTGGAAGCAGCTCCTCAGAAGATTTTATTATTTTTTATCGGACAAGAGACTTGGATCACCAAATGTAGTCTAGAGGTCTCAGGGGTCTCAGCGCTGCTGGACCCCAACCTCTCCCTTGGCGGATCTGTATTACCCTATATGGTGGTCCCTGCAGAACCCTGCCGGCCCGGGGGGATGAGGATGGCTTCCCTGGCGGGGACGCAAACTGCGCTACAGGGGTCACTGCGATCCCCGCCCTGGGGGGAAGCATGGGCACGCGCCAGAAACCCCTGGGGGTCCCTGTGGCGCTTTCGGCTGGTGAGTACTCCACATTTAATATGTGTTTGAGTGTTTTCAGCGACTGCTGCGGCAGTCGCTGTTACAATATACATGCGGTGACTGTGTGTTTTTTGTCCGCAGGTGGATGCCTGCAGGACATAGGAACGGGGGAGAGGAGCTGCGCGCCTTTATTATTTGAATTTCGCGCCGCTCTGAGCGCGCGCTTTACGGCAGTCTCCTTTTCTGGCTTCCCTCATGAAGCACACGGAGACACAGCGCGGCGGCCATTAGCCGAGTAATGCTGACAGGCTGAAAGCTTCCTCGGACATCGCTCTCCTCCCCTCTCGGCAGCGCTGCACCGCGACCAGCTGGGTGAGTCGCTTCTACCCGTCTAGGGCAGAAGCTTAACCCCTTCACCCCCACAGCGCGGGCGCCTTTCTGAGGCACAAATGGGTGGCAGACTGCGCTGCCTGCAGCTGTTATCTCAAAGCTCGCACACCTTTTCAATATAAGAGGTTGTGGGGAGCCTGCGACAGTAATACTGCCACTATACGTTCTTGCTAACGACGACGCATACTATGCGATCGTTTGTGTGATCATTTTTAATGTCGCTAGTAGCTGCCAATCTGGGCGATCTCATTAACAACGCATAGGCGGTTAGCGATCCCCTTAATGACTTTGGTGGTCATTGCGACTTACAAACAGCGCAATTTTTTAGCGATATTGTGAACTTTTTTTTTTTTTTTTCTTGTTAAGTGTGGCATAGCTGTCCTATAGCTGCTGCCTTATAAGAGGCACGTGGGGCTCGCACACCCTTTTCATTATTAAGGTTGTGGGGAGTCTGCGACTTTAACCCCTTCTTAGGCGGTTAACTCTTAATGGGGGACAGCTGGGGTAGCTCTCTTCTTAAGAGCTTTAACCCTTCAGCGTTTTCGTTTTTTCTTTAAGAAACCACATACCTGCATATATACTGTGCAACCGTCTCCCAGATCCGCTACAGGATCAGTCTCGCGTATCTGACGCGCAGAACTGGACGGTGTCAAGCGCAGCGGTCGGAGGTTTCCACAAAATGGAGGCCCTCGCTAGTTTCTATTGATGGCCTTCTGATTTTCTATTATTGAGTGTCAGCTAGATCCTCTCATGTCAGGAAGCGACACAAGCCGGTGCCTTCCTTTCCGCGTAACGAAAATGTCCGATTCGGACAAGGAGGATCGGCAGGGACACTCTGCCTCCCTTTTGGGCCATAAAGAGGTTTTTATTGGAGGCGTTACAGTTACCGAAGGAGGTATCTGGACGTCCTGGTAAGTCGGCCCGGATGTTTTCAATCAATCAAGCTTTACCATCACTGGATGAGCTTAATGGGGCAGTGGAGAAGGAACGCCTGTGTCCAGAAAATTGAGACACCGTATCCGTGTTCTACGGAGTTGATGATAATTGGATCCTTCTCCTGAAGTGGATGTCCCTTTATCCCAGCTTAGCAAAATCCTCCTTATTAAGGGGAAGGCGAGTCTGCAGGACCCGCTGGACAAAAAACGTAGATGGCAGAAAAATCCATCTGCGAGGCCGCGGATCATGGATTCGGTGTTAAGAATCCATGTGTGCTTGTAAAGTTTCCCTGAGCCGGTTGGACCGTCTACGGACGGCGTGGCAGGGTGGATCTCCTCTATAGAGGTAGATGGGCTTTTCCAGTTTTTGGAGGATACTGCATCACTGCTATCCAGGGCGCAATCCTCGGCAGTCACAGTCAGAAGAGCACTGTGCCTTAGACAGTGGACGCAGTTTCCAAACAGGGTTTGCTAGCTTGCAAGGTGGTCAGCTATTTGGACCTGACCTCACGGAGCTGATTGCCAAGGTAAAGGTAAAAGCAACAGCTTCACCGCAGCGCAGAGCTGTGACCTCTGCGTCTGGCAGGACTAGTGCCGGTAGTTGTCGGCGGTCCTTTCGGTCCAGGGGATGATTCAGTCAGCCCTCTGGGGTTCGGGTCGTCTCTCTCTTTTTAAAAAAAAAAAAAAAAAGGGGGAATTCTCAGAAATTCCGCATACCCTGGAAACAAAGTTTCCGTCAAGACAAGCGAGAAGCTGACAAAAAGCCCGCTAAGGCGGACTGACGCCAGAGCTCACTCGAGGGCTCTCGAGTGGGGGGTCGCCTGCTCCTATTCAAATTGACTTGGGTTTCCCGCGTCCTGGACACCTGGATGACGCGGGTTGTATCGGCAGGCTACTTTATGGAGTTTTCTTCTCGACCCCCAGACAGTTTTTGCCAATCTCGCTTTCCGTCAGAGCCCGAGCTATTTGCCGCTCTACTGCGAGAGGTCGATTCCCTTCTGCAGAAGGGTGTGGTGGTACCGGTTCCGCAGGAGGACCGGGGAAGAGGGTTTTATTCCAACCTCTTTGTGGTCCCCAAAAAGGAGGACAAATTTCGCCCCATTCTGGATCTCAAAAGATCTAATCGGCATGTCCACACCCGGAAATTCCGCATGGAGTCGCTTCGCTCCGTTGTGGCAGCCTTGTCGCAGAACGACTTTTTGGTGTCAATCGACATTCGCGACGCTTATTTGCATGTTACAGTCGGAAGGGCTCACCAACGCTTCCTTCGTTTTGCCATAGGTCAGGGCCATTACCAGTTTGTGGCTCTGCCATTGGGTTGGCCTCAGCGCCCAGAGTTTTTACAAAAATTCTGGCGCCTCTCATGGCGATTCTTCGAAGGCAGGGGGTTACGATACTTCCCTACCTGGACGACCTTCTGTTTGTGGCGTCTTCGAAGGAGGAGGCGGTAACTGCTCGCAATCTATCCCTTCAGCTCCTGGAGGATTTCGGGTGGCTGGTCAATTGGGAGAAGTCGTCTCTGGAACGGTCTCAGTCAATCCTGTTTTTGGGGATGCATTTAGACACGGTGCGAGCAGTGGTGTCCCTGCCTCCAGACAAGCAAGCATGTCTCCTTCGACATGCACGGGTTATGAAGTCTTCGACAGCAATGTCCCTGCGAAGCTGTATGCGTCTTCTGGGGTTGATGGTGGCGTCCATGGAAGCACTTCCGTTTGTCCGGTTTCATTCCAGGGCTCTCCAAAGGTTCATTCTGAGCCGTTGGGATTGATCGCAGGTTTTCACTGGATTGCAGTGTCATCATCCCCCACAGGGTACGAGAGTCCCTAGGATGGTGGATACGTCCGAAAGAGTTATCCCTGGGAAAGTCCTTCCTCCCTCCGAAGTGGTCGGTCATAACCACCGATGCCAGCCTGACGGGCTGGGGGGGGGGTCTGGAACGATCTTTGGACTCAGGGAGTATGGTCGTCGGAAGAGTCTGTCTTGCCGATCAACATCCTGGAAATTGAGGGCGATTTTTTTTCTTTGCCTCCAACACTGGACGGTCCCTTTAAGCGGTCTGCCAGTCCGAGTGCAGACGGACAATGCGACGACGGTCCTATATATCAACCACCAAGGCGGGACTGGGAGTTCCAAGCTCATGGTGGAGGTATCTCGTATCCTAGTATGGGCAGAGACCAGAGTGCCAGCTATCTCTGCGATCCACAGAATACCACGGCGGACTTTCTCAGTCGCGAGAAGATGGATCCCGGAGAATGGAGTCTTCATCCGGAAATTTTTGCACTGCTGTGCTCCCGTTGGGGAACTTCCCAAGTGGATCTGATGGCATCCAGGTTCAATGCCAAGTTACCGACTTTCATGTCCAGGTACAAGGATCCGAAGGCTGTGGGGTGGTTGCTCTAGTGCTCCGTGGGACCAATTAGAGCTAATCTATGTTTTCCACCGATTTCCTTACTCCTCCTGGTGTTACGTCGGATTAGACTAGAGAGAATCCCGGCTATGTTGATAGCCCCAGATTGGCCAAGGAGGACGTGGTTTTCGACACTGGGGTCGCTCCTGGCAGCGCCACCATTTCTACTTCTTTTCCGCTCGGACCTGTTAACCCAAGGGCCCATTGATCATCCGGACCTGATTCTCTGCGTTTGACGGCGTGGTTCTTGAGACCGAAATATTGATCCGTCAAGGTTTTTCAGCCGAAGTCATTGCCACTTTGCGAGCTGCCAGAGGTCCGGCTACTCTAGGATTTACCACTTGGGAAGCCTTCTTTTAGTGGTGTTCGGGTTCTTCAAGGAACCCGAGGATTTTTTCCATTCCCAATTTTTTTGGTTTTCCTGAATTCGGGTTGGACAAGGGGTTGGCAGTGAGCACCCTGAGGGTCAGGTTTCTGCTCTGTCCTTGCTGTTCCGAAAGGCTATCGCCTCACGTAGGGACGTACGTTCCTTTTTTCGCGAAGTAACCCGCCAGTTTCCGCCGCGGAAGGCGCCTGTGTCTCCTTGGCGCCTCAATCTTGTCTTGGAGGCTCTTCAACATGGGCCTTTTGAGCCTATGGACTCTGTTAGTCTTTCTTTGCTCTCTTGGAAGGTTGCCTTCCTAGTGGCGGTCACCTCTTTGAGAAGGATTTCTGAGTTGGCGGCTCTTTCTTACTTGCCTCCTTTTCTGGAGTTTCACCCGGATCGTGTAGTGCTTCGCACACGGGGCGACTTTCTACCTAAGGTGGTGTCGCAATTTCATCTTAACCAGGATATTGTGTTGCCCTTCCTTTGTCGGGACCGAGTAATGCGAAGGAACGGGCCTTGCACACATTGGATTTGGTGCGGGCTTTGAAGTTCTTTTTGTCTGTTACCCAAAGTTTTCGGAAGTCGGACTCCCTGTTTGTGATTCCAGCAGGTCGTCGACGTGGTCAACGGGCTTCCAAGGTTTCTATGGCTCGTTGGATCCGGTCGGCCATTTTGGAGGCTTACCGACTTAAAGGCGAACCTTGCCCGATTAAGGTTCGAGCTCATTCCACGAGAGCTGTGGGCTCATCTTGGGCTTTCCATCAAGGGGCCTCGGCAGCTTAGCTTTGCTGGGCGACGACCTGGCGCTCCGTCCACACCTTTACAAGATTTTATAAGGTGGACGTTAGTGCTTCCGCTGATGCAGCCTTAGGACGTAGGGTCCTGCAGGCGGCTGTAGTTTAAAGTTCTAGTTAACTTGTATTTGGCGCCTGTTGCGCATTTATCAAGGTTGTTGGGATTCTGCCTCTTTTGGTTTTTTCCCACCCTTAATTTTTGGACTGCTTTGGGACGTCCCACTAGTAATGTCTAGTGTGTCTCCCTTCCTTCATCTGCAGCTGAAAGACGGATTTTGGTAAGAACTTACCTGTAAAATCCTTTTCAGCGAAGAAGGAAGGGAGACACACATCCCTCCCATGGCAGAAGTGTGTTGTTGTTTTTCAGATGCGGCGTGACCCTTCTCTGATAGCGATTATCTGGGCTGAGGTCGACGTGCTAAGGCTCTGTTCCAGCATCGCCAGCTCATCGCAGTGGTCAGGTCCAGTGAGTAGTACCTGGAACTGTGTGGTTTTTGCCTACATGCATGCATAACCTGTATTTTTGTGTTTTATTCTCTGAAGTCCTTCAGAAGGGGTTATGTTGCTCCGCTGGTGATATTGCTCTTCCTTAAGCTTGGTACAACTGGAGAGCTGAGTAGGAGGAGCCCGAGCTGGAGGGGCCGGTCAACACTCTTTTTAATCTGAGGTGTCTATCTCATCTGGGCTCCGCCTACCCACTAGTAATGTCTAGTGTGTCTCCCTTCCTTCTTCGCTGAAAAGGATTTTACAGGTAAGTTCTTACCAAAATCCGTCTTTTGTACATACGCCTCTGATTTTCCAAGTCAAGTTCAGTACAAAAAATGTGGCATTTTCCATTGGCTGTTATATTGTGGAGGTTTTCTCCCTAAAATCATTGCTACACAGTAGTACAGTAGTGTTCAAAATAATAGCAGTTCTATATGACTAACCAGATTAATCACTGTTTTTGGTATAAATTATATTACCACATGTCAAACCATTTACCAGTTGGTGCAGTAGATTCTAAGAAAACCAACAGACTCCGCATTCATGATCTGCATGTTTTTGAGTCTGTGTATTAGAATAATTAATTGAAAAGGGGTGTGTTCAAAATAATAGTATGGGGTTCAGTTAGTGAGGTCAATCATTCTGCGAAGAAACAGGTGGCCCTTAAGGGTGAAGCCAGGACATGTTGTCTATGCATTTCTCCTTGAAAGCCTGAGAAATATGGGTCGTTCGATACATTGTTCAGACGAACAGCGTACTTTGATTAAAAAGTTGATTAGAGAGAGTAAAACTTATAAAGAAGTGTGTGGCACCCCAGGAGTCCGGTTGCCACAATGGCCTTGCCTCCCTCCAGGGGGGAGTCATGTCATAAGAAAAAAGAGGAGCAGTCTGGCTTCTTAAAAAGTGCAATGCTTTATTCTTATCCAAATAAATCGTCACATAACGGTGTCCTCCAAAATGCAAACAACGGAGAGTTGGCACCTACTAGCTGTAACAGCGACGCGTTTCGACCACTGAGGGTCTTTGTCAAAGCTGTGTGTTTCATTATGCATCTGCGTTATAAAGGTATGTCTGACCCATATGTCAGCTGTTGCAGCGTTGTACAATTGAAACAGGTGCTTTCAATCTGTATTCTAATTGAAAATCAGCAGCTAGCTCTGTTTGGCCAGGTGTACATACCAGCGTATTTTTGTTAGGGTCTAGAAATTTCTGCAGATGCATAAGAAAGAAAAAAAAAACAAGACACATAAAACTAATTACAGATAAATCCAAAACAAGAAAAGAAAAAAGAGAGAAAGAGAAAATGCAGCAAATATGGACACATAGACTAATTCTTGGTTGACTTCTTTGGTGATGATCCTCCAGGATTATTCTAAATTCATGTTGTTTTCATTAGTGCTGATATGATCAGCCTATGATGGTAAACTGACATAGGAAATTCATATCGCATTGCCAGTTTCTTTCCAGGAGGATCTATTGAGGACAACATGATGTAACCATCTGGATTCTGTACACAATAATTTTTCTTCTAAAGGAAAAAGATAAAAAGTAGAAAGAAGATTTATAAATAATAACAATCAGAGACATATAATATATTTGTATATAACACTCTGCTACTGCAAGTATGCGAGATTTAATACTGACAATCAGAAGACTATAATGTATTTATATATAATATTCTACTACTTCAAATATGCGAATTCCATGTTATGGCATGTAAAAAATAATAATTGAATAGTTGCATATATGAACAGAATTTGACACAATAGTTTTCGTTGGTAATTATTTTAGAGGGCTACAGCTTATTCTGCTTATTTCGTTACACTGTGCCAGGAACACTATATGGGAATGACATATTTTTTGCTCCCTAGTTTCATGATTCATTTACTCATGTATACTTGTATCAATATTATATTATATTTGTACTAAATGTACAGGCATAGACTTTGAAGTTATATTAAAAACAGAAATATATTTGTTATAGCCCTACTGCAGCGATATCAATTAGTGTAGTCATATGAAACAAACTGAATTTCTGCGCTAATTCAATATAGTGCACTAAGATCTTTGTATAAAGAACCCTATTATCTTTTCAATTTCTGTTCATATATATATACCAATATGGTTGTAAAAGATATAGATTAAAGGCAGCGCTGCAAATTCTTGCGCTGATAGAGTATATTACTATGGGAGCCTCTATATTTAAGTTCTCATCAGTAAATATTTGTATATATGAAATTCACTTATGCCAGATAAGACATAATATGTATTGATATTATACACATATAGGAGTGCTGATTGAATGTAGGGGTATCGCCTAATATAAGAATGCAGTGACATCCCTAAGTGGAATGATCGAATGGCAGGATATGCTACCAGAATATTATACATTTTAACACTGCCTGTGCACAGACTGCCTCAATAATTAAATGCACCGCATCTTAATACATACATGAAAATGGTGCAGGTCACCTTACACTCTTAATATAGTAATTTGTACAAAGTTCGATAGTATAATAGATTAATTAAAGATACTGAACCACAGTTTCACCATAAAAAATATGAATTTTCAATTGATTTTTACCAATTTTCATATTCTCATATTATATCGATGTTTAGAGGCTGTGCTTACGATTCTTATGCTCTACCTATTCTGCATGGGTTCCAAAAAAAATAGGCCAAAATGATAGCATAGTGTTCCCATTAGATAGAAAGTTGCATATTGATATTATCGCACAGAATATTATAAATCTAAACTTTAATTAATGCTAGTGCAGAACCGCTAAAAATTTGGGTCTATACTGCCAAGTTTATAAAGACAGTGATAAGAGCAAGATATCTGCATATATACCTATTATTTATAATTCTCAATAATGATGCATAATTTCATTTCTTTTATTTAACCCCTGAGGATACCTCGTATTAAAATTAAAAATCCAAAATGCTTCTCTAGTGAGGAGGCGTCTTTTAGAGTCGCCTCCCCTAACAGAACTGCAAGCTCGTTCAGTACCTGTTATTTGCATGGATTTGATATCCCTCTGGTGGTGTTCAATAAAATGTCTGGATGCCATGGATACACTTTTAAAATCGGTACCCAAATTTATTATATCTCGCAGATGTTCTGTAATGCGAGTTTTTAATTTTCTTGTTGTGCATCCTACATATATTAAGTTACATGCGGTACATGTGATTAAATACACCACATTCTCGGTGTTGCAATTGATAAATTGTTTAATAACATGTATCGGAGTGTTTCCTGAATCTCAAAAGTTTTTTTGATTTTTTGCTATCCCACAAGTTTTACACTTGTTGGCACCACATTTATAGAAACCTTTTGTTTTAAGCCAATTATTATGTGATTTTTTAGATGAGAAATAAGTGGGGGATATTAAGTCTCCTATAGTTGGAGCACGTCTAGCTACAATATTTACTCCTGAGGATAGAATTTCTTCAAGAATTTCATCCTCATACAAAATTGGAATACATTTGTGTATGATTTTCTTTATTTGATTAAATTGCTTAGAGAAACGAAGACTAACAAAGGGCTTTTTCTCTTTATTGCTGTTGTCTTTGAATTGAAGTGATGTCATGCCTGGAAGCAAAAAAGGAATTCCCTTACCATGTAGTTCCAGCATTCAACACAGTTCCTGCTCCAGGCGAGCAGGGGAGCTCTAAACCGACTTCAGGGGAGCTGCTCTCTCTGGTCGGGAGGAGGAAGTTAGTGGGAGTTAGAGCCTGAAATAGGTTAGAGAGGACATGTGGAGAGAAGCTGGGGATAGAAGCTCTATCTGAGCTCACCCCAGGCTTGAGCGCCAGTGACCGGGCACCGGAGCCTGAGGCTGTGTGGGTACTAAAGCCCTGGCAGCAGAATCCAGAGGGCAGGAGACCGCAGGTCCTCTGCCCCAACTGATACTCAACGACACAGCAGCACGTGTGAGCCGGAGACGCCAGACAGTAGCGACCTCTGAAACAGGCTCAAACTGCTTGTCATGCGAGTGGAGTTCTACCTAAGCATCAGACAGAAAGAGGGACTTGAATAGAGTTTACAGCAGCAAGTATCTCAGAGAATAGCGCTAGAAAGGAGGCCTCACAACCCACCTGACTAAGGAAATTCCCAAATTGCTTCCAGGCTGACCGGCTCCAGAACCATCTGTAACCTGAGCCCCGGACTGTACCTGCACTGCTCAGTAAAAGGTAAAGGAAACAACAGCCATTGTATTCGTCAGTTATTCCTCCAATCCTCAGCCCGGCATCCCAACGTCCTTCTTCCCTCACAGCCTGCCATATCTGCCCTGGAGCCCGGCTCCACACGTGGGGAGCGACAACATCTCTGCTGCATTACCATTGACCCCAGAGGAACTGAACTGCAGCGTCGGCTATCCATTGCCGAATACCGCTTGTGGCATCACAAAACTTTCCCTTAAAAACTACCCCTCATCACCACCATTGCACGCCCAGGGCCACGGACCGGGTCATGCTGCTGTGACAATCCCCTTTAACCCCTTAATCCCATTGGACGTAATATTCCGTCCATGTGACCTGGTACTTAATTCCCATGGACGGAATATTACGTCCAGGGCGATCAGCTGCGCTCCCGAGGGGAGCGCAGCTGATCGCCGCCGGGTGTCAGCTGATTATCACAGCTGACACCCGGCACTATGTGTCAGGAGCGGTCACGGACCGCTCCCGGCACATTAAACCCTGGCACACCGCGATCAAACATGATCGCGGTGTAGCCGGGGCACAGGGGAGGATCGCGCAGGGTGGGGGCTTCCTGCGCGCTCCCCTGAGACCCTCAGAGCAGCGCGATGTGTCGCGCTGTTCTGAGGGTCCGTCCTCCCTCCAGGTCCCCGGATCCAAGATGGCGCGGGGTCCTGCAGGGAGACGGCTTCCTCAGTGCCTGCTGAGAGCAGGCACTGAGAAGGCTGCAGCGATGCCAGAGCGATCGCTGGTGTGACACAGTGCTGTGCACACTGTTACACCAGCGATCTGCTAAAATACAGTGATGTCCCACCCTGGGACAAAGTAAAAAAGTAAAAAAAATAAAAATAAAAAGTGGTGAAAAAAATCATAAAAAAAAAAAAATATTCCCCAATAAATTCATTTCTTCCTGTAAATAAAAAAACGAAACAATAAAAGTACACATATTTGGTATCGCCGCGTCTGTAACGACCCCCCCTATAAAACTGTCCCACTAGTTAACCCCTTTAGTGAACCCCTTAAAAAAAAAAAAAAACTAAGCAAAAAATCAATGCTTTATCATCATACCGCCGAACAAAAAGTGGAATAACACGCGATCAAAAAGACCGATATAAATAAACATGGTACCGCTGAAAACGTCATCTTGTCCCGCAAAAAATGAGCCGTCATACAGCATCATCAGCGAAAAAATAAAAAAGTTATAGCTCGCAGAATAAAGCGATGCAAAAATAATGATTTTTTATATAAAATTGTTTTTATTCTATAAAAGCAGCAAAACATTAAAAAAATTATATAAATGAGGTATCGCCACAATCGTACTGACCCGAAGAATAAAACTGCTTTATCAATTTTACCACACACGGAACGGTATAAACGCCTCCCCCAAAAGAAATTCATGAATTGCTGATATTTGTTCATTCTAACCTCCCAAAAATCGAAATAAAAAGCGATCAAAAAATGTCACGTGGTCATAAATGGTACCAATAAAAACGTCACCTCGTTCCGCAAAAAATAAGACCTCACATGACTCTGTGGGCCAAAATATGAAAAAATTATAGCTCTCAAGATGTGGTGATGCAAAAAACTACTTTTTGCAATAAAAAGCGTCTTTTAGCATGACAGCTGCCAATCACAAAAACCCGCTATAAATAGTAAATCAAACCCCCCTTTATCACCCCCTTAGTTAGGGAAAAATAATAAAATTAAAAAAATGTATTTATTTCCATTTTCCCATTAGGGTTATGGTTAAGGTTAGGGTTGCGGCTAAAGTTAGGGTAGGGATGGCGCTAAAGTTAGGGTTAGGGTTGGGATTAGGGTTAGGGGTGTGTTAGGGTTAGGTTTGTGGTTAGGGTTGGGACTAGGGTTAGGGTTGTGTTGGTGTTAGGGTTGGAGTTAGAATTAGGTGGTTTCCACTGTTTAGGCACATCAGGGGCTCTCCAAATGTGACATGGCGTCTGATCTCAATTCCAGCCAATTCTGCGTTGAAAAAGTCAAACGGTGCTCCTTCACTTCTGAGCTCTGCCATGCGCCCAAACAGTAGTTTACCCCCGCATATGGTGTATCAGCGTACTCTGGACCACAAGAGTTATTGTGCAATTTGTATTATTTCTTCTGTTACCCTTGGGAAAATAAAAAACTGGGGGCGACAAAATCATTTTTGTAAAAAAAAAATGATTTTTTTTGTTTTTACGGCTGTATGTTATACATTTTCTGTGAAGCACTTGGGGCTTCATAGCGCTCACCACACTTCTAGATAAGTTCCTTGTGGGGTCTATTTTCCAAAATGGGGTCACTTGTGGGGAGTTTCCACTGTTTAGGCGCATCAGGGGCTCTCCAAATGCGACATGACGCCCCCAGACCATTCCATCAAAGTCTGCAATCCAAAACGTCACTACTTCCCTTCCGAGCCCAGACATGCACCCATACAGTAGTTTTGTCCCACATATTGGGTATCAGCGTACTCAGGACAAATTGGACAACAAATTTTGGGGTCCAATTTCTCCTGTTAACCTTGTGAAAATAAAATATTGGGGGCGAAAAAATCATTTTTTGTAAAAAAAAAAAAGGATTTTTTATTTTTACGGCTGTACGTTATAAACTTCTGTGAAGCAATTCGGGGTTCAAAGTGCTCACCACACATCTAGATAAGTTCCTTGTGGGGTCTATTTTCCAAAATGGGGTCACTTGTGGGGGTTTCCACTGTTTAGGCGCATCAGGGGCTCTCCAAATGCGACATGACGCCCCCAGACCATTCCATCAAAGTCTGCAATCCAAAACGTCACTACTTCCCTTCCGAGCCCAGACGTGCACCCATACAGTAGTTTTCTCCCACATATTGGGTATCAGCGTACTCAGGACAAATTGGACAACAAATTTTGGGGTCCAATTTCTCCTGTTAACCTTGTGAAAATAAAATATTGGGGGCGAAAAAATCATTTTTGTAAAAAAAAAAAAGGATTTTTTATTTTACGGCTGTACGTTATAAACTTCTGTGAAGCAATTCGGGGTTCAAAGTGCTCACCACACATCTAGATAAGTTCCTTGTGGGGTCTATTTTCCAAAATGGGGTCACTTGTGGGGGGTTTCCACTGTTTAGGCGCATCAGGGGCTCTCCAAATGCGACATGACGCCCCAGACCATTCCATCAAAGTCTGCAATCCAAAACGTCACTACTTCCCTTCCGAGCCCCGACGTGCGCCCATACAGTAGTTTACTCCCACATATTGGGTATCAGCGTACTCAGGACAAATTGGCACAACTTTTGGGTCCAATTTCTCCTGTTACCCTTGTGAAAATAAAATATTGGGGGCGAAAAAAATCATTTTTGTAAAAAAAAAAAAAGATATTTTATTTTACGGCTGTACGTTATAAACTTCTGTGAAGCACTTTGGGGTTCAAAGTGCTCACCACACATCTAGATAAGTTCCTTGAGGGGTCTAGTTTCCAAAATGGTGTCATTTGTGGGGGGTTTCCACTGTTTAGGCAGATCAGGAGCTCTCCAAACACGACATGGCATCCAGCCAATTCTGCGTTGAAAAAGTCAAACGGCGCTCCTTCCCTTTCAAACTCTGCCATGCACCCAAACAGTGGTTTACCCCCACATATGGGGTATCAGCGTACTCAGGACAAATTGCACAATAACTTTTGGAGTCTTGTTACCCTTGGGAAAATAAAAATTGGGGTGAAAAGATCAATTTTGTGGATAAAATATGATTTTTTAATTTTACAGCTCTACGTTATAAACTTGTGTGAAGCACTTGGGGGTTCAAATTGCTCACCAAAGATCTAGATAAGTTCCTTAGGGGGTCTAGTTTCCCAAATGGGGTCACTTGTGGGGGTTTCCACTGTTTAGGCACATCAGGGACTCTCCAAATGCAACATGGCGTCCAATCTCAATTCCAGCCAATTTTGGTTGGAAAAAGTCAAATGGTGCTCCTTCCATTCCGAGCTCTGCTATGCGCCCAAACAGTGGTTCCCCCCCACATATGGGGTATCACCGTACTCAGGACAAATTGGACAACAACTTTTGAGGTCCAATTTCTCCTGTTACCTATGGGAAAATAAAAAATTAGTGACTAAGAGATAATTTTTGTGGGAAAAAAATAGAATTTGTTATTTTCATGCCCGGGCATTATAAACTTGTGTGAAGCACTTGGGGCTTCAAAGTGCTCACCAAAGATCTAGATAAGTTCCTTAGGGGGTCTAGCTTCCAAAATGGGGTCACTTGTGGGGGGTTTCCACTGTTTAGGCTCATCTGGGGCACTACAAACGGAACATGACCCCATCAATGTTTGCATTCCAAAACGTTACTGCTTCCTTTCCAAGCCCTGCCGTGCGCCCAAACAGTTTTCCCCCCCCCACATATGGGGTATCAGCGTACTCAGGACAAATTGGAAAACAACTTTTGGGGTCCAATTTCCTTGGGAAAAATCAAAAATTTGGGACTAAAAAATCATTTTTGTGGAAAATTGTTTTTTTTTTTTCCACACCCAGGCATTATAAACTTTTGTGAAACACTTTGGGGTTCAAAGTGCTCACAACAGATCTAGATAAGTTCCTTAGGGGGTCTAGTTTCCCAAATGGTGTCACTTGTGGGGGGTTTCCACTGTTTAGGCGCATCAGGGGCTCTCCAAACACGACATGGCGTCCAATCTCAACTCCAGTCAATTTTAGTTTGAAAAAGTCAAACGGCGCTCCTTCCCTTACGAGCTCTGCCGTGTGCCCAAACAGTGGTTTTCCCCCACATATAGAGTATTGGCGTACTCAGGAGAAATTGCACAACAACTTTATCTGCCCATTTTCTCCTTTTACCCTTGTGAAAATAAAAAAAAGTTTGTAAAAGATCATTTTTATGGCTAAAAAGTTAAATATTAATTTTTTCCTTCCACGTTGCTTCAGCTCCTGTGAAGCACCTGAAGGGTTATTAAACTTCTTGAATGTGGTTTTGAGTACCTTGAGGGGTGCAGTTTTTAGAATAGTGTCACTTTTGGGTATTTTCTGTTATATAGACCCTCAAAGTGACTTCAAATGTGAGGTGGTCCCTAAAAAAATGGCTTTGTAAATTTTGTTGTAAAAATGAGAAATCACTGGTCAACTTTTAACCCTTATAATTTCCTAACAAAAAAAAATTTTGGTTCCAAAATTGTGCTGATGTAAAGTAGACATGTGGGAAATGTTATTTCTTAACTATTTTGTGTGACATATTTCTCTGTTTTAAGGAAAAAAAAATTCAAAGTTTGAAAATTGCAAAATTTTCAAAATTTTCGCCTATTTGCGTTTTTTTCAAAAATAAACGCAAGGTATATCGAAGAAATTTTACCACTATCATGAAGTACAATATGTCACGAGAAAACAGTCTCAGAATCGCGAAGATCCGTTGAAGCGTTCCAGAGTTATAACCTCATAAAGAGACAGTGGTCAGAATTGTAAAAATTGGCCCGGTCATTAACGTGCAAACCACCCTTGGGGGTAAAGGGGTTGAGTACTGTCAGACCCGGCCCAAGTATCCCACGGCCCTAGCGGGTGTTGCAACCGCAGACAATGATAGGCTGTTCAGCTAAAATGATCTCCAATCCTTCAAAATAGAAAGCCAAACCAAAGAGACGTGGAAGAAAACGGAAGACTACCATTCAAAGGATGGAAGAATAGCCAGAATGGCAAAGGCTCAGCCAATGATCTGCTCCAGGATGATCAAAGACAGTCTCAAGTTACCTGTGAGCACTGTGACACTACCGTTAGAAGACGACTGTGTGACGCTAATCTCTTAGCAACAAGTCACCACAAAGTACCACTGTTAAAAAAAAAAAAAGACATTTACTGAAGCGGATACAATTTGTCAAAGAACACGTTAACTGGCCTAAAGAGAAATGGAGAAACATTTTATGGACTGATGAAACTAGAATTGTTATTTTTGGGTCCAAGGACCGCAGTTTGTCAGATGACCCCCAAACTCTGCGTTCAAGCCACAGTACAGTCTGAAGACAGTGAAGCATGGTGGTGCAAGCATGATGCTATGGGCATGTTTCTCTTACTATGGTGCCGGACCTATTTACCACATACCAGAGATCACAGACCAGTTTGCATATATTAAAATTCTTGAAGAGGTCTTGTTGCCTTCCGCTAAAGAGGATATGCCTTGAAATGGGTTTTTCAACAAGACAATGCCCCTAAACACACCAGTAAAGGAGCAAAATCTTGGTTCCAGTCCATCAAAATTAAAGTTATGGGGTCCCAGCCCAATCCCCGGACCTTAATCCGATAGAACACTTGTGGGGTGACATTAAAAATGCAGTTTCTGAGGCAAAGCTAACAAATGCCAAAAAATTGTGGGATGTAGTCCAAGAATCCTGGGCTGGAATAACAGTTGACAGGTGCCAGGAGTTGGTTGACTGTATGCAACATAGATGTGAAGCAGTTCTAAAAAACTGTGGATATATAACTAAATATTAGGGTAGTGATTCACAGGAATGCTAAATCATCATAAAAATAGTACATGTTATGAGTTTGTAAAGACAAATGCAGACACTGCTATTTTTTAGGACAACCCAATGTTCATTTTTATTTTCCGTAAAGTAGTTAAAAATTACCGTATATACATTTCTCTTCATGTTTTGAATTAGAAAACAGTGTGCAATGTTCCTAGCGCATGTAAATAAAAACTATTGTAAAGATTTTGTGATTAATTCTTGTTTTTGAACACTACTGTATGTAGCTCTGGACGTTTCCATGAAGGCCTCTGTAGACACAACTCTATTTTTACGTTTCTGAACTTCTACTGGAGGTTTAGAAAACGTTTATTCAGTGTAGAGCTTTTGGCAATTTTAATTTTACACTTAAATACTTAATTTCACTGAAAAACGATCATCTCTGTACTGTTAAAACAGAACTGTACTTGCAAAAAACTGCATAAATCAACAGTACAGACAATTAGAAGAAACCTTGGAATGTGTCTCATCAGAGAGTTCTGCTTCCTTCCACACTTATCAGACACTTATTCCCCAGCCTCCCCCCCACCCTGCCTCCTGAACATATCATCCACTGTGAAAAAGCAGCTCAAGTCCTATTGCTGGGAGCAGAGGGACCGCAGGAGTCATGTGACCCAGTCCGTTATCCTCTATGGAGAGGTGAGACAGGAGGTGAAGTCAGCTGTAGAGAAGAGAACAGAGCGAAAACCATCGGGCACAGCTCTGTAAGGCTATGTTCACAAGCAGCATTTTTCCACTTCTTTTTCTGCAGAAAACCTGCTTTTTACAGTACCTTCAACAGCCAGAAGATTTCACAAATTTCATGCACACGCTTGTGCTTTTTCTTCTCACTGCATTTCAGCATTGCAGTGTTTTTTAAATCTGAAGCATGATTTTCTAAGCGTTTTTGCAGCGTTTTTTTTTTCACCCATAGAAAGCAATGAGAAAGTGCAAGGAAACGCAGCAAATAGATTTTGCTGCATTTTTTCAGTGTTTTTTTTTTGGAAATTAAACTAACTTTATTAAAGATGTGCTGTAGACATATCACATATAATCAGCACCATAGATTACAAGGCACAGATAGCGCATGCAAAGGGGAAAACTGGTGAGAATGCAGGATAGCAATCCTATAATGGCCAGGCATTGTGAATCCTCATGTGTTCACATAGTACGCTTTATTCTGCAAAGTTAAGCTTTGGGCCGGCGTCACACTGGCGAGTTTGATGCGAGTTAGTCGCACGACTTTCTCGCATCAACACCCGGCACGGCCGCCCGCTCTCGGACCCGAGTGCGCGGCGGCATAGAAATACATGCATCCGCACACTCGGGTCCGAGAGCGGGCGGCCGTGCCGGGTGTTGATGCGAGAAAGTCGTGCGACTAACTCGCATCAAACTCGGCAGCGTGACGCCCGCCTTAAAGGGATTGTCCACTATTAGTCCAACCCCTTCTCAATCTGAATGTTTGCTCCCTTCAAAATAAAAACACCTGGTTGCAAGGATGACATAACATAAAAATATCACGTGAGCCCCAGAAACAAGAGTGCTGACATGGTTGGAACAGTGCTGGGACGGGAGGTGAATAGAAGTGTTTTTATTTTACCATGGGCAAACATTCAGATTGAAAAGGGGTTGTCCTAGTGGTGGACAAACTCTTTAATGCTAATATATACTGTACATTGAATGGATTTATGAATCTATAATGCCACTTAACTCCGAAATAAATAGTTAATGAAGTTAAATTTTGATGTTTGGTTAATTTCATTGTTTAACCTTTGGTCATAACTTTAAGCACACTATTTCTGTAAATGCAAGTCAGCTCTACATGTTTATCTACTACCAAAACCCTAATCAGCCAAAGCTATTTCCAGTACAAGTTCCAAAGATCTTCCCCTTTATGATATATTCACATGTGGCAAGTTTATTGCAAATTTTTTGTGTATAAATGAGTGCTGATCACAATTTTTTTTTTTTATTGAAAAACAGGTTGTTTTTTTAATTCACTCAGATGCAGGATAAAATTGTGTAAGCATGCTACATATCAGTAGGGGCTTCTTACAAAAAGGGTATTGCATGCTGAAACATCCATTTATCTGATAAACATGGAAATGTGCACAGTGAATGAAGTGCCATGCTATGCTGGACAACATTGTTGCCTGACGTTATGGGCACAAGGCACTCTGGGAGTGGGCATATCCGAGTGACGTCAGAGAGGGCACACCGAAGTCAAGATGGTGACGCCCTAGGCAAAAACATCGGCCGGGCGGCAATACAGCGCGTCCTGCTTTGGGTGGAGGGGCAATTACACACAACCGGGGAAGGCAGAACCATGGAGAGTGCAGTGGATCCCCCTTAAAAGAGGAGGGGACAGCCACTGAACAGCGGTTATGTTTGAACTCTCACTCTGTCACTATCCCTG
Source organism: Oophaga sylvatica (assembly GCA_033576555.1). Classification (NCBI taxonomy): domain Eukaryota; kingdom Metazoa; phylum Chordata; class Amphibia; order Anura; family Dendrobatidae; genus Oophaga; species Oophaga sylvatica. The sequence continues at coordinate 228,920,293 of JARQOD010000002.1, read as the reverse complement.
AACAGCCTTCAAATCTGGTTCCTCTTAAAATGACAATGAGTGGAGAGGGCTCTTCATGAATGTCACCATTTTTAATAGGGCCTTGTTCTTTGTTTAAATCACTAGGAGCCTAGAAAAGCTAATGCACAGAAGAGGAATAGACTGGCAGAAGAGTCTCTGTTCAGACTGCATGCAAAAGACAATCAGGGAACAGACAGACTTTGCTGCAAGCCTTTGGTTTGTTATCAAGGCTGACGTGGAAGGCTCCCTAAAAACCCTTTTAAAAAATGGAAAGAAAAGATCTAGGGACATCTCTACTGATTCGGATGACTCTCCACTATCAGAGGGAGAATGTCATAGTGATTCTTCATCCTCATCCTCCTCGGACAGTGACATGGGGGGGCAGACCATGCTTTCCTGCAGAGGACACTAATAGGCTAGCCAGGGCCTTTAGGTAGACAATGGGCCTGAAAGAAGAGAAAACATCTAGGTCCCTGGAGGACGTTATGTTCAGAGGATTGGAGGAAAGGAAAAAGCTCACATTTCCAGTTAATAATAATATCCTTAGACTAGAATTCACCGCACACTCTTGTGGATTATCATTCAAAATAGCTTATATTTTATTAGCAACATATGGGAGCATAACAGAATTAAGAGGTAGAAGCGATAACATCATGACATTTCGGCTCCATCAGAGCTTTTATCACAATATCGCTGTAAAATAAAAAGAAATGCATAAGCCAAAAAATTACATAGAGCAAGAAAAAAAAAAGGATCCAATGCCTAGATGTAAACAAAATAACACAACAACAAAATAATACATCCCAGTGAAAATACAGAAATTATATACAGTACAGCTCAAGACACGATATATACATTGAAGATGATCTCATATTAAAATAGTTAGAACATTCTACTGCGTGATCTAGTGTCTAGTGGGCAACTCATAAAAATAGACAGATTGAAATTACCTTAATCCAATGCCAGACAAAAGATAGGGTGCAGAATGAAGGAATAGGACTCCCTGCTGTGCCAAACAAAGGCTGCAAGAAATAGTGATATAATTAGCACTATGTATATAAAATGCAAGTAATGAAGGAAATCTATATAGTACCTATTTGTACAGTTTAGTCCTTGTAAGCATGTGGAAAACAAATCAATGGTGATGGGGATCTGTAGAGAACAAATGGTAGTTTACCTAAGGGAGCTGCCAGGATATGCGCTGCCTGTGGCACTTAAGAGCGGTGACTGATAAAACACCTAGTGATTAATAGGCAGTGTTAGGAATTACCTTATCTAGTAGATGCCTGTAGCGGCACTCCCGCTCCTGGCTGCTGTGGCGGCATGTCTGCAAAATGCTCATTGTGGGCATTTAAATGTCTAGGTGAACCGCCGGCAACTAGTGTGTACACACTGCGCATGCGTGGCCGTTGTTAAGGCAGCTCCAAGCTTGGCAACCTAAGTTTAACTCTATAGTGGAGGCTGTATGCTAGTAACAGAGGGGCTGAATCAGCGATAGTGTCCCGGATAGATAGTACGATAAGAGGACGCTAGAAATGTATGGACAAATAGAGAAAAGAGCGTAATTACATACTTAATAGTGCTAGTGTAAAAATTAATAAGCAATATGTGTGTAATGTCATAATATTAAATCAGTGCTAATTGACAGAGTCAGTACAGCATTGAAACCACATAAGGGCAGTAGGGTTAGTGTATGGTACCTTGTATAATAATGGGATTTAAGGCATACAATAAAGGGGGTTTAGACTTGTACTGTAGTAGAGGTCTGGGGACCTCTAAGGAGGACCAAAGAGACTAAGGTAAAGGAAAAAGGGGGGGAGGAGGAAACCAAGTAAAGACTAGTGCCAGGGGGTGGGGCAAACTCACCTATAGTCACAGCAATTTAGCGGGTCTGCAAGATAATGAAATACTGATTAATAATTATTCATAGTAGCAAATTGATCTCTCAAGTAAGACCTTTAGGAGCCAAAGTATCTAATTTATGTATCCAATGGGTTTCTCTTAATTTAAGAAGTTTAATGTGGTCGCCACCTGTTGTGAATGGACTTGAAATGAGTTCTGAGCAGAGGCTCCCTCTGGTGGTTACAAGCGGTACTGGACTGTCCAGTGAAGATTGTGAGGAGTGGGAATCAGGTGTTACTGACTGGTCTTATATAAGGGAGTCGCCTTCCCATCAGGGTTGCCGGTGATCAATTGTTCTGGTCTCAATCCTTGAGTCCTGTTTCCTTTGTAGCCTGCTGTGTCGTGTCTGCATCTCCTGCTAACAGATAAGACATTTTCTTTTGTTTTTGTGCTTGATTTTTGCATTTTGTCCTGCACTTCTGTGGGGGCCTTCAGGGACCCCTCCGGGGGCTTTTGCCCTCTCAGTTTAGTTCAGCCACTGATGTTTGTACTTTTGCTTTTTCCAGTTTTTTCAGTGGCTGCTGTTTTGATTTTGTTACACCAGAGAACTAATTTAGGTGGTAGAGGTCGTGTGATCTCAGGTGATTTTGAAATTAGTAGAGTTGGTGCTTTTCAGGGTTTTTTGGGATTGCAGTAAGTGCCCTTCCTATCCTTTTCTATTTAGGTAGTTTGGGCCCCAATGTTTGCTCATACTATTTTCTGTCTGTGTCAGTATTTCATCTTGTCTAACCGCCATTACATGTTTGGGGGCTTTCTATGTTCTTTGGGGATCTGCTCCGGGGCAGATAGCTTTCCTCTTTCTATCTTTAGGTGTAGTTAGTTTCTCAGGCTGTGACGAGGCGTCTAGGACCAACGTAGGAACGCTCCACGGCTGCCTCTAGTTGTGGTGGTTAGTCAGGGTACTGCAATCTCATAGATTCCAACTTCTCTGGTGTATTGCCTTTTTTACCTGCACTCCTCAGCTACCGAAACATAACAGTCACCTCTTCTGGGGCAGGGGACGTGCTCTATGACTTGGAACTTGAGTTGAGCTTCCATGTGCCTAAATCTGGAAAAATGTTCAGGTAGAGGCAGCCATGTTTTCCCACACCTGATGTTAGACTTATGGCTGGCTATCCGATCCTTTATATGCTGCGTGGTCTCCCCACATAGAGGCGACCACAAGGGCATTTAACTAAGTAAACTACAAAGTTGGAGTCACAGGTGTGGTAGCCATGTATTGGATAAGATTTGCCAGTCAGGGTGGGTTATGCTGTCTGCTCTGATAATGTTAGAACAGGCTGCACAGTTTAGGCAGGGAAATGTGCCATGACGCTGGGTAGCAAGCAACCTTTGCGTTGTTGTAGGACTTGTGCTGCCTATGTCAGCCTTTACAAGTTTATCCTTAATATTAGAGGGTCTTTGGCTGCATATCAATGCCGGTGCACTAAAGGAATCAATGATAGGACAAAAGTGGCGAGTGTTTCCTAATGATGGAGTAGACCTTAGGTATTAAAGGGTGCAATGTATGCACAAAGGGAATTCTCTCCATAGGATGGACAGGAGGGGGAGGAGAAGGGGGGCCAAGGCACGTGTTTTCTCATTCTCAAGAAGTCTCAATGGATAGAATCTATCCCTGAACTTCTGTGTCATTGTATCCAACCTGCTGTTGAGAGTTCCAAGGTCAGAAACAATCCATGCGACTTTATTAAATTGGGAACGTGGTAAATTGTTACAGGTGGCCCTGGGGTGACAACTTGTATAGTGCAGAAGACTGTTACAGTCTGTGGGCTTACAATATAAATCCGTTGAAAGGCACCCATTGGAATCCTTGAGTACTTTTGTGTTCAGAAATGGTACTGACTCGGTGCTATAATGTATCGTGAACTGTAACTCAGGAAAGATGGAATTAAGATATAGATGAAAATTATGTAGGGAATCAGGTGTTCCTGTCCAGATGAAAAATACGTCATCTATATGGTTGATGGTACCCTGAGACATACTGTAAAAATAACTCATTAGAAAATACATGGGTGACTTCAAAATGGTTCATGAAGGCGTTAGTGTAAGCGGGCGCTACGTTCGAGCCCATCGCTGTACCACATCTCTGGATATAGAAAGTATCCTCATATAGAAAATAGTTTTCATACAGTACCAGGCTGAGTAGATCTAGGCAGAATTGAATTGATTCTGTGGACATATCTGATGAGCTAAGTGGAAACCTCGTAGCTGCAATCCTTTTGTCATGTGTGATTGAGGTGTAGAGACGATTCACGTTTAAAGTAACCAGGATACTCTCAGGAGGTATTGTGCCAAGTTGTTTTATGATTTCAAAAAATGGCCCATATCCAGGAGAAATGATTTAGTCATTTTAACCAATGGTGTCAACATTTTTTCCAGAAAGATCGAAAGCAGAGATAAAACAGAGTCTGTAGAGGCCACAATAGGTCTACCGGGGGGTAGTGTAGTGATTTGTGGATTTTGAGTAAAATATAGAAAACCGGCGTGATGGGGTGAGGGTTTACAAGGAAAGTTGCCATTTTTTGATCAATTACATGATGGTCAAGGTATGTATTTATAAGACTACGGATCTTAGTACTAATGGCGGCAACTGAGTCCCTAGGAATGATCTCATAAATGTAGAATCTGAGAGCTGTCGAAATATTTCATTAGTATATTGTGGTACGGTTCTTTACTACAATTGCTCCCCCTTATCAGCTGGTTTAATAATAATTGTATTATTGTTACGGAGAGAAGTGAGGGCCTGTTTTTCAATGAATGAAAGGTTAGAGTGTGTTGGAAAGAAGCCAAGTTACTGTTGATGGGAAAGAAGTTTGACCTCACGGTCTAAGCATGGTAGGTGCGTGTGTAATGTATGTAGTACAGTTCATATAGCGTCTTGTGCTTGGGTGCGATGAACATACATGAGACACAGGTTTGATATAGAAAAGTCCTGTATTACTTCATACAAGTTGGCAGAAATAGTCACACAGTTTGCAGACACAGAAGCAGGAGACACAGCAGGCCAGAGTAAACTAAGCTCAGCAAATCACTCTCCAACACAGATTCAGGATCTTCTTCTCTGTTACCGTAAGTCCATGCAAACGTGGGTCTTTCAAAGAGCAGGGTTCAGAGTCCACAAGTGCTTCAGAGTTCCTCAGTAGGAATAGCTGGAGTACAAGGTCCAAGGCTTACAGGAGTCAAGTCACAGGTTCACTGCAGGCTAGATTCTGAAGCACTGATTGCTCAGCTGTGGCTGCTTAAGAAGCAAAGGAGAGAATCAGGGCGGGAACATGCAAGCTGCAAACTCCATTTTGACTGAGGGCAAGTTAGCTACAGAAAGACAGAAAGTAAAATGGCTGACGAACAAACTGAGTTTCAGGAATATATACATAGAACCTTACATTACTCCCCCCTTAAGGACAACCTCCGGATGACCTCAGACCAGGCTTGTGTGGGTACCTCTGATGAAACTGACGGAGCAAGCGAGGAGCATTAACGTTATTGACTGGTTCCCATGAGTTGTCTTCCACTGGGTAGCCCTGCCATTTAATCAGATATTGTAACTGATTTCTATACAACCTGGAATCTAAAATCCTTTCCACCACAAATTCTTCCTGACCATCGACTAGCACTGGGTCAGGGCAAGGAGAAGAACGTCCAGGAAACGTATTGGGTGTTGCAGCCTTTAGTAGGGATACATGAAAGACAGGGTGGATTCTCATAGTTCTGGGCAGTTGAAGACGACAAGCAACGGCACTTATAATTTTACTGATTTTATAGGGTCCAATGTACTTATGTCCCAACTTAGACGATGGAATCCTTAACTTAAGATTTCTGGTTGACAGCCAGACCAAGTCTCCTACCTTGAAAGCTGGTGCAGGTTTACGAAATTTATCTGCTGCTTTCTTGTACCTTTCTTGAGCCGATTCCAGATTTTCCTTTAGAAGATCCATATTCTTCTGTAAAGACGTGATTCTTTCAGCCACTGCTGGTAAAGGCGTTTCTATGGGAAATCGTGGTAGAATGTTAGGATGATAACCTAAATTAGAGTAAAAAGGAGACTGTTTAGTGAAGGCACTCTGAGAGTTGTTATACGAGAACTCAGCTAATGGAAGTAGATCCACCCAATCATCCTGTAGGTGGCAGATAAAGCAGCGGAGATACTGCTCCAGGGTTTGATTGGTTCGTTCGGTCTGTCCATTAGTCTGGGGATGAAAAGCAGAAGAAAGGTTTACTTTAATGTCCAATGCTGCACAGAAATTTTGCCAAAACCTAGAAGTGAATTGCACCCCTCGATCCGAAATAACCTCATCCGGTACTCCATGTAAGCGAAACACATCTTTAATCATCAAATCTGATGTCTGTTTTGCAGTGGGTAAGCCGACACAAGGGATAAAATGAGCTGCCTTTGTTAGACGGTCAACCACCACTAAAATGGTGTTCTTTCCCTGAGAGGTTGGTAACTCCACAATGAAGTCCATAGAAATGGATCCCCACGGGCGGGACGGGGTGGGAAGAGGCTGTAACAGACCAGTTGGTGAGGAGCGAGGTGTTTTGCATCTTGCACAGACCTCACATGAGTGACATAATTCAAAACATCCTTCCTGCAAGTGGGCCACCAAAAGAAACGAGAAAGAAATTCCTGTGTCTTTAGAATTCCTCTATGCCCAGCTATCTTGGAATCGTGAATGAGTTGCAATACTCTCAATCTGACTGTTTCAGGAATATACAGGCGTTGTCCCTGAATCCACACACCATTCTTAAAGACAAGACTTACGTCCCTTGGGGGTTGTGCCAAAAAGGAATCCGCATGGTATGCTTCCTTGATGTCCTTAAGTAGGTCTTGATTATGAATTACTCCTAGGAATCTAGAGTCAGGAAGAATAGTCTTAGGAGGAGTAATTGGACGTGTCTCTGCTGAGTAAATCCTAGAGAGTGCATCAGCCTTTCCATTGCGCGATCCTGGTCTATAAGAAATGATAAAATTAAATTGGTTTAAGAAAAGATTCCAGCGAGCCTGGCGAGGAGTCAGACACTTAGCCGACCTGATAAACTCAAGGTTACGATGGTCTGTCAGGACGACTATTTGCTGTGCAGCTCCCTGAAGAAGGTGTCTCCATTCTTTGAAGGCGGCAATAATGGCCAACAACTCTCTATTGCCCACATCGTAGTTCCTCTCAGCCGAAGACAACTGCTGGGAAAAGAAGGCACAGGGATGCAAGACATTCTTCTCACCTGTTCTCTGAGAGAGTATAGCTCCAACGGCACAGTCTGAAGCATCCACCTCTATTATGAAGGCAAGCTCGGGGTTGGGATGTACTAGGATAGGTGCAGTGGTAAATTTATCTTTTAGACGGGAAAATGCTTCCTGGGCTTGGGGAGTCCAGGAGAACCTAGACTCTTTCCGGGTAAGTTGAGTGATAGGTGACACTACCTCAGAGAAATTTCTAATGAAATGTCTATAGAAGTTGGCAAACCCGATGAAGCGCTGTACCTCCTTCACATTTCTAGGACTTGGCCAATCCTTGATGGCTTGGGTTTTGCTTCCATCCATACTAATTCCTTGTGTAGACAGTACATACCCCAGAAATTGAATTTCGGTCCTATGGAATTCACACTTTTCAAGTTTGATGTAAAGATGATTTTGTCTTAGACGTTCCAAGACCATTCTCACATGTCCATGATGTTCCTCTGTGGAGTTAGAAAAAATTAGAATATCATCCAAATAAATTACCACGAATGTATCTAGGAGATCCCTGAAGATGTCATTCACCAAGTGTTGGAAAGTGGCTGGGGCGGTACTCAGACCAAAAGGCATAACTAAATATTCAAAGTGTCCATAGCGTGACCTGAATGCAGTCTTCCATTCATCCCCAGGTCTAATACGGACTAAGTTATAGGCCCCACGAAGATCTAGTTTAGAAAAAATTTTGGCATGTCGCACTCTCTCCAATAACTCAGGGATTAAAGGCAATGGATAACGGTTTCTAATAGTAACCTTATTGAGTTCCCTATAGTCTACGCATGGTCTCAGAGATCCATCTTTCTTCTTTACAAAGAAGATGGGTGCACCTGCAGGAGATGAAGAGGGGCGTATGAAGCCCTTGGCTAGATTTTCGTCTATGTAATCCTTTAAAGCCTTTAGCTCGGGCCCCGCCAGGGGGTAGATCTTACCAAAAGGTATCTCTGCTCCAGGCAATAATTCAATTGGACAATCATATGGACGGTGAGGAGGAAGCTGGTCAGCGATCTTCTTGTCACATAAATCCACATAGTCCTGGTATACAGCTGGTAGTTCAGGGACTGACATGATTCCTTTAGGAACAGAGCAAGCTGAAACTTTTGGACTCATCTGTTTCTCTGGAAAGTGTAATTCCTTGGTCTCCCAGTTAATGGTAGGATTCTGAGCCTGCAGCCATGGTAGCCCTAGAATAATGGGAAAGTGGGGAGAAGAGATAAGCATAAAGGATAGTTTCTCTTGATGATCTTTACCCATAAGAACCTTCAAAGGCTCTGTTTCCTGATCCACTGGTCCAGAGGTCAGCAGGGAGCCATCCACAGTTTCCATCTGTACTGGAGTAGCCTTCTTCACTGAACGTATTCCCTGTTTCAGAGCAAAGGAGACATCCATAAAATTTCCACTTGCCCCTGAGTCGATCATAGCAGAGCTAGACACCCAAGCTGAGTCAACCCAGAGTTTGATGGAAAGAAAGCAATGAGAATTGTTTTTCTTACAACTCAGCTGGGACACCGCTGAGGAAACTTGAAAAATGGCAGCGTTTACACAGTCAACGTCCTCAGAGGTAACGGAGTTTAAGTCCGAGAAATCAAGATCTGTTGCTGCAGATCTCTCTGGAGCCTGAGGCTCGGACCTGACAGATCCCCTCTCGCAACACTCACAATGAATGAGTGCTGCAGTAGTCTTACGAGAACGGCTGGGGCAGTTTATAATGAAGTGCCCTGACTTACCACAATAGAAACATAGATTCTCCTTAAAACGATGTTCCTTGCGTGCATCACTAACCCGTCGTTGTAAAGAGTCTACCTGCATGGGTTCAGGTTCAGGTTCCCGTGTAATCCTACTCAAAGGTTCCTTAGCTGGAGAGGAAGGTAGGAAAAGGTTAGTACGATTGCTTTCGAACCATCTCTCTTGCCTGCGTTCAGTCAGACGAGTATCAATACGGATGCAGTAGTTAATAAAGTCACCTAACGCAGTGGGAGGGTCGGCACGAGCAAGTTCATCCTTAATCAGTGGAGATACCCCTTTCGAAAAATAGATTTTTTGGCGGAACTGTCCCAGGTGGTATCAAGGGCCCATCTCCTGAAATCCAAGGCATATTCAGCTACCGAGTGCTTACCTTGGCGCAAAGCTAACATGGCTGCTTCAGCTGTTGCACCTCGATTGGGGTCATCAAACACCTGCCCCATGGCTGAAATAAAATCATCAAGGTGATTCAAACAATCATCCTCAGTCTCAATCAGAGGGTTTGCCCACATCAAAGCCTTGTTGGTAAGCAACATAATTATAGTAAGCACCTTAGATCGTTCAGTGGGAAATTGTGAAGCATGTGCAGAAAAAAAAAGATTGCATTGATTAATAAATCCCCTGAATTTCTCACGTTCACCGCCAAAACGAAAAGGGGGCAACTTGGGAATCCCAGCACTCGGGGCTACGGCAGGAGCCTGGACTCGCCCCTCTAGAACCTCAATCCTGGCTCGCAAATCCTGGGTAGTCTGTCCAACCACTTGCAAATTGTGATTATTGAGGTCCTGTAGATTTGTAAAACGGGTCTTTATATTCTGCAAATCTGCAAGGATATTATCAGTCACTCCGCAAAGTTCCTTTATGCGGGCCTCCATTTTCCAGATCTTTTAAGACAGGATTACTGGAAGAAGAGGAGAGGAGAAAAAAAAAACAATAGTGTTCACCTGTGGTAACACTGCAGAGAGAAAAAAAAATTAAGGGAACTGCTCACCTGGAATGGTTGTGAGAAGTCACAACCACTATCATCACAGAAAGTTTCAACCAGACATCTGATATCCAGAGTTACAGCAGACAAAAAAGAGAAAAGAAAAAAAAAACAATAGTGTTTACCTGTGATAACACTGCAGAAAGAAAAAACTTAAGGGAATTGCTCACCTGGAATGGTTGTGAGAAGTCACAACCACTGTCATCACAGAAAGTACAACCGGACGTCTGATATCCACAGTTACAGCAGACACAGCCTTCCAGACCCAGCAGACACTAACGTTTTGGCTTCAGAATCTTGTAATGTATGTAGTACAGTTCATATAGCGTCTTGTGCTTGGGTGCGATGAACATACATGAGACACAGGTTTGATATAGAAAAGTCCTGTATTACTTCATACAAGTTGGCAGAAATAGTCACACAGTTTGCAGACACAGAACAGGAGACACAGCAGGCCAGAGTAATCCAAGCTCAGCAATCACTCTCCAATACAGATTCAGGATCTTCTTCTCTGTTACCGTAAGTCCATGCAAACGTGGGTCTTTCAAAGAGCAGGGTTCAGAGTCCACAAGTGCTTCAGAGTTCCTCAGTAGGAATAGCTGGAGTACAAGGTCCAAGGCTTACAGGAGTCAAGTCACAGGTTCACTGCAGGCTAGATTCTGAAGCACTGATTGCTCAGCTGTGGCTGCTTAAGAAGCAAAGAAGAGAATCAGGGCGGGAACATGCAAGCTGGAAACTCCATTTTGACTGAGGGCAAGATAGCTACAGAAAGACAGAAAGTAAACTGGCTGACGAACAAACTGAGTTTCAGGAATATATACATAGAACCTTACAGCGTGGAGGACAAAAACTACTAGGATTGCGAAGGTCAAATGATGCAATTTTAAGTTCAGGGGTTGAGATAGCCCCTTATTGTGATGCTATACCACCTGTAGGGCTAGAAGACAAACCAAAATGAGTTTTCAGCCTGATAGTCCGATAGAAACGCTCAAGGTCCTTATCCAGCTGGAGTGAGTCCAATGTCTGAGTAGGGCAAAAGTATAAACCTTTTTGTAATACCAAGTGTTCCGCAGGGGACAGAAGGTGGTCTGTTATGATTTGGTAGCTGAGGAGAGCAGGCAAAAAAGGAAATACACCAGAGAGGTTGGAATCTATGGGATTGCAGTACCCTGACTAACCACCACAACTAAAGGCAGCCGTGGAGCGTACCTACGTTGGTCCTAGACGCCTCGTCACAGCCTGAGAAGCTAACTACACCTAAATACAGAAAGAGGAAAACTATCTGCCCCGGAGCAGATCCCCAAAGAACATAGAAAGCCCCCAAACATGTAATGGCGGTTAGACAAGAGGAAAACACAGACAGAAAATAGTATGAGCAAACGTTGGGGCCCAAACTTCCTAAATAGAAAAGGATAGGAAGGACACTTACTGCAATCCCAAAAAACCCTGAAAAGTACCAACTCTACTAATTACAAAAACACCTGAGATCACACGACCGCTACCACCTAAATTAGTTCTCTGGTGTAACAAAACTAAACAGCAGCCACTGAAAAAACTGGAAAAGGCAAATGAACAAACAACAGTGGCTGAACTAAACTGAGAGGAGCACAAGCCCCCGGAGGGGACCCGGCAGACCCCCACAGAAGTGCAGGACAAAATGCAAAAAGCAAGCACAAAAAACTAAAAGAAGAAAATGTCTTATCTGTTAGCAGAAGATGCAGGCACGAAACAGCAAGCTACAAAGTGAACAGGAATCAAAGATGAGACCAGAACAATTGATCACCGGCAACCCTGATGGGAGGGAACCTCCCTTATATAAGACCAGTCAGTAACACCTGATCGCCAATCTTCACAATCTTCATTGGATAGTTCAGTACTGTTTGTAACCACCAGAGGGAGCTTCTGCTCAGAAATTATTTCTAGCACATTCACAACAGTACCCCCCCTTGAGGAGGGGTCACCGAACCCTCATTTGAGCAACCAGGTCGGTCAGGATGAGCTCTGTGATACGCACGGATGAGTCTCCTAGCATGGATGTCCGAAGCAAACACCCAAGAATTGTCCTCCTGACCATAACCTCTCCACTTAACCAAATACTGGAGTTTCCGTCTAGAAAAACGAGAATTCAATATTTTCTCAACCACATACTCCAGATTGCCCTCAACCAAAACAGGGTCAGGAGGCACAGCCATAGGAACCACTGGCTCGACAAACCTCTTCAATAAGGACTTGTGGAACACGTTATGGATCTTAAAATGTCCCTGGAAGAAGTAAACGAAAGGAAACAGGATTAAGAATCTCCATGATCTTATAAGGTCCAATGAACCTAGGCTTAAACTTAGGAGATGCAACTCTTATAGGGATATTTCTTGAGGACAACCAGACCAAGTCCCCCACTTCAAACCGAGGACCATCAGTCCTATGCCGGTTGACAAACCGCTGGGCCCTCTCCTGAGAGAGGGACAACCTCTCCACTACCTGGTCCCAAATCTGCTGCATACGCTCCACAACAGAGTCAACACCCGGACAGACAGAAGCCTCCGTCTGTCCCGAAGAAAATCGAGGGTGAAACCAAAAATTGCAGAAAAATGGAGACATCAAAGTGGCAGAGCTTGCCCTATTATTAAGCGCAAACTCAGCCAAAGACAAAAAAGAGACCCAGTCATCTTGATCAGCAGACACAAAGCATCTCAGATAAGTCTCCAATGTCTGGTTTGTTCTCTCAGTTTGTCCATTGGTCTGAGTATGAAAAGCAGAGGAGAAAGACAATTGAACACCAAGTTTAGAACAAAAAGTCCTCCAAAATCTGGAAACAAACTGGACTCCTCTGTCAGACACAATGTTCTCAGGAATGCCGTGTAACCGAACCACGTGCTGAAGGAACAAAGGCACCAATTCAGAGGAGGAAGGCAACTTAGGTAATGGCACAAGATGTATCATTTTGGAAAACCTATCACAAATCACCCAGATAACGGTCATTCTCTGAGAAACAGGGAGGTCGGAAATGAAATCCATAGAGATATGGGTCCATGGTTTCTTGGGCACAGGCAATGGCATCAACAAACCACTAGTGCGAGAGCAAGGCTTGGAGCGAGATCAAGTCCCGCAGGACTGCACAAATTCCCTGACGTCACGAGACAAAGTAGGCCACCAAAAGGACCGACTAACCAAGTCTCTGGTACCAAAAATTCCGGGATGACCGGCCAACGCGGAACAATGAATCTCAGACATCACACTCTTTTTCCACCGGTCTGGGACAAACAATTTCCCAATAGGGCAGCGCTCGGGTTTATACTCCTGACACCCTTCCAGAGCCAGTCTCAAATTGGGCGAGATGGCGGAAAGAACTACACCCTCTTTCAAAATAACAGCAGGATCAGATAACTCAGGAGAGTCCGCAAGGAAACTCCTCGAGAGGGCATCCGCCTTAATATTCTTAGTGCCAGGAAGAAAGGAAACCATGAAATTAAAACGTGTGAAAAACAAGGCCCACCTGGCCTGTCTAGGATTAAGTCACTTGGCTGATTCCAGATAAACCAGATTCTTATGACCACCTGATGTTTGGCTCCCTCCAGCCAATGTCTCCACTCTTCAAAAGCCCACTTCATGGCCAATAACTCCCGATTACCCACGTCATAATTACGTTCAGTTGGAGAAAGTTTTCGAGAGAAAAAGGCACAAGGGTTACTTTTAGAGGTCTCTGGATCTCTTTGGGACAAAACGGCACCTGCCCCAATTTCAGAGGCATCAACCTCCACCTGAAATGGCAGAGAAACATCAGGCTGCCATAGAACAGGAGCAGAAGTGAATCTCTGCTTAAGTTCCTGAAACGCAGAGACTGCCTCAGGAGGCCAATTCACCACATCAGAACCCTTTTTGGTCAAATCAGTCAATGGTTTAACAATAACAGAGAAATTACCAATAAATTTACGATAAAAATTGGCAAAACCCAAGAATCTTTGAAGAGCCTTTAATGAAGTAGGTTGGACCCAATCACAGATGGCCTGAACCTTGACCGGGTCCATTTCAATAACAGATGGGGACAAAATGAATCCCAGAAATGAGATCCTCTGTACGCCAAAAAGACACTTTGATCCCTTCACATACAGAGCATTCTCTCTCAAAATCTGGAACACAGTCCGAACATGTTTCACATGAGAGTACCAGTCATTGGAAAAAATCAAGATATCATCCAAATAAACAATCAGAAATTTATCCACAAAATCCCTGAAAATGTCATTCATGAAGGACTGGAAGACAGAAGGAGCATTAGTGAGCCCAAAGGGCATCACTAGGAACTCAAAATGCCCCTCTGGGGTATTAAATGCCGTCTTCCATTCATCCCCGTGCTTAATGCGAATAAGGTTATATGCCCCCCTGAGGTCAAGCTTGGTAAACCAAGTATCACTTTTCACCCTGGAAAACAGGTCAGAAATCAAGGGTAACGGATATTGATATGTCACAGTGATATTGTTCAAGAGACGATAATCAATACACGGCCTTAATGAACCATCCTTTTTGGCCACAAAGAAAAAAACGGCACCCAAGGGTGAAGAGGATGGTTTGATATGACCCTTCTCCAATGACTCCTTGATATAAGACCGCATAGCGTCATGTTCAGGTACAGACAAGTTAAAAAGGCGACCTTTAGGGAATTTACTACCAGGCACTAATTCAATAGCGCAGTCATAGCTCCTATGGGGGGGCAAGGATGCAGATTTACTTTCGCTAAACACATCAGAAAAATCAGTCAAAAAGTCAGGAACATCCTAAGCCTGGGGGGAGGCAGAAAAAACAGGAGTGTTGGTATTAACACATTGGCAGCCCCAACTGGTTACAGACACAGATTTCCAATCCAAAACAGGATTATGAGACTGTAACCAAGGGAAACCCAGTACGATAATGTCATGCAGATTATACAGCACCAAAAATTTGCAACTCTCCTGATGATCAGGTTCAACCCTCATTATCACCTGAGTAGAGAACTGAGGTTTATTCTCAGCCAAAGGGGTAGAATCGATCCCCAGTAGGGGAATAGACTTCCGTAGGGGTATCAAGGGAAACCCACGTTTAGCAAAATCAAAATCCATCAGGTTAATAGCTGCTCCCGAATCAACAAAAGCCTGAGCAGAAAATGTGGACAGGGAGCAAATCAGGGTAACAGTCAACAAAAATTTAGTCTGAACACTACCCAAGACAACTGAGCGTACAAAACGTCTTCCCCGCTTAGGGCAGACTGAAATAGCATGAGAGGCATCACCACAGTAGAAACATAACCCATTGCGTTTTCGAAACTCATGACGCTGTGCCCCAGAAGCCACTCTATCACACTGCATGGGTTCAGAAGCTGGTTCACAAGGCAACACTATTCCACGCATACCTCTACGCTCACGCAAACGTCTGTCAATTTGAATCGCTAATGACATAGAATCATTGAGACCAGAAGGGACAGGGAATCCCACCATAACATCCTTTACATTCTCTGACATACCCTTCCGAAAAAGGGCTGCCAAAGCATCGTCATTCCATTTGGTCAGGACTGCCCACCTTCGGAATCTCTGACAGTATAACTCAGTGTCCTCAAGCCCCTGATTTAATGCCAACAAGGCTTTTTCAGCTTGATCAGTGACATTAGGCTCATCGTACAATAACCCCAGAGCCCGAAAAAATGCATCAACATTACTCAAAACAGGATCCCCAGGTGTCAGGGAAAAAGCCCAATCCTGAGGATCGCCGCGCAGGAGAGAGATGACAATTTGAACCTGCTGTGCTGGGTTCCCTGAGGACTTAGATTTCAAGGCAAAAAACAACTCAGTTATTTTTGAAATTCAGAAATTTAGCTCGATCCCCTAAAAACAAATCTGGCATGGGAATCCTAGGTTCCACAACAGGCAACCCTGCAAGATAGGTAGCAATACTCCGAACTTCAGTGGCAAGCTGATCCACACGGCCAGACAACTGTGCAAACTCCATTGAGAGAAAAAAAAATCCTCCTCAGCATTCAGAGAAACAGAGGGAAAAAAAAAAAAAAATCTCTGACAACTCTGACAATCTTCTTTCTTTAACACTATTTTTCCCTTCTGTGAGTACCATACAAATATCAGTTTTAGGGCCGGTGATACTGTTATGATTTGGTAGCTGAGGAGAGCAGGCAAAAAAGGAAATACACCAGAGAGGTTGGAATCTATGGGATTGCAGTACCCTGACTAACCACCACAACTAAAGGCAGCCGTGGAGCGTACCTACGTTGGTCCTAGACGCCTCGTCACAGCCTGAGAAGCTAACTACACCTAAAGACAGAAAGAGGAAAACTATCTGCCCCGGAGCAGATCCCCAAAGAACATAGAAAGCCCCCAAACATGTAATGGCGGTTAGACAAGAGGAAAACACAGACACAGACAGAAAATAGTATGAGCAAACGTTGGGGCCCAAACTTCCTAAACAGAAAAGGATAGGAAGGACACTTACTGCAATCCCAAAAAACCCTGAAAAGTACCAACTCTACTAATTACAAAAACACCTGAGATCACACGACCTCTACCACCTAAATTAGTTCTCTGGTGTAACAAAACTAAACAGCAGCCACTGAAAAAACTGGAAAAGGCAAATGAACAAACAACAGTGGCTGAACTAAACTGAGAGGAGCACAAGCCCCCGGAGGGGACCCGGCAGACCCCCACAGAAGTGCAGGACAAAATGCAAAAAGCAAGCACAAAAAACTAAAAGAAGAAAATGTCTTATCTGTTAGCAGAAGATGCAGGCACGAAACAGCAAGCTACAAAGTGAACAGGAATCAAAGATGAGACCAGAACAATTGATCACCGGCAACCCTGATGGGAGGGAACCTCCCTTATATAAGACCAGTCAGTAACACCTGATCGCCAATCTTCACAATCTTCATTGGATGGTTCAGTACTGTTTGTAACCACCAGAGGGAGCTTCTGCTCAGAATTCATTTCTAGCACATTCACAAAAGTGGTCTGAGATATTGATTACCAGGTCTGGTATCTTACCTGTGATCATGTGGTCATCCCTTCTCCTTGATTGCCTTGTGGGTCTGCGTTTTTGTGACCTCCCCTGCGGCCCTTTGGTAAAAAATGGTATCTGCCCGAATTTGTTGAAGAGTCGCTCTCTGAGCTGAAAGACCCATGTCTTTGCTGTCTTTGGGGTCGGCGCCAGGAACTTGTAGTAGCGGAGGAGTCATTCCATATGTACACTTTATTATTGGAGTAGTCCTCGGAGTCCCGTTAAAATTTCTGTCTCTTATGTTCCTGTAAGGATTTCTGATGTTCTACCAAGATTTTATCCGTTTTTGTCTTCAGAGCGGTCCACTCAGTGGAGGAAAGAGAGGTTGGAAGTTGTGCTTCAATAGCCTGAATATTCTGTTTAGTCTCGCTTATTGCTTTTTAGAGATATTCCACAGTGAGAATGATTATGTCTAGGGAACACTTGTTAAGGGTCTTTTTATATTTGTCACAATACTCCCAATTATCGGAAAAGAGGGTAAGGCAAAGATTGCTCCTAAGCCCCCTGGGAATCTTATTTTGTCTATGGTACTCAGTTAACGTAGTGCAATGAAGATCTTAAGATATTAATCTACGTTTTTCCTTTTCATAATCTCTAGTCCTCAGTTCCTGTACTGGAGTCCTGAGAAACTCATTAGAACCAGTCACTTGGGAAAGAATACTGGACAAAGACAGAAAATAGAATGAGCAAACGCTGGGGCCCAATCTGTCTAGACAGAAAAGTACAGGAAAGAATTCTGACTGCAATCCAATAAAAAAAACTAAAAAATACCAACTCTTCTGATTGCAAAAACACCTGAGATCACACGATCTCCACCACCTAAAACAGATCTCTGGTGTAACAAAACTAAGCTGCAGCCACTGAAAAAACAGGAAAAAGCAATGAACAAATAACAGTGGCTACAGATAAACTGAGAGGAGCACAGGCCCCAGGAGGGGACCCGGCTGACCTCCACAAAAGTGCAGAAAATTATGCAAAAAGCAAGCACAAAAAGAAAAGCAGAAAATATCTTATCTGAAAGCAGCAGATGCATGCAAGACTCAAGCAGACTTCCAAATGAACCAGGAACCACAATTGAAACAAGAACAATTGATCAACGGCGACCATCATGGGAGGGAACCTCCCTTATATCAGTCCAGTCCATGATCCCAGATTGCCATTCCTCGCTGTAAGGTTCAGTACTGTCTGCAACCACCAGAGGGAGCCTCTGCTCATAAACCATCTCCAGCACATTCATAACAGTACCCCCCCCTTGAGGAGGGGTCACCGAACCCTCACTTGTGCAACCAGGCCGATCAGGATGAGCTCAGTGATAGGCACGGATCAGTCTCCTAGCATGGATGTCCGAAGCAAACACCCAGGGATTGTCCTCCTGACCATAACCTCTCCACTTAACCAAATACTGGAGTTTCTGTCTAGAAAAACGAGAATCCAATATTTTCTCAACCACATACTCCAGATTGCCCTCAACCAAAACAGGAGGCGCAGCTATAGGAACCACTGTTATGTTTTGGTAGCTGAGGAGAGTAGGCAAAAACGGCAGTACACCAGAGAGGTTGGAATCTACTGGATTGCAGTACCCTGACTAACCACCACAACTAAAGGCAGCCGTGGAGTGTTCCTACGTTGGTCCTAGACACCTCGTCACAGCCTGAGAGGTTAACTACACCTAAAGATAGAAAGAGGAAAGCTATCTGCCCCGGAGCAGATCCAGAAAGAACATAGGAAGCCCCCAAACATGTAATGGCGGTTAGACAAGAGGAAATACAGACACAGACAGAAAATAGTATGAGCAAACGTTGGGGCCCAATCTGCCTAGACAGAAAAGGATAGGAAGGATACTTACTGCAATCGAAAAAAACCCTAAAAAAAGCCAACGCTACTAATTGCAAAAACACCTGAGATCACACAACCTCTGCCACCTAAATTAGTTCTCTGGTGTAACAAAACTAAGCCGCAGCCACTGAAAAAACTGGAAAAGGCAAATGAACAAATAACAGTGGCTCCAGAGGAACTGAGAGGAGCCCAAGCCCCCCGGGGAGGGAACCTGGCTAACTTCACAGAAATGCAGAGAAATATGCAAATGGTAAGCACAAAAACAAAAAACAGAAAATATCTTATCTGAGAGCAGGAGAAGAGGCAAGACTCAGCAAGCTTCCAAGTGAACCAGGAAACAAAGTTGAGACAAGAACAATTGATCACCGGCAACCATGATGGGAGGGAACCTCCCTTATATCTAGACAGTCTGTGATTCCTGATTGCCAATCCTCATTGCATGGTTCAGTACTGTTTGTAACCACCAGAGGGAGCTTCTGCTCAGAATTCATTTCTAAAACATTCACAACAGTACCCCCCCTTGAGGAGGGGTCACCGAACCCTCATTTGTGCAACCAGGTCGGTCAGGATGAGCTTTGTGATACGCACGGATCAGTCTCCTAGCATGGATGTCCAAAGCAAACACCCAAACAGCAAACACCCAAGAATTGTCCTCCTGACCATAACTTCTCCACTTAACTAAATACTGGAGTTTCCGTCTCTACACAAACTCCTTGACGTCACGAGACAAAGTAGGCCACCAAAAGGACCGACTCACCAAGTCTCTGGTACCAAAAATTCCGGGATGACCGGCCAACGCGGAACAATGAATCTCAGACATCACACTCTTCTTCCACTGGTCTGGGACAAACAATTTCCCAATAGGGCAGCGCTCGGGTTTATCCTCCTGACACCCTTCCAGAGCCAGTCTCAAATTGGGCGAGATGGCGGAAAGAACCACACCCTCTTTCAAAATAACAGCAGGATCAGATAACTCAGGAGAGTCCGCAAGGAAACTCCTCGAGAGGGCATCTGCCTTAACATTCTTAGTGCCAGGAAGAAAGGAAACCACAAAATTAAAACGTGTGAAAAACAAGGCCCACCTGGCCTGTCTAGGATTAAGTCGCTTGGCTGATTCCAGATAAACCAGATTCTTATGGTCCGTGAGGACCACCACCTGATGTTTGGCTCCCTCCAGCCAATGTCTCCACTCTTCAAAAGCCCACTTCATGGCCAATAACTCCCGGTTACCCACGTCATAATTACGTTCAGTTGGAGAAAATTTTCGAGAGAAAAAAGCACAAGGGTTACTTTTAGAGGTCTCAGGATCTCTTTGGGGCAAAACGGCACCTGCCCCAATTTCAGAGGCATCAACCTCCACCTGAAATGGCAGAGAAACATCAGGCTGCCGTAGAACAGGAGCAGAAGTGAATCTCTGCTTAAGTTCCTGAAAAGCAGAGACTGCCTCAGGAGGCCAATTCACCACATCAGAACCCTTTTTGGTCAAATCAGTCAATGGTTTAACAATAACAGAGAAATTACCAATAAATTTATGATAAAAATTGGCAAAACCCAAGAATCTCTGAAGAGCCTTTAATGAAGTAGGTTGGACCCAATCACAGATGGCCTGAACCTTGACCGGGTCCATTTCAATAACAGATGGAGACAAAATGAATCCCAGAAATCAGATCCTCTGTACGCCAAAAAGACACTTTGATCCCTTCACATACAGAGCATTCTCTCTCAAAATCTGGAACATAGTCCGATCATGTTTCACATGAGAGTCCCAATCATTGGAAAAAATCAAGATATCATCCAAATAAACAATCAGAAATTTATCCACAGAATCCCTGAAAATGTCATTCATGAAGGACTGGAAGACGGAAGGAGCATTAGTGAGCCCAAAGGGCATCACTAGGTACTCAAAATGCCCCTCTGGGGTATTAAACGCCATCTTCCATTCATCCCCGTGCTTAATGCGAATAAGGTTATACGCCCCCTGAGGTCAAGCTTGGTAAACCAAGTATCACTTTTCACCCTGGAAAACAGGTTAGAAATCAAGGGTAACGGATATTGATATTTCACAGTGATATTGTTCAAGAGACGATAATCAATACACGGCCTTAATGAACCATCCTTTTTGGCCACAAAGAAAAAACCGGCACCCAAGGGTGAAGAGGATGGTCTGATATGACCCTTCTCCAATGACTTCTTGATATAAGACCGCATAGCATCATGTTCAGGTACAGACAAGTTAAAAAGGCGACCTTTAGGGAATTTACTACCAGGCACTAATTCAATAGCGCAGTCATAGCTCCTATGGGGGGGCAAAGATGCAGATTTACTTTCGCTAAACACATCAGAAAAATCATTCAGGAACATCCTGAGCCTGGGGAGAGGCAGAAAAAACAGGAGTGTTGGCATTAACACATTGGCAGCCCCAACTGGTTACAGACACAGATTTCCAATCCAAAACAGGATTATGAGACTGTAACCAAGGGAAACCTAGTACAATAATGTCATGCAGATTATACAGCACCAACAATTTGCAACTCTCCTGATGATCAGGTTCAACCCTCATTATCACCTGAGTAGAGAACTGGGGTTTATTCTCAGCCAAAGGGGTAGAATCAATCCTCAGTAGGGGAATAGACTTCCGTAGGGGTATCAAGGGAAGCCCACAACGTTTAGCAAAATCAAAATCCATCAGGTTAATAGCTGCTCCCGAATCAACAAAAGCCTGAGCAGAAAATGTGGACAGGGAGCAAATCAGGGTAACAGTCAACAGAAATTTTGTCTGAACACTACCCAAGACAACTGAGCGTGCAAAACGTCTTCCCCGCTTAGGGCAGACTGAAATAGCATGAGAGGCATCACCACAGTAGAAACATAACCCATTGCGTTTTCGAAACTCATGACACTGTGCCCCAGAAGCCACTCTATCACACTGCATGGGTTCAGAAGCTGGTTCACAAGGCAACACTATTCCACGCATACTTCTACGCTCATGCAAACGTCTGTCAATTTGAATCGCTAATGACATAGAATCATTGAGACCAGAGGGAGCAGGGAAACCCACCATAACATCTTTTACATTCTCTGACAGACCCTTCCGAAAAAGGGCTGCCAAAGCATCATCATTCCATTTGGTCAGGACTGCCCACTTTCGGAATTTCTGACAGTACAACTCAGCGTCCTCAAGCCCCTGATTTAATGCCAACAAGTTTTTTCAGCTTGATCAGTTACATTAGGTTCATCGTACAATAACCCCAGAGCCAGAAAAAATGCATCAACATTACTCAAAACAGGGTCCCCAGTTGTCAGGGAAAAAGCCCAATCCTGAGGATCGCCGCGCAGGAGAGAGATGACAATTTGAACCTGCTGTGCTGCGTTCCCTGAGGACTTAGTTTTTAAGGCAAAAAAACAAGTTACAGTTATTTTTGAAATTCAGAAATTTAGCTCGATCCCCCAAAAACAAATCTGGCATGGGGATCCTGGGTTCCACAACTGGCAACCTAGCAAGATAGGTAGCAATACTCCGAACCTCAGTGGCAAGCTGATCCACATGGTCAGACAACTGTGCAAACTCCATTGAGAGAGAAAAAAAAATCCTCAGCACCCAGAGAAAAAGAGGGAAAAAATGCAACAAACAGAAAAAAAAAAAAAACTCTGACAACCTTTTTTCTTTCCACACTATTTTTCCCTTCTGTGAGTACCATATAATTTTCAGTCGGCCGGTGATACTGTTATATTTTGGTAGCTGAGGAGAGCAGGCAAAAACGGCAATACACCAGAGAGGTTGGAATCTACTGGATTGCAGTACCGTGACTAACCACCACAACTAAAGGCAGCCGTGGAGCGTTCCTACGTTGGTCCTAGACGCCTCGTCACAGCCTGAGAGGTTAACTACACCTAAAGATAGAAAGAGGAAAGCTATCTGCCCCGGAGCAGATCCAGAAAGAACATAGGAAGCCCCCAAACATGTAATGGCGGTTAGACAAGAGGAAATACAGACACAGACAGAAAATAGTATGAGCAAACGTTGGGGCCCAATCTGCCTAGACAGAAAAGGATAGGAAGGATGCTTACTGCATTCCAAAAAAACCCTAAAAAAAAGCCAACGCTACTAATTGCAAAAACACCTGAGATCACATGACCTCTACCACCTAAATTAGTTCTCTGGTGTAACAAAACTAAGCCGCAGCCACTGAAAAAACTGGAAAAGGCAAATGAACAAATAACAGTGGCTCCAGAGGAACTGAGAGGAGCCCAAGCCCCCCGGGGAGGGGAACCTGGCTAACTTCACAGAAATGCAGCGAAATATGCAAATGGTAAGCACAAAAACAAAAAACAGAAAATATCTTATCTGAGAGCAGGAGAAGAGGCAAGACTCAGCAAGCTTCCAAGTGAACCAGGAAACAAAGTTGAGACAAGAACAATTGATCACCGGCAACCATGATGGGAGGGAACCTCCCTTATATCCAGCCAGTCTGTGATTCCTGATTGCCAATCCTCATTGCATGGTTCAGTACTGTTTGTAACCACCAGAGGGAGCTTCTGCTCAGAATTCATTTCTAAAACATTCACAACAGTACCCCCCCTTGAGGAGGGGTCACCGAACCCTCATTTGTGCAACCAGGTCGGTCAGGATGAGCTCTGTGATACGCACGGATCAGTCTCCTAGCATGGATGTCCGAAGCAAACACCCAAGAATTGTCCTCCTGACCATAACCTCTCCACTTAACCACATACTGGAGTTTCCGTCTAGAAAAACGAGAATCCAATATTTTCTCAACCACATACTCCAGATTGCCCTCAACCAAAACAGGGTCAGGAGGCGCAGCCATAGGAACCACTGACTCGACGAAACCTCTTCAATAAGGATTTGTGGAACAC
Source organism: Oophaga sylvatica (assembly GCA_033576555.1). Taxonomy (NCBI): domain Eukaryota; kingdom Metazoa; phylum Chordata; class Amphibia; order Anura; family Dendrobatidae; genus Oophaga; species Oophaga sylvatica. Next base: position 228,896,702 of record JARQOD010000002.1, on the reverse strand, counting down.
GTTATGGATCTTAAATGTCCCTGGAAGAAGTAAATGAAAGGAAACAGGATTAAGAATCTCCATGATCTTATAAGGTCTAATGAACCTAGGCTTAAACTTAGGAGATGCAACTCTCATAGGGATATTTCTTGAGGACAACCAGACCAAGTCCCCCACTTTAAACCGAGGACCATCAGTCCTATGCCGGTTGGCAAACCGCTGGGCCTTCTCCTGAGAGAGGGACAACCTCTCCACTACCTGGTCCCAAATCTGCTGCATACGCTCCACAACAGAGTCAACACCCGGACAGACAGAAGCCTCCGTCTGTCCCGAAGAAAATCGAGGGTGAAACCAAAAATTGCAGAAAAATGGAGACATCAAAGTGGCAGAGCTTGCCCTATTATTAAGAGCAAACTCAGCCAAAGACAAAAAAGAGACCCAGTCATCTTGATCAGCAGACACAAAGCATCTCAGATAAGTCTCCAATGTCTGGTTTGTTCTCTCAGTTTGTCCATTGGTCTGAGGATGAAAAGCAGAGGAGAAAGACAATTGAACACCAAGTTTAGAACAAAAAGTCCTCCAAAATCTGGAAACAAACTGGACTCCTCTGTCAGACACAATGTTCTCAGGAATGCCGTGTAACCGAACCACGTGCTGAAGGAACAAAGGCACCAATTCGGAGGAGGAAGGCAACTTAGGCAATGGCACAAGATGTATCATCTTGGAAAACCTATCACAAATCACCCAGATAACGGTCATTCTCTGAGAAACAGGGAGGTCGGAAATAAAATCCATAGAGATATGGGTCCATGGTCTCTTGGGCACAGGCAATGACATCAACAAACCACTAGAGCGAGAGCAAGGCTTGGAGCGAGACCAAGTCCCACAGGACTGCACAAACTCCCTGACGTCACGAGACAAAGTAGGCCACCAAAAGGACCGACTCAACCAAGTCTCTGGTACCAAAAATTCCGGGATGACCGGCCAACGCGGAACAATGAATCTCAGACATCATACTCTTTTTCCACCGGTCTGGTACAAACAATTTTCCAACAGGGCAGCGCTCGGGTTTATCCTCCTGACACCCTTCCAAAGCCAGTCTCAAATTGGGCGAGATGGCGGAAAGAACTACACCCTCTTTCAAAATAACAGCAGGATCAGATAACTCAGGAGAGTCCGCAAGGAAACTCCTCGAGAGGGCATCCGCCTTAACATTCTTAGTGCCAGGAAGAAAGGAAACCACAAAATTAAAACGTGTGAAAAACAAGGCCCACCTGGCCTGTCTAGGATTAAGTCGCTTGGCTGATTCCAGATAAACCAGATTCTTATGGTCCGTGAGGACCACCACCTGATGTTTGGCTCCCTCCAGCCAATGTCTCCACTCTTCAAAAGCCCACTTCATGGCCAATAACTCCCGATTACCCACGTCATAATTACGTTCAGTTGGAGAAAATTTTCGAGAGAAAAAAGCACAAGGGTTACTTTTAGAGGTCTCAGGATCTCTTTGGGGCAAAACGGCACCTGCCCCAATTTCAGAGGCATCAACCTCCACCTGAAATGGCAGAGAAACATCAGGCTGCCGTAGAACAGGAGCAGAAGTGAATCTCTGCTTAAGTTCCTGAAAAGCAGAGACTGCCTCAGGAGGCCAATTCACCACATCAGAACCCTTTTTGGTCAAATCAGTCAATGGTTTAACAATAACAGAGAAATTACCAATAAATTTATGATAAAAATTGGCAAAACCCAAGAATCTCTGAAGAGCCTTTAATGAAGTAGGTTGGACCCAATCACAGATGGCCTGAACCTTGACCGGGTCCATTTCAATAACAGATGGAGACAAAATGAATCCCAGAAATGAGATCCTCTGTACGCCAAAAAGACACTTTGATCCCTTCACATACAGAGCATTCTCTCTCAAAATCTGGAACACAGTCCGAACATGTTTCACATGAGAGTCCCAGTCATTGGAAAAAATCAAGATATCATCCAAATAAACAATCAGAAATTTATCCACAAAATCCCTGAAAATGTCATTCATGAAGGACTGGAAGACGGAAGGAGCATTAGTGAGCCCAAAGGGACATCACTAGGTACTCAAAATGCCCCTCTGGGGTTTTAAACGCCATCTTCCATTCATCCCCGTGCTTAATGCGAATAAGGTTATATGCCCCCCTGAGGTCAAGCTTGGTAAACCAAGTATCACTTTTCACCCTGGAAAACAGGTCAGAAATCAAGGGTAACGGATATTGATATTTCACAGTGATATTGTTCAAGAGACGATAATCAATACACGGCCTTAATGAACCATCCTTTTTGGCCACAAAGAAAAAAACGGCACCCAAGGGTGAAGAGGATGGTCTGATATGACCCTTCTCCAATGACTTCTTGATATAAGACCGCATAGCGTCATGTTCAGGTACAGACAAGTTAAAAAGGCGACCTTTAGGGAATTTACTACCAGGCACTAATTCAATAGCGCAGTCATAGCTCCTATGGGGGGCAAGGATGCAGATTTACTTTCGCTAAACACATCAGAAAAATCAGTCAAAATGTCAGGAACATCCTGAGCCTGGGGAGAGGCAGAAAAAACAGGAGTGTTGGCATTAACACATTGGCAGCCCCAACTGGTTACAGACACAGATTTCCAATCCAAAACAGGATTATGAGACTGTAACCAAGGGAAACCTAGTACAATAATGTCATGCAGATTATACAGCACCAAAAATTTGCAACTCTCCTGATGATCAGGTTCAACCCTCATTATCACCTGAGTAGAGAACTGGGGTTTATTCTCAGCCAAAGGGGTAGAATCAATCCTCAGTAGGGGAATAGACTTCCGTAGGGGTATCAAGGGAAACCCACAACGTTTAGCAAAATCAAAATCCATCAGGTTAATAGCTGCTCCCGAATCAACAAAAACCTGAGCAGAAAATGTGGACAGGGAGCAAATCAGGGTAACAGTCAACAGAAATTTAGTCTGAACACTACCCAAGACAACTGAGCATGCAAAACGTCTTCCCCGCTTAGGGCAGACTGAAATAGCATGAGAGGCATCACCACAGTAGAAACATAACCCATTGCGTTTTCGAAACTCATGACGCTGTGCCCCAGAAGCCACTCTATCACACTGCATGGGTTCAGAAGCTGGTTCACAAGGCAACACTATTCCACGCATACTTCTACGCTCACGCAAACGTCTGTCAATTTGAATCGCTAATGACATAGAATCATTGAGACCAGAGGGAGCAGGGAAACCCACCATAACATCTTTTACATTCTCTGACAGACCCTTCCGAAAAAGGGCTGCCAAAGCATCATCATTCCATTTGGTCAGGACTGCCCACTTTCGGAATTTCTGACAGTACAACTCAGCGTCCTCAAGCCCCTGATTTAATGCCAACAAGTTTTTTCAGCTTGATCAGTTACATTAGGTTCATGGTACAATAACCCCAGAGCCAGAAAAAATGCATCAACATTACTCAAAACAGGGTCCCCAGGTGTCAGGAAAAAGCCCAATCCTGAGGATCGCCGCGCAGGAGAGAGATGACAATTTGAACCTGCTGTGCTGCGTTCCCTGAGGACTTAGGTTTTAAGGCAAAAAACAACTTACAGTTATTTTTGAAATTCAGAAATTTAGCTCGATCCCCAAAAACAAATCTGGCATGGGGATCCTGGGTTCCACAACTGGCAACCTAGCAAGATAGGTAGCAATACTCCGAACCTCAGTGGCAAGCTGATCCACACGGCCAGACAACTGTGCAAACTCCATTGAGAGAGAAAAAAAATCCTCCTCAGCACCCAGAGAAAAAGAGGGAAAAAATGCAACAAACAAAAAAAAAAAAAATCTCTGACAACTCTGACAACCTTTTTTCTTTCCACACTATTTTTCCCTTCTGTGAGTACCATATAATTTTCAGTTGGCCGGTGATACTGTTATGTTTTGGTAGCTGAGGAGAGCAGGCAAAAACGGCAATACACCAGAGAGGTTGGAATCTACTGGATTGCAGTACCCTGACTAACCACCACAACTAAAGGCAGCCGTGGAGCGTTCCTACGTTGGTCCTAGACGCCTCGTCACAGCCTGAGAGGTTAACTACACCTAAAGATAGAAAGAGGAAAGCTATCTGCCCCGGAGCAGATCCAGAAAGAACATAGGAAGCCCCCAAACATGTAATGGCTGTTAGACAAGAGGAAATACAGACTCAGACAGAAAATAGTATGAGCAAACGTTGGGGCCCAATCTGCCTAGACAGAAAAGGATAGGAAGGATGCTTACTGCAATCCAAAAAAACCCTAAAAAAAGCCAACGCACTAATTGCAAAAACACCTGAGATCACACGACCTCTACCACCTAAATTAGTTCTCTGGTGTAACAAAACTAAGCCGCAGCCACTGAAAAAACTGGAAAAGGCAAATGAACAAATAACAGTGTCTCCAGAGGAACTGAGAGGAGCCCAAGCCCCCCGGGGAGGGGAACCTGGCTAACTTCACAGAAATGCAGAGAAATATGCAAATGGTAAGCACAAAACAAAAAACAGAAAATATCTTATCTGAGAGCAGGAGAAGAGGCAAGACTCAGCAAGCTTCCAAGTGAACCAGGAAACAAAGTTGAGACAAGAACAATTGATCACCGGCAACCATGATGGGAGGGAACCTCCCTTATATCCAGCCAGTCTGTGATTCCTGATTGCCAATCCTCATTGGCAACGTTTGGCAAAGTCAAAATCCATCAGGTTAATAGCTGCTCCTGAATCAACAAAAGACTGAGCAGAAAATGTGGACAGGGAGCAAATCAGGGTAACAGTCAACAGAAATTAAGTCTGAACACTACCCAAGACAACTGAGCGTGCAAATGTCTTCCCGCTTAGGCAGACGGAAAGAGCATGAGAGGCGTCACCACAGTAGAAACATAACCCATTGCGCTTTCAAAACTTATGACGCTGAGCCCAGAAGTCACTCCATCACACTGCATGGGCCAAGGAGCTGGCTCACAAGGCAACACCATCTCACACATACCTCTGCGCTCACGCAAACGTCTGTCAATTTGAATAGCCAATGACATAGAATCATTGAGACCAGAGGGGACAGGGAATCCACCATAACATCCTTTACATTCTCTGACAGACCCTTCCGAAAAAGGGCTACCAAAGCATCATCATTCCATTTGGTCAGGACTGCCCACTTTTGGAATTTCTGACAGTACAACTCAGCGTCTTCAAGACCCTGATTTAATGCCAACAAGGTTTTTTCAGCTTAATGTCACGCTGTCTAATGATATGTATACAATGTCAGTAAACTATTAATACAGGAACAACACTCTATACAACAACTAGTATAGCAACATCAGCATGTAAGTATAGAATAGATTTACCTGACACGATATCTGCTGAACCCAGGGTTAATCTTGAGGACTTGATGAGCTGAAACAGGAAAGAGGTGGACCGGGATCTAACCTGACCCTAAACTGGGGTCCTAACTAATCCTCACCTTGGAGGTACTGATAATGGTTCAGAGGTCCAAGTCACCAACCTAACCCTGTCTCCTATCAGACCCTGAACCCTGTAATCAGTCCTAAGAAGGATCCTGACTACCACCAAAGGGATATGGGCTGATCTTAGCTAAATACACAGATTAGACATATAAGACAGACAGGATAACACTCGCTTGCATACACACTCAAACACCAAAGGAACATAAATGGTCTGGGAAATAAACTCTAACCAAGTTGAGCTTAGAACAACTAAGGAGCTCACAACTAAAGTCTATACAGATTCATTCCTATCTGTGGTCTGCATGAAGGTTTCACTGGCAACTCCCCAAGCAGACAACCAGGAATTTAAAGGAAACCAATCAACAAATAATCAATTGCAGCCGGGAGAAACTGCACCCAGTCCCAGCACCGAGCACAGACAGAATTAACTCCCTAGCTGCCAAACACAAAGAAACAGCAGCTCAGCTGTGAGAAGTCAAAATGTGCAACCGCGACGATCTTCGTGGCAATGCACACATGACACTTGATCAGTGACATTAGGTTCATCGTACAATAACCCCAGAGCCAGAAAAAATACATCAATATCATTCAAAACAGGATCCCCAGGTGTCAGGGAAAAAGCCCAATCCTGAGGGTCGCTGCGCATGGAGAGAGATGACAATTTGAACCTGCTGTGCTGCGCTCCCCGAGGACTTAGGTTTTAAGGCAAAAAACAACTTACAGTTATTTTTGAAATTCAGAAATTTAGCCCGATCCCCCAAAAACAAATCTGGCATGGGAATCCCAGGTTCCACAACCGGCAACCCAGCAAGATAGGTAGCAATACTCCGAACCTCAGTGGCAAGCTGATCCACACGGCCAGACAACTGTGCAAACTCCATTGAGAGAAAGAAAAATCCTCCTCAGCACCCAGAGAAAAAGAGGGAAAAGATGCAACAAACAGAAAAAAAAAAATCTCTGACAACTCTGACAACTTTTTTTTTTTCCACACTATTTTTCCCTTCTGTGAGTACCATATAATTTTCAGTTTGGGCCGGTGATACTGTTATGTTTAGGTAGCTGAGGAGAAAAAGCAAAAATGGCAATACACCAGAGAGGCTGGAACCTATTGGATTGCAGTTACCTGAACTAACCACACAACTAGAGGTAGCCGTGGAGCGTTCCTACGTTGATCCTAGACGCCTCGTCACAGCCTGAGCGATAACTACACCTAAAGGCAAAAAGATGAAAGCTATCTGCCCCGGAGCAGATCCCCAAAGAAAATAGGAAGCCCCCAAACATGTAATGGCGGTTAGACAAGAAGAAGCACGGACAAAGACAGAAAATAGAATGAGCAAATGCTCGGGCCCAATCTGTCTAGACAGAAAAGCACAGGAAAGAATTCTGACTGCAATCCAACTAAAAACCCTAAAAAGTACCAACTCTTCTGATTGCAAAAACACCTGAGATTACACGATCTCCACCACCTAAATCAGATCTCTGGTGTAACAAAACTAAGCCGCAGCCACTGAAAAAACAGGAAAAAGCAAATTAACAAATAACAGTGGCTACAGATAAACTGAGAGGAGCACAGGCCCCAGGAGGGGACCCGCTGACCTCCACAAAAGGGCAGAAAATTATGCAAAAAGAAAAGCAGAAAATATCTTATCTGAAAGCAGCAGATGCATGCAAGACTCAAGCAGACTTCCAAATGAACCAGGAACCACAATTGAGACAAGAACAATTGACCACCGGCGACCATCATGGGAGGGAACCTCCCTTATATCAGTCCAGTCCGTGATTCCAGATTGCCATTCCTCGCTGTAAGGTTCAGTACTGTCTGCAACCACCAGAGGGAGCCTCTGCTCAGAAACCATCTCCAGCACATTCATAACAGTAGCCAGATCATAAGCAAACATGTCAGTAGACATGAATGGACAGGTGATAAGGGAACTGACCGGTGCAAACGCCAATATAAATAATCATAGAACTAAGGTTAGTGTGCACTCAGTCAAGACTATGCGGTGCTGGTGTAACGGACCTGGTGGTCCCGGTATCGATAGACTAGAATTCACCGCACACTCTTGTGGATTATCATTCAAAATAGCTTACATTTTATTAGCAACATATGGAAGCATAACAGAATTAAGAAGTAGAAGCGATAACAACACAACGTTTCGGCTCCACCAGAGCCTTAATCACAATATCGCTGTAAAATAAAAAGAAATGCATAAGCCAAAAATTACATAGAGCAAAAAAAAAAACGATCCTATGGCTGGGCTTGTGTTTGTGTGCTCTTATTATTTATTCATAATGCAGACTGCTGACAGGTCACTGATCCTTCAGTGACCTGCTCCCTAGTTTGCATAATGAATACTATCACATACTGACAAAAAAAAAAAAACACTTCTGCGCAGCCACGGCGGATGCCATTTTCAAAATGACTTTTTCTTTTTTCCTCGCTCTAGTAAATCTGCAAAAAGGATTAAGTGCACAGTAACCATGCGATTATGCTGCCACGGCCAGCACCTGCTTGCAGAAGCATTTTTTTTTTTATTCATTATGTGATGGTATTCATTATGCAAACTAGGGGGCAGGTCATTGAGGGATCAGTGACCTGCCAGCAGTCTGCATTATGAATATCTAATCAGTGCACCACATAGCCCAGGGCACGAGCATATCATTAACACAAAACTGAAAATAAAGATTAAGAAACAGCCACAAGACGGATTTCATCAACCAAGGTATCATTTTATTCAGTATAACAGCACCGACCTGACACTGTGTGTAGGTTACTATGCATAATCCTGCTGACAGGTTCCCTTTAAGCTACGTTCCCATGATGAGCTTTTGGTGTGTTTTTGATGCAGAATTTCTGCACCTATTATTTAAATGAGGTTACTTATGTATTTTCATTGCGTTTTTGTGTGTGTTTTTTTAACATGCATTTTTATCGAGCTTTTAACGCTATGTTTTTTTGTCTCTGGTGTGTCATGCTGTAAATAAAGCTGCTTGGTTTTTGATACGTCCTGTTTTTTTGCTTTGATAAAACTTTATTGGCATACTTAGGTGAGGATTACATGCGGTTTTGATATGTCGAAACGTACTAAAAACACGTGCGTCTTTTACCTGCAAAATTTCCGCACCTAATGCAAGTCTATGGGGATATTCCGCACAGAAAATTCAGCATAACCCCCAAGAGAAATTGACATGCTGCGGATTTGAAAAATGCACCACAGGTGAGATTACATAGGGTTAGAAAGAAGCACAATGGGCAGGAGATTTCTATAAATCCCATCCACTTTGCTAAAACTGTAAGACAATGCGTTTTTAATGCAGCAAAAACACGCAGCGTCAAAAACGCACCAAAAGCTCATCTTGTGAACATAACCTTATACTCACCTTCTACAAGTCAAGCTCTGCCTTTACATCGCTGCTGTGATCTTTGTTGACAGGCTGCAGTGTTGACTTCATAACTACAGCTCACGTATGAGTGATGCACCCAATCACTAGGTTCGGCCCTTTTGGTCTAACTGCCTCCATATTTCCCAGCGATTGGCTGCAGTGGTCAAAGGAGCTGTAGTAGCCATAATAATATTGCTATACGGAGCAGTGGTTGAGAGGCAGCGCTGTACCTGCGGAAAAGTGGGAATAGCTGAAAAAAAAAATTGTAAAATTCTTTCAACTTCTTCACAACATAGCCAATTTTGATTTCCTTTCCTTTGTTCCTCCCCTTCTTACAAGAGACATAATTTTATTTTTTTTCGTCCACGTATATGTATGAGGTTTTGATTTTTGTGGGATGAGTTGTACTTTTGAAAGACATCATTTATTTTACCATACAGCCAATGGAAAACGAGAAATCGATTCTAAGTGAAATTGTTAAAAAAAAAAAAAGCAATACATTAACGGTTTGCATACCTGTGTCATGAAATATATTTTATTAGAAACCACAGATCAATACTCCATTAAAAATGTAAATAAAAAAAATTCCCAACACTGTACGTACATACATAATATGGTCAAATGTAAATATGAACTGATAGATGTGAGTACGGCTGACAGCAGTGGACCAGCATTCTGCCAGATCTCTAAGGGTATGTTTCCACTATCAGGAAACAGTCCGGAATAGAAGCGTGTTTGACGCTGTGCGCTGGCGCAGCGTCAAACACGCAGCGTCCAGATGTTACAGCATAGTGGAGGGGATTTCAAGAAATCCCGTCTCCACTATGCTGCAAAACACGCAGGTGGAAGACCTGCGTTTCCGGACATGCGGCGCGTCTTTTCAGACCGCAGCATGTCCTAGTCCCTTGCGGCGACGCTGCGTCGCCGCAAGGGAAATAACACAGGGCTATGTAGCCCTGCGATCATTCCGGATGTGTTCCGGAGGTGTCCTGAACACATCTGGAATGAGCGCGCGTTCTGAAGGGGGCGGGGCTTTGGGCGGTGCGGAATTTCCGCTCCGTCCAAAGCGCTGTGTTTCCGTACCATGGAAACACAGCCTGACAGATTTGCAGAACAGCTGAATTCAAGGCCAGAGACCATCACATGTGGCGAGATGGTAATCTTGCTGATGTCATGATCCCAGTGCAGGGTTGACCTGCATGCTAGGGGTTAAGGTTTTGATCCCAGTGCAAGCTCTTACCTGCACACCTGGGGCTTATTATTGTGGCCTCTCCTTGGTTTGGGGAGAGCTTATAGCCCTGGGAAGCTCCAATCCCTGTCAGTTATACTTTCGCCCTTGGCAGAGTGTGTTGACCCCTGAGTGTGTTTGTGCTGTGTTCTGGTTTGCCTGATACTTTGGTTTTGACTCGTCTGTTCTCTGGATACTGCTTGTGGATTCTGTTTCTGTACCTTCGCTGTCTGTTTGGTTTTGACCTCTGCCTGGCCCCGACTATCCGTTCTGTCTCATCCTTTTGTACTGTACTGTCTTCTCGTGCTTTGACCTTGGCTTGTTCAGATTTACGTCTCTGTCTGTGCCCCTGGGTAACTCTGTCCCGTAGTTACCTTTCTAGGAGTTTTCCCTCAGCTTCTAGCTCCCTGGAGCTGAAGCCACGCCCCTCAACTGTCAGGTGATTCAGGCCCTGAAACCATCTCTCTCCTGCCTTGCTCACCCTGCGTTACTAGGAGCCTGAAGCTTTCTGCTGCACTCGTCTTCCGGGAGATTGCACTGGTGAGTTCTCTTGCAATCCTCCCCGTGATATTATAACTGACCACTAAGTTTTTTTTTGTTTTTTTTTGCTTCACGGCTGTGTTTGGGGCGCAGGTTGTGCAGAGAGTTATGGATCCCATACAGTCGCTGTCCGAACAGATGAAAAATCTGAGTCAGATGTTTCAGGATTTATCTCTGGAACAGCAAGCGCTGTCGTGTTCACAGCGGCAGGTTTCTGAGTCTGTGCAGGGGGCTTTATCTGCTGGTTCTCTGAGGGCTATGGCGAGTGATGTTGCGCTCGTGTCCTCAGAACCACCTGTTAAACTGCCTGACTTCTTTTCTGGGAACAAAAAGGAGTTTAGGATCTTCATGGAGGATTGCAAGAGAACTCACCAGTGCAATCTCCCGGAAGACGAGTGCAGCAGAAAGCTTCAGGCTCCTAGGAACGCAGGGTGAGCAAGGCAGGAGAGAGATGGTTTCAGGGCCTGAATCACCTGACAGTTGAGGGGCGTGGCTTCAGCTCCAGGGAGCTAGAAGCTGAGGGAAAACTCCTAGAAAGGTAACTACGGGACAGAGTTACCCAGGGGCACAGACAGAGACGTAAATCTGAACAAGCCAAGGTCGAAGCACGAGAAGACAGTACAGTACAAAAGGATGAGACAGAACGGATAGTCGGGGCCAGGCAGAGGTCAAAACCAAACAGACAGCGAAGGTACAGAAACAGAATCCACAAGCAGTATCCAGAGAACAGACCGAGTCAAAACCAAAGTATCAGGCAAACCAGAACACAGCACAAACACACTCAGGGGTCAACACACTCTGCCAAGGGCGAAAGTATAACTGACAGGGATTGGAGCTTCCCAGGGCTATAAGAAGCTCTCCCCAAACCAAGGAGAGGCCACAATAATAAGCCCCAGGTGTGCAGGTAAGAGCTTGCACTGGGATCAAAACCTTAACCCCTAGCATGCAGGTCAACCCTGCACTGGGATCATGACAGTTGAATAACAGAAGTAGCCCGACAGGGCCCTGCTATTAACAGTGCACAGGGCAAAATCCAAGCCTGCTTCCCCACCCTCTTGGTTACGCCTCTGGGTAAAAATGAACTTCTATTGGGTATGCAGTTGAAACGAGAAGTTTACATACACTATACAAAAAGGCACATGCATGTTTATCTCAATATCTGACATGAAATCAGAATAAATCTTTCCCGTTTTAGGTCAATTAGGATTACCATAATTATTACCGTATTTTTTGGATTATAAGACTCACTTTTTGCCCCCAAATTTGGGGGGAAAATGGGGGTGCATCTTATAATGCGGATATACCTTACCGTTCGCGATGGAGCAGGGTCCCAGGGTCGCTGCTGGAGCAGGAAAGAATGGAGCATTGCTGCAGACCCCAGGTTTGGATGAGGGGGTGTTCGGATGTGCTGCGGGTGTCCGCCGCTGCAGGTGTATGGTGCTGAGATCTCATCTTCCGAGATCTTGGTGCCGAGATCTCCATCTGCGCATGCGCCGCCCCCGGCAGCCATTTTCCCAGAGTCCACCGCATAGGAAACCATGGAACTGCGGGGGCTCTGGCCTTTCACAAAGTGTCGGCAGAGCCCCTGCAGCGGCGGGCAGCGGCGCGTCGCACATCGGAACACCCCCTTATCCCAGCCTGCGGCCTGCAGCAACGCTCCACTCTTGCCTCATCTAGCAGCGACACTGGGACCTTGCTTCACTGCAGCCACCAACCCTGGTAAGCAATAAGACGCATGGATTATAAGAAGCACCACCTTTTATTAAAAAAAAGGTTTTTTTCCTATTTTTCACCTCAAACTTTGTGGTGTCTTATAATCCGCAAAATACGGTAATATTTTCCAAATGCCAGAATAATGAGAGAGAGAATGTTTTAAGGCATTTTATTACTTACCGCAAAGTCAAAAGTTTGCATACATTTCATTAGTATTTGGTACCATTGCCCTTAAATTGAATGACTTGGGTCAAACGTTTGGGATACCCTTCCACAAGCTTCTAACAATAGTTGGTTGGAATTTGGGCTCATTTCTCCTGACAAAACTGGTGTAACTGATCCAGCTTTGTAAGTCGCACCTGCCTTTTCAGCTTTGCCCATACATTTTCAATAGGATTGAGATCAGGGCTTTGTGATGGCCACTCCAAGACATTGACTTTGTTATCCTTAAGCCACATTTTTACCATTTTGTCAGTATGCTTCGGGTCATTGTCCATTTGGAAGACCAATTTCCGCCCAAGCTTTAACTTCCTGGCTGCTGTCGTGAGATGTTGCATTAATATTGCCACATAATCTCCTTACCTCATGATGCCATTTATTTTGTAAAGTGCAGCAGTCCCTACTGCAGCAAAACAACTGTAACGGGTCTGGTGGGTGGAACTACTGACGAGACAGGTCAGGTTGGTGGAACCACAAAGCTTTATTATACAAGAGATTTTACTTGTAAGAGAGCGGGTGGCACCTGGGAAAAGGGCAGGGATTCACAGCAGAGGATATAGGTAATTTCTGGACAGGCAGGTTTGTCACAGCAAGTGACCAAGGAAGTCTCTGGGCAGGCAGGTTGTAACGGTAAGTAACCGAGGCAGTCTCTGGACAGGCAGGTTGTCACGGCAAGTGACCAGGCAGTCTCTGGGACAGGCAGGTTGTCACGGCAAGTGACCAGGCAGTCTCTGGCAGGCAGGTTGTCACGGCAAGTGACCAGGCAGTCTCTGGGCAGGCAGGTTGTCACGGCAAGTGACCAGGCAGGCTCTGGGCAGGCAGGTTGTCACGGCAAGTGACCAGGCAGTCTCTAGACAGGCAGGTTGTCACAGCAAGTGACCAGGCAGACTCTGGGCAGGCAGGTTTGTCATGGCAAGTGACCAGGCAGTCTCTGGGCAGGCAGGTTGTCATGGCAAGTGACTAGGCAGTCTCTAGACAGGCAGGTTGTCACAGCAAGTGACCAGGCAGTCTCTAGACAGGCAGGTATATACGACCTGATATGGTGGAGCCTCCAGGTAGGCTGCAGTCGGATGGCAGATGATCGCTCCCAGGTGAGCAGGCAAGAGCCGGGGATCTCTGCAGATGATGTCCGAACTTCCGGATGGAGCTGCAGTCGGATGGCAGATGATCGCTCCCAGGTGAGCAGGCAAGAGCCGGGGATCTCTGCAGATGATGTACGAACTTCCGGATGGAGCTGCAGTCGGATGGCAGATGATCGCTCCTAGGTGAGCAGGCAAGAGCCGGGGATCTCTGCAGATGACGTCCGAACCTCTGGATGGAACTGCAGACGGATGGCAGACAGGCAAGCCGACAGGTAACAGGCAGGTAACTGGAATCAGGAGCTGATGGCTGAAACAGAGTTAGACTGCACAGGAACAACATTGCTCGGGCACCTACATTAAGGAGGAAGCCCTTAATATAGGGTGGAGTCCTCCAGCATTGGCTGGAGACTGATTTGGAAAATGCGCGCGGCTCCTTTAAAGCGGGGAGGTGCGGGCGGCCCTAAGGCCAGTAGCAGGGAAGGAGCGCGCGGGACCAGCAGGGCGGAAGGAGGACGCCATAGGCGCAGAGGGGGTTGGGAGCACTGAGGACGCTGAGCGCAGGTGAGGAGAGCGACGTCCCTGTCTGGCAGCAGGCAGGGACGCGGGCGCTACAGTACCCCCCCCTCTAGGCCCCCCCTTCTTTAGGCCAGAAAGAAATTTAGCTAGGATAAGAGGGGCATGGATGTTCTCCCGAGGTTCCCAGGTTCTCTCCTCAGGACCAAACCCCTTCCAATCCACCAAAAAATAAGTCTTTCTTCCTACCCTTTTTGTGGCCAGAATGTTCTCTACCTCAAATTCATCATCAGCAGACACTGGAGCAGGAGGTGTACCTGTAGACTTAAAAAAAGAGTTAAGAACCACAGGTTTGAGGAGAGATACATGAAAAGAATTAGGAATTCTCAAATTGGCCGGGAGTTTCAATTTATAGGACACCGGATTGATCTGACTGATGATCTCAAAAGGACCGATGAACCGAGGACCTAACTTGTAGGACGGAATTTTGAGTCGAACATATTTGGACGAAAGCCAGACTTTGTCCCCAGGACGGAATTGAGGAGGATCCAGACGTTTTTTGTCAGCATGTCTTTTCATGCGCTCGGATGACTGAATGAGTGCGGACCGGGTACTCTCCCAGATGGAGGAGAATTCTCTAACCAGAGATTCCGCAGCTGGATTGTCCACAGAGATGGAAACAGGGACAGGGATCCGAGGGTGCTGACCGAAGACTACAAAAAACGGAGACTTGGTGGAAGATTCGCTCTCATGATTATTGTAGGAGAATTCGGCCCAAGGCAGGAGCTCCACCCAGTCAGAATGGTGGGCATTAACGAAGTGTCGAAGATAACTGGTCAAATTCTGATTTATTCGTTCAACTTGTCCATTGGACTGTGGGTGGTAAGCGGAGGAAAAATCCAGGGTGACGTCTAGCAACTTACAAGTGGCTCTCCAGAAACGTGAGGTGAACTGAACCCCACGATCCGACACAATGTGACGAGGCAGACCATGAAGACGGAAGATGTGGCGGATAAAGTCTTTAGCCAACTTGGGTGCAGACGGAAGACCTGGCAGAGGAATGAAGTGAGCCATCTTGGAAAAGCGGTCAGCGACCACCCAAATGACCGTACAACCGGCAGAGACGGGCAGATCTGTTATGAAGTCCATGGCTATATGCTGCCAGGGGGCAGCGGGTACAGGAAGCGGAAGAAGACGGCCGGTAGGCAGGTGTCTCGGAACTTTGTTGCGGGCACAGGAAACACAGGCAGAAACAAAGTCTATTACGTCTTTGTACAGGGTAGGCCACCAATAATGCCGGGTAATGAGTTGGAGGGTCTTTTTTTGACCAGCGTGGCCAGCGAGTTTAGACGAGTGACCCCAATGTAGGATTCTCTTCCGATCGGTTTCTGATACGAACGTCTTACCAGGAGGGAGACGATTTAGACTCACGGGAGCCACCTGCATCACTCTGGCGGGATCGATGATATGTTTAGGCTCATCTTCGAGATCCGACACCAGGAAGGACCGAGACAAGGCATCCGCCTTGACGTTTTTGTCAGCTGGGCGAAAATGCAAAAGAAAATCGAAGCGGGCAAAAAACAAGGACCACCGGGCTTGGCGAGGGTTAAGTCTCTGGGCATACTGGAGGTATGCCAGATTCTTGTGGTCCGTGTAAATGATTACCGGATGAAGAGCCCCTTCGAGTAGGTAACGCCACTCCTCCAATGCCAACTTAATGGCCAATAACTCTCGATCTCCTATGGAGTAGTTGCGCTCGGAGGAGGAGAAGAGTTTGGAGAAGAAACCGCAGGATACCATTCTCCCGGATGGCGATTTTTGGGTAAGAACCGCTCCGGCTCCAGCTGAGGAAGCGTCCACCTCCAGGAAGAACTGCTTGTTGCCATCCGGGCGATGCAGCACCGGAGCGGAAGAGAAGGCTTGTTTTAAGGAAAGAAAGGCCTCCTCTGCTTCGGGCGTCCACTGTTTGGGATTAGCATCCTTGCGAGTGAGCGCTGAGATTGGAGCAGTCCTGGAAGAGAAGTGCGGTATGAAGAGACGGTAATAGTTAGCGAATCCCAGGAACCGCTGAATGGCCTTCAACCCCTCTGGTCGGGGCCACTTCTCGATGGCAGACAATTTTTCCGGATCCATTCGTAGGCCTGTCTGAGAAATGATGTAGCCCAGAAACGGAAGCGATGTCTGCTCAAAGAGGCACTTCTCATATTTGGCGAAGAGGTGATTCTGCCTGAGCCTGAGCAGAACCTGACGAACATCCCTCCGGTGAGACTGAAGATCCGGAGAGAAGACCAAGATGTCGTCAAGGTACACCACAACGCAGGAATAGAGGAGGTCCCGGAAGATGTCGTTGACCAACTCCTGAAAGACTGCTGGAGCATTACAGAGACCAAAGGGCATCACCAAGTACTCGTAGTGGCCGTCCCGGGTGTTGAATGCCGTCTTCCATTCATCTCCTCGACGGATACGAACCAGGTTGTATGCTCCACGAAGATCTAGTTTGGTGAAGACTCTAGCCCCTCTAAGACGATCAAACAGTTCTGGAATGAGCGGAAGAGGGTACTTATTCTTCACCGTGATCGAATTTAGGCCTCTGTAGTCAATACAGGGACGGAGAGATCCGTCTTTCTTTTTAACGAAAAAGAAACCTGCTCCCGCTGGGGAGGTAGATTTCCGGATGAATCCCTTTGCTAAGTTCTCCTCGATATATTCGGACATCGACCTGGTCTCAGCAGCAGACAACGGGTAAATACGCCCACGGGGAGGCGTAGTACCGGGTAACAGGTCAATCGGGCAATCATATGGTCTATGCGGGGGTAATGTCTCTGCTTCCTTTTTATTGAAGACATCAGCAAATGACCAATATGGAATCGGGAGTCCTGGTAGATTAGCAGGTGTAGGAGAAGAACGGACGGGATGGACAGGCACCAGACACGTTTTATGACAGTCCTGTCCCCAGCGAAGAACCTCTCCATTCTGCCAGTCGAGCACAGGTGCATGTTTTTGGAGCCAAGGCAGACCTAGTAAGAAAGCATGAGAGAGTCCAGGCAGAACATGAAATTAGATGCTCTCAGAATGCAACATTCCCACCTGCAGGGTTATGACTTCGGTGATAAGTCGGATGGGACGAGGTAGGAGGCCCCCATCCACAGCAGCAACAGATACAGGTTCAACAAGAGGTTTGGTGGGAATGTGATACTTCTCAACTAGAGCCTGTGACACGAGATTCCCAGCTGCTCCAGAATCAAGTTGGGCCATTTCGAAGTGGCGGTTCTTACCGATCAGAATTGAAACCGACAGCAGCAGGGATGAAGAGGATTTATTTTTGTCTAGATTGACCTCTCCGAGCGAACCTAGACACAGGCGTTTTCCCGACTTCTCCGGACAGGTTTGGATCCAGTGCTCCTTACTGCCGCAGTAGAAGCAACTTTTCTCGGCACGGCGTGAGTCCTGACGGGCTTTGACCATCTTGGTCTGGTCGATCCTGCATAGGCTCAGCAGTGTGCACCTGAGGAGAAACGGAAGAGGTTATAGATCTCTGACACGAGGGTGCAAGATGGGAAAATTCTTTTTTACGGGTGATCTCTTTGGCTCGTTCCTGGAACCGTAGATCAATTCGATTGGCAAGATTAATTAAATCATCTAAAGAGGTTGGAACGTCCCGACCCGCAAGTTCGTCTTTAATACGGCCGGACAGACCCTCCCAGAAGACCGAAATTAGAGCTTCATTGTCCCAAGCTAGTTCTGAGGCTAAAGTCCGGAACCGTATGGCATATTGACCAACGGTGAGACTCTCCTGACGGAGACGCAGCAGAGATGATGCAGAGGAAGTCTTCCGTCCAGGTTCGTCGAATACCTTCCGGAAGGCCGAGAGAAAAGCAGGCAGGTCAGATACCAGAGGATCCTCTCTCTCCCAGAGAGGATTAAGCCAGGCCAGGGCTTCTCCGGTGAGATGGGACATGATGAAGGCAATTTTGGCCCGGTCAGAGTTAAACTGGTGTGCCAGGAGTTCAAAATGCAGGGTGCACAGATTAATGAAACCCCGAGCCAGAGCAGGATCGCCTCCAAACCTAGGAGGAGCTGACAGTCGGGGTCCGGGAATGGAAACCACGGAATTGGGAATCCGCGGACTGACGGATTATGAGTCATGGCTCCAGTGATGGTTGCAAGTGATGATTTCAGAGTGTCCAGACGGGATTTGACGTTCCGCAGGTGACCCAGGATGGTCTCCTGTTGAGACCTCTGGCGAGACAGCTCATGACACAGTTCCGGGAGTGAAGGGGTTTGGGTGCCACCGGGTTCCATGGCCCGAGCAAACTGTAACGGGTCTGGTGGGTGGAACTACTGACGAGACAGGTCAGGTTGGTGGAACCACAAAGCTTTATTATACAAGAGATTTTACTTGTAAGAGAGCGGGTGGCACCTGGGAAAAGGGCAGGGATTCACAGCAGAGGATATAGGTAATTTCTGGACAGGCAGGTTTGTCACAGCAAGTGACCAAGGAAGTCTCTGGGCAGGCAGGTTGTCACGGCAAGTGACCAGGCAGGCTCTGGGCAGGCAGGTTGTCACGGCAAGTGACCAGGCAGTCTCTAGACAGGCAGGTTGTCACAGCAAGGACCAGGCAGACTCTGGGCAGGCAGGTTTGTCATGGCAAGTGACCAGGCAGTCTCTGGGCAGGCAGGTTGTCATGGCAAGTGACTAGGCAGTCTCTAGACAGGCAGGTTGTCACAGCAAGTGACCAGGCAGTCTCTAGACAGGCAGGTATATACGACCTGATATGGTGGAGCCTCCAGGTAGGCTGCAGTCGGATGGCAGATGATCGCTCCCAGGTGAGCAGGCAAGAGCCGGGGATCTCTGCAGATGATGTCCGAACTTCCGGATGGAGCTGCAGTCGGATGGCAGATGATCGCTCCCAGGTGAGCAGGCAAGAGCCGGGGATCTCTGCAGATGATGTACGAACTTCCGGATGGAGCTGCAGTCGGATGGCAGATGATCGCTCCTAGGTGAGCAGGCAAGAGCCGGGGATCTCTGCAGATGACGTCCGAACCTCTGGATGGAACTGCAGACGGATGGCAGACAGGCAAGCCGACAGGTAACAGGCAGGTAACTGGAATCAGGAGCTGATGGCTGAAACAGAGTTAGACTGCACAGGAACAACATTGCTCGGGCACCTACATTAAGGAGGAAGCCCTTAATATAGGGTGGAGTCCTCCAGCATTGGCTGGAGACTGATTTGGAAAATGCGCGCGGCTCCTTTAAGAGCGGGGGAGGGTGCGGGCGCGCGCCCTAAGGCCAGTAGCAGGGAAGGAGCGCGCGGGACCAGCAGGGCGGAAGGAGGACGCCATAGGCGCAGAGGGGGTTGGGAGCACTGAGGACGCTGAGCGCAGGTGAGGAGAGCGACGTCCCTGTCTGGCAGCAGGCAGGGACGCGGGCGCTACAACAACCCACAACATGATGCTGCCACCCCCATGTTTCACAGTTGGGATGGTGTTCTTAGGCTTCCAAGCTTCTCCCTTTTTCCTCCAAACCTAATGATGGTCATTATGCCCAAAAAGTTCAATTTTAGTTTCATCAGACCACAGGAAATGTCTTCAAAAATTAAGGTCTTTGTTCCTGTGTGATTTGCAAACATTAATCTGGCTTTTTTGTTTCTTTTGGAGTAATGGCTTTTTCCTGGTAGAGTGGCCTTTCAGCCCATGTTGATACAGTACTCGTTTCACTGTGGATATTGACACAATCTTACCTGCTTCCGCCATCATCTTCACAAGGTCTTTTGCGTCGGACCAAAAGCATGTTCTCTCTGGGACACAGAACAATTCTCCTTCTTGAGCAGTATGATAGTTGGACATTCCCATCTTGTTTGTACTTGGGTATAATTGCTTGTACAGATGAACGAGGCACCTTCAGGTATCTTGAAATTGTACCCAAGAATGAGCCAGACTTTTTCAAGATCACAATTCTCTTCCTGACATCTTGGCAGATTTCTTTAGACTTTCTCATGATGCTACACAAAGAAGCAGTGTGTTTCAGGTGTGCATTAAAATACATCCACAGGTGGGTCTCTAATTAACTCAAATGTTGCTGAAAAACCTATCTGAAGCTCCCAAACACATGACATTATCACACAGGCAGTCCAGAATTGTTTAAATGCATAGTAATCTTAGTGAATGTTTACTTTTGACTTTGCAGTAAGTAACAAAAATGCCTTAAAACATTCTCTCTCATTATTCTGGCATTTGTCAAATATTAATAATTGTGATAATCCTAAATGACCCAAAATGGGAACGTTTTAGTCTGATTTCATGTCAGATATTGAGAAAAAATGAATATGTGTCTTTTTATATAGTGTATGTAATGTTCTGGTTTCAACTGTACATGTAACGCGGCGCGGGGCGGTAGCCGTGGACGAGGCATTTGTCATCAGTGCCCCAGCGCTTTACATGAAAGTGTAGGTCCTGTCTGTGTGTGTGGACTTGTGTTGTGAGAGCCTTACGCCAGTGCAGGCCACATACAGGGTCCTTCTCTAGAAGGCCAGTCTGTTTTAGCACTTTTTTTAGGATCTCACTACCCTTTGTCCTTAGGTTCCTATCATTCCAAATCATCTCTAAGGCAGCTCTGCTAACTTAGCTAACTTAGCACTTCCAACTCTTTCTAACAGGAAGTAGTCTGTTGTGAACACTCTGAATCTGACTTCTGAGTTGGGCTCCCCCTGGTGGCTGCTGATTGTAATGAAGCTGCTTTGGCTAACAGAAATCTATCACCTCGGGGCGATGACTGGCAATCAGGTGTTTCTGACTGGGGAGATATAAGTGAGCAAACTTCCCATGATCCTTGCCGGTGATTTGTTTCTTCCTGGTCCCTTTTGGAAGTCAGCTTGCTTCCTGCTCTGTCCTGCAACTTTCAGATAAGTTATTTGCTGTTTATTTCTGTGGCATTTGTTTTTGTCTATTTCAGTTTTCTGCCCTTCAGGAGTTAGTACAGCCAGGTTCCGACGTTTCTCATTTGCCACTGTTTATGTATTTTCAGTTTCCTGTTATTTCAGTATCTGCTGATTTGCTACCAACTCACACCAGAGACAGTTTATGTATTTTCAGTTCCCTGTTATTTCAGTATCTGCTGACTTGCTACCAGTTCACACCAGAGTTCTGATCTAGCGGAGGAGAGATTGTGTGGTCTCAGTGTTTTTGCATATCAGACGTGTTGGAGTTTTTCTTAGAGTTTTTGCTGGATTGCAGACAGTATTCTTTCCTGTCCTGTTCTATCTAGACAGTTTGGGCCCCAGCATTTGCTTGCTCTATTGTGTTTGTATTTCATCTTGTCTCACCGCCAATATATGTTTGGGGGCTACCTATACCTTTGGGGGCTCTACTCCGGGGCAGTTAGCTTTCCCCTTTCTCTCTTTAGGCTTAGTTAACTCTCCGGCTGTGTCGAGGCATCTAGGGCACCATAGGTACGTCCCACGGCTGCTTCTAGTTGTGCTGTCAGTTTAGGGGTCTGCAATCCGCTAGTTACCAACCTCTCTGGGTGTCTGGTTGCCTAGGTTATTTTGGCTACTGTCCTCCTCGGCTACCAAATCATAACAGAATCACTGGCCTGACTGTAAATTGTAGGGTACTCAAAAGAAGGAAAGAATAGTAAAAAAAGGGTTTCAGAATTTTTTATATATATTTTTTCCTCTTTTTCTCTGGGGGCCGTAGGAGGATTTTTTCTTCAATGGAATTTAAGCAGTTGTCTGATTGTGTTGAGCAGCTCGCTGCTGCAGTTCGGAAAATTTTCCATCTCGCTCAGTTGTCTACTGCAGAACCTAAGATCCCTATTCCTGATTTGTTTTTTGGGGATTGGTCTAAATTTTCGAATTTTAAGAATAATTGTAAATTGTTTTTTGCCTTGAAACCTAATTCCTCGGGGGACTCTGTACAGCAGGTTAAAATTGTCATCTTCCTGTTGCACAGCGACCCTCAGGACTGGGCCTTTTCACCGACACCTGGGGATCCTGTTTTGGCTAATGTTGATGCGTTTTTTCAGGCTCTGGGGTTGTTGTATGATGAACCTAATGTTATTGATCAAGCTGAGAAAACCTTGTTGGCATTGAACCAGGGTCAGGAAGCGGCAGAGTTATATTGTCAGAAATTCCGAAAGTGGGCAGTCCTTACTAAATGGAATGATGATGCGCTAGCGGCTCTTTTTCGGAAGGGTCTGGCAGAAACTGTAAAAGATGTTATGGTGGGATTTCCTGTCCCCTCTGGTCTCAACAAATCTATGTCATTAGCCATTCAAATTGACAGACGTTTACGTGAACGTAGAAATATGCGAGAGGTGGTGATGCCTTTCGAACGAACCTCTGAGGCCATGCATTGTGATGGGGCTGTTTCTGGGGCTCAGCGTCGAGAATTGTGAAAGCGTAATAAGTTGTGCTTCTATTGTGGGGACGCTTCTCCTACTATTTTCGTCTGACCTAAGCGGGGAAGACGTTTTGCGCGCTCATTTGTTTTGGACAATGTACAGCCTAAATTTCTCTTGACTGTTACCTTGATCTGCTCCATGTCCTCATTTTCTGCTCAGGCTTTTGTCGATTCAGGAGCAGCCCTGAACCTGATGGATTTCGACTTTGCCAAACGTTGTGGTTTTCCCATGGTACCCCTGCGGACTCTTATTCCTTTGCTGGGCATTGATTCTACCCTTTGGCGTAGAATAAACCCCAGTTTTGGACCCAGGTGATAATGCGGGTAGCCCCGGACCACCAAGAGAATTGTAAATTTTTGGTGTTGCATAATTTACATGACATTATTGTACTGGGTTTTCCTTAGTTGCAGACCCATAATCCTGTTTTGGATTGGAAGTCTGTGGCTGTGGTCAGTTGGGGTTGTCAATGTGTTCGTGGTGACACTCCTGTTTTTTCTACCTCTCCCCACTCTCAGGATATCCCCGACTATTTGGCTGATTTTTCTGATGTGTTTAGTGAGAGTAAGTCTGCGTACTTGCCTCCCCACAGGAGTTATGATTGCGCGATTGAGTTAGTGCCCGGTTGTAAATTTCCCAAAGGTCGGCTCTTCAATTTGTCTGTACCTGAACATGATGCTACGCGATCTTATATCAAGAGTCATTGGAGAAAGGTCATATTAGACCGTCCTCTTCACCTTTAGGTGCCGTTTTTTTTGTGGCCAAAAAGGATGATTCATTGAGGCCATGTATTGACTATTGTCTCCTTAATAAGATCACTGTTAAATATCACTATCCTTTACCCCTATTTCTGATTTATTCTCCAGAGTGAAAAGTGCTAGTTGGTTTACCAAGCTTGACCTTAGGGGGGGGGGGGGGGGCGTATAATCTTATTCGCATTAAGCATGGTGATGAATGGAAGATGGCGTTTAATACCCCTGAGGGGCATTTTGAGTACCTAGTAATGCCTTTTGAGCTCACTAATGCCCCTTCCATCTTTCAATCTTTCATGAACGATATTTTCTGGGATCAAGTAGTGGATAAGTTGTCTCTCTCTCAGGAGAGGGCCCAACGGTTTGCCAACCGGCATAGGACTGATGGTCCCCGGTTTAAAGTAGGTGACATGGTTTGGTTGTCCTCAAAAATATCCCTAGGAAGGTTGCGTCTCCAAAGTTTAAGCCAAGGTTCATTGGACCTTATAAGATCTTGGAAATCCTTAATCCCGTTTCTTTCCGTTTGGCTCTTCCAGGGACGTTTAAGATTCACAACGTCTTCCATAAATCTTTATTGAAAAGGTTTGTTGAGCCAGTAGTTCCTATGGCTACGCCCCCTGAGCCTGTTTTGGTTGAGGGCAATCTGGGGTATGAAGTGGAGAAGATATTGGATTCTCGTCTGGCTAAATGGAGACTCCAGTACTTGGTCAAGTGGAAAGGTTATGGTCAGGAGGACAATTCTTGGGTGTTTGCTTCTGACATTCATGCTGAGAGATTGGTTTGTGCCTTTCACCAGGCTCATCCTGATCGGCCGGGTGGCGCAGGTGAGGGTTCGGTGACCCCACCGCAAGGCGGGGGTACTGTTGTGAATACTCTGAATCTGACTTCTGAGTTGGGGCCCCCCCTGGTGGCTGCTGATAGTAATGAAGCTGCTTTAGCTAACAGAAGTCTATCACCTGGGGGCGATGACTGGCAATCAGGTGTTTCTGACTGGCGAGATATAAGTGAGCAACCTTCCAATGATCCTTGCTGGTGATTTGTTTCTTCCTGGTCCCTTTTGGAAGTCAGCTTGCTTCCTGCTCTGTCCTGCAACTTTCAGATAAGTTATTTGCTATTTATTTCTGTGGCATTTGTTTTTGTCTATCTCAGTTTTCTGCCCTTCAGGAGTTAGTACAGCCAGGTTCCCCTGCGGGGGCCTGCGCTGGACTCTGTTTCTCATTTGCCACTGTTTATGTATTTTCAGTTCCCTGTTATTTCAGTATCTGCTGATTTGCCACCAGTTCACACCAGAGACAGTTTATGTATTTTCAGTTCCCTGTTATTTCAGTATCTGCTGACTTGCTACCAGTTCACACCAGAGTCCTGATCTAGCGGGGAAAAGATCGTGTGGTCTCAGTATTTTTGCATATCAGATGTGTTGGAGTTTTTCTTACAGTTTTTACTGGATTGCAGACAGTGTTCTTTCCTGTCCTGTTCTATCTAGACAGTTTGGGCCCCAGCATTTGCTTGCTCTATTTTCTGCCTGTGTTTGTATTTCATCTTGTCTCACCGCCAATATATGTTTGGGGGCTACCTATTCCTTTGGGGGTTCTACTCCGAGGCAGTTAGCTTTCCCCTTTCTCTCTTTAGGCTTAGTTAACTCTCCGGCTGTGTCGAGGCATCTAGGGCACCATAGGTACGTCCCACGGCTGCTTCTAGTTGTGCTGTCAGTTTAGGGGTCTGCAATCCGCTAGTTACCAACCTCTCTGGTGTCTGGTTGCCTAGGTTATTTTGGCTACTGTCCTCCTCGGCTACCAAATCATAACAGAATCACTGGCCTGACTGTAAATTGTAGGGTACTCAAAAGAAGGAAAGAATAGTAAAAAAAGGGTTTCAGAATTTTTTATATATATTTTTTCCTCTTTTTCTCTGGGGGCCGTAGGAGGATTTTTTCTTCAATGGAATTTAAGCAGTTGTCTGATTGTGTTGAGCAGCTCGCTGCTGCAGTTCGGAAAATTTTCCATCTCGCTCAGTTGTCTACTGCAGAACCTAAGATCCCTATTTCTGATTTGTTTTTTGGGGATTGGTCTAAATTTTCGAATTTTAAGAATAATTGTAAATTGTTTTTTGCCTTGAAACCTAATTCCTCGGGGACTCTGTACAGCAGGTTAAAATTGTCATCTTCCTGTTGCACAGCGACCCTCAGGACTGGGCCTTTTCACCGACACCTGGGGATCCTGTTTTGGCTAATGTTGATGCGTTTTTTCAGGCTCTGGGGTTGTTGTATGATGAACCTAATGTTATTGATCAAGCTGAGAAAACCTTGTTGGCATTGAACCAGGGT
This sequence comes from Oophaga sylvatica, assembly GCA_033576555.1. Taxonomy (NCBI): domain Eukaryota; kingdom Metazoa; phylum Chordata; class Amphibia; order Anura; family Dendrobatidae; genus Oophaga; species Oophaga sylvatica. The sequence continues at coordinate 228,871,081 of JARQOD010000002.1, read as the reverse complement.
CAGGAAGCGGCAGAGTTATATTGTCAGAAATTCCGAAAGTGGGCAGTCCTTACTAAATGGAATGATGATGCGCTAGCGGCTCTTTTTCGGAAGGGTCTGGCAGAAACTGTAAAAGTAGGTACATCTAGTTGTGCTGTCAGTTTAGGGGTCTGCAATCCGCTAGTTACCAACCTCTCTGGGTGTCTGGTTGCCTTAGCTATTTTGGCTACTGTCCTCCTCGGCTACCAAATCATAACAGTAGTCACTTGCCCTTATTTAATTAACTATATCTTACCCCATTTTCTCTATCTATGTTACAGTCAGCTATCTACATCCCTCTACTACCTATCCTATAGTCTACACTATGCATTACATTACTAAACATTATAATACCATACATTTTCACATCCTACAATATATATTACTAACATTACCTATAACACTTTGCATAGCCATATCACAATACATTACAATTCACACTAAACAATATATACAAAAGGCGCACAACATAAATCACACTCAACGTGACTGGTTTCTTCAGGGGCAGGGACGCGATAGCACAGTCCACCGCCCTTACACACACATGCATTATATGCAGCATTTTAGTTATGTGACTTAATATACTAACCTTTTTTTCTAAAGTAAGAATATGATAGAAGAGTTCCACACCTGCTGGGATAGTCAGGTTTATGTTACTTCTGCCTCTTTTTATTATGCTCGAAATCTTAAGGAATTATATCAGATTTACACTATTTTAAATTATTTGCCAGTTCTCAACCTTAGGTTCACATGATGATTACACTTTATCATTTTTGGAAACTGAAACAATTATTTATAAATTAGCTAGTTTTCTCTCTATCAGCAGTTATTGTTAAATCAGCCCACCCATTACCCAGTTGGCACACATTGTAGGTTCAGGATTTCCAGCATTGACTTTGAATGAGGGGACATTTAAAACTACACAAAGCTGAATTTGCTAACATTTTATGGATTGACTTTGTAGAGGTGGTAAGGATCTGTTAAGGCTCTGGTTATAGATTTGTGCTGGGCTAGTAAGAACGGACATCTTTGCTGAATACCAGTGCATGGAGAAAGTGCTGAAGAAGCCTAAAATTTCTGCCTGAGAAGACAGGAATATTTTGCTAAAACTCAGCTACAGTCATTTAGATGTATCTCAAAGGTGCTTCAACTCTTGGAGTTAAATATTAATAGGCTTGAAATATATAAGAGCGGAATTATCACAACCTGTTGCATCAGGTCACTGCAGGGACTCTGGGCCCCGATATCTCTAGGTAATATCTGATTTCATACATTTATGATGTCTGTATCATATAAAAGGCAAATGACAGCCTGTATTCTGTATTGAAATACTTTTACGATTGGAAACAGGATATATGTAACACAATGCAGTATTGCAAATCCTTGGGAAATCCGTCTCTTGTGTTACTGAAATGGCATGGCACTATTTCCATAACTTCAATTCATTGGTACATGAGTTACAGAAATTGTGCAGCTCCCTTGCAATCAGCTGTTTCCGTAGTTCCACCTCAGGTGACGGTACTTGGATAGCGGAGATTGGAATAACCTTTCAAGCAGTTATTTCTTGTCATCTGTGTTTTTTTCTGTTGTCATATTCTAACAGGAGCTGGAATGTACAACAGCTGCAGGCATATGTTGCCAAGGGACTGACTGTGTTGAGTAGTGAACAGATGACGGGATTTGCATTGTTGGAGTTTTATAATATGAATTTGTTAACAGGTTTTTAAAAGCCACTTAATATGAGAGCATAATAATGTAGAGACAAAGATCCTGATTCCTGTGATGTGTCGCTTGTTCTGCTGCTTGCTGTAGTTTTCATAAAATCACTGTTTTATCAGCAGCAGATTATCACCGGAGGAATAGTTAATTTACTGACATGTAGTCTTCCATATTCAAGAGCTTTGTATAATTCCTCCCCCACCACTGATTTTAAGCTTTTGCCACTGCAAAGAGTACACAGAAAGCTGTCAATCAGTGTTGTTTGGAGGGGTTATACAGACCTCATCATTCAAGAACTTTTAGATCTGCAGAACATTAAACATTGATTTTATCAAAACTGCAGCAAGCAGCTCAGTAAGGGATACATTGCTGGAATCAGGGTCTCTGCCCCTGCACCATGCTACTCTCAGATGTGTGAACAAAAACCTAGTGCTAGATTACCATTAATGGGGTTTTCGGGGCTATGCATAGATTTTTTCATCATCTCTATGTGACTGCAGATTACCAAATCCTGTCAGTCTGCAACACATACACTGTCAGGATTCCCTCCTTTGCCAGTTTGAGTGGACATCAGTTGACCTTATGTATGTAGTTTGAATACTTTAAGTCATGTGCAGAATGGCAAATTTTCTGGCTTCTCTCAATGTTCTGTTGAGAAAATCAGATGAGAAGCTATTTGGCGCAGGACTGCAACTACACAAACTACATATCCTTGTAGTCACGTGAAGACTTCTCGAGCTGGCAATGGACGAGAATCACGACACTGTGCTGTCAAAATTTGGAAATTTGCAGTAACATAGGCACACTGCGGAAATGTATGCTTAACCCTGAAAACCCTTTTAATACTGTACAGTGGTACTCAGGCCGGCTCTAGGTTTTCGTGGGCCCCTTTAACACATACCACGATTCATGATGCACAGACACAGCAGAGAAATATAGGTATAGTACAATGCCAAAGATTTCACTTATTTCTCACATTACAAGAGTAATATCTATTGTAAATTCTTCAATACCATACATATAATATAATGCATCCCATAGTGTTCCATATAGTGTAATGCACAGCCCATATTCCTCCACATAGTATTACGCACAGCCCATTATTCTCAATATAATATAATGTACCCCCTATAGTCATCCATATTGCATAATGCACCTCCATATATAATGCATAGCCCATAGTCCTCAATAATGGTATAATACACAGCCCATATCCTTCATGTAATCTAATGCACAGCCCATATTCCTCCATATAGTACAATGCACCTCCATATATAATGTACAGCCCATAGTCATCCATGTAGTATAATTGCACAACCGATAGTCATCAATGTAGCATAATACACAGCCCATAGTCATCCATGTAGTATAATTGCACGCCGATAGTCATCAATGTAGCATAATACACAGCCCATAGTCATCAATGTGGTATAATACACAGCCCATAGTCATCAATGTAGTATAATTGCACAGCCCATAGTCATCAATGTAGTATAATACACAGCCCATAGTCATCAATGTAGTATAATCACAGCCCATAGTCATCAATGTAGTATAATACACAGCCGATAGTCATCAATGTAGCATAATACACAGCCCATAGTCATCAATGTAGTATAATACACAGCCCATAGTCATCAATGTAGTATAATACACAGCCGATAGTCATCAATGTAGTATAATACACAGCCATAGTCATCAAGTATAATACACAGCCCATAGTCATCAATGTAGTATAATACACAACCCATAATCATCCATGTAGTATAATTGCACGGCCGATAGTCATCATGTAGCATAATACACGCCATAGTCACAATGTAGTATAATACACAGCCGATAGTCATCAATGTAGTATAATTCACAGCCGATAGTCATCAAGTATATAATACACACCATAGTCATCATGTAGTATAATACACAACCCATAGTCATCCATGTAGTATAATTGCACAGCCCATAGTCATCAATGTAGCATAATACACAGCCCATAGTCATTAATGTAGTATAATACACAGCCGATAGTCATCAATGTAGCATAATACACAACCCATAGTGATCCATGTAGTGTACAAGCATCAGGAGCATGTGACGTCACTGCCATGTGCCACTGGTGACGTGCACGCCTACGTTACCTGCTGGCCTCTGATTGGCCGACAGAGTGTATTCCCAATGGGTCTGTGCCTTGCAACACACTTCAGCTGAATGTGTGTCCAAGGATGCATATACACCTGAAGTATTTGCTGGTGTCGGTAGGCCCCTCCCTGTAGAACCCAGGCGGTTGGAGCGATGACTGCTGTAGTTATGCCCCTGCCGACGGTGAGTCTGTCCAGAGCCTTGGTACTTGCCCAGATGTGTCGGGTGGTGACGCCGGCCCTAGTGGTACTAGATGTCTTGTTTGAATCCAGTTTCTCCTGTAATCCTCCGTGTTGTGATGATGAAGATGTTGGCTGTATGTCCCATGTAAAACTCTTCATTCTGCAACATTGAGTTCTGATTATTCTGCTGAAAGCAAAAATCGATGGCAAAAGAAACATGATTAGCCGTATAGCAATTTGCCTTTGTCCAAAAAATGCAGAATGCGTAAATCAGGGTTTCCAACATCCTTAAATTCATGGGCAGTCCTCAAAATTAGACAGCTCAGGATTTTTTCCAGGGCCATTCCTCAAAGTTTTTTTTTGCCAGATTTCATATTTTTGCAGAAAAAAGGCATTTTTTATGCCGCTGTTGCCCAGCTCAAACAAATTGGGCAGGGAGTCATAACCCCAACTCATCAAATTCATGACGAGAGACGGAGTTCTCTATGCCACAAATCTTACGCCAGCAGATGGCTAGGCGCACATAGCCGTGTACACCAATACGCGTCTAACCTGATTCATTAAGAGGTGAGAGTGTCTGCTCCAAAACGCCCCCTCATCATGCATGGCCTGAGGAAGACATCTGTCCGATGTTGAAACGCACAGCCCTTAATCTTTCAGTACATTTTTATGAAGATATTACCTGCCTGTCGCAATTCGCAGCACTTTTATCACCCCCTTTTTTATTTAAATTTTTTTAAACATTTTTCTGATACATGTTGGTTCCTTGACCATCACCTGGGGCAAACTGCAGCTGATTCCTTCCATCTCTAGATTTGAAACTGGGTTAAGCGTGGTATTTGCACATACGTCCAAGGTGTGCGCACTCCTATATGGTCTTTCTATCAGCTCTCACCATCTTCCCTTTCATAAAGGGGTTGTCTACTTCTAGGACAACCCCTCCTCTATACTCACATCCCATCCAGCAGTATTGGCAATCGTGTTCGCGGGGCTCACATGAGGCTGTTACGTCACATGAGCCCTGTGCCCAATCAGCCCTGGTGTCACTGTCCTCACATTGGGATGTATAAGTAATCAAGAGTGAGTACTGCGGTTGGCCGCTCACTTCCTGTTAATTACTTACACGTTTGTAGCCGGGGACAGTGACGTCAGCGCTGGTTGGGCTCCTAGCTCACATTATGTAACAACCCCATATGAGCCCTGAGAACATGAGGGCTGGAACGGCGCCAGAGGTGAGTATAGGTGTTTTTATTTTAACAGGGGCAAACATTCAGATCCAGAAGGGGTTGTCCTAGTAGTGAACAACCCCTTTAAGGATTTCTCCACGATGGAGATGCTTTTTTTATTTTCATTAGAGGTTCTTCAAAGATAACAAGTCATAGATAGAACTGAGCATGCACAATTTTTTTCATTTTTTAATCGCTTTAAAAAAAAAAAAATTGCCATAAATTGAGCTTTTCAAGCCATAAAGAAATGCCTGGGTGAAATGTCAGAAAAAAAATACCATATCCAAATCCTGCTGTATTTTTGAAGACACACCAAAAGACACCAATCAAGACGCACCCAAAAAATAAATAATGTATGTATGCTTTTCAATAATTTGTATAATAATTAGTCAAATTGGGCCTAAAGTTTTTGACCAGAAAAAAAAAAGAAAATCAAAAAAAAAATAAAACCTCCCCTGTACTAGAATGTGTAAAAATTCTGTTTTATCTCATGTCCCTTTAAAACGAGCTGTCAGTGACGTGCTGCGCTGCTCCAATAGGTGGCCTACTTGGATAACTGCTGGATCTTTGTTTTTTTCTTGATCCTTTGACCTGTCAGCAGGTGAGAGTGTTGCAGGAAATGTACTTACAGAGGAGAACTTCCTACTTGTTAGACCAGGCCTGTCACTGTTCCATCAAGCTTTTCAAAAAGAATCTTTCTGATTGCTGAGAAAAAAAATCTAAATCCTGGAAATGCAGCAGGTCTCGGGCAAGCAGTTTTTGTGTTGGCTCATTATGGTGATTTAGAAAAACCGTGCTGAATCCTGGTATGTTTTTAATCTCTTCTAGTTTTCTGTGGTGTGTATGTTTTTGGCCTGGTTCTGGAATATTCTGAATGCCTCCAGAAAAATTGGAATCTTTATGTTTATGACATTCTGAAATAATTATTTGTTACATATCTTACTTGAATTTGGCAAAGCTAATCCTATATTTTTCATACTATCCAACAAACCTTACAAAATCTAGCATGACTGATAAAGTCCAAGTGTGACTTGACAGTAATTTTTTCAAACATTACAACTGAGCAGTAATGACAGAGTATATAGGATAGGGGGCAGCCGGGGCATGTGTCCCGGACGCAGCCGGCGGGTGGGCACAGTCGGGCTGCCTAATGCTGCTGCCGTCAGGAGTGTTTCCCCCTGACTGCATTCTGTCACCCCCGGACTGGGAGTCAGTTCTCGGAGCTGGCTGTCTAGCTGACAGCTGGTTCAGAGAAGCTGTAGCGCACCGGCTCCCAGTGTTTTTCAGATGCGAGTACAATTGAAGCTCTGACCAAAGGGTCAGAGTGACGTCAGCAGCGTGATCAGGTCATGTGATCATACTGCTGTTGTCACTCACTGGTGCGGAGAGCATGGTGGTAAGTGCTCCATGTTAGTGGAGCTGAAGACACTAAATATGGGGGGAGATTTAGTGTAACGGGGCTGGGGGGGTGGATTTACTGCCTGGATGGGATTTACTGGATGTTGGTGGGGGGATTTACTGTGTGGGTGTTTGGGGGGTGTATTTACTGTGTGTGGGGGGGTGCATTTACTGTATGTGTGTGGGGAGTGAATTTAATGTGTGTATGTTTGTGGGGGTGTATTTACTGTGTGCTGGGGTGTATTTACTGTATGTGGGGGATGCATTTACTGTGTGGGGGGTGTATTTACAGTGTGTGTGTGTTTGGTAGGGTGTATTTACTGTGTGTGGGGAGTGTATTTACTGTGTGTTTGGGGGTATTGACTGTGTGTATATTGAGTCTTTACTTTGTGTGTGGGGGTATTTACTATGTGTGTGGGGGTGTAGTTACTATGTGTGTGGGGGTGTAGTTGAATTTGAAGACACAATATGAGGAGGAAGAAGTGAGATGGGGGAATGGGTGCAGACACAGTATAGTGAGTGGCGGTATGAGTGCGGGCATAGTGTGAGGAATGAGGGGAAAATGCATGCGGACACAGTATAGGGAGTGAGGGTGATGGGAAGACTGGAGAAGATGAAAGTCTGCAGAGATGAGCTGTGGGTGAGAAAACTCATCATAGCATCTGGACAAGATGAAGAAGAAAAGAAAAAGAACGACTCCAGAGACAACGTCATCTATCAGGTATCTAGATGTTTGTTGTTGTTCTTTTTGCGATACTGACTAATTCTCATATTTTTATTTATGTTAGGAGCATTAAAGGAGTTGTCTAAGTTTGTGACGAGTCTGCAGTCATTCTATGTGACTACAGATTTCTGAATTCTCATAGTGCGTATTGCGTGCTGTCAGGATTCTCTCATGCCAGCGATTTTCATACATGTGGTCACGTGCCGACTAAACACACATGGCGTCACTCATTGAAAGTGAATTGAGTGAGGCTGGACATGTTTAGTTAGAAGGTGGCCAGAATTGTACAAATCTTGCTGTGAGAATTCAGAAGCCTTCAGCCACCTATAGTGACTGCAGACTTTCATCTCAAACCTGGCCGCACTCTTTAATTATAAAATTAATCCTAACAGCGTGTAACATCCTCACTGTTAGGATTCAGCTCTGCTTGCAGGTTCCAACAGCCATCACATGGCCACTTCACTTATATGCAATTTTCATACTTATGGTCCTGTGACAATGAGCTTCTCGTCCTGCTTCTCTCAGTTTTTCACTGAACATCGAATTAGGGTGAGCAAGTCGTTGGCACTTGACTAAGTGTGCAAATCGCATATGTGCTTGGGGGGGGACGCCAAACTGAATTGTTGCCCCGGGTGCCAGAAAACATAGATACACCTCTGGGTCATAAACTAACCTCACCAAGCCAGATGACCAGGTGAGTATGTGATCTGACCCAACTTCCACCTAACTAACATAAGACAGCTGTCATTGCCGCCATGCTCTTGAATGCTATATGTATGATCAGTATGTCTGATTTACAATTCTCTGTATTCATAAGATGTTTTAATGTCTCCATCAATACAGAGCCATGTCTTCCATCAAGATTGAATGTGTAATCACTGAGAGGTATCGAATAGGGGAGTCGCCAGTCTGGGATGAAAGGGAAAATCTTTTAGTATACGTTGATATCACAGGACAGAAGGTCTGTCGCTGGGACCCCACTACTAATAAAATCCAAAGTGTATCTTTAGGTAAATGTCACACTTACGAAATTAGTTGTTTTCAGGGGGCTGGAACCATCATGATTGGGATCTATTACATATTCAGATGCAAACAATTACTGGACTAATTATGTTATATATTGGTCCGTCATCAGTGTATAGGTAACAAATATTTTTTTAATTTACCTTTTTACATTGTCATATTGAATGCTATAGTTGATTCCAGTACTCTCATAAAGATTCCTAAGTATGTGTGCTTGAAGAACAAATAGGTTATGCTTCATAGAGCTTACATTAAATCTAAGCTACATACAGTGCCTTGAAAAACTATTCATACCCTATGAACTTTTCCACATTTTTCACATTACATCCACAAACTTAGATGATTTTTTATTTGGATTTTATGTGATATATTAACATGAAGTAGCAAGTATTTGTGAAGTGTAAATGAAATGATACATGGTTTTCTAATTGTTTTAAGAATATAAATCTGAAAATTGTGATGTGCATTTGTTTTACCCCACTGAGTCAATACTTTGTAGGGCCACCTTTCGCTGCAATCACTCCTGCAAGTCTTTTGGGGTATGTCTCTACTTTGCACATTTAGAGCTTGCAAATTTTGCCCATTCTTCTTGGCAAACTAGCTCTAGCTCAGTGAGATTTAATGTAGAGCATCTGTGAACAGTAATTTTCAAGTGTTGCCACAGATTATCAATGCAACTTAGGTCTAGAGTGAGATTGTTCCATTCAAACACATGAAAATGTTTTGATCTAAAATACTCCTTTCTAGTTCTGGCAGTATGTTTAGGGTCATTGTCCTGCTGGAAAGTGCACCTACACCTCAGTCTTGAATCTATTGCAGCCTCTAACAGGTTTTCTCCAGGATTGCCCTGTATTAAGCTCCAACTATCTTTCCATCAACCTGACCAGCTTCCCTGTCCCTGCTGAAAAAAAAGCATCCCCCATTGTATGATGCTGCCACCAACATGTTTGATAGTGGGGATGCTTTTTTTCAGGTTGAGGGCAGTGTTAGTTTTCTGTCACACATAGCATTTTGCATTTAGCCCAAAAACGTCTACTTTAGTCTCATCTGACCAGAGTACTTACTTCCACGAGCTACAGTAGCTGTGTCCCCTACGTGGCTTTTTAAAGACTGCAAGCATGACTTCTTATGGCTTTCTTCTTGTCACTCTTCCATAAAGGCCAGATTTGTGCAGTATACTACTAAGGCTATGGTCACACTATCAGTATTTGATCAGTATTTCACATCAGTATTTGTAAGTAGAGATGAGCGACTTTGGCTCCGGGAGGGTCAAGTTGGGTTTCGGACCACCCGACTTTCCCAAAAGTCGAGTCGAACGAAGTCGGCTGACTAACGGAGAAGGTCGAGTCGGAGTCGAAAATCCGACCCCAATGCAAGTCAATGGGGAATAAAAGTGGCAGGGAGTGGAGGACAGTAAACACATCTACAGTACCCATTTCAATGCCAACGACATCAATTCTTATTACTTAATTACTTAAGCTTGTCAACCTTAATTTACTTTATAATAATAGTAACGCATTGAAAACTGGGGGTTATTTGGCTAAAGTTGTGGGTGGGGGGCAGGGCTGGCTCCAGGTTTTTGTGGGCCCCTTTAACACATACCACAATTTATAGTGCTCCGATACGGCAGAGAAATATAGGTATAGTACAAAGCCAAATACTTCACTTCTTACATTACATGACTGATATCTATTGTAAATTCTACAATAGCTCAAAAACCGGACAGTATATTCCTCCATACAGTATTATGGGCACCACATAGTGTGCCATGCAGAATAATGAGCCCCATATATTGCTCCATACAGAACAATTGGTCCCATATAATGTTCCATACAGTATATGATGAGCTCCACATAATGCTCCAGTATATGAAGGGCCCCATGGATGATGCTCCAGTGTATGATGGGCCTATATAATGCTCCATATATAATAGGCCCCATATAATGCTACAGTGTATAATGGGCCCCGTATATGATGCTCCAGTGTATGATGGGCCCCATTTATAATGCTCCAATGTATGATGGGCCCCATATATAATTCTACAGTGTATAATGCTCCCCATATATTGCTCCAAACATTAAAAAAAATTGAAATACCTCTCCTCGCTGGGCACTGCTGTACTTTGGACTCCTCAGCGTCACCATCTTCCAGTTCTCTGCACTGTGACTGTTCAGGCAGAGGGCGCACAGACATGATGTCTTCGCGCTCTCTGACCTGAATGTCACTGTCAGGAAACGCGGAAGACGTCACAGCGGTGGAGCAGGGATAGGTAAGTATTGCAAGTGCTGGGGCCCTGAGCAAGCAGGGGGGACCCACTCGTGGGCGACGGCACTGGCACAGGGCCCCTCATAGTACGCCGGTGTCTCTGACGGCGAATGGGCCCCCCCACCTGCTCAGGGCCCCAGCACTTGCCCGGGTGCGCCAGGTTCTGATGCCGGCCCTGGGGGGGGTACTGCCCAGTTAGGGAGGTGGAAAAACTGGCATATGTTGAGGTATAGGCTGGACGTTCAACAGCTGCAAATGGAGGAATTGGAGAAGTCGGAGGAAGAGGAGGACAAAGCAAGCCATTTTGCTGGCAACCTATGTGTCATCAGGGGAAGGTGGTACAAAATCCTTTGAAACCCAGGCATGGTTAATTTTAATGAAGGTGAGATCATCAACATTTTGGGTCGACAGCCGGGTCCTTCTTTCTGTCAGGATTGATCCAGCAGCACTGAAGACTCTTTCTGATAGCACACTACCAGCAGGGCAAGCAAGCTCCTGTAAGGCATATTGTGCCAATTCAGGCCAGGTGTCCAGTTTACAGGCCCAGTAGTTAAAGGGGAATGAACTGTGAGGGAGAACATCGATAGGGGAGGAGAGGTAATTTTGAACCATAGTTGACAACTGCTGTCTCGTGTCTGTTGCAATCGATTCAGTATTAACAGTCGTATGAGCGGTACTCGAGAAATCAGTCCACAACATGGTCATGGAGCCCTGTCTCCCACGCCACTTCAGCTGTGTGCACCACAAACACCTCTTCCATGTTGCACAGTACGACTCGTGGTAGAACCTGCACCGCTGCTGTGTGCTGGGAATGCCTCTAACAAACGGTTTACCAGAGTTGCTTGTTTGTTCGCCAATATTAGCTCTAGGTTCTCCTGTGGCATGATGTTCTGTAATTTGCCTTTATAGCGTGGATCGAGGATGCTGGCCAACCAGTAGTCGTCATCCTTCATAATTTTGGCAATGCGGGGGTCCCTTTTTAGGATCCGCAAGACATAATCACACATGTGGGCCAATATTCCAGGTGTCAATGATGCACTGCCAGTGGTGGGTGGAGGAGCACTTTCTGGCAAATCCACATCCCTCCAGTTACGTTATCACTGACTACCTTGCCTGGCTCAAGATGTAGACTGCCCAGCCATGACTCAGTTTCTCGCTGCAAGTAGTCGGCCAGTACCTCCGCGGTGTGTCTGTTGTCGCCCAAAGACATCATCTTTAAAACAGCCTGCTGATGCTTACCACTAGCTGTTCGATAGTGGGACAACCCGTGTGCAACACTGGCAGCTGCGGATGGAGTGCTTGTGCGACTGCGCTCTGTCGACGAGCTTTCGCTTCTGGAGTAGGAGGAGGAGGAGGGTCAAACACCTACAGCCAACTGTTGCCTGTACCGTGGGCTAGGCAGCACTGTCCCACCGCCGCTGTCCCCTTTGGACCCTGCATCCACCACATTAACCCAGTGCGCAGTGATGGACACGTAACCTCCCTGGCCATGCCTACTGGCCCATGCATCTGTTGTGAGGTGCACCTTTCCACTCACTGATTGTTTGAGTGCATGGACAATGCGGTCTTTCACATGCAGGTGGAGGGCAGAGATGGCTTTTCTAGAAAAGAAGTGCCGTCTGGGTAGGTCATAGTGTGGGACAGCGTAGGCAATGAGCTCTCGGAAAGCTGCGCTTTCAACCAAACGGAAGAGCATCATCTCTAATGAGATCAGTTTTGCAATGTAGACGTTCAAAGCCAGCGAGGTTTTGTAGTGCGTCCACGCTTGCAAGTGCATAGTGTTTAAATGTCTAAGCATGCAACTGGTATTCAATTTTCTGAGATTTTTCCCTTGGCTAAAGCTCCTTCCGCACTTCTTACAGATAACCTTTGCCTCATCAATAGGATTTTGGTCAAAAACGTGCCACACTACACTCTTCCTACTATGGGATAAATTTTCAGGGCTTGCACACTGTGCTAATTTGACCGTCTGGCCAAGCTGTCCTGCAACTCTTTTTCTTTTTTTAACACGTTTTTGGACTGCTACGGGCCTGCGAGATAACCGCAGCTGAGATGTCGATGTCTGCTGCGGATCCTCCTCCTCTTTTGAGCTATTGCCAGCGGCACCCTCTTCCCCCAATGGATGCCAATCCGGGTCAACAACTGGGTCATCCATCACCTCCTCTTCAATTTCATCTGCACCTTCCTCTGTGTCACTGTGTAAGGTGGTATAGTATGCGGGAAGGGGCACCTGAGTTTCATCAGGGTCAGATTCTGGCTCAGTAGACTGCGAGGGCAATGTAGTGCTCTGGGTGAATTTACCAGCAGATCCATCTAGCAGTGGCTATGCATCAGTGCACTCCATGTCAGATTCATCTTGGACTGGGGAATTCAGGATTTGACTTGATAACCCAGGCATGGTATGTGAAAAGAGCTCCATGGAGTGATCTGAAGTGTGGCCTGCCACATCCTTCACTTTTGGTGGGGGTGAAGGACACAAGGAAAGGTGTTGTTCCTGACCAGGAGCCTGCAGACGACTCAGTGCTTGCATTTTTTGAAACTTCAGAAGAGGAGGCGATACAGCTGAAGGCTGTTTCGGCAATGCAAGCCAAAACTTATTCCTGATGCTCCGGCTTTAAAACCGGTGTACCTTCTCCCAGAAAAGGGAGCCTTCCAGGCTTTCTGGAGCCAGACAATGATGCAGGTTCAACACCTCCTGCCTTAGGTGCTATTGTGCTTTTGGCACTACCAGCAGATGCACCACCACCACCATCAGTACCAGCGGCCCCCCCCCCCCCATGTCCGCAGCCTCTTCTACCATACTTCCTCATGTTTGGGAAAATGGTCCAAAAATACCAGCAGATATATGGTACTGTATCAGAAGCGTACAGCTGTATACAGTGTAGGGGAAAATTTCAATCTCCTTATATATTTCCGGAGTCACACACAGACGCTCTCTCAGTATGGATTTGACCGTAATACAAAGAGCAGATATACGGTACTGTATCACAAGCGTACTACTGTTCCCCAGTGTAGGGGAAAATTTCAATCTCCGTATATATTTCCGGAGTCACACACAGATAGTCAGCATGTATTTTCCGTGATGCCAGACGGTACACGGTAGTGTGTGAGTAGCGTACAGCTCTATATGGTGTGGGAAAAAATGAATGCTCAGTAACGGTGCAGAAAAAAAGAATAAAAGTATTAGTGCTGTGTAAAAAGCAGTCTGCACAGCAGTGTACACACAGCAATACAGCTATCAGCAGCCTAATAACCAGCGCTGCTGCACACAACAAAATCCTTCCCTGTCACTGCACACTAACTGTACAGCACAATTGCTATCAGCACAAGCACAGAAGAACTTCTGTTTCCAGCCCTAACGCTCTCCCTACTGATAAACAGCGTCAGCAACCTCTCCCTACTGTTAAGATCGGCAGAAGTAAAATGGCAGTTGGCGGTCAGGGCTTTTATAAACACTATGACGCCCCCCAAAGCAAGCCAATCACTGCAATGCCCTTCTCTAAGATGATGGTGGACGCTGCCCATGTCATCTCTTTGCCCACAGTGTACGTCCTTGCTCATTGGCTGAAAAAAGGCGCCTGAAAGCATTCTGGGAAATTCGACTTTGGCGCTCGTTTTGCCGACCGCATGGCCGACTGCACGCTATGGTCAGGTTTCGGCCAACGAAACCCGACTTTGGCGAAAGTCGGCGACTTTTAAATCTGACCAACCTGTTTCGCTCAACTCTATTTGTAAGCCAAAACCAGGAGTGGGCCCAAATGCAGAAGTGAAACCATGTTTCTGTTATACTTTTTCTCTGATCATTCATAACCTGGTTTTGGGTTATAAATACTGATGTAAAATACTGACCAAATACTGATAGTGTGACCGTAGCCTAATAGTTGTCCTCTGCAACTCTTCCAGAGTGATCATAGGTGTCTTGGCTGTTTCTCTAATTAGTGTTCTCCTTGCTTGGGATGTCAGTTTAGGTTGGTGGCCATGTTTTGGTATGTTTGCAGTTGAGACATATGCCTTCCATTTTTAGATGATGAATTGAACAGTGCTCTGTGAGATGTTCAGAGCTTGAGCTATTTTTTTATAACGTAACCCTGCTATATTCTTCTCCATAACTTTATCCTGACCTTTCTGGAGTGTTGCTTGGTTTTCATGATTCTGTTTGATACCTATTGTTCTCAAACAAACCTCTGAGGCCTTCACAGAACAGCTATAGCTGTGCTGAGTATTAATTACACACAGGTGGACTCAATTTACTAATTAAGTGACTTCTGTAGGCAATTGCTCCCTCAGCATTTTATATTTTATTCAATTTTCAGATTTATGTTTTTTTTAAATAATTAGAAAACCATGTATTATTTCCTTTACCGTTCACAAATACTTTTTGTTGGTTTATCACATAAAATCCCAATAAAATACATTTACGTGTGTGTGTAAGATGTGAAAAAATGTGGAAAAGTTGGTGGAGTATGAATACTTTTTCAATGCACCCTATAGGTTAAAGGGAACCTGCTTTGTCCTCAAATGGTAGTAACCTGCAGATGTAAGATTAATCTGCAGGTTAAAAGTGTTACAAAGCTCCCTTACTGCCTTATTGAAAGCACTGCTACCAGGAGAAACTGAAGTTTAATACTCCTGGGAGCTGCCAACTTTCAGTCATAGCGACTACAGTACACAATGAGCGGTGGCTGTAAGCTCAACCCAGCACTTTGACAGTTCATTCTCCACTGGTGCGCTGCAGAGCGAGTTGTTAATGAAAGTGACAAGGGTGAGCTTACAGCCACTGCTCACTGTATATAGAGCGATGACTGAATCCATTCCTGGCATCTGGTGGCTCCCAGGAGGAAAAAAGTTCATTTCTTCCCAGTAGCCATGATTTCAGTAATGCGGCTAGGCAACTTTTGAACATTAATATCTTGCAGATTAACCCTACTTAATAGTATAACGGGACAAGACAGTTTCCTTTTAAATTGTATATAATTCTAATTTTCAGTTTATTAATGAAGTTGTCAACTTTTGTCTTCTCTGTAGAGGAACCAGTCGGCTCGGTTGCCCTTCGAAAGTCTGATGGCTATGTAGTTGCCACAGGCATTACATTTGCTGCCCTGAATTGGGAAGACCAGTCCATAACCCCCTTGCTCAAGTTGATGAAGATAAACCAAACAATCGTTTCAATGATGGAAAAGTGGATCCAGAAGGAAGATTCTTTGCAGGTGCAATAGAATATATTTTCATTACTAGTTAAAATGGTTATCTCACCAAAACAACTCCTAAAAAAATCAAAACAAAAAAGCATATAATAAAGCCAATCCGGTGATCAGATGATTTGCCACTATCTGGTTTCTGGTAATTGTCTGATATTGCTGGAGTAGGGTTCAATCATGTAATCTATGGATTGGTGGAGTCCTCCAATATAAGACCACTCTTACTTGGAAGTTCTGACGAGCTATTAGAGGGAAATAAAAGTAATTGTAGTGGTCCACCAAGTTACAACATTACTACCAGGTTAATTCCAGGACAACCATTGTAAACTGAAACCATTGTAACTTGAGACAATAACTTGAAGAAAAACCTAGTAATTGTCCCCAAAACAACAAATGACAACCCAAAATGGAAAAAAAGAACATATTCAAGAAAGGTAAATATTTAAAAGTACCTATCACCAATCTGGGGTTGTACTTTTTATTTAAAGAAGCTCTCCCGTGAAGTTTTATTTTTGCAAAATCGGTAAAATATGTGTATATAGTATAGTGTGTGACTGTATACGTAATGAAGAAGTAACAGCTGCGGTTGGCCACTCACTTCTTGAAAACGTATACGTCTGAAGGCGGGGACAGTGAAGCCAGTGCTGATTGGGCTCTGGGCTCACGTGATGTAACAACCTCACATGAGCCCCGGGAACGCGAGAGCCAACACTCCTGTAACGGTGCGGCACGGGAGGGGGCTGTAGGTGTTTTTACTTTAACAGGACCACACATTGAGAAGGAGAAGGGGTTGTCCTAGTATTGGGCTATAACTTTTAGGCTAAGTGCACACGTTCAGGATTATTTGCGTTTTTTTCGCGTTTTTTCATGGGAAAAAAAGCGTCAAAAACGCATGAATTAAGCATCCTATCATTTAGATTGAATTCCGCAATTTTTGTGCACATGGTGCATTTTTTTCAGCGAAAAAAACGCATTGCGGAAAATCTAGCAACATGTTCATTAATTTCGCGGAATTCTAGCGTTTTTCCCCTATATTATTGACCTAGAAAGTTCAGGGGAAAATCGCTGTAAAAACGCGTCAAATCCGCGCAAAAAACCGCACAAAATCCACGCAAAAAAACGCGCGTTTTTACCACAAAAAAAGTCCTTTTTTGCTCAGGAATATTCTGCAAACATTCCTGAACGTGTGCACTTAGCCTTATTGTACTTAACTATCACGGTCTTCAGTATCCAGCGCCATTCTCCCCCTCTTCTCAGTGATGTCACCAGTCTTCAAACTCTTCGTATCACACTAAATACCAATAGTGACAACAAAGGAGCAGATGATCAGCAATAATAGGATACAACAATTTTTATTTAAATTTATATAGAAAAATAATCAATTACATTTATGACATGGAAGTACAAGTACAATGGGACATAAAAATAGAAAACTAAAGAACAGAGGTATACCCCACTAGATAACTAGACATATCATAGATAGATATTGGAGAAGTATATATTAACGTCATGTCCAGAAATGAAATATGTAAATACTAAATTTCTGTCTAAATAGATAGTACTATGGTACAGGTAAAAGATAAATAATATTCAATATGGTAATTAAAACAACCATGGGAATTGCCAATAAGTTATAATAGACAAATGGGACATTAGAAGTCAATGGTATAATAGTAGAGACAACCAACAGGATATGTCAGTGTCACAGTAAAATACTAAGGCACATGGAGTTATATATAAATAGTTCAATTCAAGTACCTGTGGCCATAGTTGGTAGGGTATATGTTCTGCTGACACGCCCCTCAACGCGCGTTTCACCTCCTCTGTAGCTTTGTCGAGAGGAATTTTGAGAACAGAAGGGCTGTGCAGTTTGTGAAGGCTTCAGAAGAATCTGTAATAATTATATGAATGGGTGCTAAAAATGTTATTATGAAGATAAGGACAAACCCTGTAAATAATAAGTGTGTTTCCTATTAAATCAATATTTTAGAACAAGTCATGATATGGACAATTGTGTAGTTATTAGATTCAATATTTGTATTTTTTAAAAGCCAGAAAGAAAACTACCACTATCTCCTTTGTTGACCAATTGTTATTGAAAAAGGCGAAACTATGATTATTGGCTTTAGCTAATATCATTGCATTATTCTTTTCTTAAGTGACCCCAAGCATTTGTGAAGGCTAACTTGTATTATCTCCTTATAGGCACCATGTCCCAGGAGATCCGCCCAGCAGTTGTGGAGAGGAACCAGGGTTCACTTTTTACTTTATATGCAGATCACTCTGTGGTGAAGCACTTTGACATGGTGGATATCTCCAATGGTTTAGACTGGTCTTTGGATCATAAAACCATGTACTACATAGACAGCCTTTCATATACAGTTGATGCATTAGATTACGATGTGAAAACAGGAAAAACATGTAAGTTATATTTATATACTGCAATATTAAAATAAAAAAACATAGCCCCAATTCATCGATGCGTTGTCAAAATCCTTGAAATGTCATAAAAATTTAGCTGAACTAGATGTTGCTCAAAAATTTGTCAGCTTTTGGAATTTTTACACCAGTCATGGCCAAGTCGTTCCCCTTGGGAGTGGGAGTAGCTGGGTCAGGATGGAGTGTGGTGAAGCCCACCCGGCAAGTTCATCATATTTTATGCTAAAAAGTGGCATAATTTACTGCAGAAATATACGCCAGCCCCTGGCTGATGAAACATTTCTGGCACGGAGGTGCACAGCAAATGTAGGAGGCACCAAATTCATTAACAGACGTGCTCCTCTTAATGTGTTTTGTACATTTCACTCCAATGAAGAGGGTCATTTACACTGACGTACAAAACACTAGTCTGAATGAATCAGGGCTTTATGTGGTGACGTTGTCTTTGGAAATCAACTAAAACACAAGGAAATATGTCATTTGAGGCATTTTTCAAACCATTTTTTCCATCTGTGACATTTTCCTTTTCTGTACTGGTGGATATGAGCCACTTATTTGAGGGTAAGATATGGATTATGAATAATTAACTGAGTACCAGTTTTTGCTTGGAATTACCTGTTTTCCGTATAAATCAGGTAGCACTTTACAAAATATTATTAAAGGCGTCAGTCAAGACAAACTGATAATATAAGCAAAGTATATGCAGGGAATGCAGATTCTCTATACATATACGGCGTGCTCAAATAATATGTTTGAGTCCCTGTTCGAAATACGCAACACATGTAGGGATTGTCTGTTTTTTGTTAGGCAATCCTTGCATGTGTTGTGGCTGTTGAACAGCCACAAGACATGCAAGCGCGTGGTCTTGAACATATTATTTGAGCACGCCGAAGACACTCAGTTAGCCCCCGTGCATGCTCGGATAATGCCTTATCTGAGCACATTCGCTAAGATGGCATGCAAACACAGTTGGCATAATGATTCACGGAGTCTCTTGGCTACACCAAGAATGCAGTAAGCACCATAATTAGCATACTTGATTATTCTTCAGTTATTGCAGAATGGAGGCAGCGATTAGAACACTAACGATGCTTTCACATTACGTTGTATATCCCCATCGGGCATACATCCGCAAACCCCCGCAAAACGGCGGACACTCAGACGTAGTAGACTCTATCTGAGTTTCCGCCTCTTGTAAGCGTACACTGCAGTTTATAGCCCCATCGGCGCATATATCCGGATCCCGTTTTGCGGGGGATTTGGACATAAGTCAGACAGGGAAGCAAAACACAATGAGAAAGCACCCTTAGGCCATGTTCCTATGTAGCATAAATACTTGTTTTTTCTGCTGCATGTTATTATGCAGAAAATTTGTTGTGTTTAACTGTAAAAGCATAGTTAAGGAAAACTCATGCCCACTGTGTTTTTAACGACATTGGTGATTTGTACACTTTTCGGTGAGCTTTTCTCTTGTAGATCCTGAAGAAGAAGACGTAAAAAATGCAGTTTTTGTATTTAATTGCAGGATCAAAGCTTTAGGCTACGTGCACACGTTCAGTTTTTGGTCATTATTTACATGAGGAGGAACAGGAATGGAACAGTCAGAGGAAAAGTATAATAGAAACACGTCACCACTTCTGTATTTATCACCCTTTCCTGGTTTTGGTATACAGATACTGATGTAAACTACTGACAAAATACTGAATGTGTGAACATGGCCTTATTGCACTAAAAAAAAAAAAAAAATTATAAAACACTGATTCGAGTCTGACCCCAAAACACATGAAATAAATGCAAAAACACAAGCAAAAAAACACAGCAAATACATAGTAATCAGGTATGATTGTTATTGGATATTTTGCTGTAGACATTTTGTTGGCAGCGGATTATAATAATAATAATCTTTATTTATATAGCGCCAACATATTCCGCAGCGCTTTACAGTGTAACAGTTTCAAAACACAAGTCATAAGTAACCACGTTAACAATACAATAATTAAAGCAAAATAAGACGACCCTGCTCGGGAGAGCTTACAATCTACAATGAGGTGGGGGAGATACAAAGTACAGGTGTGTATATACAATGGTGCATTTACAATGATGGTCCAGCCATCTTGAGGGAGTGAGGGATAGATGGAGATAGTGAATGGGCTACACATGCACACTTACACATAGAATGACTTTGATTAGTGAACGTTATAGGCCGCTCTGAACAAATGTGTTTTGAGGGAGCGCCTGAAACAATGCAAATTGTGGATAGTCCTAATTTCTTGGGGTAGAGTATTCCAGAGGATTGGCGCAGCGCGGGAGAAGTCTTGGAGTCGGGAGTGGGAGGTACGGATTAGTGCAGAGTTTAGTCGAAAGTCGTTTGCAGAGCGCAGCAGTCGGTTAGGCCGATAGATGGAAATGAGGAAGGAGATGTAGGGGTGTGCTGCATTGTGGAGAGCTTTGTGGGTGAGAAAAAGTACTTTGAATTGGATCCTATAATGAATGGGCAGCCAGTGTAAGGACTGGTGAAGAGCGGACGTGTCCGAGTACCGATTAGCCAGATGGATGACCCTGGCTGCTGCATTAAGGATGGACTAGAGAGGGGATAGTCGAGTAATGGGGAGGCCAAGTAATAGAGCGTTGCAGTAGTCCAGGCGGGAGTGGATCAATGCTACAGTGAGGGTTTTTGTTGTTTCCATGGTGAGAAAAGGGCGGATTATTCACAATACTCTCCAAGCATGTGACAACAGAGCTTCTTTATTTAGGAACAAACAGGAACAATATATGATAAGCTTAATAGATCAGGAATAAATCATTTGCATGTCTCTATCTGTGCAGCATCCACAGCAGGCTGCTTCTCTCATACACAGCCACAGGAAAACAGGAAAAACAGTCACATGTTCTTCCTGTGTGAGCCATTTGAAAAAACACTATATGCTCAGTTTAAACTGCAGCAGTCACATGCCAGGGTCGTTTTGGGCCCTGCCGCAGTAGGATGTAGCTGAAGCGCGTTATCAATTGATTAAGTGCTTTACCGAAAACCAGCTTTTTCACCAAAATGTCGCACATCTGTTTTCCTGCAAAATCCAACAGCAACTTTACAATACACTTTTAAATGACAGTGGCCACATGCCCCTTTGGAATTTAGCTATGTCGCAACCGTGTTAGTGTGGCCATAAGGTTAATATAGATATAGGTGCAAATATTTTGCCAAAATTAATAAAAAGTGGAAGTGGGAGGAAACATCACAAAAACTCATAAAATTGGTTAAACAAGCCTACATGGTGATTACACAGGCAGCAAATATATTCATCCCTTCTACACTTACATGTGGAGCTGCCTATTTTTCACTGATAAAGCCCAGTTTTTACACCATCTTTTTGTACAGAACTGGCCTTAGGCAAAGGTTTGTAGCCTATTTAAAAAGGCACGATGAGTAAATGTGTATCTAATTTTACTGACCTTAAGGTGCAAGTAGGTGGAAAATATGTGGCAACAGAATAAAAAATGCAGTGCACGTAGCTTAGACAGATACAAAAGGCACAAGAAAATGTTGTAGAAGGTATAATATATTCTCCCTATAGAATGTGTAATTTTACAAAAATACAAGCCTCTAAATATGACATGTATAAATGCAAAGTGATGTATTCTGTAAAATAAGATGCCATGCGAAGATACAACAGTCTCTCTGGTCAGTAAACTTTTCATCCTAACCAGCCTTTGGAAGTAACCACTTGTTAATGCCCAGAGACTTACAGACACTGGATACAGCAAGCATTGTTAAATGCTGGCCAAGTCATGTGCTGGGAAGCCGCCAGCTCCCTACAGAATGGGTTGTATCATCTATTGCTGGGGGTCCGAGACTCTTTTGATTACTTTGGTTGTAATGGCCACTGAACATTATATACGAATAACTATATTTTGAGTTAAGATAAGTGAGAGCTACAGCTGTGCCTATCCTGCATTGGTACTAGCCAGTATTAATAACCATAACTGCTTCTCTCCACAGCCAACCGCCGCCATGTCTACAAGTTACAGCAGGATGAAGGGATCCCTGATGGCATGTGCATAGATGCAGAAGGAAAACTTTGGGTTGCTTGCTATAATGGAGGCAGAGTAATCCGTATTGATCCTCAGGCTGGTAGGATATATAAACACGTTATTCTTGTTTTTTCTGTAGTAGGGTTTTATTCTTTAGAATATTTTTATTGCTTTATTCACCACCCTCATTGCAATGGTGTCCACCTTGAAAATCCTAGTAATCTAATATGGTAGGTGCACAGCAGCAAGTTGCTAGGTTCTCAATGGTAAATATCAACCTTAGAATTTCCAAGGAACTCCAGTAATGCAAAAAGATTTATTGAGATAACAAGTTAATCGGCATATTAATGTATATGAAGATGGGCCAACGATTTGGCCCTATTCAGACCTTGACCTTGATCATAGCCACATCAGTCCTCTCTTACCTACAGACTTCATGCGGCCATGATCAAGGTCTGAATAAAACCAAAACTTTGGCCCATGCTTATATTAATTAATATGCTGATGAAGACATTGTCTCAATAAATCACTTTGTATTGGAACTGGAGTGCCTTGATTGAATATCCTAGTGTCTGAATCGATCAGACTTCCTATCCGGCATATACAATAGAACGTCTCCGTACCTATCTTCTTCACTTATGTTCTTAGTCGCAGCTATGACTAAGAGCATAAGTATATTGTTCGAAACGTGTCAGTGGTTACATTCTGTTTGACTGTTATGGATTTGTAATACATGTAAAAAATAAAGGCTGAAGATTTCTTTATTTCTTTGATGCTGGAGCCCTTTTTTTGGATTCTAATCTGATGTACCAGGACTGCTCCATGCAAATTATTGGTGGAGGTGAGCTCGCAAATATCCTATGTTACGTCCTTCCTTCCAAACTATAGCAGCTACCAGTCAGTTAGCCTACCAGTCTAAAAAAAACAAACAAACTTTTTTTTGTTTATTGGCTGGATGCATGTGAAGTTTCAATCCTACTAGTTATTCTTGTTTTACATGACAGAAGAGGCTAAAGGTACTGTCACACTAGGCGAGATCGCGAGCGATATCGCTTAAGAGACACCGATTTTATGACGCAGCATCGACATCGTCAGTGATGTCGCTGTGTGTGACATGTAGCAGCGATGTGGCCCCTGCTGCGATGTCGCTGATCGTGCACGAATGTTCTGGGCAGTATTTTGATCGTTGGTGTCCCGCTGGTGAGCCTGAATCGCTAAGTTTGACACCCTTTATTAACGACGAGCGACCTCGTTGGCGACTCATATGTCAGCGGCGCAGGCGGGACTAGGTTTTAACGCCCCTCAGCTCCGATTGGTGGCCACAACATTACCTCAGCAATAAATGAAAATGGAAAACTGCGCCCCCATCCATTGTTCCAGAGCGCTTTGTGGACTCCAACGTTCTAGTCCTTTGTGTGTTGTTTCGCGGATACTATAGTGTGTGGGGGTTTTGCGATCCTGTCAGAGTCGCTACAGCGCTTCATCTTTGCCTTTTATACCTTCTGGATATTTGGGGTTTTGCGATCCTGTCAAAGTCGCTACAGCGCTTCATCTTTGCCATTTATACCTTCTGGATATTTGAATTTCCCTTGCAAGGTACATATTGTTTGTGATGTTTACTTTTTGTCTGCTTACCTCCAATATATATAGACAGACGTGTTGCCGGGATTTTTTATGAACTGCAATGTTAACAAGAAACAATTACTTTATTTTTTATAAATTGTATTAATTAACTTTTCTCTTCTTTACCGGGCAGGTTGCACATAATGAACATGACCACCGCGGAGCGTGTGATTGTGGCAGCTGAATTACTGATGGAGGGAGATCGACTGGAAGAGAGGCGCTCCAAACGAAAGCGTCGCATGTGGACCAGAGAATGGCTGGAGCAGAGGTCCAAATTCACCCACATGCATCTAGAGAGGGAGTTGCAGGAGAAGAAACCGCAGGATTTCCGAAATTATCTACGGATGTCGGAGGATTCATTCAAACTCCTACTGGAATGTGTGAGGCCACTCATTGAACAGCAGGATACACGGATGCGTGCAGCTGTTTCAGCAGAGGAACGTTTGGCAGCAACGCTGCGATTTCGGGCATCCGGACGTTCAATGAAAGACTTGCAATTTTCTGCTGCAGTTTCTCGATCGCTCCTTAGCGTATTAATTCCAGAGACATGCAACGCCATCGTCCGCAGTTTACGGAGCTACATGCCTTTTCCAAAATCCGTGGCGGAATGGCAAAATATTGCCTCTGATTTTGAACGTATTTGGCAGTTCCCAAACTGTGGTGGTGCCTTGGATGGCAAACGTGCGGATCACGCAACCAGCCAACAGCGGATCCTATTACTATAACTACAAGGGCTACTTCAGCGTGATCCTCATGGCCCTTGTTAATGCCAATTATGATTTTATAAACGTTGATGTTGGCATGAACGGAAGGGTTTCTGACGGTGGCGTTTTGGAGCACACTATTTTTGGTGGACGCTTGAATAACAATGAACTGCACTTGCCAACCAACATGGACACCACCGCCAACCTTAACTTTGTTTTTGTGGGCGATGAAGCCTTCCCCCTTCATGCGCATCTTGTGAAACCGTACCCACAAAAGACTTTGACAGAGGAAAGGCGTATTTTTAATTACAGACTGTCAAGGGCGCGGCGCGATGTCGAGAATGCCTTCGGCATAATGGCCAGCCGCTTCAGGGTTTTCCACACTCCAATCAACATGAAGCTGGAATCGATAGACTCTGTGGTGTTGGCCTGTTGCGTGCTGCACAATTTTCTTCGGCAACGAGATGCTGTTGCTTACAGTCCGCCAGGCATCATGGACTCGGACAGCAATGGTGACGTGGTGCTTGGAGAATGGCGTGAAAATGATCCCGCTATTGCAGGCCTTCAACCTGTCAATCAAGGCAGGAGCAAGGACGATGCGAAGGCCTGCTGAGACAAGTACTGCCAGTACTTTAACGGGCCTGGTGCTGTTACTTGGCAGCATCAGATCTAGTGAGCTATAGACCGCATTTTTACCATGTTTACAAATGTTTTTCATTCTCTGTAATTACTTCTGTAATAAAGTTTACATTGTCACTGTACATAAGCTTTGTCATTATTTTATGAACTGTCACTTTGCGATCGCAATGGCGTCTCATGTCTGTGCGTGGCAGGGGCACCATGCTGGGAACCGTCACTTTGCGATCGCAATGGCGTCTCATGTCTGTGCGTGGCAGGGGCACCATGCTGGGAACTGTCACTTTGCGATCGCAATGGCGTCTCATGTCTCTGCGTGGCAGGGGCACCATGCTGGTAACCGTCACTTTGCGATCACAATGGCGTCTC
The DNA here is from genome assembly GCA_033576555.1 of Oophaga sylvatica. Taxonomy (NCBI): domain Eukaryota; kingdom Metazoa; phylum Chordata; class Amphibia; order Anura; family Dendrobatidae; genus Oophaga; species Oophaga sylvatica. Next base: position 228,845,392 of record JARQOD010000002.1, on the reverse strand, counting down.
ATGTCTGTGCGTGGCAGGGGCACCATGCTGGGAACTGTCACTTTGCGATCGCAGTGGCGCGCAGGTTTGGGGTGGAGCGTACTCCCACCCAAATAAGGAAGAAGCTGGCGGACCTGCGCTACCGTTCAAGCGAGAGGGTCGGCAGCATCCGTGCACAGCTTCTCAGGCATCGTGGTGAGTGTTGGTGAGGGTATCTGGAGAGGTTATGTTTTGTGGGTTGTCTACCTATATCAATGCACCCGCAGTGACGGGAGTGCCAGCAGTGACGGGAGTACCAGTAGTGAGGGGGTTACAGGCATTGACGTAAGTACTGGCAGTGACGGGAGTACCAGCAGTACCAGTAGTGATGGGGTTACAGGCAGTGACGGAAGTACTGGCAGTGACGGGAGTACCGGCAGTACCAGTAGTGATGGGGTTACAGGCAGTGACGGGAGTACTGGCAGTGACGGGAGTACCAGCAGTACCAGTAGTGATGGGGTTACAGGCAGTGACGGAAGTACTGGCAGTGACGGGAGTACCGGCAGTACCAGTAGTGATGGGGTTACAGGCAGTGACGGAAGTACTGGCAGTGACGGGAGTACCGGCAGTACCAGTAGTGATGGGGTTACAGGCAGTGACGGGAGTTCTGGCAGTGACGGGAGTACCAGTAGTACCTGTAGTGATGGGGTTACAGGCAGTGATGGGAGTACCAGTAGTGAGGGGGTTACAGGCAGTGACGGGAGTACAGCAGTGATGGGGTTAGTAGAAGGAGTATTTCACTCAATTGTATTTTTTGTTTGCAGCACCACCATCCCCAGCAGCACCGCCGTCACCAGCTGCACCACCATCCCCCGCAGCAATGCCATCACCACCTGCCACCACCATCCCCAGCTACCTCTTCGCCGGCAGCTACCCCCCCCTCCACTTTTGGGGTCATCTACCCCATCCCCAATAGGAATCTCTCCAGCGTCACTCCGTGACATTTAGGCAGGCTCGCCTTCAGGTAATTAACGCACATATTATAAGCTTCCGACAAGTTTGACAACATTGTTAGGTCTTAAAATGTGTAAGGGCTGTCGTGATATATCTATTTTTCTGTGTTTCTGTAGCCAGTTGTGCCACAGGTTCTGGGTGGGCGTTTAGCGCCTCATCAGGTGAAGCGCAGTCGGCCCAAAACTGTAAGTGTTAAACAGCAAACATGTACATGTTGATGTTGCAACAGAATTCACTGGTTAACTTTTACCATTACCTCCACAGAAATCCCCACTGCCAGGACCTGATGGCATCACACAGGTGGCTGATGGCAGCAATGCATAACCACAGGGTGATGCTGGAGAGATTTGCGGCTGGCCTCCATACGGGGGGCAGTCAATAATTATTTTTTTTTGGTTGGTTGAAAAAAAATATATATACCTACAAGTATATATTTATATATTTTAAGTTTATATACGCAGCTGTGGTGTATTATTTGTTATAATTTTTTATTATAAGGTTTTAGCGCTAGTGTGACCAGGGCCTTTAAAAGAAATGTTGTAAATTTTTGAAATTTTTTTTATTTTATTTTTTTTTTACCAGTGCTGGAACTACTATGACTGCTGGTACTCCAATGACCCCGTGTGTACCGAGTAGATACAAGTTGATGGAATAAAAATAAAGCATTTTAATAGTTGTTAACAATATTGTTGACATTAATAACAAACACAACAATAAAAGACCACAATTCACTAGATAAATAAGATTTTTATTAAAATGACTGAAACAATTAAAAAAATATATACACAACAAAAAACTTTAGAAAATATTTGACAAACTACAACTGTTGGTAAAATGTTTTGTTGTCATTACCACGTTGCCTTGGCGGTATATAAAAAAAAGGTGGTGGAACAAGGCTTGGGTTCGGCTGATCTATCCCTCTCCTCATTGTTGTCGAGAGGCTCATGATTGTGCGGCCAAGAGTACTGCGGGTAGTGCTGTCTGTCCGTGACACCAGACGTGTCTGTAAGTTTTCCAGTTGCCCCTTGACTCAACACCTCAAGCATGACTCTTTCAGCATGAACACGCTGTATCGGATCCAACGTAGGTAGCTTCTCATTTGCATAGTAAGCAAAGCCTGTGATATGGGGTTGGTTCTGTGATGTCGTTAGGACTTTTTTGGCTGTTTCGATAAATTCAGGAGTAGCCGAGGTGGGGGCCTTCCTTTTTCTGCCTGAAAATGTATGTCGGCTCCGCACAGATGAGGATGGTGGCTCAAATGTTTCGTCCTCTTGTACCAACGCCATGCTGTCTTCTTCAGGCGTGTTTGACGGAGGTGTGGAGACAGACTTTTCTATGTCCTGCGTGAACAAAAAACGAATGTTACATCACATAGAAAATGAAATTTATCTTCACACTAGTGTGAATACTTTTCCATCCAATTATGACAAGAGCATTCTTAAGGTGATACCTTTATTGGCTAACCAGAAAATTATATGTTCGCTAGCTAGTGAACATATAATTTTCTGGTTAGCCAATAAAGGTATCACCTTAAGAATGCTCTTGCTAGCGAACATATAATTTTCTGGTTAGCCAATAAAGGTATCACCTTAAGAATGCTCTTGTCATAATTGGATGGAAAATTATTCACATCGATTTTTCTGGCTAACACGGTACCACAATATAATTTATTATTGTACACCATCTTCACACTAGAACACCCAAATACAGCAAAAATGTGAAAACGGGACTTGTATCAATGGTTATTAACTGTCCTTCAACGGAATGTTAAATGGATAGGCCTCAACCGTTGAACTAGATAAATTATCAGTACATGAAGGGATAAATTTAGCTATTTTATCTACATTTTACAATTATATTTTAAATTTCAAGTAGTCCACTTGGGCATGTGTTTTAATGTGTTCAAACATGTACGACAGGGGAGTCCTGCTGTATCACTGGGTCTGGTGCCAACATGGAAGCCATTTGTCTTGGTACTTCTTGATCCCTCATGAAAGCAAAAAGATCAAAGTACCACAATTTGGGGACATAAACATCTTCAGACCCGGCTCCAGCTTGCTAGAATTCTCAACTTTATTCAGTTCCTTCTTGTAAACTGTGCGGAGGGCCTGAATCCGTTTTTTGACAGATGACTCATCCACTAGTTCATTTGGGTAATGGTTTTTGGAAAGCTCCACCAGTTTTTGGTACACCTCCTTCTTTTTCAGCCGACTTTATTTTCCAAAGACAAAGCATCGAGCGGTACATCTCTATGAAGTCACGCAGGAAATCTTGGTTATCGGCCATCTGTAATAAACAAAAGAATAATGTGAGAACGGCAGAATGGTTAAATAAAATGCGTACATAGCCTACAACATAGAACACAGCTAGAATCATAAAATGGCGGTGGTGGAGGACAAAACAATGGCAGACCAAAAAAAATTCATAGATGGACAACTACGGTAAAAACAGCAGGGATCATAAAATGATGGTGGTGGTGGGCGTGGCAGGACAAAACAATGGCAGACCAAAAAAAATTCATAGATGGACAACTACGGTAAAAACAGCAGGGATCATAAAATGGTGGTGGTGGGCGCGGCACGACAAAACAATGGCAGACCAAAAAAAATTCATAGATTGCACAACTACGGTAAAAACAGCAGGGATCATAAAATGGTGGTGGTGGGCGTGGCACAACAAAACAATGGCAGACCAAAAAAAATTCATAGATGGACAACTACGGTAAAAACAGCAGAGATCATAAAATGGTGGTGGTGGGCGCAGCAGGACAAAACAATGGCAGACCAAAAAAAATAAATAAAAACCATATATGGATGACAACGGTTAACACAGCTGGGTTCTTAAAATGGATCTTTAAAATTAAATGTGAAAAAAAAAAAAACAGTACCTACCTTACAAGACATTTTTGGGATCCTGAAAAAATGAATCCGGGGCAAACGCAATAGCGGCACAGACTGGATCGCAGTAGCTGCAAAGCAGAAGGCTAGCAGGACGCAGTATGGAACGATGCTGGAAATTCGAAATGAACCGCTTGCGCTCGAGAATAATGGAAGGGAGCGCTAATACGTCGTCATTTATGATGCGGTCGTCCAATCACAAAGCGAGAGAGTTGTGACATAAACAGTCCTGACATACAGTGACCACCAATCTGTGCTGAGGGGCGTGGAAAAGGTTGCGCTCAATCACGCCTATCGAGGTCGGGATCTTTAACAAGACATGCTGTGTGACAGGTCCCAACGACCGCCGAGGTCGTTATACAGATCGCTGATGTGTTGTTGATGAGATCTTCCTGTTTGGAAGCTAACTAGCGACCATATAGCGATGTACAAACGATCTCTGCCAGGTCGTGTACTTGTCTTGATCGCTGGTGCGATCGCTTAGTGTGACAGTACCTTAAGAGGGGTATGGCTTGAAAGTTCTTCCTCAGGATACAACAACAGACTGTATGCCTGAGTAACCTGAAGTAGTGAGATCACTTGATGTTGTACTGAGAATAAAATTACTTTTTATGTTTAAGGCAAAGTGATCCAGACTGTGAAGCTGCCCGTGGATAAGACAACGTCTTGTGGCTTTGGAGGAAAGGATTATTCAGAAATGTACGTCACATCAGCCTGTGATGGCATGGATGAAGACTGGAGTGCCCGGCAGCCCCAGTCTGGGGAATCTACAAGGTAAGTCATTGTTTTTCCTAATTTGGTTCAGTTAAGTCTTAATACAAATATACATGGCTGCAATGAGGAACAGACAGATGGTCATCAAGTCAATTTGATACATTCTACACCAAGAATGGAAAAATATTGTCTTGTCTTTTTGTTTTCGACTTTTGTAATAATCCATTGTGCAAGACACTTACTTTATATGGGTTTCAAATACTGAAGGAAATGTAACAAGCTACCATACAATGAAAAATGTTAAAACAATTTAACTAGAGGCAAAGACATAACCTGATATCATACAGAACAAGTAACCAGAGGCTGGTAACATTGGGAGTACTGTGTAGTGATTAGTTATCCATCCAGGTGGTTGATAACAGATTCCCCTACCAGAGACATTACAGTCATGGCCAAAAGTTTTGAGAATGACACAAATATTATATTTTTACATGATCTGCTGCCCTCTGGTTTTTATGTGTGTTTGACAGATGTTTTTATCACAGACAGAAATATAATAATTGCAAACATATGAGTAACAAAAGCTTATATTGACAGTTAGAATGAGTTAATGCAGCAAGTCAATATTTGCAGTGTTGACCCTTCTTCTTCAGGACCTCTGCAATTCTCCCTGGCATGCTCTCAATCAACTTCTGGACCAAATCTTGACTGATAGCAGTCCTTTCTTGCACAATCAATGCTTTCATTTTGTCAGAATTTTTAGGTTTTTGTTTGTCCACCCGTCTCTTGATGATTGACCACAAGTTCTCAATGGGATTAAGATCTGGGGCGTTTCCAGGCCATGGACCCAAAATCACTATGTTTTGTTCCCTAAGCCATTTAGTTATCACCTTTGCTTTATGGCAAGGTGCTCCATCATGCTGGAAAAGGCATTGTTGATCGCCAAACTGCTCTTGGAGGGTTGGGAGAAGTTGCTCTTGGAGGACATTCTGGTACCATTCTTTATTCATGACTGTGTTTTTAGGCAAGACTGTGAGAGAGCCGATTCCCTTGGCTGAGAAGCAACCCCACACATGAATGGTTTCAGGATGCTTAACAGTTGGCATGAGACAAGACTGATGGTAGCGCTCACCTTGTCTTCTCCGAATGAGGCGTTTTCCTGATGTCCCAAACAATCGAAAAGGGATTCATCAGAGAAAATAACTTTACCCCAGTCCTCAGCAGTCCACTGCCTGTACCTTTTGCAGAATATCAGTCTGTCCATGATGTTTTTTCTGGAGAGAAGTGGCTTCTTTGCTGCCCTCCTTGAGACCAGGCCTTGCTTCAAGAGTCTCCGCCTCACAGTGCGTGCAGATGCACTCACACCTGCCTGCTGCCATTCCTGAGCAAGCTCTGCACTGCTGGTAGCCCGATCCCGCAGCTGAAACACTTTTAAGAGACGGTCCTGGCGCTTGCTGGTCTTTCTTGGGCGCCCTGGAGCCTTTTTGGCAACAATGGAACCTCTCTCCTTGAAGTTCTTGATGATGCGATAGATTGTTGACTAAGGTGCAATCTTTCTAGCTGCGATACTCTTCCCTGTTAGGCCATTTTTGTGCATTGCAATGATGACTGCACGTGTTTCTTTAGAGATAACCATGGTTAACAGAAGAGAAACAATGATGCCAAGCACCAGCCTCCTTTTAAAGTGTCCAGTGGTGTCATTCTTATTTAATCATGACAGATTGATCTCCAGCCATGTCCTCATCAACACCCACACCTGTGTTAATGGAGCAATCACTGAAAAGAGGTTAGCTGGTCCTTTTAAGGCAGGGCTGCAATGATGTTGAAATGTGTTTTGGGGGATAAAGTTCATTTTCTAGCCAAATATTGACTTTGCCAGTAATTGCTGTTAAGCTGATCACTCTTTATAACATTCTGGAGTATATGCAAATTGCCATTAGAAAAAGTGAAGCAGTAGACTTTGTAAAAATTAATATTTGTGTCATTCTCAAAACTTTTGGCCATGACTGTACCTCACATGAGCTGCTACTCTGCCTGGGAAGACATTGAATGCCACCAAGACATGCTTCATACAAATGCTCACCGTATTTGTCAGATTATAAAGCACACTTTTTTCCCCAAAGTTTGAGGGAAAAATGGGCGTGTGTCTAATAATCCGAATGTAGCTTACTAGTTGCAGAGGAGTGGGTCCCAGGGTCGTTGCAGCAGGAAGCGTCTGGCGTTGGAAGGAGTGGGGCAATGCTGCAGGTCCTGTATGGGTAGGAAGGGGCTTTCAGAGGTTCGGGGCTACACCATCATTTTGTGAAAGCCCAGAGTCCCCGCACTTTCCATGCTTTTCAATGCGGTGGCCACTGGAGGCAGCAAATGCGCAGATTGAGATCTCGGCATCAAGATCTCGTCTCCCGAGATCTCAATTGCATATGTGCTGCCTCTGGCAGCCATTTTTACGGGGTCCACCACATTGAAATGTGGGGCCTCTGGCTTTCATAAAATGTCGGCGGAGCCCCCGCACAGCCGAACACCACTTCCTATCAGCCTGGGGCTTGCAGCATCGCAACACTACAACCTTCGCCGAACACCACCTTCTACCAGCCTGTGGTCCGCAGCATCTACTGCCTCCGCTGCCGCCATCTTCCTGCAGTAGTGACCCTGCCACCTGGGACCCCACTCCTCCTTTGCCACCCCCCAGGTAAGCCACTGTAAGAGTGGATTATAAGATGCACCACCATTTTATTAAAAAAAAATCCTATTTATTTCTCCAAAATTTGAGGTGTGTCTTATAATCCGGCGCGTCTTCTAATCCGCAAAATCCAATAATATTTTCAGATCAGCTTTCTGATGATATATTTGCTAAACAATATGGAAACTTCACAGAAAACCGACAGACCTCATTGTAATTTAATTGGTGATATCTATTTGAAAATAGGTCCTTTAAACCATTCATGGCTCAACTAGGCATAATGGTGGCACATTAGTGTGACCAGACATAGACTGATTACATTTTTAGAGATAAAGTACACAGTGTGAGAATTTTTCTTACTGGTATACAGTAATTCAGGATTGTCCAGGATTTATATATTGATAGGTGAGGAGACATGGAGTGGGGCCGGAGGGCGCCCCAGTCCGCTTGTCGAAATCGCATGAACCAGGGATCGTCCCACCGAATGCCCGCTCTCCCTTTATCATGGGCATAACGCTACTCAGACAACACAGGGTGAGGGTAAAACAGTGTGGCAATGCTTTATTGAACCACAAAACAGGCAGATAACACATAGATCAGTCCCAGCAAAACACCCCAAAATGGTGCACATTACAGAGTCTCACCCTTCCGCTGACTCGCTGAGATAATGGCAGCTGTTACTTCAGAGCTTCCAGGGTCGACTACTCCACCTGTGGCATGCACACAGAGAAGTGGTAACGACAAGCATAGGAAGATGACAGTCCATTCAGATACAAGGCCAGTTGACCAGAGGGTCACAACCTGACTTCATCTTCCAGGGTTGAATACCCCACCTGTGGCACGCACACAGAGAGGAGATAACGACAAGCTTAGGAAGATGACAGTCCATTGAGGTACAAGGCCACTTGACCCGACCTGAGGGTCAGAATCTGGCTTCTCCAAACATATCCATGGTTCAGTGATGGTCAGTGGAGCAGATCTGTATTCTTCCAACCGGAGCCGAGGTCCCCTAGGTTGTTTCCTGTAGAATGATAGATCTGTGTCCCTCGTGATGGAGCCATGATGTATTGGTAACTGTCCTGTCTCTGGTCCTTTGGATGTATGGATGTCTTGGCAGAATCTCTGGCTGTCTCTCTGTTGAGGCATGAAACCTCTTTTATAATTAGCAAGTGTCCTTCATTCAGTATTTACATAAAGGGTTAGAATGGAGATGAGATCAAGCAGCATTACTTGATTATTTAATCTATTTGCATAGTTTTTCCTCCACTGTTTTTGAAGTCAACTATCTCAACTACCTGGTCTTCACAATACATAATTAGCATATCTGTAAACATCACTAGTCATCAAGGATAAGAGCACAATATGTTATATAAAATGTCAGCTTACAAGTCAATATTACAGGCTTACACAAGCAAAAGTCTGTTTTCTTGACCAACCAGGAATCAACACTTAAGGTACTGTCACACTAAACGAGATCGCTAACGAGATCGCTACTGCGTCACCGATTTATGATGCAGTAGCGATCTCGTTAGCGACTTAGCTGTGTGTGACATGTAGCAGCGATGTGGCCCCTGCTGCGATGTCGCTGATCGTTCATGAACATTCTGAGCCGTTTTTTGGTCGTTGGTGTCCCGCTGGTGAGCCTGAATCGCTGAGTGTGACACCCTTTATGAACGACTTTACCAGCGTCGCAGGCGGGACTAGGTTTTCCCAACGACCGCAGAGGTCGTTATACAGATCGCTGATGAGATCTTTGTGTTTGGAAGCTAACTAGCGACCACATAGTGATCGCACTAGCGATCTCGCCAGGTCGTGTCGTTGTCGTGATCGCTAGTGCGATCGCTAAGTGTGACAGTGTCTTTAAATTCAAAAGTCAATATATAGATAACAGTCCTGGACTGCTAAAAATAGTTGTCTGGTTAACCCCTTAATGTTCACTGACGTGCAGAGTCCGTCATGGCAAGGTGCCAGTTCCGGCACCAGGACGGACTCTGCACGTCATGCCTTTGATCTACCACTGCGTGTAAACACGCAGTGGTAGATCAGTGCCGACAGCTGTCACAGACAGCTGACAGGCACGGCAAGCGGTGCGGGGACCTTTGCCGTCGGTCCCCGCACCCACAGCGCTGTGCTTGGTCAGTCAATCTGACTGACCAAACACAGCAGCGATCGCGCAGGAGAAGCTGAAATTTCAGCTTCCCCAGCGCGATCAGTGCAGGAGCCGGCGCTGCAGTGGCCAGGCTTCCTGCACTGACAGCCAGGAGCGGAGCCCCCACCGCCCCTGGCTGTTAACCCCCTGACTGCTGGATCCAGCGCGATCGCAGAGCTCAGGGGGGAGGCAGAGGGTCGGGAGCTCCCTCTGCCTCAGATCAGCGTCCCAGCGATGTAATCGCAGGGCCCGATCTCTGCCTTGATGACCCGGGGGTTGTCATGACAACCTCCGGGTCATTTAGCTACGGGAAGCTGCTGTGATCATGTCACAGCAGCTTCCACTATAGTTGCAATGCATTGCAATGCCAGAGCATTGCAATGCATTGTAACTGCAATCAAAAGTAAAAAAAGTGAAAGTCCCATAAAGGGACAAGTTGAAAAAAATCATTTTTTTAAAAAAATTGTAAAAAAAAATATTAAAAAATAATTAAAAAAAAAATCCCCTAAAAAATACACATTTTTATGTAATAAAAAAAATAAAAAACAAAAAAAATACACATGTTAGGTATCGCCATGTCCGTAAAAATCCCATCTATAAAAGCATAACCCTAGTTAACCCCTTCAGTGAAAGCCGTAAAAAAAAAACACAAAAAAGTAGTAAATTATACTATCATTATACCGCTTGGAAAAAGTGCAATAACACGCGATCAAAAAGTCAGATATAAATAATCATGGTACCGCTGAAAACGTCATCTTGTCCCGCAAAAAACAAGCCGCTATATAGCATCATCAGCGAAAAAATAAAAAAGTTATAGCTCGCGGAATAAACTGATGCAAAAATAATTATTTTTTCTATAAAATTCTTTATTGTGTAAAAAAAACGCCAAAACATAAAAAAATATATAAATGAGGTATCGCTGTAATCGTAGTGACCCGAAGAATAAAGCTGCTTTATCAATTTTACCACACGCGGAACGGGGGGAAAAAAATAAAAAAAAAAACAATTCCTGAATTGCTGGTTTTTGTTCATTCTGCTTCCACAAAAATCGGAATAGGAAGCGATCAAAAAACGTTATGTGCCTGAATATGGTACGTAAATAAATACGTCAGCTCGTCCCGCAAAAAATAAGCCTACAGATAACTCTGTCGGCCGAAATATGGAAAAATTATAGCTCTCAAAATACGGCGATGCAAAAAATTCTTACAAAAAATTATTCCAAAAAAAAGCATCTTTTAGAGTGTGACAGAAGCTAAACATGAAAAAAGGGTGTAAATCTGGTATCGCTGTAATCGCACCGATCCGAGGAATAAAGTCGCCTAATCACTAATATCGCACGAGGAACGGCGTAAAAAAGAAAACCAATTCTTCACCTTTGATAGATTTGTTCATTGTGCCTCCCAAAGATCGCAGTAAGGCGATCACAGTGGTTCCCCCCCGCATATGGGGTATCAGCGTACTCAGGACAAAATGCACAATAGCTTTTGGGTCCTATTTCTCCTGTTACCCTTATAAAAATAAAAATTTGGGGGCAAAAAGGTCATTTTTGTGGAAAAAAATATGATTTTTTTATTTTCACGGCTCTACGTTATAAACTTCTGTGAAGCCCTTGGGGGTTCAAAGTGCTGACCACACATCTAGATAAGTTCCTTGGGGGTCTAGTTTGCAAAATGGGGTCATTTGTGGGGTTTTTCTACTGTTTAGGCACATCAGGGGCTCTCCAAGCGCGACATGACACCCGCAGACCATTCCATCAAAGTCTGCATTTAAAAACGGTGCTCCTTCCCTTCCGATCTCTGCCATGCGTCAAAATAGTGGTTCCCCCCCCACATATGGGATATCAGCGTACTCAGGACAAATTGCACAATAGCTTTTGGGGTCCTATTTCTCCTGTTACCATTATAAAAATAAAAATTTGGGGCAAAAAGATTATTTTTGTGGAAAAAAATATGATTTTTTTTATTTTCACGGCTCTACGTTATAAACTTCTGTGAAGCACTTGGGGGTTCAAAGTGCTCACCACACATCTAGAAAAGTTCCTTGGGGGTCTAGTTTCCAAAATGGAGTCACTTGTGGGGGGTTTCTACTGTTTAGGCACATCAGGGGCTATCCAAACGTGACATGACACCCACAGACCATTCCATCAAAGTCTGCATTTGAAAAAGGCGCTACTTCCCTTTCGAGCTCTGCCATGCGTCAAAATAGTGGTTTCCCCCCACATATGGGGTATCAGCGTACTCAGGACTAATTGCCCAATAACTTTTGGGGTCCTTTTATCCTTTGGAAAATAATAATTGGGATGAAAAGATCATTTTTGTGGAAAAAATATGATTTTTTAATTTTACGGCTCTACGTTATAACCTTCTGTGAAGCCCTTGGGGTTAAAAGCTCTCACAACACATTTAGATGAGTTCCTTGAGGGGTCCAGTTTCCAAAATGGGGTCACTTGTGGGGGGTTTCCACTGTTTAGGCACACAGGGACTCTCCAAATGCGACATGGCGTCCAATCTCAATTCCAGCCAAAAAAGTCAAATGGCGCTGCTTCCATTCCGAGCTCTGCCATGCGCCCAAATAGTGGTTTACCCCCACACATGGTATATCGGTGTACTCTGGAGAAATTGTACAACAAATATTGTGGTTCATTTTCTCCTGATACCCTTGACAAAATTTAAAAAAATTGTGTTGAAAGAAAAATTTTGGAAAAAAAGTTAAATGTTCATTTTTTCCTTCCACATTGCTTCAATTCTTGTGAAGTACCTAAAGGGTTAATAAACTTCTTGAATGTGGCTTTGAACACGTTGAGGGGTGCAGTTTTTAGAATGGTGTCACTTTTGGGTATTTTCTGTCATATTGACCCCTCAAATTCACTTCAAATGTGAGGTGGTCCCTAAAAAAATGGTTTTGTAAATTTTGTTGGAAAAATGAGAAATTGCTGGTCAACTTTTAACACTTATAACTTCGTAACAAAAAAAAATTTTGGTTCCAAAATTGTGCTGATGTAAAGTAGACATGGGGGAAATGTTATTTATTAACTAATTTTTGTGACATCTCTCTCTGATTTAATGGCATAAAAATTAAAAGTTTGAAAATTGCAAAATTTTCAAAATTTTTGCCATATTTCCATTTTTTTCATAAAAAAACGCAAGTTATATTGAAGAAATTTTACCACTATCATGAAGTACAATATGTCACGAGAAAACAGTCTCAGAATCGCCAAGATCCGTAGAAGCGTTCCAGAGTTATAACCTCATAAAGAGACAGTGGTCAGAATTGTAAAAATTGGCCTGGTCTTTAACCTACAAAATGGCTTGGTCATTAAGGGGTTAATTAAGATACAATGCTGTGTCTTCACAATAGGTCATCAATATCAGATCAGTCGGGGTTCGACATCCATTACCCCCAACTGATCAGCTGTTTGCAGCCTTCATGCTGGTTGTATGTACAGAATGTGCACATATATAACCGCACAGCTCTGTACACGGTGTAGTGGCTGTTCCTGAATCCTTCTACACTGTATTTAACCCCTTCCCGACCCATGACGCCTACGTAGGCGTCATGCTATAAATCATGTTCCTGCGGGTCGGGTGACCGTGGTCACTGAAAGGTCACCCGACCCGCAGGCACAGGACCCTTAGTGCATCACCACAGTGGGGGTGGCTTAACCCCCACGTTGCTACGATCGCTCTGATTGGCTGTTTCACTTTTAACAGCCAATCAGAGCAATTTGTAATATTTCACCAATGAAATTGGTGAAATATTACAATCCAGCCATGGCCGATGCTGCAATAGCATCTGCCATGGCTGGACACCGCGATCTGACCCCTCCACGTCGAGTCACGGCGGCGATCGGCCGCCGCCACCGAAAGATGGCGGTGATCGGTCACCGCCGTCACTATCTGCTCCCCTCCTCCTGGTCTTTGCTGCCCCCACATTCCGATCTGCACAGTCCAGAAATTTATTTTGATGACTGTGATAAACTGTCACAGTGATCAAAATAAAAAAAAAGTAAATGAACCCCCCCCTGTCATAGGTAGGAACAAATAATAAAATAAAGATTTTTTTTTTTTTCCTATTAGGCCCTGTGCACACGTTGCGGATTTTGCTGCGGATCCGCTGCGGATTTTGCTGCGGATCCGCTGCTGATCCGCTGCGGATCCGCAGGGGATTTCACGCTGAGGATCCGCAGCGGATTTCGCGCTGCGGATCCACAGCAGATCCAGAAACCATGTACAGTACAATGCAAATAAAATGGTAAAAAAAAACGCTGTGCACATGCTGCAGATTTTTCAGCGCGGATTTGCTGCGGTTTTAAATCCGCAGCATGTCAATTCTTTGTGCGGATTCCGCAACGAATTTACACCTATTCCATTATAGGTGTAAAACCGCAGTAAATCCGCGCTAAATACGCAGGTAAAACGCAGGTCATTTTACCTGCGGATTTTAGAAAAATCCGCAAGTGAATCCGCAACGTGTGCACGGGGCCTCAGGGTTAGGGTTAGGCTGGGTTCATATTGCATTATGGCAGTCCGTTAGATGGACGCTGCCATTCACCCCATTTGTGTGCGCATCACAACGCATGCCGTAAAGTGGCATGCGTTCGCGACGTGCCGTCATTCAGTGACGAAGCCTTGGACGCGGGCTGCAGCGTCTGGCCTCCGTCACCGCTAGCACAGATGAATCATCGCTGATTCCTCTGCACTAGCGGTATAGCATAACACCTATGTCGAGTCATGACAGGATCGCGTTCCTGCGGGTCGGGTGACCGGGGTCACTGAAAGGTCACCCGACCCGCAGGCACAAGACCCTTTGTGCTTCACCACAGGGGGGTTGGCTTAACCCCCCCTTGGCCACGATCGCTCTGATTGGCTGTTAAAAGTGAAACAGCCAATCAGAGCAATCTGTAACATTTCACCACTGAGAAGTGGTGAAATATTACAATCCAGCCATGGCCAATGCTGCAATAGCATCTGCCATGGCTGGAGACAGCGATCTGACCCCCCCACATCGAGTCACGGCGGCAATCGGCCGCCGCCACCGAAAGATGGCGGTGATCGGTCACCGCCGTCACTAACAGCTCCCCTCGTCCTGGCCTCCGCTGCCCCCACCTTCCGATCCCCCCCCCCTCACCTTCTGACCCCCATACTCACCTCTCCCGGTCCACCGATGTCCCTGGATCCGTCCCAGCGGCTGCCCGGGATTCTTCATGGCGCCGCCATCTTGGAAAATGGCGGGCGCATGCCTAATGCGCCCGCCGGCCGGCGCATGCGCAGTGCGCCCTGCAGTGTCCAGAAATTTATTTTGATCATTGGTGATAAACTGTCACAGTGATCAAAATAAAAAAAAAGTAAGTGAACCCGCCTGTCATAGGTAGGGACAAATAATAAAATAAAGAATTTTTTTTTCCTATTAGGCCCTGTGCACACGTTGCGGATTTTACTGCGTATCCGCAGCGGATTTTTGCTGCGGATCAGCAGCGGATTTTGCTGCGTATCCGCAGCGGATTTTGCTGCGGATCCGCAGTAAATACGCGCTAAATACGCAGGTAAAAGGCAGGTCATTTTACCTGTGGATTTTAGAAAAATCCACAAGTGAATCCGCAACGTGTGCACGGGGCCTCAGGGTTAGGCTGGGTTCATATTGCATTATGGCAGTCCGTTAGATGGACTGCGTTTCACCGCGGTATAACGCGGTGTAATGCAGTCCGTTAACGCTGCCATTCACCCCATTTGTGTGCGCATGATGGAGCCTTGGACGCAGGCTGCAGCGTCTGGGCTCCGTCACCGCTAGCACAGATGAATCATCGCTGATTCCTCTGCACTAGCGGGTATAGCATAACGCGATCGCGTTATGCTATACCGTTACCAGCCCGTCAACGCTACGTGTTGAACGGGCTGGTAAAACGCAATATGAACCCAGCCTTAGGGTTAGGGTTAGAACTAGGGTTAGGGTTAGCATTAGGGTTAGAATTAGGGTTAGGGTTATAATTAGGGTAAGAGTTGGAATTAGGGTTAGGGTTGGAATTAGGGTTAGGGTTGGAATTAGGGTTAGGGTTGGGATTAGGGTTAGGTTTGTGGTTAGGGTTAGAGTTAGGATAAGTGTTAGGGGTGTTTTGGGATTAGGTTTGGGATTAGGTTTAGACTTGTGGTTAGGTTTATGGTTAGAGTTGGATTAGGGTTAGGGGTGTGATGGGGTTAGGGTTTGTATTAGGGTTAGGGGTGTGTAGGGTTAGGGTTGGGGTTAGCGGTGTGTTGGGGTTAGGGTTGGAGTTAGAATTGAGTGGTTTCCACTATTTACGCACATCAGGGGGTCTCCATACGCGACATGGCGCCACCATTGATTTCTGCAAATTTTGTGTTCAAAAAGTCAAACAGTGCTCCCTTTATTCCAAGCCCCGACGTGTGCCCAAACAGTGGTTTACCCCCACATATAGGGTATCAGCGTACTCGGGAAAAATTGCACAACAACTTTGGGGGTCTAATTTCTCCTGTTACCCTTGGAAAAAAAATTGGGGACTAAAAAAGTTATTTTTGTGGAAAAAAAATGATTTTTTATTTTCACGGCTCTGCGTTATAAACTTCTGTGAAGAACTTGGAGATTCAAAGTGCTTACCACACATCTAGAGGAGTTCCTTGGGGGATCTAGTTTCCAAAATGGGGTCACTTGGGGGGTTTCTACTATTTAGGCACATCATGGGCTCTGCAAACGTAACATGACACCCGCAGACCATTCCATCAAGTCGGCATTTCAAAACGTCACTATATTTAAAAACAAATTATATCAGAAGTAATTGTGCTGAAAAAACCACACACAGTGTAAAATAAAAGAAAGATAAAGAAAGAAAAGAATAGAACCACTGATTAGTATATTAAAGACTATTCTATGGTGTTCATATCTCCTAAATTGTTATCAATGTTTCGGCTTACTGTCCAAAACGTAAACACGTGGAGATGTACACTACTGTATAGATAAATATAGTCTCATTATGTAGATGTATTTAGTAAACACAAATGGGTATCGATAGGAATTAATACCGTATACTCAATTCGTTACACTCTTGTATATATCTATTTTTAGGAAGGTATATGTCCAAAGAAATATAACCTAATTTGTAGAAAGATATATCTATTTATACACAGATATGTTATCTAACAGTGGCTCTAGAAACAGCTCCTCATGCATATTGGAGCTTAATAATTGTAATAGACCTGTCGTAGCATGCCCTTAATGTAGCCTGTTAACACACCCAACCCAGGAGCCTCAGAGTCATGTACTGCTCCGTAATCTGTCGGTCTCACTTTGGGTATTTAGTTAATGTGATACTTATCTGTATCATCATGCTGCGGGCAAAGGTACAAATTCATCCTGGGGGAGACCTGCATTAGTCATTTGTAATATGATCTGCGGTCTCTACCCCTCTGGCTCTCCCAACGCGTTTCATCGGTAAAGAATCATCAGGGGAGGTGACGCTCCATATATGTGAGACAGGGCTAGCGATATGGGAGTGAACTTGCTTTTATAATTACCGGTTAACTGCTACTGCGTTGTACTTCCGGACGCCAAATGCGTCATTTCCGGTCTTTAGGGCGCATCGTCTCCTTTGTGAGACGCATGCGCAATGCATAGAATACCTCTGGATATCCCGGAACGTCATTTCCGGTTTCAAGAGAAAAACGCTCTGAAACAGAGAGCTACATAATATGTCTGCAAATTATGCAGACATACATAAGATTAGATCCGAATGTTGTAAGAATGTAAATGCACATTAGAAACCTAAGGTTATTAAACTGGTTTGAAAGCGATATATGTGCATATATCAATATTCCATTAGAGCGTGATATCTAATAGCCCGAATAGAAAAAAGCCTAATTGGTACATATGTGCAGATTTTCTACAGTCCTTTTGGTAATAGTATTCAATGCGATCGACAAATACCTTTTCAATATTCAGAAATGATGAAATAACACAAAAAATGAATAAAAATCCCTCAAATGGGTTGTATCAATTCATGACATTTTGTCAGATATACCGAATGTATCAAAGCTAAGGGAGATCTATAAATGTTAAATAGGAGTGTTCTCAAAATTAATGAGATGGTTTCTATTATGTATCTTATTACCTCAGATACAGATATTCATATGTTTAATTGGATGTAAATTATTAGGACACAACCGACCTTCTTAGGAAGGATAGAAAGGGTGCACACTAAAGGTCACCCTATATTCCCCTATCTGTATTATCCCTACCTAACGCGGAGGTTGGCACCCTAAAACCTGCGCAGTGGCACCCCCACTCAACGGTGGCTTACCCTATATTAGAAACCCTATTGCGCCCTACACTACAAGAAGGAAGAGAAAGTAAGGAGTTCATTCAGACCTTTTGGGTAAGTAGTCTGGAGATGGAAAATCCAAAAAGTTTCTTTTTGTAGGATTCTTTTGTCCCAATCTCCTCCTCTTTGATTTTTTCTGATTTTTTCAATACCCATAAAGGACAGAACTCTTGTGTCACCTCCGTGTGTGTGATTGACATGGTTTGCAACAGGGTATCTCTCTTGTTGATGGTATCTCTATGGTGTTCTCCTATCCTTTTCTTAAATTCTCTCCTGGTCTTGCCTACATATTGTACGCCGCATCTACAGGTGATGTTGTATATGACTCCAGTAGATTTGCAATTAATGAATTGTCTGATGGGATACACCTCCTGGGTAGTAGTGCTCATGAACTCTTTGCCTTGCTTTACAGCACAACAATATTTGCAACTGCCACATCTGTAGCAGCCTTTTATTTGTCCACCTAACCACGTGGAGTTATTGGGTTCTGAGGGGGCAAAATGGCTGCGTACTAGTCTATCCTTCAGGGAGCGTCCTTTCTTGAAAGTAATTTGTGGGATTGTAGAAATCACACTTGTTAGATCTTTATCCATACATAACACTGGCCAGTGTTTAGTAATGATTTCTCTCACAAATACTACATTAGGGATCTGCAGGAATTTCGTGATAATAAAGCATACTCTATCACCAATATCAAAGTACATCGTCCACCTGACACTGAATATCTCATCCTCAGAAGCTGAATTTTCAGATTCAGAGACAAGGTACAAATACACCAGAGGCAGGGTAGAGGAAGAGGAGGTGCAAGAGGGGGCAGAGGATCCAACCGTAGTCCCCCACAAAGGGAACATTTTTTAGATTCAGGGTACCCACTCAGAAACAGATTCAACACAAGAAACCCTGTATAGACAAGACTATTGTAAATATCTCTACCAGACCCCTTTCAACTGAAGAAATGACCGTGTTAAGCAAAGGTATGTCATTCGTACCTACTTCAGATTTTGAAAGCTTTGAGGCAACAAAAGATCTACATCTTTTCACTCGTAAACTTAAGTGGAAAAAACACTTTATAAATCAAGACAAAAGAAGCTGCGCAGAATTAGGTATTGACGAAAGTATGTTATCTGACGTGAGATTTTTATACCACTTAGGAGATCCTCTTAACGAGCAGGGAGAAGGCCCCTTTACAGATCTAAAAAATAGGAGCAAACGCATGCCCCCCATTACTGATGTAAGTGCTATAGATATTTTTGCCAATCTAGTTTCCAAAGACTTTTTGGAACTAGAAAAACAAAATAAGAGAAAATGGCATAATCTTACAAGAGAAGAAATGAAGGCACTGAATGCTCTTGAAAGAGACAAGAGTATTGTGATTAAACCCTCGGATAAAGGGGGCAACATTGTGATAATGGATGAGCCACAATATAAGACTCTGTGTTGCTCCCTTTTAGGAGAAGAAATGGGATATGAGAGACTTACTGATAACCCCACAAACCAATTTCTGGGGGAACTGAAGAATATAGTGAATGATACTCTCTATAATAAACTTATAACAAAGGACGAAAAAGATTTCCTAATCCCAACACATCCCACAGTTGCTACCTTCTATTGTTTACCGAAAGTACACAAAGGTCTTTCCCCTTTAAAAGGAAGGCCGATATCGGGCATTGATAGCCTTACTCAAAATGTGGGCTTATACGTAGATAAAATACTGAGGCCATTTGTATCCTCCCTTAGCTCATATATCAGAGACACAACCGACCTCCTTCTCAAAATCGAGAATATTGAGCTAGGCGACAACATGATCCTAGGATCAATTGATGTCGAGGCTCTCTATTCATCGATCCCACACGAGAAGGGCATCATGGCTGCAGAGTACTATCTAAAGACTAGAGGACGCCAATACAATGAGCATAATCAATTTGTACTTAAGGCTCTAGAATTTTGTTTGACTAAAAATTTCTTTCTCTTCGACAACAAGTACTTCCACCAGCTCAGGGGCACCGCCATGGGAAGTCCATGTGCGCCCTCCTACGCAAACTTGCTCCTGGGCTGGTGGGAAGAAAATATTGTTTTTGGTGATGTAACCGAGATAGCGGAGGATAGAATTGTCCTTTGGCTCCGATACATCGACGATGTATTTGTCATTTGGAGGGGAGATGTGGAGAGTTTTGGAGACTATGTAAAAGGCCTCAACAGCAATGACATCGGCCTCCACTTCACTTTTGAAGCCGATGTCAAAAGTATTTCCTTCTTGGATATCCTGATTGAGAAAGGGGAAGGTGGGCAATTAGTTACTAAAACATACAGAAAACTCACCTCCTCTAACTCTCTACTAAGATGGGAATCTAACCATCCCATACCTCTCAAAAGGGGTATCCCGAAGGGACAGTACTTTAGGATAAAAAGGAACTGTTCCAACGTGACTAACTTTAAGGAACAGGCCGATGATCTAAGACAAAGGTTTTTGGAACGAGGGTACCCAGACCATGTTTTGAAAGACGCATACAAAACAGCACTGACTCGAGAAAGGAAAGATCTTCTTACCCCCACACAAAAAACGGAGGGTGAAAACATTGTTAGGTTCATCACCAAATACTCAAACGGGGCTAAAGAAATGAGAGAAATCATTACTAAACACTGGCCAGTGTTATGTATGGATAAAGATCTAACAAGTGTGATTTCTACAATCCCACAAATTACTTTAAAAAAAGGACGCTCCCTGAAGGATAGACTAGTACGCAGCCATTTTGCCCCCTCAGAACCCAATAACCCCACGTGGTTAGGCGGACAAATAAAGGCTGCTACAGATGTGGCAGTTGCAAATATTGTTGTGCTGTAAAGCAAGGCAAAGAGTTCATGAGCACTACTACCCAGGAGGTGTATCCCATCAGACAATTCATTAATTGCAAATCTACTGGAGTCATATACAACATCACCTGTAGATGCGGCGTACAATATGTAGGCAAGACCAGGAGAGAATTTAAGAAAAGGATAGGAGAACACCATAGAGATACCATCAACAAGAGAGATACCCCTGTTGCAAACCATGTCAATCACACACACGGAGGTGACACAAGAGTTCTGTCCTTTATGGGTATTGAAAAAATCAGAAAAAATCAAAGAGGAGGAGATTGGGACAAAAGAATCCTACAAAAAGAAACTTTTTGGATTTTCCATCTCCAGACTACTTACCCAAAAGGTCTGAATGAACTCCTTACTTTCTCTTCCTTCTTGTAGTGTAGGGCGCAATAGGGTTTCTAATATAGGGTAAGCCGCCGTTGAGTGGGGGCGCCACTGCGCAGGTTTTAGGGTGCCAACCTCCGCGTTAGGTAGGGATAATACAGATAGGGGAATATAGGGTGACCTTTAGTGTGCACCCTTTCTATCCTTCCTAAGAAGGTCGGTTGTGTACTAATAATTTACATCCAATTAAACATATGAATATCTGTATCTGAGGTAATAAGATACATAATAGAAACCATCTCATTAATTTTGAGAACACTCCTATTTAACATTTATAGATCTCCCTTAGCTTTGATACATTCGGTATATCTGACAAAATGTCATGAATTGATACAACCCATTTGAGGGATTTTTATTCATTTTTTGTGTTATTTCATCATTTCTGAATATTGAAAAGGTATTTGTCGATCGCATTAAATACTATTACCAAAAGGACTGTAGAAAATCTGCACATATGTACCAATTAGGCTTTTTTCTATTCGGGCTATTAGATATCACGCTCTAATGGAATATTGATATATGCACATATATCGCTTTCAAACCAGTTTAATAACCTTAGGTTTCTAATGTGCATTTACATTCTTACAACATTCGGATCTAATCTTATGTATGTCTGCATAATTTGCAGACATATTATGTAGCTCTCTGTTTCAGAGCGTTTTTCTCTTGAAACCGGAAATGACGTTCCGGGATATCCAGAGGTATTCTATGCATTGCGCATGCGTCTCACAAAGGAGACAATGCGCCCTAAAGACCGGAAATGACGCATTTGGCGTCCGGAAGTACAACGCAGTAGCAGTTAACCGGTAATTATAAAAGCAAGTTCACTCCCATATCGCTAGCCCTGTCTCACATATATGGAGCGTCACCTCCCCTGATGATTCTTTACCGATGAAACGCGTTGGGAGAGCCAGAGGGGTAGAGACCGCAGATCATATTACAAATGACTAATGCAGGTCTCCCCCAGGATGAATTTGTACCTTTGCCCGCAGCATGATGATACAGATAAGTATCACATTAACTAAATACCCAAAGTGAGACCGACAGATTACGGAGCAGTACATGACTCTGAGGCTCCTGGGTTGGGTGTGTTAACAGGCTACATTAAGGGCATGCTACGACAGGTCTATTACAATTATTAAGCTCCAATATGCATGAGGAGCTGTTTCTAGAGCCACTGTTAGATAACATATCTGTGTATAAATAGATATATCTTTCTACAAATTAGGTTATATTTCTTTGGACATATACCTTCCTAAAAATAGATATATACAAGAGTGTAACGAATTGAGTATACGGTATTAATTCCTATCGATACCCATTTGTGTTTACTAAATACATCTACATAATGAGACTATATTTATCTATACAGTAGTGTACATCTCCACGTGTTTACGTTTTGGACAGTAAGCCGAAACATTGATAACAATTTAGGAGATATGAACACCATAGAATAGTCTTTAATATACTAATCAGTGGTTCTATTCTTTTCTTTCTTTATCTTTCTTTTATTTTACACTGTGTGGGTTTTTTTTCAGCACAATTACTTCTGATATAATTTGTTTTTAAATATAGAGATTAAAAGTTAATTTTTATCAAACAGCTTTTTTCACTATAGACAATTTGATTTGATATATCAGCCTCTGCTTATATAACATTTCAAAACGTCACTACTTCCCTTCCGAGCCTCGACGTGTGCGCATACAGTAGTTTTCTCCCACATATGGGATATCAGCGTACTCAGGACAAATTGGACAACAACTTTTGTTGTCTAGTTTCTCCTGTTACCCTTGGGAAAATAAAAAAATTGGGACTAAAAGATCATGTTTGTGGAAAAAATATGATTTTTTTATTTTCATGCCCGGGCGTTATAAACTTCTGTGTAGCCCTTGGGGGTTCAAAGTGCTCACCACACATCTAGATAAGTTCCTTGCGGGGTCTAGTTTCCAAAATGGGGTCAGTTGTGGGGAGTTTCTACTGTTTAGGCACATCAGGGGCTCTGCAAACGTAACATGACGCCCGCAGACCATTCCATCAAGTCGGCATTTCAAAACGTCACTACTTCCCTTCCGAGCCCCGACGTGTGCCCATACAGTAGTTTTCTCCCACATATGGGATATCAGCGTACTCAGGACAAATTGGACAACAACTTTTGAGGTCTAATTTCTCCTGTTACCCTTGGGAAAATAAAAAAATTGGGGACTAAAAGATCATGTTTGTGGAAAAAATATGATTTTTTTATTTTCATGCCCCGGCGTTATAAACTTCTGTGTAGCCCTTGGGGGTTCAAAGTGCTCACTACACATCTAGATAAGCTCCTTGGGGGGTCTAGTTTCCAAAATAGGGTCACTTGTGGGGGGTTTCTACTGTTTAGGCACATCAGGGGCTCTGCAAACGCAACATGATGCCCGCAGAACATTCCATCAAGTCTGCATTCCAAAATGGCGCTCCTTCCCTTCTGAGCTCTCCCATGCGCCAAAACAGTGGTTCCCCCCCACATATGGGGTACCAGTGTGCTCAGGACAAATTGCACAACAACTTTTGTGGTCCAATTTCTCCTGTTACCCTTGTAAAAATAAAAAATAGCGGGCTAAAAAATAATTTTTGAGGAAAAAATTTTTTTTTTCACTGCTCTGCGTTATAAACTTCTGTGAAGCACTTGGGGATTCAGAGTGCTCACAACACATCTAGATAAGTTCCATAAGGGGTCTAGTTTCCAAAATGGTGTCACATGTGGGGGTTTTTCAGTGTTTAGGCACACAGGGGCTCTCCAAAGGCGTCATGGTGTCCGCTAAGGATTGGAGCTAATTTTCCATTCAAAAAGTCAAATGGCGCTCCTTCCCTTCTGGGCCCTGCCGTGCGCCCAGTGATTTATGACCACATATGAGGTATCTGTGTACTCATGAGAAATTGCCCAACAAATTTTAGGATCCAATTTATACTGTTGCCCATGTGAAAATGAAAAAACTGAGGCTAAAAGAAAATTTTTGTGAAAAAAAAGTACTTTCTTTTTTTTACGGATCAATTTGTGAAGGACCTGGGGTTTCAAAGTGCTCACTGTGCATCTAGATAAGTTCTTTGGGGGGTCTAGTTTCCAAAATGCGGTCACTTGTGGGGGAGCGCCAATGTTTAGGCACACAGGGACTCTCCAAATGCGAAATGGCAACCGCTAAATATTCCAGCATATTTTCCATTGAAAAAGTCAAATGGCGCTCCTTCCCTTCTAAGCCCTGCCGTGCGCCCAAACAGTGGTTTATGACCACATATGAGGTATCTGTGTACTCAGGAGAAATTGCCCAACAAATTTTAGGGTCCATTTTATCCTGTTGCCCATGTAAAAATGAAAAAATTGATGCTAAAAGAAAAATTTTGTTGGAAAAATTAAAATGTCCATTTTTTCCTTCCACGAAGCTTTAGATCCTGTGAAGCACCTGAAGGGTTAATAATCTTCTTGAATGTAGTTTTGAGTAGCTTGAGGGGTGCAGTTTTTATAATGGTGTCATTTTTGGGTATTTTCTGCCATATAGACCCCTCAAAGTGACTTCAAATGTGAGGTGGTCCCTAAAAAAAATGGTTTTGTAAATTTTGCTGTAAAAATGAGAAATCGCTGGTCAACTTTTAACCCTTATAACTTCCTAACAAAAAAAAATGTTGTTCCCAAAATTGTGCTGATGTAAAGTAGACATGTGGAAAATGTTATTTATTAACTATTTTGTGTCACATAACTCTCTGGTTTAACAGAATAAAAATTAAAAATTTGAAAATTGCGAAATTTTCAAAATTTTGGCCAAAGTTCAATTTTTTTCACAAATAAACGCAAAAATTATCGACCTAAATTTACCACTAACATGAAGCCCAATATGTCACGAAAAAACAATCTCAGAATCGCTAGGATCCGTTGAAGCGTTCCTGAGTTATTACCTCATAAAGGGACACTGGTCAGAATTGCAAAAAATGGCCAGGTCATTAAGGTCAAAATAGGCTGGGTCATGAAGGGGTTAAGTAAATGGGAGCTCAGCTGCAGTACCTATGAACAGCCACTATGCAGAGGACAGATCTGAGTTGTTCTAGCTCTGCTCACTGTCTACATTCAGTGTATGGGCAACGAGAGTACCGAGTGTCGGATCTCCACGATTTAATATTGATGAACTATCCTAAGTCATGGACAATCTCTTTAAATGTATTATTTTTTAATTGTTTTACAGATAACTGGACTTGGTGTAAAAGGGATACCACCAACTTTATTTGCTGGGTAATAAAAGAATGACTACTCGCCATGTAAAACTAACCAAGAACATCTTTTACAGTTTGTACTCAGAAAGTCACTGTATTCCGTGAACAATAAACTTTTAGAGATCAATAACTTGTGTGTGCAGTTTATTTTCTAATGAAGGTGATCACATATAATATGATTACCTGCATTTTCTGTGACTGTGAAAACACATAGTTCTTTCTTACAACAGTACTAATTATTATGAATATTTTTAACAAAGAAAATCATAAAATTAATGTTTGGATGCATCATTCTGTGTTAATTGGACTGGACGCTCAATATTGAAGTGATTATTTTATGACTGAATTGTGATAAGATTCTCTTGACTATGTTTTTAATTGCACAATTTAACCTATATTTATATTATAAGGGCTCTTTCCCCCTTGCGATGAAATTGGACGAATGCAAGCCGATTAAAAATCAGATTGCATTCAGGCCAATGTTATTCTATCATTCATGTGTGATTTTTTTCCAGCTCGATTCAGATCACGATCGGACTGGAAAAAATTTCAGCATGCTGCGATTGTAATCAGAATTCAGATCACATTCGGCAATAGAAAATGAGTGCGAGAAAAAAAATGCGCAGCGCAGACCATGCGAGTGCCGTCCGATTCTTTAGACACCGATGTCCTTTGAAAAGCCGTGAATTCATCTGCCGCAAACAGTAAAATCACAGCAAGACTAGACAGGATAGAATAGATGGATTACATACTGTATATACGCATAGAATAGATAGATATAAATATGTCAGTCACATATATAATTAGTACAGTGTGTGTGCAGCTTACTGTACATGTATTTTATTACTATAATTATTTTCTGAAAAAAAATGTTGTGGGCTCCGGCATAATTTTCATAATCAGCAGAGGGAAAGCGGACAACTGTGGGCAGATGTTTATAGCCTGAGAAGGGGGTAATAACCTTGGTGTTTCCAAGGCTATTAATATCAGCTCACAGCTGTATAATTAGCCTTGTCATAGAACCCTTCCGTGCAATTTCATCTGTCGGCCAGCAAACCTCAAGATGGACATTGGGGGCCATGATCGCAGTTAGCCTGCAGACAGTGGCGCACCTATCATGAGGTGATTTGAGCACTCAGCCTCAGGCGGCACATCCCTGAAGAGTGGGGGGAGTGGCAGATTCTTATCTCCTGGCTCCTGCATCAGCTGGTCACGCATACCTCCCAACCGTCCCGACTTGAGCGGGACAGTCCCGATTCTATCCCTCCCACCTACTGTCACGGTCGGGACACTATGTGTTGCAGTGAGAGAAGCCGCCACGCCCCCCCAAGCACCCCTCCCTCACCTTCCCAGCTGTCCAGCTTCTCAGAGCCAGCATTTACCATTGCTGTGCTGTGCTCTGTAAATGTGCGAGCAGGACCTGTGAATAGGTCATAGGAGGGGAGGAGTTAGGTGTCACATGGTCAGGCTCCTCCGTGTGCAGGTCTCTGCTTGCTGGTTGTCATGGTGCTGGATGAGCGGGTAAGTTTATATGTGAGGTGTCAGGAGGGGTTTACAGTGTGGATGTAGCAGAGCCGTGTGGTGTGTGCGAGGTGTACGGAGCAGAGCCGTGTGTGACGAGTGTACGGAGCAGAGCCGGTGTGTACGAGGTGTACGGAGCGAGCCGGTGTGTACGAGGTGTACGGAGCGAGCCGCGTGTGTACGAGGTGTACGGAGCGGAGCCGCGTGTGTACGAGGTGTACGGAGCAGAGCCGCTGTGTACGAGGTGTACGGAGCAGAGCCGCGTGTGTACGAGGTGTACGGAGCAGAGCCGCGTGTGTACGAGGTGTACGAGCAGAGCCGCGTGTGTACGAGGTTTACGGAGCAGAGCCGCTGTGTACGAGGTGTACGGAGCAGAGCCGCGTGTGTACGGTGTGACGGAGCGAGAGCCAGTGTGTGCAAGGTGTACGGAGCGGAGCCGGTGTGTACGAGGTGTACGGATGCGAGCCCTGTGTACGGACGGAGCCACGTGTGATACGAGGTGTACGGAGCAGAGCCCGATGTGTACGAGTGTGTGCAGAGCCCGTGTAGTACGAGGTGTCGGATGAGCAGCGTGTGTATGAGGTGTACGAGAACCGTGTGTACGAGGTGTGCGGAGAGAGCGCGTGTGTACGAGGTGTACGGAGCGGAGCCGTGTGTACGAGGTGTACGGAGCGGAGCCGCGTGTGTACGAGGTGTACGGAGCGGAGCCGCGTGTGTACGAGGTGTACGGAGCAGAGCCCGTGTACGAGTGTGTACGGGCAAGCCGCGTGTGTACGAGTGTGCGGAGCAGAGCCGCGTGTGTACGAGGTGTACAGAGCCACATGTGTATGAGGTGTCGGCAGAGCCCTGTAGTACGAGGTGTGCGGAGCGCCAGTGGTGCAGGTGTACGGAGCGGAGCCGGTGTACAGTGTCGGATGGAGCCCTGTGTGTACGGACCCGTGTATACGAGGTGTGCGGAGCGAGCTCTGTGTACGAGTGTGCAGAGCCTGGAGTACGTGTCGGTAACGAGGTGTGCGGAGCGGAACCGCGTGTGTATGGGTGCGACACCCGTGTGTACGAGGTGTGCGGAGAGGAGCCCGGTGTACGAGGTGTAGGAGCGGAGCCGATGTGTACGAGGTGTCGAGCGGACCGGTGGTACGAGGTGTGGCACATGTGTAGGGAGCCTCCGTGCGGCAGCTGTGTACGAGGTGTGCAGCGAGCGGAGCCTGTGTACAGGTGTGGAGTGACCGGTATGAGGTGTGCTACCCGTGTGAATGTGCGAGAGGCCGCGTGTGTACGAGGTGTGCAGAGCGGAGCCTCGTGTGTACGAGGTGCGGAGCGGAGCCGCGTGTGTACGAGGTGTCGGAGGGGAGCCGGTACGGGTGTGCGAGCGAGCCGTGTGTGTACAGGTGTCTGTGAGCCGCGTGTGTACGAGCGGAGCGACTGTATGTACGAGGTGTACGAGCAAGAGACCGCGTGTGTACGAGGAGTACGGAGCAGAGCCGCGTGTGTACGAGGTGTACGGAGCAGAGCCCTGTGTAGAGGTGCTACGGAGCAAGAGACCGCGTGTGTACGTGCAGCAAGCCCGTGTGTACGAGGTGTAGGAGCAGAGCCGCATGTGTACGAGGTGTACGGAGCAGAGCCGCATGTGTACGGGTGTGCGGAGCGAGCCGCGTGTGTCAAGGTGTGCGGAGCGGAGCCGTGTTGTACGAGGTGTACGGATGGAAGCCCGTGTGTACGAAGTGTACGGAGCCCATGTGCGAGGTACGGGCAGAGCCCGTGTGTACGAGGTGTACGAGCGAGCCCGTGTGTACGAGGTGTACGGCAGACCCTGTGTACGAGGTGTGGCGAGCCGCTTGTCGAGTGTATGACAAGCCGCGTGTGTACAAGGTGTGCGGAGCAGCCGCTGTGTACGGTGTGGAGCGAGGGTAGTGAAGGAGCCCTGTGTCGCCTTTGTGCGGAGGGGAGTAGGAGGTTTACGGTGTGCGGCGGGGTTGTCATGCGGAGAGCGGTGAGGGTCGGAGGGCTTGTGTACGAGGTACGGCGGGTGCGAGGGTGACCTGTGGTACGAGTGTCGGAGGGAGCGGTGTGTAAGTTCGACGTGTGTACGAGTGTCGGAGGCGTGGTACGAGGTTGAGCAGCCGCTGTGTACGGGTGTCAGAGCCCGTGTGTGGTCGGGCAGCCGTTGTACAGGTGTCGAACCTGTGTACGAGTACAGACCTGTGTACGAGGTGTGAGAGCCGTGTTACGGTGTCGGAGCGGCGGTCGAGCGGAGCGGGTGTAGAGGTGTCGGAGCGAGCGTGTGTACGGCGAGCCCGGTGTACGGGTCAGGCGCGTGTGTACGGGTACGGAGAGCGTGTAGAGTGTCGGACGAGCCGGGTGTCGAGGTGTACGGAGCAGAGCCGTGTGTACGAGGTGTACGAGCAGAGCCGCGTGTGTACGAGGTGTACGGAGCAGAGCCGCGTGTGTACGAGGGTTGACGGTGTCAGAGCCGCGGTGTACGAGGTGTACGGAGCAGAGCCCGTGTGTACGAGGTGTACGGAGCAGAGCCGCGTGTGTACGAGGTACGGAGCAGAGCCGCGTGTGTACGAGGTGTACGAGCAGCCGCATGTGTACGGGTGTGCGGAGCGGAGCCAAGTGTGTGCAAGGTGTACGGAGCGGAGCCGTTTGTACGAGGTGTACGGAATGGAGCCTGTGTGTACGGAGCCACGTGTATACGAGGTGTGCGGAGCAGAGCTTAGTGTACGAGGTGTGCAGAGCCTGTGAGTACGAGGTGGCGGAGCGCTGTGTACGAGGTGTACGAGCGGACCGCGTGTTGGTTCGGTGTGCGGAGCGGAGCCAGTGTGTGAGGTGTACGGAGCGAGCCGATTGTACGAGGTGTACGAGGAGCACGTGTGTGTACGGTGTCAGGAGCCATGTGGAGGTTGGCGGGCCATGTTTGTCGAGGTGTCGAAGTGTGGAATGTGCGAGGACGAGCCCTGTGTACGAGGTGTGCGAGCCGGAGGCGGCGGTGTGTACAGGTGTGCGGAGGGAGCCGCGTGTGTATGAGGTGTGTAGCGGGAGAGTGTGGGAGGAGGCGTGGGAGGGCGGCGGGCTCGGTGTACGGTGTGCGGAGGGAGCGTGTGTACGAGGTGTCGGAGCGGAGCCGTGTGTACGAGGTGTGCGGAGCGGAGCCGCTGTGTACGAGGTGTCGGAGCGCGTGTGTACGGGGTGCGGAGCGAGCGCTTGTGTACGAGGTGTAGAGAGTGTCGAGGGCGCCTGTGGTACGAGGTGTCGGAGGCGTGGTGGTGTCGGAGCGACGTGTGAAGGGTGCGGAGGGAGCCACGTGTGTATGAGGTGCGAGCCGTGTTCGAGTGTCAGAGAGGGCCGGTGTGTACGAGGGTGCGCAGCGGAGCCGGTGTACGAGGTGTGCGGAGCGGAGCCGCGTGTGTACGAGGTGTGCGGAGGGGCCGCGTGTGTACGAGGTGTCGGGGAGGCCGCGTGTGTCGAGGGTGCGGAGGAGCCGTGGTGTACGAGGTGACTGATGGACGGTGGTACGGAGGGACCCGCGTATGTACGAGGTGTACGGAGCAGAGCCGCGTGTGTACGAGGTGTAGGGAGCAGAGCCGCGTGTGTACGAGGTGTACGGAGCAGAGCCGCTTGTGTACGAGGTGTACGGAGCAGAGCCGCGTGTGTACGGAGCAGAGCCGCGTGTGTACGAGGGTATGGAGCAGAGCCGCATGTGTACGAGGTGTACGGAGCAGAGCCGCATGTGTACGGGGTGTGCGGAGCGGAGCCAAGTGTGTGCAAGGTGTACGGAGCGGAGCCGTGTTTGTACGAGGTGTACGGAATGGAACCCTGTGTGTACGAAGTGTACGGAGCCACATGTGTACGAGGTGTGCAGAGCCCTGTGAGTACGAGGTGTGCGGAGCCCAGTGAGTACGAGGTGTGCGGAGCCTGTGAGTACGAGGTGTGGCGGGAGCGTGGGGGCCCGCGTTTTGTACAAGGTGTGCGGAGTGGAGCCGCGTGTGTATGAGGTGTGCTGAGCCCTGTGTGTACGAGGTGTGTGGGAGAGGAGCCGCGTGTGTACGAGGTGTGCGAGCGGAGCCTCGTGTGTACGAGATGTGCGGAGCGGAGCCGCGTGTGTACGGGTGTGCGGAGCGGAGCCGCGTGTGTACGAGGTGAGCGGAGCCGCATGTGTACGAGGTGTGCGGAGCGGAGCGCATGTGTACGAGGCACACAAAGGAACCATGTGTGTATGGGGTGTGCGGAGCCGTGCATGTATGAGGTCAGTGTATGGCGGGAGCATTCATACCTTCCAACCGTCCCAGATCCAGCGAGACTGTCCCGATTTTGAGAGGTGCCCCGGCCAGGAGCTTACTTTTCCCATGGACACAGGAGTACTCGGCGGAGCCCCGAGGAGCACTTTAAAACTCACACGTGATGTTCCACTGGAAGTGATGTGCTGGTAATTTCAGGAGGAGATTTTGATGGAACCATGGAGGCACTTCAGGGAATGCTTCAGATCTATCACCATGTCCTCCTCCGACAGCGCGGGGGGATCGCCTTGGAATCGGGGATGTCGGCCATGTGAGCCGATGCTGATATGTCCTGCATCGGGAGGCACAGGTGGGCATGACAATGACAGCCGGGCTGCTGTAGTATCTTTATAGAATCTTTCTCTCTGTTACTTTCTCTCTCTCTGTTCTTTCTTTCTTTCCTCTCTTTCTTTCTCTCTTTGTTCTTTCTTTCCCCTTTTTCTCTTTCTGTTCTTTATTTCTTTCTATGTTCTTTATTTCCCCTTTCTTTCTTTTCTTTCTTTCCTTCTTTCCCTCTTTCTTTTTCTCTCTCTGTTCTTTCTTTGCTCTCTGTTCATCTTCTTTCCCCTCTTCTTTCTCTCTGTTCTTCCTTCTCTCTCTGTTCTTTCTTTTCTTTTGTCTCTTCTTTCTTTCCCCTCTTTCTTTCTCTGTTCTTTCTTTCTGTTCTTTCTTTCTCTCTCTCTCCTTTCTTTTTTCTCTCTCTTGTTCTTTCTTTCTATCTCTCTCTGTTCTTTCTTTCTCCTTTCTTTTTCTTTCTATGTTCTTTATTTCCCCTTTCTTTCTTTCTCTCTGTTCTTTCTTTCTTTCCCCTCGTTCTTTCTCTCTCTGTTCATCTTCTTTCCCCTTTCTCTCTCTTCTCCTTTCTCTCTCTGTTCTTTTCTTTCTTTCTCTGTTCTTTCTTTCTTTCCCCTCTTTCTTTCTCTCTCTGTTCTTTCTTTCTTTTTCTCAGTACCGTCAGTGTGCCCATAGTATCAGCCACTGACACTATATAGAGAGCTCCTGTGTATAATGTCACTGGTGATCACTGTATTACCTGTACACTGACACTACATACAGAGCTCCTGTGTATAATGTCACCGTCTCCCCTTTATCGGCGCCATCTTGTGACTGCAACTTCTGTCTGCGGGAAGTCAGAAGTAGCAGAAACCCTCTATCAGGCCACGTTCACACGTTCAGTATTTTACCTCAGTATTTGTAGGCCAAACCAGGAGTGGAACAATCAGAGGAAAAGTATAATAGAAAAAAGTCACCACTTCTGGATTTCTCACCCACTCCCGATTTGGCTTACAAATACTGAGGTAAAATACTGACCAAAAAACTGAAAGTGTGAATGTGGCTTTAGGTTGGTTTCATACATCCTGATATTCCGGTACCGGAAAAACCGTTAGGGAGATATCCGTGTCCCCTGTGTGTAATACGTGTGGCAACTGGTGCCGCATCAGTACCACACAGACGGTCGCCGGGAAGAAGCGCTTGTAAAAGTATGGTGTACAGTTCATATAGCGTTTGTGCTTGGGTGCGAGGAAAACACATGAGACACAGGTTTGATATAGAAGGACTTGTATTACTTCATACAAGTGGCAAAAATGGTCACACAGTTTCATGTACAGAAGCAGGAGACACAGCAGGCCAGAGTAACTTAAGCTCAGCAATAACTCTCCACAACAGGTTCAGGATCTCTTCTCTGTTACCGTATATTCCATGCAAACGTGGATTTATCAAATCGCAGGTTTCCAGAGTCCACAAGTGTTCCAAAGTTCCTCAGTAGGAAATAGCTGGAGTACAAAGTCCAAGGTATTCCAGGAGTCAGGTCACAGGCTCACTGCAGGCTTGATTCTGAAGCACTGATTGCTCAGCTGAGGCGCTATAAAAGCAGAGGGAGAGAATCAGGCGGGAACATGAAAGACTGGAACTCCATATTGACTGAGGGCAAGATAGCTGCAGCAAGACAGAAACAAAATGGCTGACGGAAAAACTGAGTTTCAAGAAACATGGGACAAGGAACCTTCATTACCCCCCCTTAGGGACAAAAACCCCCGGATGACCTCAGACCGGCTTGTTTTGGGTACCTCTGATGAACTGGCGGAGGCAAGCGAGAGCTTTTAAACTTTATATTTGACGGGGTTTCCCCAGAGTTGTCCCCCACTGGTAGCCCGCCATTTAATCAAAAAATTTTTAACTGATTTCTTACACCTGGAATCTAAATCCTTTCCACCAAAAATTTCCCTTCCCTGACCATAAACCTAGCACTGGTCAGGGGAAAAGGAAAAAAGTCCAGGAAACGTATTGGGAGTTGAAACCCTTTAGTAGGGATACATGAAAAAGGGTGGTTTCCCTCATAGTTCTGGGGCAGTTAAGAACGACAGCAACGCACTTAAAAATTTACGATTTTATAGGGTCCAATGTACTTATGCCCAAACTTAGACGATGGAACCCTTTAAAACTTAAGATTTCTGGTTAAACCAGCCAGACCAGTCTCCTTACCTTTTAAACGGGGTGAAAGGTTAACGAAATTTTATCTGCTGCTTTCTTTACTCTCCTAAACCATTCCGGGGTTTTTTTTCCTTAGAAAAATCCATATTCTTTTGGGTAAAAGCCGGGGTTTCTTTCAGCCACTGCTGGCAAGGGGGGGTTTTCTATGGGAAACGAGGAAAGAATGTTGGGAAAGGAATAACCTAAATTGGAAGAAAAAAAGGAAAGACTAGCTTAGGTGAGGCGCTCTGAATTTGTTATAAGAAAACTCAGCCATGGAAGTAGATCCACCAACCCATCCTGTGGGTTTGGCAGATAAAGCACGGAGATACTGCCCCCGGGGGGTCTGATTGGTTGGGTCGGGCTGTCCATAGTCTGGGGAGGAAAAGCAGAAAAAAGGGTTTACTAATTTTCAATGGGGCACAGAAATTTTGCCAAAAACCTTGATTAAATTGCACCCCTACCCGGGAAATAACCTCATCCGTACCTCCATGTAAGCGAAACACATTCTTAACCCATAAAATCTGAGTGTTTTTGTTTTGCAGTGGCAAAAGCCGCCCACAAGGGAAAATATAAAGCTCCCCTTTGTTAAAACAGATAAACCACCATTTAGAAGGGTTTCTTTCCCTTGAAGAGGTGTAACCCCACAATGAATGCCAAGAAATGGATCCCCACGGGCGGACGGGGTTGGGAAGGGGTTGCAACAGACCATTTGGGTGAGAGCGAGGGTGTTTTTGCATCTTGCACAGACTTCACATGAAGTGAAAATAAGGTTTAAAACATCTTTCCTAGTAAGTGGGGAAACCAAAAAACGAGAAAAAAAATTCCTGTGCCCTTTAAAATTTCCTCTATGCCCACCCATCTTGGAATCGTTGGGATGAGTTGCAATACTCTCAAACTGACTGTTTCAGTATATACAAAACGTTTGTCCCAAATCCACACAACTTCTAAAAGACAAACATTCCCTTGGGGGTTTGGCAACAAGTAATTGTAGCCAACCCGATGAATCGCTGCTACCTCCTCTTCACAGTATTCTAGAATTGGCCAAGTCCTGTGAGTGGCGCTGTGGCTCGATGCATCCATCCATGAGCTAATATCCTTTTGTAGACGAGTACATACCCCAGAAATTGAAAATTCGGTCCTATGGACTCACAACTGTTTCAAGTTTGATGTAAAGAATGGTTCTTGTCTAAGACGATTTCTAAGACAGTCTCTACATGTCCAGTGATGTTCCACCTGTTGAGTTTAGAAAAAAAGTAGAATATCATGCGAAATACACCTAGCGGAATGAGTCTATCTGTAGAGAGATCCTGAAGATGTCCTTCACCAAGTGTTGGAAAGCGTCTGGCTGGGGTGGGCGATACTGTCAAGAACCAAAAGGCACTAACTAGATATTCAAAGTTGTCCATAGCGTGGACCTGAATGCAGGCTTCCATGATCATCCCCAGGTCTAATTACGTGACCAAGTTTATAGAGCCCCTCGGAGAACCAGTTTTTAGTAAAAATTTTGAGCATGATCGCACTCTCTTCCTAATAACTAAGTCAAGGAATAAATGGCAATGGATACCGGTTTCTAATAGGTAACCTATTAGAGTTCCCTATGAGATTCTACAGCAGGGTCGCAGAGAGTACATCTTTTCTTTCTATCACAAAGAGATGGGAGCACCTGCAGGAGATATGAGTGGCGTATGAAGCCCTCTAGATTTTCGTCTTGTAAGGTCCCTTTATGAGCCTTTACTCGGGTGCCCACAGGCCAGGGTTAGATCTATACCAAAAGGATAACTCATGCTCCAGGCAGATAATTCAATTGGAACAATCATATGGACGGTGAGGTGGTAAGCTGGTCAGCGTTCTTTCGTTGTCACATTAAATCCACATAGTCCCCTGGTAATAAGCAGCTGGTAGTTCAGGGGACTTGACATGGTTCCATCAGGACAGATAGGCTAAGCTAGAACTCTGTCAACTCTTCTGTATTTCGCTGGAAATTGGTGAATTCAAGTTGTCTCCCGAGTTCAATGAGTAGGTTCTGAGTCCTGAGCAGCCATGTTAGACCCCCCTAAATAAGGTAAAGAGGGGAGACAGAGAGATAGAACATAAAATGGAGACAGTTCTCTCTACAGATTATCGTATTACCAATTAAGACCCTCAATAGGCACGTATTCTGAGCCACATGGGTCCGAGAGGACAGCAAGGGGATGACCCATCCACATTCCTCCAATACTGTACTGGAGGAGTAAGCTTCTCACTGAACGATCCACCTTGTTTCAGGGAGCAAATTGAGATAATCCATAGAAATTGTCCACTTGCCCCTGAGGTCGACATAGCAGACGCATAGACACCACCACTGAGTCAACCCAATGAGTTTTGATGAAATGAAGCAAATGAGAATTGTTTTTATCTTCTACAGAACTCACTGGGACACGCTGAGGAAACGTGAAAAAAGCAGCGTTTACGACATGTCCAATCGCCTCAGAATAGTGGACACGGAGTTAATGTTCCGGAAATCAATAATCCTTGTTGCTTGCAGAATCTCTCTGGAGCCTGAGGCCTCGGACATGACAGAGCTCTCCTCGGCAACACTCACATGCGAATGACTGCTGCAAGTAGTCTTACGGAACGCTGGGGCAGTTTATAATGAAAGGTGCCCTGACTGCTACCACAGTAAAACAGTAGATTTTCTTTAAACAACGATGTCTTAGTGCGGCATCACTAACCCGTCTTTGTAAAGAGTCCAACCTATGCATGGTTCAGAGTTCTACTTGGTGTGATCCTACTCAAAGGTTCCTTAGCTGGGGAGTTAATGGCAGTAAAAGGGGGTATAGTGCGATTACTTTCGAACCCATCATATCTCATCAAATCTCGCTCATGCATAAAACAGCGGCTCCAAACTCCTACATAACAACACTCTCCCCACAGCGCATAACTCTCCTAAACTCCTCAGTCTCGACATCTCAGAATCTCGAGAAACATTCTACAACAAAAAACAGCGAGATCTTCGTCACATCCCCTAGACAGCCAAAAACAATCCACTCTCATCGAGAAACCCAACGCAGTACTGCATCATACGGCCGAATTCGCATGTAAAAAAATCCGGACTCTCTCAAACTCATCTCTTCTCGTCTAATTAACACCTATCAGCCACACAACCTCATAGATTCTAGGAAGTCTCAATCGCGGCTATTGAGTCGAGCGATGACACAAACTGAGCGAGCGTTCACTCACATGCAAACAGGAGATCTCTCTACACTCATAAATCGCGCATCATCAGATGACGATCCTTCTCACCTCTATTCGAAACGGTAAAACAGACAAGAAAAAAAACAGTAAACAAATACATGCTTCTAAAATCTACAACGGCGTGCGATAGAGCACTCACCAAATAGCGCATTGAATATCTAATAAGAAAAATCTAACTCACAAACCTCCAGAGCGACCTCAATACTTACGATCACACGCTAGACACATCACCAGAGCCTAGCCATATCCAATTGCGCGACAAAACTCTGTCACTGCGATACGCTAATTATTCGTGACTATACTATCAAAAAAATCAGAGCTCTCTCACTATAAGCGCACTCCAACTCATAGAGCGCGCCAAGACTTCTACATAAGAGAGCGCTGCTCAGCGCTGACGAAAAACCATACGAGAAACAGATCTCAAACAAAGATCGAGACGCCAAAAAAAGTGGTCACTTACAGTTAATAATTCATGACGTACTACAATATAAGACAAGTGAGACAACAAGGCATTCCAACGCTAGATACCAATAAGCATCACAGACAATCTAACATAATCCGTCCACTATACCTTTAGTCAATACCATCTCGCACACAGTGGAGAGTATAAATCACATATAAGCAGTTAATTAGCCTATGCGCTAATAGTGTCCGGACAATGTATCTGATTTCCAAACCAGAATGATCCACTCAGGTTCTAGAGAATGAAAGAGCTGCTGAATACAAAGAACCCACAGGGTTTTCCAGGAGCTCAGAGCGTTCAAACCTTATAGCGGCTTCTACAATAGTCATTGCTTAATGCGATTCAAATTGAATCCACCTGATCTATTCAGCCTTCTCAAGACAATACAGAGGCTGAGAATATAGAAAGTAGCACAAGGAGCGCCGAAAACGAGAAGAAAGTAAATCAAAGGAGCGGGGTAACAATTGGCGTAAAAGTCTTGCGGCGAAAGAAACTTACGTCCAATAAAATATGACTGAGGGCATATTATTTAATAGCAGCCTGAGCGCGCAGCACCAACGAGCGTCAACAGAATAACATCAAGAATGGATTGAACGATGTGAAAAACTGTAGTTATTTTCAAGACAACTATGTCTCTAACACATGATACATAACAAGTATCGTCTATCAGCCGTACTAAGTAACGATGAGAGCTTACCCAGCAGAACCAATTGCTGCACAACCCTGACAAACTTAAATACAAGCGTATGAAAAGTGATCACATTTTCACTACCTCAGAACCACGGGGGTGAAGTGGTATAAGCAAGCTCGTGAGTGTAGTCGTCAAATGCTAACAAATTCCAAATTAAAATGAAAAGTTCTATGAAACATGAACGTATTTTAACATCAGGATCGCGCCGTGTTCAAGTTAGTCTACTAAAACAGATGCAACAAAAGATTTGCGCAGCGTTCTCCCTCACCCCCTTGGAAGCCTGCAATGAATTGCCTGAGCCCGAGAGCGTAAAAATGGACCTCAAACTTCCAAGCATAGAAAATATAAACACGGCTAGGGGGAGCGGTGACAGTAGCAATCAGATGGAAAAGAGATAGCGCATCTAGCTATTGAGTAAGTAGAAAGCGGATCCAAAAAGACAATTCTCTACATGCTAAGAGAAGGATTGCGGGACGCAATGAGAGAGAGAAATAGAAACTATAACCAGTTGACGTAGCAGAGACATTAAAAGACAGCAGAAGTATTAATATCGATCTCATTACCGCACGATGAAGTAAATAGCGGATTCGTTGCCAAGAGTAGTCTCAACTTTATATGTGATCTTCAATAGATACCGAGTAGTTCCTTTGAGCGCTATACGCTCTTCTTCTCTTCTACGTCTAAAAAATCATCGACTTGGCTAACCCCGCTGGAGATCGCAGTGCAGCGCGTAATGCGCGATTCTCTGAATCGAAATTACAAAAGGATACGCCATGAGAATAGCAGTTAAATGGCCATATGTGCCACATAGAGAGTACTAGTCTCTGTGATAAACACCCTCACACAGCAGTCGACCACAACCTAAGAGATCCAGTGAAGCCCAAAAGAGCGAGCATATATTCTCATAGCCCAGACCCAACCTATGTCTATTACTCCAGATATGAACACAAGTTATTCAACATTAGCTCATAATATTTCAGTCTAACAAGTTGTACAAATAGAAGTGTGTTCAGATAAATTGCTTACACAGGGAGAACGACAATCTGGCTTCCACAGCGTATAATAGGACAGAGGACTGAAACCAATAGACCTACGACTGATACAACAAAGACATCGACTGAAGTGCCCCACAACAATGGGTAGACGAGAAGTAGTTAAGAGGTGATTAACTATGACGTTAATCGACCCTTGGACTATTAAATTAAGTAGTTTAGAAGTCTTACGTTGCAGCGACAAGCGCGTCAGCACCTATCAGACTCATTAACCCGATGACAGCACTGTAAACGCAAAGCGTAGCGCGATATTAATTCAACAGCTGTACATTAACTCTTGATGTTAATTTGTAATTGACAATGACTAATCAAAGTTAAGCACTATAATATAATACAAACGAAGAAAAGCAACACTCTAATTAACAGACACACCACCATCATGACAAAATAAACGAGCAACATCACGCAATCAATGTCAAATTATAATACAGACCCATTGAGAATCTAAAACAGATATCATTTAACTGATGACACAGATTAATTTCTGCCATCGCGCAACCAGAGGAGCGTATTTAAGTATCTTGCGAGGACCTCGAGTAATCGAAGGATCTAGAAGACAAATGGTAAAAGTACGAGAGAGAGTCGAGAGAGCACACCAGTAGGATCTGATACCTCTGAGGTTAATAATCGAAGAGTTCAAGGCGAGTGCGAATACCCAATAGCGAACGATCTATCTACCCACTACTACCACAAAAAATATGATGAAAAAATGTGAGACTTTTGACGTTCTTCTTAAGCTAGATGCAATAAAATACACGAAGATTACACTAACGTGCATATTTGCACGACACACCAAACAAAAAGACAAATCAGAAATGGACTCATAAAATGTTCTGGTCTGAGAATAAAGTTTATCTTAATAGACAGACGTAACACAAAATGGTATTGAGCATGGCGTCTCTAGAAAACTAAACATCGAAAGAAGTAAGAGGCTCAAACTAAACTCACAAAGTCCCTATATATCAGATTCAAGACTCCTATCTGTGACGGAGGCTGCATTGAAAGGAGCGTAGAGATCTCAACGGCAACTCTCCCCATCTCAGCATACACAAACGCCAGGAGAGTGCTTTAATAAAGAGAGAGAAACGAATCAAACAACATAATCAATTGCACACCACAGGAGCGAGGGAGAAAAACATGTGCGACACCCAGAGATCCATCACCACTTCAGAGATCAACACTGTAAGCACAGGAATTAAACAGTTCCCTATAAGCTATCGCCCAAAACACACCAAAATGACCAACACGCACTACACGCCTCGTAAGAAGCGCTAAAGAATCAAATAGCACCTAACCGAGCAAGAACTGATCAATTTCGCGTCCAGAGCATGCGCAATACACAGGCCTCCAGAACCCTACCCAGAGACATAGCGTCGCCGCCATGGAGAGTATATCCCTATGAGAAAGAGTCCTTGAGAAAATAACCAAGACGCTAGTTCCTATGCGCGTATCTAGCACATCAAATGAGCCAATGGGAGAGAGAAACCCCCCGTATCCTTCTCTCTCTCGATACAATATCCTCCTTTTCTAATGAGGACAACAAGATTACTTGCGAAGGCGACCTGCCGAGCATCGAACGCGGTAGAATAGTCTCAATTTGAATCTTTTCTATGCGACACATACTTATCGCCTAATCGAATCCAAAGCTTTTAGCCTATATGACGACCAAAACACAGATGAGGTGAGAGGATGAGATCTAGAAGTAGACGTTGAGAGAATAACGTAATTGCCAACTCTATACTTCTCTAAATCTAAATGAGGACTTAGCTAGGTATACATCTATAGTTATAGCAAGTTTAGCTAACTTAACTAAAAACAGTAACGAGCACGCAGGTAGGCGTTGCCAGACGAAGACGTAAGTCAATCATGAGATTATAAATCAATATTGGATATAACATTGAGTGCGACCTTCCCTGTTACAGGAACGAGATGAAAAACTCATGGCGACACTGACATGTCTAATTCATAGGAGAGTGAGGCACTCATAAGTCTATCTTCTCTATAAATTCTTTGGTAGATCCCAACAAACAACCTATCTTACTGAACCTGTCAACAACCACCAGTATGACAGTATTCCCTGACGACGGAGGAAGGTCCGTAATGAAGTCCATAGATAAATGAGTCCATGGACGCTCCGGAAGTTTCAAGGGTAAAAGGGTCCCAGACGGACGGGTATGAGGAGTTTTAGAGCGAGCACACACCCCACATGACGCGACAAAAGTTATAACATCTTTATTAGCATTAGGCCACCAAAACCGGCGAGAAAGGAGATCTAAAGTAGCCTTACTCCCTGGATGTCCTGCTAGAGCAGAATTATGATGTGCCTCAATAACCTTTTGTCTCAACAGATTTGGGACAAACAGTCTCCCTGGAGGTCCTGCAGGGGCGTCCCCCTGAGCCTCTAACACCTCCTCCTCAAGCTCAGAAAATACAGCCGACACTACCACCCCCTCCTGAAGGATAGGACTCGGGTCATCCGTTTTCCCGGCCCCAGGGAAACTGCGAGACAAGGCATCAGCCTTTACATTCTTAGACCCCGGGCGATAAGTGACGACAAAATTAAACCTGGTAAAAAACAACGACCATCGAGCTTGTCTGGAATTCAGACGCTTAGCGGATTCCAAATACAACAGGTTCTTGTGATCAGTAATAACGGTAACCGGGTGGACTGCCCCCTCCAAAAAGTGACGCCATTCTTCAAAAGCTAACTTAATGGCCAAAAGTTCCCTATTGCCGATATCATAATTCCTTTCGGCGGACGACAATTTCTTAGAAAAGAAAGCGCACGGATGCCATTTACCAGGGGACGGACCCTGGGACAATATAGCACCCACCCCTACGTCAGACGCATCCACCTCCACAATGAACGGCTGAGATGCATCTGGTTGGATGAGAACGGGTGCCGAAGCAAAACATTTCTTCAAAGAGGAAAAGGCTTGGCAAGCTTTGTCCGACCATTTAGAAAAATCCGTCCCTTTTCTTGTCATGTCAGTGAGAGGTTTGACGACAGATGAGAAATTACAAATAAATTTCCGGTAGTAGTTAGCAAACCCCAAAAAACGCTGCAGAGCCTTAAGATCCCCTGGCTGATCCCATTCAAGCACTGCTCTCACCTTTTCAGGGTCCATACGGAAACCGGAGGCTGACACCAAAAAACCCAAAAACTGAAGTTCCTGTACGGCAAATACCACTTCTCCAGTTTGGCGTATAATTTATTGTCTCGCAAGATCTGCAACACCTGTCTCACATGCTCCTGATGAGACACAAGATCTGGCGAGTAAATTAAAATGTCGTCCAAATATACAACCACAAACAGCCCCACAAGGTGACGAAAAATGTCATTAACAAAATGTTGGAATACTGCTGGTGCAGTAGTCAGACCAAAAGGCATGACTAGGTTCTCATAATGTCCCTCCGGCGTGTTAAACGCCGTTTTCCACTCATCCCCCTCTTTTATCCTAATCAGATTATACGCCCCCCTGAGATCCAATTTAGAAAACCATTTGGCGCCAACAATTTGATTGAAGAGATCAGGAATAAGAGGGAGTGGATACGGATCTCGAACAGTAATCCGATTAAGTTCGCGGAAATCCAAGCAAGGGCGTAGGCCTCCATCTTTCTTCTTCACAAAGAAGAACCCCGTGGCTACTGGGGAAGATGAAGGTCTAATATGCCCTTTGGCCAGACTTTCAGAAATATAATCTTTCATAGCCTGCCTCTCAGGACCAGAAAGATTATACAACCTAGCTTTAGGCAACTTAGCATCAGGAAGGAGATTAATAGAGCAGTCATACACGCGATGAGGAGGCAACTCCTGACACCCTCCTCAGAGAA
This sequence comes from Oophaga sylvatica, assembly GCA_033576555.1. Classification (NCBI taxonomy): domain Eukaryota; kingdom Metazoa; phylum Chordata; class Amphibia; order Anura; family Dendrobatidae; genus Oophaga; species Oophaga sylvatica. Next base: position 228,802,628 of record JARQOD010000002.1, on the reverse strand, counting down.
AACATCCCCAAAATCCTCCAAAAAAGGAGGCAATGTACTAGGCACGACCGCACTGATGACTGTGTTCATGCAGTTGCTTTTGCAAAACTCACCCCATTGGCTTATTTCTCTGGACTGCCAATTAATCACAGGGTTATGTTTAACCAACCAAGGAAGTCCCAACACAATGGGAGTAGGTAGACCCTCCAACACATAACAAGATAATTGTTCCCTATGTATTGCCCCTACCCGAAGGTCAATGTTATGAACCTCATGAACAAAGCTACCTTGGCCGAGAGGCCTGGCGTCAATGGAGAATATAGGGATCGGTTTGACCAATACACTCAGATGCATACCTTGAGCCTGAGCAAACTGAGCGTCAACCAGATTAGCCCCGGAACCACTATCAAGAAGAACAGACAATCTCTCCACTCTCGTACCAACTACCACCTCCACTGGTACAAGGAACTGAGAAGAACTGGCGGATGAAATACATACTCCCAGGTTGTCGTCCACCACACAACCTGGGATTAACAGTTTTCCGGCGACTTTTGGCTCAACAAGGCACGGGATGGACATTCTCCAACAAAATGTCCCTCTTTCCCGCAGAAAAAACATCTTCTAGTCCTGCGGCGTACCGCCAATCCCCTCCTACGAAATGATGTCCCTCCCAACTGCATAGGCTCATCTGAACAGACAAGGGGAACCTCAACATAAGGGACTTTAGTGGTAGGTGGAGAAACAACAGGGAGTGGGGTTACCTCACCCCTCTCCCGAAGCCGTCTATCAGTACGGATAGCTAAGGCCATAGCAGCCTCCAGAGAAGGAGGAGACTCATACTGAGCCAAAACGTCTTTTAATTTATCAGAAAGCCCATGACAAAACTGGCTCCTAAGAGCTGGGTCATTCCACTGAGTATCTGTGGCCCATCTACGAAACTCAGAAGCAAATTCCTCTGCCGGACGATCTCCCTGCTGTACTTACGTAATTTTGTCTCAGCAAGAGAGACCCGATCTGGGTCATCATATACCAATCCCAGGGCAGTAAAAAATTGATCTACAGACAATAGAGCCGGGATCCCGGAGGAAGGGAAAATGCCCAGGATTGAGGGTCCCCTTGCAGAAGTGAGATAACAATTCCCACTCTCTGCTCCTCACTCCCTGATGATCGAGGCCGAAGCCGAAAATACAATTTACATGCCTCCCGGAAGGTGAAAAATTTGTCTCGCCCACCAGTGAACCTGTCCGGGAGAGCAACCTTAGGTTCAACTCTGGTTTGCTCCAGGGGAGACAAAACTTTGGACTTAATGTCCGTCAGCTCCATGGATAATCCCTGCAACTGCAGAGCCAGCTGGGCTACTGGATCCATGGTAACTGGAGATAATTTTTATGGCCAGTGAAAATGTCACGCTATCTAATGATATGTATACAATGTCAGTAAACTATTAATACAGGAACAACACTCTATACAACAACTAGTATAGCAACATCAGCATGTAAGTATAGAAAAGATTTACCTGACACGATATCTGCTGAACTCAGGGTTAATCTTGAGGACTTGATGAGCTGAAACAGGAAAGAGGTGGACCGGGATCTAACCTGACCCTAAACTGGGGTCCTAACTAATCCCTCACCTTGGAGGTACTGATAATGGTTCAGAGGTCCAAGTCTCCAACCTAACCCTGTCTCCTATCAGACCCTGAACCCTGTAATCAGTCCTAAGAAGGATCCTGACTACCACCAAAGGGATATGGGCTGATCTTAGCTAAATACACAGATTAGACATATAAGACAGACAGGATAACACTCGCTTGCATACACACTCAAACACCAAAGGAACATAAATGGTCTGGGAAATAAACTCTAACCAAGTTGAGCTTAGAACAACTAAGGAGCTCACAACTAAAGTCTATACAGATTCATTCCTATCTGTGGTCTGCATGAAGGTTTCACTGGCAACTCCCCAAGCAGACAACCAGGAATTTAAAGGAAACCAATCAACAAATAATCAATTGCAGCCGGGAGAAACTGCACCCAGTCCCAGCACCGAGCACAGACAGAATTAACTCCCTAGCTGCCAAACACAAAGAAACAGCAGCTCAGCTGTGAGAAGTCAAAATGTGCAACCGCGACGATCTTCGTGGCAATGCACACATGACACCGGGGCCCTGAGGAGGCAGGGGGCCCACTCGCGGTCTGGGAACCCCGGCACCCGTTAGCGGAGGAGAGCGGTGCCAGCGCCGCCACTGGGCCCCCCCACTTGCTCAGTGCCCCGGCAGCCGGCACAATACTTACATCTCCCCATGCCTCCGAAGCTCCGGGCTCCAGGGGGCCCCTGCAGGGCGCCCGCGCTTTCTCTCAGAGCAGCGCCGCTGGATGATGTCATCATTCAGCGGCCGGCTGTGGCAGAGAGAGAAAGCGCAGGCGCCGGTGATGCTGCGGGAGTGCCTGCGGTGCGGACGCCGGACAGCTGAGATGTGTGTGTGAATGTGCAGACAGGTGAATGTTGCTGTGTGTCTGTGTGTGTGTGTGTGTGTGTGTGTGTGTGTGTGTGTGTGTGTGTGCGTATGTGTGTGAATGTGCAGACAGGTGAATGTTGCTGTGTGTGTGTGTAGGTGGAGGAGAGGGCAATGATGGGGAGAAGGCCATTATAGAGGTGATGGGGAGAAGGCAATGATGGGGGATGATGGGGAGAAGGCATAGATGGAGGTGATGGGGAGAAGGCTTTGATGGAGGTGATGGGGAGAAGGCGATGATGGGGGGGTGATGGGGAGAAGGCATTGATGGAGGTGATGGGGAGAAGGCAATGATGGGGGTGATGGGGAGAAGGCATTGATGGAGGTGATGGGGAGAAGGCAATGATGGGGGGTGATGGGGAGAAGGCATTGATGGAGGTGATGGGGAGAAGGCCATGATGGAGGTGATGGGGAGAAGGCGATGATGGGGGGGTGATGAGGAGAAGGCATTGATGGAGGTGATGGGGAGAAGGCAATGATGGGGGTGATGGGGAGAAGGCATTGATGGAGGTGATGGGGAGAAGGCAATGATGGGGGTGATGGGGAGAAGGCATTGATGGAGGTGATGGGGAGAAGGCCATGATGGGGAGAAGGCCATGATGGAGGTGATGGGGAGAAGGCAATGATGGGGGTCATGGGGAGAAGGCATTGATGGGGGCGATGGGGAGAAAGCATTGATGGAGGTGATGGGGAGAATGCATTTATGGAGGTGATGGGGAGAAGGCCATGATAGAGGTGATGGGGAGGTGGTATGGCCTCTCCTGAGCCGTAACAGTGCAGAGCGCAGCGCAGTGCAGAGAAGAGCTCCATATTTTGTATGGAGCATTATATGGGGACCAGTATCCTGTATGGAGCATTATATGGGGGATGGGGGGTGACATCCTGCATGGGGTATTATATGGGTGATGAGGGGGAGACTATGTGGTGCCATAATATTGTATGGAGGACTGTACTGTCCGGTCTGCACTGTGTTCTGTGAGAATTCTGCGGTTTCTGAGCTATTGTAGAATTTACAATAGATATGACTCATGTAATGTAATAATAATAATAATCTTTATTTATATAGCGCCAACATATTCCGCAGCGCTTTACAGTTTAACAGTTTCAAAACACAAGTCATAGGTAACAACGTTAACAATACAATAATTAAAGCAAAATAAGCCGACCCTGCTCGTAAGAGCTTACAATCTATAATGAGGTGGGGGAGATACAAAGTACAGGTGTGTATATACAATGGTGCATTTACAATGATGGTCCAGCCATCTTGAGGGAGTGAGGCATGGATGGAGATAGTGAATGGGCTACACATACACACTTAAACATAGAACGACTTTGGTTAGTGAATGTGATAGGCCACTCTGAACAAATGTGTTTTGAGGGAGCTCCTGAAACCATGCAAATTGTGGATAGTCCTAATTTCTTGGGGTAGAGCATTCCAGAGGATTGGCGCAGCGCGGGAGAAGTCTTGGAGTCGGGAGTGGGAGGTACGGATTAGTGCAGAGGTTAGTCGAAAGTCGTTTGCAGAGCGCAGCAGTCGGTTAGGCCGATAGATAGAAATGAGGGAGGAGATGTAGGGGGGTGCTGCACTGTGGAGAGCTTTGTGGGTGAGAACCAGTACTTTGAATTGGATCCTATAATGAATGGGCAGCCAGTGTAAGGACTGGCGAAGAGCGGATGCGTCCGAGTACCGATTAGCCAGATGGATGACCCTGGCTGCTGCATTAAGGATGGACTGGAGAGGGGATAGTCGAGTAATGGGGAGGCCAAGTAATAGAGCGTTGCAGTAACATAGTTATTAACATAGTTATTAAGGTTGAAGGAAGACTTTAAGTCCATCTAGTTCAACCCATATTCTATCCTAACCTGCCCTAACATGTTGATCCAGAGGAAGGCAAAAAAAACCCAAGTGGCAAACAGTAAGCTTCACATTGGGGAAAAAAATTCCTTCCGACTCCACATACGGCAATCAGACTAGCTCCCTGGATCAACGCTGTATCTAGGAAACTAGTGAATATAGCCTGTAATATTATACTTTTCAAGAAAGGCATCCAGTCCCTTCTTAAATTTTAGTAAGGAATCACTCATTACAACATTAGACGGCAGAGAGTTCCATAGTCTCACTGCTCTTACAGTAAAGAATCTGCGTCTGTGATTATGGCTAAACCTTCTTTCCTCCAGACGTAGAGGATGCCCCCTTGTCCCCGTCACAGGTCTAAGAGTAAAAAGATCATTAGAAAGGTCTTTGTACTGTCCCCTCATATATTTATACATTGTAATAAGATCACCCCTAAGCCTTCGTTTTTCCAAACTAAATAACCCCAAGTGTAATAACCTGTCTTGGTATTGCAGACCCCCCAGTTCTCTAATAACCTTGGTCGCTCTTCTCTGCACCCGCTCCAGTTCAGCTGTGTCTTTCTTATACACTGGAGACCAGAACTGCACACAGTATTCTAAGTGTGGTCGCACCAGTGACTTGTATAGAGGTAAAATTATGTTCTCCTCATGAGCATCTATGCCTCTTTTAATGCATCCCATTATTTTATTTGCCTTGGCAGCAGCTGCCTGACATTGGCCACTAAATGTGAGTTTGTCGTCCACCCATACACCCAGGTCTTTTTCAGTGACAGTTTTGCCCAGTGTTTTACAATTAAGCACATAATTATACATCTTATTTGTTCTACCCAAGTGCATGACCTTACATTTATCCCCATTAAAGCTCATTTGCCATTTATCAGCCCAAGCTTCTAGTTTACATAAATCCTCCTGTAATATAAAATTATCCTCCTCTGTATTTATTACCCTGCAGAGTTTAGTGTCATCTGCAAATATTGAAATACTACTCTGTATGCCCCTACAAGGTCATTAATAAATATGTTAAAGAGAAGCGGCCCCAATACTGACCCCTGTGGTACCCCACTGCTAACCGTGACCCAGTCCGAGTGTGCTCCATTAATAACCACCTTTGTTTTCTATCCATGAGCCAGTTCTTAACCCACTTACACATATTTTCCCCTATCCCCATTGTTCTCATTTTATGTATCAACCTTTTGTGTGGCACTGTATCAAAAGCCTTTGAGAAGTCCATGAACACCACGTCCACTGCATTCCCTTGGTCCAGTCCTGAACTTACCCCTTCATAAAAGCTTATCAGATTAGTCTGACAAGAACGGTCCCTCGTAAACCCATGCTGATACTGTGTCATGAGGTTATTCAGCTTCAGATACTCCAATATAGTATCCCTTAAAAAACCCTCCAGGATTTTACCCACAGTAGATGTTAAGCTCACTGGCCTATAATTTCCAGGTTCAGTTTTTGCCCCCTTTTTGAATATTGGCACCACATTTGCTATACGCCAGTCCTGTGGTACAGACCCAGTTATTATGGAATCTTTAAAGATTAAAAATAATGGTCTATCTATAACTGTACTTAATTCCTGCAGTACTCGGGGGTGTATCCCATCCGGGCCGGGGATTTGTCAACTTTAGTGATTTTTAGACGCCGCCGTACTTCCTGCTGGGTTAAGCAGGTGACATTTAATGGAGAATTTTTTTTATCTCTGATCATGTTATCTGTCATGGGATTTTCTTGTGTAAATACAGTTGATGACCCTGGCTGCTGCATTAAGGATGGACTGGAGAGGGGATAGTCGAGTAATGGGGAGGCCAAGTAATAGAGCGTTGCAGTAGTCCAGGCGGGAGTGGATCAATGCTACAGTGAGGGTTTTTGTTGTTTCCATGGTGAGAAAAGGGCGGATTCTAGAGATGTTCTTTAGGTGTAGACGGCAAGAGCGGGCAAGAGATTGTATATGGGAGGTGAAGGAGAGATTGGTGTCAAACATAACACCCAGACAGCGAGCCTGCTGCCGGGGTGTTATTATGGTGCCGCCCACAGAGAGGGAAATGTCAGATTTAGGGAGGTTAGTAGACGGCGGGAGCAGAAGGAGTTCAGTCTTGGAGAGGTTACGTTTCAGATAGAGAGCGGACATGATGTTGGAGACTGCGGACAGACAGTCGGTGGTGTTCTGTAGAACAGCGGGGGTAAGGTCGGGGGATGACGTGTATAGTTGTGTGTCATCGGCATAAAGATGGTACTGAAAGCCAAATCTGCTGATGGTCTGTCCAATTGGGGCCGTGTAGAGAGAGAAGAGAAGGGGGCCAAGGACTGAGCCCTGGGGTACACCGACAGTGAGAGGAAGAGGAGATGACGTGGAGCCAGAGAACGAAACACTGAAGGAGCGGTCAGAAAGATAGGAGGAGAACCAGGAGAGAACAGTGTCCTTAATACCTAGTGACTGGAGCCTAGACAGTAGGAGACAGTGGTCAACAGTGTCGAAAGCTGCAGAAAGGTCGAGTAGAATGAGCAGAGAGTGGTCGCCGTTACGTTTTGCTGTAAGAAGGTCATTGGTCACTTTGATGAGTGCAGTTTCAGTCGAATGTAGGGGGCGGAAGCCAGACAGTGAAGGGTCTAGGAGGGAGTAAGTGGAGAGGTAACGGGTGAGGCGGGAGTAGACTAGGCGCTCCAAAAGTTTAGAGATGAAGGGGAGATTGGAGACCGGTCTGTAGTTGTTTGTGCAGGAAGGGTCAAGAGCGGGTTTCTTTAGTAATGGAGTAATGATGGAGTGTTTGAAGGAGGATGGGAAAATGCCAGAGGAGAGTGAGAGATTAAAGATTGTAGTTAGGTGAGTTGTGACAACTGGAGAGAGAGACTGGAGGAGATGTGAGGGGATGGGGTCGGTAGTGCATGTAGTCGGACGAGAGGAAGAGAGGAGTCTGGAGACTTCTTCTTCTGTGATGGGATCAAATGTGGAAAGTGAGCCAGGGGAAATGCAGGGTGGGATGGGAGTCACAGCACTTGGTGGTTGAGAGCAGATTTCCTGACGGATAGTATCTATTTTTTCTATAAAGTGGGAGGCCAGGTCGTCAGCACAAATGTCTGTGATAGGGGCTTGTGCTTTTGGCCTGAGGAGGGAGTGAAAAGTGTCAAAAAGTTTCTTGGGGTTGTTGGCTAGTGAGGAGATCAGTGTGGTGAAGTAGGTCTGTTTGGCGAGGTGAAGGGCAGCATTATAAGTTCTTAACATGAATTGGATGAAGTCTTCTGGTGTGCGGATTTTTCTCCAGAGGCGTTCAGCACTCCTAGAGCATCGCTGAAGAAGTCGAGTTTGCAATGTGAGCCAGGGCTGTTTTACTGTGTGTTTGGAGGTTCTGAGGGTGAGCGGTGCTACTTGGTCAAGGGTGCTTTTAAGAATGTCATTGTAGTGATGAACAGCCAGATCAGGACTGGAAAAAGAGGAGATTGGGGACAGCGATGAGTGTAGGGAGTCTGAAAGTGTCTGAGGGTTAATGGCTTGTAGATTTCTGAATGTGTGGTAGGTAGGAGTGCGCTGGGGTGGTGGAGGATTTGTGAGCGTGAAGGAGAGAATGTTGTGGTCAGAGAGTGGAAGCGGTGAGTTATTTAGGTGGGAGATTGAACAGAGGCGGACAAAGACCAGGTCAAGGGTGTTGCCATCCTTGTGTGTCTCAGAGGTTGAAAGCTGTGAGAGGCCTAGAGAAGTGGTTAGTGATAGAAGCTGAGATGCAGATGTGGAAGTAGGGCTGTTAATGGGGATGTTGAAGTCTCCAAGGATAAGGGTTGGTAGTTCTGATGACATGAAGTGCGGCAGCCAGGCTGAGAAGTGGTCAAGGAACTGGGTGGGTGAGCCTGGGGGCCGATATATGACCGCTACTCTGAGGGAGAGGGGATGGAAGAGCCTGATGGTGTGGACCTCAAAAGAAGGGAATGAGAGTGATGGAATTGGGGGGATGACCTGGAAAGTGCATTGTGGGGACAGGAGTATGCCAACTCCACCACCATGTCTGTTTGTGGGTCTCGGGGAATGGGAGAACTGTAAACCACCATAGGAAATGGCAGCAGGGGAGACAGTGTCAGAATCCTGAATCCAGGTTTCAGTGAGGGCCAACAGATTAAGAGAGTGGTTCAGAAAGTAGTTGTGCAGGAAGGATAGCTTGTTGCATGCAGACCGTGGATTCCAGAGGGCACAATTGAAAGAAGGAGATGAGGGAGTGCAAGTAATATTAATAAGATTATTATGGTTTCGGTATGAGGTAGGGTAGGGATTGAGGTTGGGGGATAGTGGACCAGGGTTGGGGGAGATGTCCCCTGAAATCAGTAGGAGTAGGAAGATAAAGAGCAGGTAGTTGGAATTGTAAGTAGGTTTTTTATGTGATGTGCTTGGGCAAGATGGGCTGAGGTTTTTCAGGAAGGTGAGGAGTGCATGGGAGCTGTACATGGGAGAGGGAAGGATAGAGGGGCTGATGTGTATGAGTCGTGATGGAGGGGGGATGGGGCGGTGAATGTGGATGGCAAGGGAACACAGGAGGAAATAGATAAAGTACATAATGAAAAATAAGGCAAAGTGTGGGGTACCTGATTCCAGCCTGATTAACTGCCATGAATAACTGCCGTTTTCAAGATGCTTTTCTTCTGTGATGCTTAACTTCTGGGATGCATGCGCCCCCACAATGCATGCGCCCCTTAGACTACTCCTAAATATATAGTCCACACTACAGGGTCAGGAAAGTGGGATTGTGGGAGCTGCTTTGGGATAATTTGCCAGCTGGGGCCAGCACACCAGGGGGTGGTTAGATCATCAAAGGCACTAGACCTGGCAACATCTATATGTTATAGCACTTTCCACCTGATAGCATCTACAGAGGCCCCAGTCACAGGAATACACAGCAGTAAGTATTAAGCACAGTGCAAAAAAATGAATTATACTAAAGTTTTACCAGGCACATTAAACTATGTTGCAAAATGGTACAGCAGTGGTTGGCAGCAATCAGAAGTATGGAGTGCATACTATTGCTATATATTTCCACATGCAAGACAGAAGGGGCTTGTGTCATTCAGCTGCTTGCTGACAATGAATGGAGTGCATACATGCAGAGAGGATCAATTCAGAGGATGAATGATTTGGTTACCTGTGTGAAGATCTTTGTGATTATACTATACCTATATTTCTCTGCTGTATCTGTGCATGATGAATCGTGGTCTGCGTTAAAGGGGCCCACTGAGGCTCTTTCGCCCGGGGCC
>JARQOD010000002.1:228758093-228792945 GCA_033576555.1 Oophaga sylvatica | reverse complement strand
CTCCCCCCCGGGGGACTCCCCGGCGGCCCGCCCCGGGCCCGGGGGGCAGAGCCGGGGTGGGCGTGTCCCCCACGACATGGGCCGACTGAGTGGAGCGGCTTCCGGTCGCCCGGAAGTGAGGGCTACACGCCGGGAGAAGGGGCGGTGTGCTGGACATTTCCCGGGGGGAAAGTTGCTCCAGAGGCGCGCACACCGCTCTCCCCCTGAACCCCCCCTTGCATACATAGCCTGCCGGAGGCAGGAGACTGGCGTCCTTTGCATAAACGCTTCACAGCGATGGAAGGAGCAGAGGATCGCGTGCCAGAGGAGGGAGGCCACCCGACTGCTGTGGTACCAGGGGGTCGGTGGGTGAGTGCCTTTGTAAGGCGAAGAAACATAGTGATGGCCTTTTATCTGTCCCCTCTCCTAGGGCAGGAAACCCTGGGGGCAAACAAAAAAACAAAGCATGTGCTTTGTGTAAAAAAAACTCTTCCCAAAGATTACATTAAAGGGTTATGCCGCTCATGTGTACAAAAAACGATAGCGGAGGAATCGCCGTCCCTATTTGGGATTTTTAGAGCGTTATTCGTCAGGAAGTTAAAACAACGGTTAAGGAGGAGTTGAAACAGACACGCCAGTTAGTTCAAGCCATCCCCTCCCCCTCCTACGGAACAAGTGACGTAGAATCGGATGGTGAACCGACGGAGTTAAAAAAACTCGGAAAGCTCAGACCAAAATTCCTCGACGAGGATATGGCCCCCCGTATGTCTTGTCTGAAGACGTAGGAAAATTGTTAAAATTAATTGGATTACCAGGGGGGTTGAGACGCCAAAAGAGCGTCTTTCAGTACATGACTCCATGTTCAGCAATCTAGAAGGGAAAAAAACGTAAGGTTTTCCCCTTTCATGAAAATCTATTAAAAATGATTAAAAAAGAGTGGAAAAAACCCAACAAGAAAATGTCTGGCCAAAGCATTAAAACGGAAATATCCGTTTGATGAGGAAATATTGGGGAATGGGAAAAAGCCCCTAAGTAGATGCGCCATTGCTAGTACGTCTAAAGGTATAGCGTTACCATTCGAGGGGCATGGGGGGGCCCTTGAGGACCCCCTCGAGAAAAAAAAAGCGGATGCTTTTTTAAAATCTGCCTGGGAAGCATCGGCCTGGTCAATCAAACCGGGCGTAGCCGCCACTGCACCGCTAGGGCCCTGGTCAAATGGTTGGAAAAAAATCAGTGAACAGATAAAAAATAAATGCCCAAGAGAAGAATTATTGGAGTAATACCGTCACTACAAAAAGCGGCAGGTTTCCTAGCAGATGCAGCGGTGGATTCAGTGCGAGGTGCCGCCCGCGCATGCGCTCTCTCTAACTCAGGTCGCAGGGCCATTATGGCTTAAAAATTGGGCGGCGGACTTCCAGTCGAAGGTAAAACTCTGCGCAATCCCTGTGAGGGACAATACTTGTTTGGAAAAGCATGGACGAAATATTGGAGAAAGCATCTGATAAGAAGAAACGATTCCCGCTACCATCTTTTTCAAGGCGACGTTGGAATGATGCTCGCTCGTCCTTTCGTGGAGCAAGGAATCGAGGGGGCAGGAGTCAGCCAGATGAGAGGTCTATCCGAGGCAGGCCTTGGGGAGAGAGAAGGAGAAAGGATTTCTCTTCAAAGGCCCCACCAGATCGGATACTAAACGTCAATGACGCCAAGTCTCCGGTGGGAGGAAGACTGAAGAAATTTGTACGTCAGTGGGAAACATTGCCCGCTTCACGGTGGGTAACCAATTTACTATCCGAAGGTCTACGACTAAATTTTCTCAATCTCCCGCCACAGCGAATAAAGACAACTCAAGTTGCCAAGAAGAACCAAGCCACAATGGAAAAAGAAATCACCCTCCTTATGGAAAAGAAGGTGTTAGTGGAAGTGCCAACTCACCAAGTAGAAGGGTTCTACAGTACCCTGTTTCTTACTCCAAAACCAGACGGCTCCTTGAGGGTAATTTTCAACTTGAAAGCGTTAAATCAATACATCCGAGTGGAAAAATTCAAAATGGAAACGTTAAGATCAACAGTGAAGTTGCTAGAACCGGGCTGCTACATGGCCGTGATCGATCTGACAGATGCATACTACCATGTACCGATCTGGAAGAACATCAAAAATACCTAAGATTGTTAGTACAGATTGCACAGGGCCCTACGCATCTGCAGTACCAATGTCTTCCCTTCGGGATTTCGGTGGCACCCCGTATCTTCACGAAATTAATTTCAGAAGTGGCATCTTTTGTAAGGAAAGAAGACATATTACTGGTGCCCTATTTGGACGACTTCCTAGTAATAGCAAACACCGAAGGAGAATGCAGGAAGGCAACCACAAGGATGCTAGAAATCCTAACCAGTTTAGGCTGGATAATAAACGGGAGAAAATCGAAACTAATCCCAACCAGAAAACAAGAATTCTTGGGAATAGTTAGATTCCTGCAACCAACAATGTGTCCTCCCGGACAGGAAAGTAGACTCCATTCAAAGCAAAATACAACAATTAAGACCGAACAGTACTATAACAGTCCGACAAGCAATGTCGTTGTTGGGAACATTAACAGCAACAATACCAGCGGTCCAGTGGGCACAAAGCCACACAAGAGACCTGCAAGAACAAATATTAGCCGAACAGGCAAAAGATCCGACCAGCCTAAATTGGCGATTCACCCTAACGCCACAGGTCCTTGACTCATTGCAATGGTGGCTAAAACCCGAAAACCTCAAAAAAGCTGTACCTTGGTCAATTCACAATCAGATAATATTGACTACGGATGCAAGTCCCTCGGGATGGGGAGCACATTTAATAGGACGGCTTGTACAAGGCCTATGGGAACCCTCAATGAAGGAAACATCCTCCAATTTGAAAGAACTAACAGCAGTGAGACTAGCGCTATACCAACTAAGAAAAGAGGTACAAGGAAGACGTCACAATATTATACGACAACAACACGACAGTAGCCTACATAAATCGACAAGGAGGTACAAGATCACCATCCTTGATGGCGGAGGCAAGAGAGCTGTTCGCATGGGCGGAAAACAACCTGTTATCCCTGTCGAGCACACATTTGAAAGGGACAGAAAATACGGTGGCGGATTTCCTAAGTCGGCATGTACTGCACCAGGGAGAATGGTCCCTAAATCAGGACATATTTGGAAAAATTTGCGCCAGCTGGGGCAGACCAGAAGTGGACCTGTTTGCTACAAAACAAAATCGGAAAGTAAACAGATTTTACTCCCTAAACCAGAGAGAACAACCAGAAGGAGTAGATGCACTACTACACCGCTGGAAATTCAAACTGGCATATGCCTTTCCACCAGTTCCTCTAATACCAATAGTCCTGAGAAAAATACGAGAGGACAAGAGCCGTGTAATCCTTATAGCGCCCTTCTGGCCAAAGAGAGCGTGGTTCACATGGCTCACACGCATGTCTGCCTCGGACCCATGGATCCTACCCGATGTTCCCAATCTACTACACCAGGGACCAGTGGAGCATCCTCAGGTGCACAATCTACACCTCACTGCCTGGAACCTGAGAGGGGACTCCTATTAGCCAAAGGGTTCTCAGGGCCCTTGGTGACTACCTTGCTCACTAGTAGGAAAAAAGTCACCTCAGCCAAATATTATAAAATCTGGCAAAAATTCTTGGACTTCTCAGGTCGGAGGCTTTCGGGGACAGTCCAGATGGTCCCGATGACGGAAATCCTGGAATTTCTACAAAAGGGCCTGGAAAAAGGATTGTCCACAAGCACTCTAAAGGTGCATGTCTCGGCACTAGGTGCGCTCTTTGACAAAAAACTGGCTGACCACCCATGGATCTATAGATTCATTCGGGCCTCCTTTACAGCCAGACCCTTGAAAATTGTTCCTAAGGTAGCTCCCTGGGATCTAAATTTAGTGTTAAATGCGTTAACTACGGCCTCATTTGAGCCAATCTCATCTATTTCAATAAAGGCTCTGACACTAAAAACAATGCTCTTGGTTGCCCTAACGTCAGCTCGGCGAGTCAGCGAGCTGCAAGCTATTTCTATAAATTCTCCATAAACTACCTTTATGGATGACAGAGTGGTCATAAGAACTGACCCAGCCTTCCTTCCGAAGGTTAATACAAAATTTCATAGGGACCAAAAGATAATTTTGCCCTCGTTTTGTGCCAACCCAAAATCCCAGGGAGAGCAAACCTTTCATTGTTTGGATGTAAGACGTTGCCTACTTCAATATATAGAAGTTTCGAAATCTTGGCGACAGTCTTCAGCCCTTTTTGTCTCCTTCCAGGGGACAAACAGGGGTAAAAAAAGCTTCAAAAGCTACAATTGCACGGTGGCTACGCATGGCTATCTCACTTTCTTATTCTTCGTCAGGTCAGACTCCCCCACTGGGTGTAAAGGCTCACTCCACAAGGGCTATTGCGACATCTTGGGCCGAACGGGCAAATGCGTCAATAGAGCAGATTTGCAGGGCAGCGGTGTGGTCGTCACCATCCACCTTTTTCCGTCATTATAGGCTAGATTTAAGTTCTTTGAATTTAGCCTTTGGTAGAAAGGTGTTATCTGCTGTTGTCCCACCCTAGGAGGCTCTTCTATTTCTTCCCCTCACGTCGGCGCTGTCATGGCGAAGGGAAAAAATGATAATTACGTACCGGTAATTTGATTTTTGAGAGCCATGACAGCACCGTATTAATTCCCGCCCTATCTTGGTGATGGTTGTGTGACTCACAAAAAAAAATAAATAAAATAAAAACTAAAATAAAAATGCATGTATAAATTAAAATATAAAGAAGGTAAATGTCGTAAATACAGTGCCTACAAGTAGTATTCAACCCCCTGCAGATTTAGCTGGTTTGATAAGATGCAAATAAGTTAGAGCCTTCAAACTGCAAACAAGAGTAGGATTTATTAACAGAAGCATAAATCTTACAAAACAAAAAGTTATGTTGCTCAGTTGAATTTTAATAAATTTTAAACATAAAAGTGTGGGTCAATTATTATACAACCCCTATGTTTAATATTTCGTGGAATAACCCTTGTTTGCAATTACAGCTAATAATCGTCTTTTATAAGACCTGATCAGGCCGGCACAGGTCTGTGGAGTTATCTTGGCCCACTCCTCCATGCAGATCTTCTCCAAGTTATCTAGGTTCTTTGGGTGTCTCATGTGGACTTTAATCTTGAGCTCCTTCCACAAGTTTTCAATTGGGTTAAGGTCAGGAGACTGACTAGGCCACTCCAACACCTTGACTTTTTCCCTCTTGAACCAGGCCTTGGTTTTCTTGGCTGTGTGCTTTGGGTCGTTGTCTTGTTGGAAGATGAAATTACGACCCATCTTAAGATCCTTGATGGAGGAGCGGAGGTTCTTGGTCAAAATCTCCAGGTAGCCCGTGCTATCCATCCTCCCATGGATGCGGACCAGATGGCCAGGCCCCTTGGCTGAGAAACAGCCCCACAGCATGATGCTGCCACCACCATGCTTGACTGTAGGGATGGTATTCTTGGGGTCGTATGCAGTGCCATCCAGTCTCCAAACGTCACGTGTGTGGTTGGCACCAAAGATCTCGATCTTGGTCTCATCAGACCATAGAACCTTGAACCAGTCTGTCTCAGAGTCCTCCAAGTGATCATGAGCAAACTGTAGACGAGCCTTGACATGACGCTTTGAAAGTAAAGGTACCTTACGGGCTCGTCTGGAATGGAGACCATTGCGGTGGAGTACGTTACTTATGATATTGACTGAAACCAATGTCCCCACTGCCATGAGATCTTCCCGGAGCTCCTTCCTTGTTGTCCTTGGGTTAGCCTTGACTCTTCGGACAAGCCTGGCCTCGGCACGGGAGGAAACTTTCAAAGGCTGTCCAGGCTGTGGAAGGCTAACAGTAGTTCCATAAGCCTTCCACTTACGAATGATGCTCCCAACAGTGGAGACAGGTAGGGCCAACTCCTTGGAAAGGGTTTTGTACCCTTGCCAGCCTTATGACCCTCCACGATCTTGTCTCTGATGGCCTTGGAATGCTCCTTTGTCTTTCCCATGTTGACCATGTATGAGTGCTGTTCACAAGTTTGGGGAGGGTCTTAAATAGTCAGAAAAGGCTGGCAAAAGAGATCATTAACCCCTTCACCCCCAAGGGTGGTTTGCACGTTAATGACCGGGACAATTTTTACAATTCTGACCACTGTCTCTTTATGAGGTTATAACTCCGGAACGCTTCAACGGATCTTCGCGATTCTGAGATTGTTTTCTCGTGACATATTGTACTTCACGTTAGTGGTAAAATTTCTTCCATATAACTTGCGTTTATTTTTGAAAAAAACGCAAATATGGCGAAAATTTTGAAAATTTTGCAATTTTCAAACTTTGAATTTTTATTCCCTTAAAACAGAGAAATATGTAACACAAAATAGTTAAGAAATAACATTTCCCACATGTCTACTTTACATCAGCACAATTTTGGAATCAAAATTTTTTTTGTTAGGAAGTTATAAGGGTTAAAAGTTGACCAGCGATTTCTCATTTTTACAACAAAATTTACAAAGCCATTTTTTTTAGGGACCACCTCACATTTGAAGTCACTTTGAGGGGTCTACATGACAGAAAATACCCAAAAGTGACACCATTCTAAAAACTGCACCCCTCAAGGTACTCAAAACCACATTCAAGAAGTTTATTAACCCTTCAGGTGCTTCACAGGAACTAAAGCAACGTGGAAGGAAAAAATGAATATTTAACTTTTTAGCCACAAAAATGATCTTTTACAAACTTTTTTTTTTATTTTCACAAGCGTAAAAGGAGAAAATGGACAGATAAGGTTGTTATGCAATTTCTCCTGAGTACGCCAATACCCCATATGTGGGGGAAAAACACTGTTTGGGCACACGGCAGAGCTCGTAAGGGAAGGAGCGCCGTTTGACTTTTTCA
Organism: Oophaga sylvatica; assembly: GCA_033576555.1. Lineage (NCBI taxonomy): Eukaryota > Metazoa > Chordata > Amphibia > Anura > Dendrobatidae > Oophaga > Oophaga sylvatica. The sequence continues at coordinate 228,786,024 of JARQOD010000002.1, read as the reverse complement.
AACTAAAATTGGCTGGAGTTGAGATTGGACGCCATGTCGCGCTTGGAGAACCTCTGATGCGCCTAAACAGTGGAAACCCCCCACAAGTGACACCATTTTGGAAACTAGACCCCCTAAGGTACTTATCTAGATCTGTTGTGAGCACTTTGAACCCCCAAGTGTTTCACAAAAGTTTATAATGCCTGGGTGTGAAAAAAAAAAAAAAAAATTCCACAAAAATGATTTTTTAGTCCTAAATTTTTGAATTTTCCCAAGGAAATTGGACCCCAAAAGTTGTTGTCCAATTTGTCCTGAGTACGCTGATACCCCATATGTGGGGGTGGAAAACTGTTTGGGCGCACGGCAGGGCTTGGAAAGGAAGTAGTAACGTTTTGGAATGCAGACGTTGATGGGGGTCATGTTCCGTTTGCAGTGCCCCAGATGAGCCTAAACAGTGGAAATCCCCCACAAGTGACCCCATTTTGGAAACTAGACCCCCTGAGGAACTTATCTAGATCTTTGGTGAGCACTTTGAACCCCAAGTGCTTCACACAAGTTTATAATGCCCGGGCATGAAAATAAAAAATCCTATTTTTTTCCCACAAAAATTATCTTTTAGTCACTAATTTTTTATTTTCCCAAGGGTATCAGGAGAAATTGGACCACATAAGTTGTTGTCCAATTTGTCCTGAGTACGCTGATGCCCCATATGTGGGGGGGAACCACTGTTTGGGCGCACGGCAGAGCTCGGAAGGGAAGGAGCACCATTTGACTTTTTCCAACCAAAATTGGCTGGAATTGAGATTGGATGCCATGTTGCATTTGGAGAGCCCCTGATGTGCCTAAACAGTGGAAACCCCCCACAAATGACCCCATTTGGGAAACTAGACCCCCTAAGGAACTTATCTAGATCTTTGGTGAGCAATTTGAACCCTCAAGTGCTTCACACAAGTTTATAACGTAGAGCCGTAAAATTTAAAAATCATATTTTTTCCACAAAAATGATCTTTTCACCCGAATTTTTATTTTTCCAAGGGTAACAAGACTCCAAAAGTTATTGTGCAATTTGTCCTGAGTACACTGATACCCCATATGTGGGGGTATACCACTGTTTGGGTGCATGGCAGAGTTTGGAAGGGAAGGAGCGCCGTCTCACTTTTTCAACGCAGAATTGGCTGGACGCCATGTCGTGTTTGGAGAGCTCCTGATCTGCCTAAACAGTGGAAACCCCCCACAAATGACACCATTTTGGAAACTAGACCCCTCAAGGAACTTATCTAGATGTGTGGTGAGAACTTTGAACCCCCAGGTGTTTCACTAAAGTTTATAACGTACAGCCTTAAAATAAAAAATCCTTTTTTTCTTTACAAAAATGATTTTTTCACCCCCAATATTTTATTTTCACAAGGGTAACAGGAGAAATTGGATCCCAAAAGTTGTTGTCCAATTTGTCCTGAGTACGCTGATACCCAATATGTGGGAGAAAACTACTGTATGGGCGCATGTCAGGGCTCGGAAAGGGAAGTAGTGACGTTTTGGATTGCAGACTTTGAGGGAATGGTCTGGGGGCGTCATGTCGCATTGGAGAGCCCCTGATGCGCCTAAACAGTGGAAATCCCCAACAAGTGACCCCATTTTGGAAAATAGACCCCACAAGGAACTTATTTAGATGTGTGGTGAGCGCTATGAAGCCCCAAGTGCTTCACATAAGTTTATAATGTACAGCCGTAAAAACAAAAAAATCTTATTTTTTTTACAAAAATAATATTTTCGCCCCCAGTTTTTTATTTTCCCAAGGGTAACAGAAGAAATAGGACAAATTTCACAATAACTCTTGGGGTCCAGAGTACGCTGATACCCCATATGTGGGGATAAACTACTGTTTGGACGCATGGCAGAGCTCAGAAGTGAAGGAACACAGTTTGACTTTCAACGCAGAATTGGCTGGAATGGAGATCAGACGCCATGTCACATTTGGAGAGCCCCTGATGTGCCTAAACAGCGGAAACCCCCCAATTCTAACTCCAACCCTAACCCCAACACACCCCTAACCCTAGTCCCAACCCTAATCCCAACCCTAACCCTAATCCTAACTTTAGCCGAAACCCTAACCCTAATGGGAAAATGGAAATAAATACATTTTTTTTATTTTATTATTTTTCCCTAACTAAGGGGTGATAAAGGGGGTTTGATTTACTATTTATAGCGGGTTTTTATGATTGGCAGCTGTCACGCTAAAAGACGCTTTTTATTGCAAAAAGTAGTTTTTTGCATCACCACATTTTGAGAGCTATAATTTTTGCATACTTTGGCCCACAGAGTCATGTGAGGTCTTAATTTTTGCGGGACGAGGTGACGCTTTTATTGGTACCATTTTTGAGCACGTGACATTTTTTGATCGCTTTTTATTTCGATTTTTGGGAGGTTAGAATGAACAAAAATCAGCAATTCATGAATTTCTTTTGGGTGAGGCGTTTTTATTGTTCCGCGTGTGGTAAAATCGATAAAGCAGTTTTATTCTTCGGGTCAGTACGATTACGGCGATACCTCATTTATATCATTTTTTTATGTTTTGGCGCTTTTATAGAATAAAAACAATTTTATATAAAAAATAATTATTTTTGCATCGCTTTATTCTGTGAGCTATAACTTTTTTATTTTTTTGCTGATGATGCTGTGTGACGGCTCGTTTTTTGCGGGACAAGATGACGTTTTCAGCGGTACCATGTTTATTTATATCGGTCTTTTTGATCGCGTGTTATTCCACTTTTTGTTCAGCGGTATGATAAAGCACTGATTTTTTGCTTTGTTTTTATTTTTTTTGTTTAAGGGGTTCTCAAAAGGGGTTAACTAGTGGGACAGTTTTATAGGGGGGGTCGTTACGGACGCGGCGATACCATATATGTGTACTTTTATTGTTTTATTTTTTTTATTTACAATAAGTAATGAATTTATTGGGGAATATTTTTTTTTTTTTTTTTTTTATTTTGGATTTTTTTTTTACACATGTTTATTTTTACTTTTTTTTACTTTTTTACTTTGTCCCAGGGTGGGACATCACTGTATTTCATCAGAACGCTGGTGTGACAGTGTGCACAGCACTCTGTCACACCAGCGATGTGACAGGCAGTGCAGGACGCTTCCTCATGCCTGCTCTCGGCAGGCACTGAGGAAGCCGCCTCCCTCCAGGACCCCAGCGCCATCTTGGATCCGAGTCCTGGGAGGGAGGAAGCCCTCAGAGCAGCGCGATCACATCGCGCTGCTCTGAGGGTCTCAGGGGGGCGCGCAGGGAGCCCCCACCCTGCGCGATCCTCCCCTGTGCCCCCAGTACACCGCGATCATGTTTGATCGCGGTGTGCAAGGGTTAATGTGCCGGGAGCGGTCCGTGACCGCTCCTGACACACAGTCACGGGTGTCAGCTGTGATAATCAGCTGACACCCGGCGGCGATTAGCTGCGCTCCCTCCGGGAGCGCAGCTAATCGCCTATGATGTACTATCCCGTCCATGGTCAGAATGGCACGGGTTTTATGGACGGGATAGTACGTTTAATGTCAGAGAGGGGTTAATCCACACATGTGAAGCTCATTATTCTTGGTGCCTGAACTACTTCTTAATACTTTAGGGGGACCAAACAGAATTCTTGTGGTTTGAGGGGTTGAATAATAAATGACACTCTGAATTAACTTTTAACGTTTTAAAAAAAAAAAAAATTAAAACAAAAATTTTTGCTGCAGTGCATTTCCCACTTCCAGGCTGATCTACAGTACAAATGTCACAATGCCAAGTTAATTCCGCATGTGTCAATCAGCTAAATCTGCAGGGGGTTGAATACTACTTGTAGGCACTGTATGCTAGTATATGTGTATATATAACGACTAATTTTGGCGGTTACCTTGCATACTCTGAAACAAACTGAGGGAGAGGTACCGCCCCCCTTCTTTTATCTCTGCTACAGGTTTCCTGTTCCTGGGGGCGGATACCAAACTCACGTCGGTGCTGTCATGGCTATCAAAAATCAAATTACCAGTACGTAATTATCATTTTCTCTTTAGCAGCGGGCACAGGCGTTAGCTGCAGCCGCCGGCTCCTACCTCCTGTGACCCGCTGCTCTGCCACTGCCACTCCCACAGCTAAAGCAGGTACATCCAGACTAAGACGCACCACCCCATTTTCCTCCACATTTTGGAGTAAAAAGTGCATCTTATAGTCCGAAAAATACGGTATTTTATGCAGAAATTTCTGCAGCAAATACATGTAGACATAACCTTAATCAAGCACAATACTATATTGATAATGAACGGAGCCGAGGTTGAACATGTGCAACCTTATAATGGGGATAAAAGCTCCCTTTTTGCAAATTAGTGTGGGTCTCAGCTGATGTTTATCAAGAGATATCAGGGACATTAAGGGATAGCCGTCGTGGAGCAGGGGCGCCATTCCGCTGACCAGTAGGGTGCCAACCTCCGCTGACAGGAAGGTGTACAGTCAAAGGGAACACTATAGTCATGTACTCATTTGATATGCACATGTCACTTTATTGTCTGTGTTACAAGCACTTTTTTTTTTTTTTTTTTTTTTTTACACACTTATCTTGTTGCCTGCCCAACTACTTTTTATTGGCAACCTCTATTTTGCTGCTTTTCTGGTTGAGTGACCGCATGTTGCACCACTCCAGGGATATATAGGAGTTTTAGGGTTCAGCCACCATGGAGCGGGGGCGCCAATCTCGATTGTGTATAGGGTGCCAACCTCCGCTGTTAGGTAGTTTGCAAGTAGGTATCATTGCAGGGCCATGGTAGGCAGCACGGTTGGTTGGGTTTTTGTGTGGTATTGTCTTGTACTCCAATAGGTTTAATAAAGTAATATTTTTATCTGGTATATAGTACATAAAAGGTTCCTTGATGGCACAAATGGCAAAGATACCCTAGGGAGGGACTGGTGTCACAGGAGAATAGATTTCATTATGGCAGATTTTTGTTTTGCTCTACAAAAAAAAGGGAAATAGGGGAAAAAGACAAAGCCTAAGAACCCCAGTCACACAACAGTGCAGAAAATCATAAGATTTTCCACGGTTTCACATTTTAGATTCTTGTGTGTTGCACTATCACAGTTTTATGTAGCTGCAGGTCTAAAAACGCTTTCTAGACCAGCTTTGAGTGAACTTTACGTTTTGGAGACCTAACAAATTCATTATTTATTTTAGTCTGATTTTTGTTTTGTGCTATATTGTTGTACAAGAACAGTATAGCAAAGAACAATAAAGCGCAAAACATAAAACAGCTTAAAAAAAGAAAACTAGAAGAAAGAAATAGGCACAAATACAATAATTAGTCTTTTATGGTTTCAAAATGTACACAGGATATTGCTAATCTAAGGTGTTGAGTAATATTCCCTAAAATAAAAATGTCAGCATGCAGCGTATAAACTACTGAAAACGCAATCTCTTTAGGCTAACAATAACATTCTATAAACACTTTTAAAAATTGAAATGAAGAACCAGATACCTGGCCGCCCACTGTGTTTTTTCATCTCCAGAAAATGCTGCAAGTAGTTTGTATTAGTTGTGTTTGCCCACCAGTACGGAATAGATGGCCATAGATAGTCAATTATCAGTGCCTGGGGATGATCATAGCACACAATGACTTGATAATTTTGCTTCCACAAGTTCCTCAGGGTTGGCCGTTCCTGGAAATAGAGCGAAAATTCTTAAAAATTATTCTTACAGATGTTTACAAGGATCCGGCTTGAAGTTCACATTAACTTTTGCATTATGTAGCAACCCTAAAATATTGTCACAATGTGGAGCGTGCACCTTTTTCATGTACAAAAATGAAAGATTACATCTTACTAAATATTTTACCCCAAAAATAAGCATTTTTGAGCATCTGAGTCAGTGATAGAAAGAATAGCGCAAAATGCAGAGTTTTCACTGTCAAAGTTACTGACATTATACCAGAACCCATCAAAGGTCACAGAGCCGTTGGGCACAGTTGGTATAGGTCATTCTGCATGTGAATAAGGTAGCTTCCAGATAATAGGAGGCAAATCTGGATTCTTCAAGCAAACTGGTACATAAAAACTTGTGGACAATGCACTTCTGTGAATTATGCTTCCCCACACTGAAAGTGAATCTGTCATCAGATTTTTGCTATGTAATCTCAGAACAGCATGATGCAGGGGGTGAGATTGATTCCAGTGATGTCACTTAAGCTGGGTGTTGCTGTGTTCATAAAATCAGTGTTTTATCAGCAGGAGATAATCACTACAGGACTAGGTGTCTCATGCCTTCTAGTCAATTTCCCTATAACCCCGCCCCCACTGCTGATTAGCAGCTTTCTGTCAGAGGTGTTGGCGGGGTTATACAGGGCTCAGTATGCGGAGTACGGCTAGATTTGCTGCAGAGAAAACTGATGTCAAAACGACAGTATGCAGTCCAGCAAGTGACACATTACTGGAATCGGGGTCTCTGTCCCTACATCATGCAGCTCACCGTTTATATAGCAAAAAAAACCTGCATAGATCACTATAGGTTTTGTTGACGATCTAAATTTATTCTGCAGTAGGTCAGGGTAGTGCAGCCGTAACTTGGGTGCAAAAATGTACCAGCAGCCTTGATCCGCATTCACACTTGCCTATTTTGCATCACCTGAACTGAATTCTAAACATAAAAAATATACTGGAACATTTACACTTCTATTGTATTGTATTCATTATTAATTTTGGCTTAAGAAATATAACCAATATATTTCTTCTTATTCTACTTCACTACATTCTACCCAAGCTCTTAGCAGTGAAGCTCCGTAACAGAACAATACAAGTCTAGGATTACGGTATATTTCATGTTCTTACATGCTTGGGGCATAATTTGAGTCCAAATATCCTGTGTATGGAGTTAATTAAATACACATGATGCTCTGGGGACATGGACTGTAGATTATCACACCCCAGGATGAGGACCTCTCCAGGATTCCGCTGTAACCAGTCGGAAATCTCCTGTAGTGCGTGCTAGAAAAAATACACAGTAAATTAGCTTTGTTTAATGCACAGCAGTTTATATTTTCTCATTTTACTTTAAGTTCTCGCAATGCGTTTTTGGCTCAGTGAATATATGCAGCGTCAAATACTCAGGGTCTTAAAGTTTCAGTAAAGTAGATGGGATTTATAAAATCTCGTGCCCACTTTTTCGCAGTGCGCATTTCAAAGTTATGTGCAGATTTCCCCCATAGAATTGCATTAGATGCTGAAAGCTAAATATTAGAAAGTATCAAAAACAAAGCTTAATTTAAAATAAGACACCAAAAACCAGTGTCAAAAACGCAATGAAAAAAATCCACAAAACCAAAGTACAGAAAATCTGAAACAAACTCACTATTATAAATCATCATGGGAATGTAGCATTAAAGTGAACTATGCACAAATGCAACATTTACATCTGTGTGTGCACAGTCCATTTACCAATTTTTAACAAGAGACAAAAGGAATTAATGTTTAAAAAGGATGTGTTGCATAACTGATGTAAACTGAAACTGAAAATTCCATCAACCATATTAGGGGGCCCTGGGCTCCATTATGTGAATTTTTAAAATTGAAGAAAAAGTCCTGCATGCATGCATTTTTCTTCTATTCTAAAAACAAACACATAACGTAACCCAATTGGACCCTTAAGGGTATGCCACACTAAACAACATCGCTAACGGGATCGCTAAAAAACGTCACTATTTAGCGATCCCGTTAGCGATGTTGTTGTGTGCGGCAGCTGCCAGCGACGAGCTTCCTGCTGTGATCTCGCTCGTCGCTGGAATCGTTCCGGACCCTATTTTCGTCGCTGGCGCCCCGCTGGGTAAGTATATATCGCTAAGTGTGGCACCTTTTTTAGCGATTTAGCGGTACTTTTGTACCGCTAAAGTCGTTAAGGAGATCGCTAACCGCGATAGCGTCCTAACGACATCGCTAAAATAGGTAGCCACTAGCGATATAGAAACAATCCCGCTAGCGATCTCATTAGTATGCGACGCTAATGAGATCGCTAGCGGGATTGTCTAGTGTGGCAGTACCTTTAATGGTGTCCATCTGCTTCCATTTGTATCAGTTATGCAACACATCCATTTGTCTGTCCTGTTTTTATGTCCAAAGTGTGTGAATATAGCCTAAATTCAAAAATATTTATCATAAAGCCACAATATTTGTAACATAAATGCACATACACAGGTGCTTCTCACAAAATTAGAATATCAAAAAGTGAATTTCAGTTCTTCAATACAAAAAGTGAAACTCATATTATATACACACAGAGTGATCTATTTCAAGTGTTTATTTCTGTTAATGTTGATGATTATGGCTTACAGTCAATGAAAAGTCCAAAACTCATTATCTCAATAAATTAGAATACTTTTATAACACCAGTTTGAAAAATGATTTTAAAATCCGAAATGTTGGCCTACTGAAACGTATGTTCAGTAAATACACTCAATACTTGGTCAGGGCTCCTTTTGCATCAATTATTGCATCAATGCGGCGTGCATGGAGGCGATCAGCCTGTGGCACTGCTGAGGTGTTATGGAAGCCCAGGTTGCTTTGATAGCAGTCTTCAGCTCCTCTATATTGTTGGGTCTGGTGTCTCTCATCTTCGTCTTGACAATACCCCATAGATTCTCTATGGGGTTAAGGTCAGGCGAGTTTGCTGGCCAATCAATCACAGTGATACTGTTGTTTTTAAACCACATATTGGTACTTTTAGCAGATGACATGGCTCCCCAAACCATCAATGATTGTGGAAAACACACACTAGTCCTCAAGCAGCTTGGATTGTGGCCTCTCCACTCTTCCTCCAGACTCTGGGACCTTGATTTCCAAATGAAATGCAACATTTACTTTCATCTGAAAACAACACCTTGGACGACTGAGCAACAGTCCAGTTCTTTTTCTCCTTGGCCCAGGTAAGAGGCTTCTGGCGTCGTCTATTGGTCATGAGTGATTTGACACAAGGAATGTGACACTTGTAGCCCATGTCCTGGATATGTCTGTGTGTGGTGGCTCTTGAAGCAATGACTCCAGCAGCAGTCCACTCCTTGTGACTCTCCCCCAAATTTTTGAATGGCCTTTTCTTAACAATTCTTTCAAGGCTGTGGTTATCCCTGTTGCTTGTGCACCTTTTTCTACCACACTTTTTCCTTCCACTCAACTTTCCATTAATATGCTTGGATACAGAACTCTGAATAGCCAGCTTCTTTGGCAATGACCTTTTGTGACTTACCCTCCATGTGGAGTGTGTCAATGACTGCCTTCTGGACATCTGTCAAGTCAGCAGTCTTCCCCATGATTGTGGAGCCTATTGAAACAGACTACGGGTCCTTTTTAAATGCTTAGAAAGCCTTTGCAGGTGTTTTTTGTTAATTTTCCTAATTTACTGAGATAATGACTTTTGGATTTTCATTGGCTGTAAGCCATAATCATAAACATTAACATAAATAAACACTTGAAATAGATCATTCTGTTTGTAATGACTCTATATAACAGTGATCCCCAACTTTTTTGCCTTGAGAGCCACATTAAGCTTTGATAGAGGGTCGCGAGCCACATCTAGCTCCCGCCCACCTCACAATAGCTAGACACATTGCCCCCATTAGTGGTATAACAACAGCCAAAGTTTTTTCACTGAAATTACATAAAGGCAGTGTACCAAGATCTAGGGGTTCCTACAATACCTCCACTCAGTATTCTCGCATCAACCACCCTCACCACACTGTCGCATCCAGCTTTAAGCATTTCCTCTTGACACTTCACATCATCTGGTCTCCACCTTACCATACTTAAATTATTTCCAAACCCCCAAGGCCTGAATATGCACATTTAGATCTGCTCTTCTGTACTGGGCTACTCACAAAATTCACCATCTGGAAAACTGCTCTTCATAGTCGTTTGCTAGACCTGATGCTAATGCACCAAGCTGGCAGCCAGTCGCGAGCCACAGATCATGGGACTGAGAGCCACATGTGACTCCTGAGCCACAAGGTTGAGGACTCCAGATATATAATGCGTTTCACTTTTTGTATTGAAGAACTGAAATACTTTTTTATGATATTCTAATTTAGTGAGAAGCACCTGTATTGTAAAAAAATAAAAGCTTTGACATTTGGATCCATATTTTTTTTTAAATAAAGGTTGAAATTATAGGATGAAGATGGACAAAAATGGGAAGGCATAACATTGCCTCACTTTATAGTTGCTCACACCAGTCTTGATAAGGGGAAGTGTTTGAGTCAGAGGTGCCTGATCTTTTAAGCGGTGCATGCCACTTAATGAATCAGACATGTCTTAAAAAGTAGTGTTCCCCTCACCACAAATTTTACTCCAGAGATTGGAGTAAGGTTTGTAGCTTACTGTGCCATAGCTCATCATGAATTAGACACGCCGACATCCCATGTTCATCTCGTTCCAGCTCCATCCACTTTGGCGTAGCTAGTGTGAAAAGACGCACTGCCATTGAGCATATAATGTAGTGTTTTTTAAAAGTGTTTTCAGCGGATTTCTAGACCGGAATGTCCACCGCACTCTCAAAGTCGATATATTGGTACATATCAAAAAAGCATGGCTCAGTTAAAAACAGATTGACAAAAGGAAGACGTTTCGATCCGTCCCGGATCTTTACGACAAGGTCACAGTATACCTGAATCACTGAAATACAGCATATGGAAGCATGAGCTTGTTATATAGGGATAACTTAGAAGAGTCCATCTGTCAGTGGAAAAAGAAGAGTAGTGCAGGCACATCCCGTGCCGTTGTAGTGTGATACTACAAGGGCACGGGACGTGCCTGCGTTACCCACTCCTCCAGCACTTCCATTTTATTTTGAGTGCAGACCAATTATTAACTTTGATTTCTTTGGCAGATTTCTGGTGTAAACACGTTAATAAATACCAAGACGCAGGAACAAATATGAAGAACTGCAGTCTGCCTTACTTCCACAGTCCGGGATGTATAAAGGCCATGTACAAAGTACAGATTCGAGAAGACATCAGGCCTGTGAGCTATTCGGAGATCCAGGTATCGGATTCCTGCATCCAGCTGCTCAGTAACGCTTAAAGTCTATCAAACACAAAGAATATTCTGTAAATATTAATATATGATCATCCGTTATACAAAACTGATGCAACAAAGGCAGCGTAGGGCACTACCTCCTGCCTCTCCGATGGAGGAGCACTTTGGGGGGAAAAAAAAGAGGACATTGCTGAACGCCTTCCAATAACCGCAGGTATTCAGCACAGTGACGGCTAGGGCGCAGTCAAACGGGAGCAGTGTCAGTCACAGACACCACTCACCCCTCTCTGCCTGGGCCCTGACCGTTGTTCCTTCCCTGCCCTCCATTATATTCATGTCTATCGGATGTGCATACAATTGATCTCAGAGTCACCCAGAAGAGGAGCTGTAATCAGCCCCCTGCTCCTCTGGGAACTCCAGCAGAATGCAGGCACTTCTGGCCTGGGCACTGAAGGAGGTGGCGGATGCAGGGGACTTCGGACGGCGCAATGCAGTGACGTGATCACACTGTTCAGCATCCACTGCTGCACGAGACAGAAGAGACGGAGGCTACGCTGGATGGGAGCCTGGATTAGGTGAGCATAACCTTTTATTTTTCTCCTTAGTTTGCCATACCAAGAGGAGCTGACTGTGGGGACCAACGTGAGGCTAGCTGTGGGGACCTACTTGGAGAGGAAGCGACTCCTGGTGGTCATCGGGGGGTGCCCTTGGCTTCCACTGCCTAGATTACCAAAATGCCTTGTCCTGGCCCAGGAGATAGGTGTATGAGAATTATGAAATCCAGCAGTCAGAATACCTTTTGGACACTTTGTATCATACAATTTGAGCATACATTTCATTCTTTAGTATCTATGGCAGATCCCGTAAATGTCATGGGAACCCACTGGCACCCTGTGACCGTTTCATGGGGGATGGCGATGGGAGTGGAACAGTGCGACCCAACTCCAGTGCCACATGCTTTAAATGTTAGAGATTGACCGTGACATTAAAAGGCCATCAGCAGTGGGCGCAGATCAGCTATGGTGGCTACTGTAAGAGGCCATCCAATGCTGAGTATGATGCCTGCTCATCCCGAGTTGTCACCATACATGGAGAACCACTGTTAAACACAGTGGGCATGAGTTTTTATAAAATCACATCCACTTTGCTTAAGTTGTTAAATGTAGCTGATTTTCTAAACTAAAAAAAAAATGCAGCATGTATGCTCCGTGGGATCTAAATGCAAAATCTGGAAATAAAAATGTCTTTACTTTGCATCTTACTGCGGCTAAATTCGCATCCACTGTCTAGGATCGGGCATAGAATGTGCCAAATAAAATTAATGAAGCCCAACACCATGATATTCATATTAGATCAGGGGTTCATCATTCAGAACGGTTTCCTCTTGTGTTCTGAAATTGGTAATCTGTATAGTTAGACATCAGTGTCCGGCCCATAGCCTGGAAGAGGTCATTTACATATAAGAGAATGTGGATTTCTCTGGAATAAAACATTGGATCGCAAATATCGACGTATAATTTTATTCAGCTTCCCATGACCTGGATTCCCATATGTACAGTTTAGGAGGACTGATCCTATTGACCCATTTTTCAAATCTGACCAATGTTACTTTGTGGTAATAACTCTGGAACGCATCTATATATCCTGGTGATTCTAAGACTGTTTTTTTCATAAAACATTGTGCTTTTATGTCAGAGGTAAATTTAGGACAATACGATTTTTGATTTTTGTGAAAACATTTGAAATTTGTTGAAGTTTTAGAAAACTTAGCAATTTTCAAACTTAGAATACTTATATCCTTAAACCAGTCAGTCATACTATGCAAAATGGTTAAATAAAATTTCCCATATGCCTACTTTATATCAGCATCATTTTTCAAAAGTTTTATTGTGTTAAGATGATAGAAGGATTAATCCCTTTCCGACCTTAAACTTATCAATACGTCCAGGTTGCCTGGTACTTTCACGTATGGATATGTAATATCTTTAATGCGGCATCACAACCGTGGTGCCATTATTAAAATTCAGGTGCATGCCATGTGCACGATGTGCATGCCAGACCGGTATGTCGTACCTTCAGTTCCAGGAGGTAGTGATAAAGGCCCTAATCTTTGGAGATCAGAAAGGGGCGGGCCCCAGTACTTCCGGAACTGAAGGTGCTCATATCTTAGCAGGCCAACATTTCACGGGGAGGACCCCCAAACGAGGTGCAGAGTTTGTTACAGAAGAGGGATACGCAAGGACATTACTTATCAATGCGACACCTGCCCCGACAAAACTGGTCTGTGTATAAAAGAATGCTTCAGACTGTACCACACATCCATGGACTAAAATTCATTTCTGACTTATGTATGCCACTACATTATAAAATTCACATATCAGGAAACAGTAGATCAGTTCAAAAATGGGGTCACGTGTGGAGCACTTCCACTGTTTAGGCGCATCAGGGGTTCTGCTAAAGCGACATGACACCCGCAGACCAATCCATCAAAGTCTGCATTCCAAAAGGTTACTCCTTCCCTTCTGAGCCCCCAAACAGTAGTTTTTCTCACATATATGGGGTATCAGCGTTTTCAGGAGAAATCGCACAACAAAATTTTGTGGTTCATATTCTACTGTTGCCCCTGTGAAAATAACTTTTTGGGCTAAAATAAAACTTGTGGAAAAAATTAGATTTTTTTATTTTCACAACTAAACGTTATAATTTTCTGTGAAGCACTTGAGGGTTCAAGGTGCTCACCACATATCTAGATAAATTCCTTGGGGGTGGGGTCTACAGTCATGGCCAAAAGTTTTGAGAATGACACAAATATTAATTTTTACAAAGTCTACTGCTTCACTTTTTCTAATGGCAATTTGCATATACTCCAGAATGTTATAAAAGAGTGATCAGCTTAACAGCAATTACTTGCAAAGTCAATATTTGGCTAGAAAATGAACTTTATCCCCCAAAACACATTTCAACATCATTGCAGCCATGCATTAAAAGGACCAGCTAACCTCTTTTCAGTGATTGCTCCATTAACACAGGTGTGGGTGTTGATGAGGACATGGCTGGAGATCAATCTGTCATGATTAAGTAAGAATGACACCACTGGACACTTTAAAAGGAGGCTGGTGCTTGGCATCATTGTTTCTCTTCTGTTAACCATGGTTATCTCTAAAGAAACACGTGCAGTCCTCATTGCAATGCACAAAAATGGCCTAACAGGGAAGAGTATCGCAGCTAGAAAGATTGCACCTCAGTCAACAATCTATCGCATCATCAAGAACTTCAAGGAGAGAGGTTCCATTGTTGCCAAAAAGGCTCCAGGGCGCCCAAGAAAGACCAGCAAGCGCCAGGACCGTCTCTTAGAAGTGTTTCAGCTGCGGGATCGGGCTACCAGCAGTGCAGAGCTTGCTCAGGAATGGCAGCAGGCAGGTGTGAGTGCATCTGCACGCACTGTGAGGCGGAGACTCTTGGAGCAAGGCCTGGTCTCAAGGAGGGCAGCAAAGAAGCCACTTCTCTCCAGAAAAAACATCATGGACAGACTGATATTCTGCAAAAGGTACAGGCAGTGGACTGCTGAGGACTGGGGTAAAGTTATTTTCTCTGATGAATCCCCTTTTCGATTGTTTGGGACATCAGGAAAACGCCTCATTCGGAGAAGACAAGGTGAGCGCTACCACCAGTCTTGTCTCATGCAAACTGTTAAGCATCCTGAAACCATTCATGTGTGGGGTTGCTTCTCAGCCAAGGGAATCGGCTCTCTCACAGTCTTGCCTAAAAACACAGCCATGAATAAAGAATGGTACCAGAATGTCCTCCAAGAGCAACTTCTCCCAACCCTCCAAGAGCAGTTTGGCGATCAATGCCTTTTCCAGCATGATGGAGCACCTTGCCATAAAGCAAAGGTGATAACTAAATGGCTTAGGGAACAAAACAGAGATTTTGGGTCCATGGCCTGGAAACTCCCCAGATCTTAATCTCATTGAGAACTTGTGGTCAATCATCAAGAGACGGGTGGACAAACAAAAACCTAAAAATTCTGACAAAATGAAAGCATTGATTGTGCAAGAATGGACTGCTATCAGTCAGGATTTGGTCCAGAAGTTGATTGAGAGCATGCCAGGGAGAATTGCAGAGGTCCTGAAGAAGAAGGGTCAACACTGCAAATATTGACTTGCTGCATTAACTCATTCTAACTGTCAATATAAGCTTTTGTTACTCATATGTTTGCAATTATTATATTTCTGTCTGTGATAAAAACATCTGTCAAACACACATAAAAACCAGAGGGCAGCAGATCATGTGAAAATATAATATTTGTGTCATTCTCAAAACTTTTGGCCATGACTGTACTTTCCAAAATGGGGTCATTTGTGAAGTGCTCTGCAAACGCTACATGACGCCCACACATCATTTCATCAAAGTCTGCATTCCAAAAATGTCACTCCTTCCCTTCCGGGCCCCGACGTGTGCCCAAACAGTAGTTTTCGCCCACATATGGGGTATCAATGTACTCCGTAGAAATTGTACAACAACGTTTGGGGTCCAATTTCTCCTGTTACCCATGTGAAAATATAAAATTGGTAGCTAAAAGATCATTTTTGTGGAAGAAAATTCGATTTTTTTTTTTCACGGATCTACGTCAAACCTCTGAAGCACTTGGGTGTTCAAAGTGCTAACTACACATCTAGATAAGTTACTTGAGGGGTCTAGTTTTCAAAATTGGGTCACTTGTGGTGGGTTTACACTTTTTAGGACAATCAGGGACTCTCCAAACGCAACATGGCGTTCGCTAATTATTCCAGGAAATTTTCAAAAAGTCAAATGGCGCTCCTTCCCTTCCAAGCTCTGCCGTGCACCCAAACAGTGGTTTTCCTGTATATATGGGGTATCGGCATGTTCAGGAGAATTCGCACTACAAATTTTGGGGTCCATTTTTTCCCTGTTACCCTTGTGAAAATAAAAAAAAATTGGGTCCAGCATAACATTTTTGTGAAAAAAAGTTAAATGTTCATTTTTTCCTTTCACATTCCATTAATTCCTGGAAAGCACCTGAAGGGTTAATAAACTTCTTGAATGTGGTTTTGAGCATCTTGAGAGGTGCAGTTTTTAGACTGATGTCACTTTTAGGTATTTTCTGTCATGTAGATCCCTCAAAGTCACTTCAAATGTGAGGTGGTCCCTAAATAAAAATGGTTTTGTAAATTATGGTGTAAAAATTAGAAATCGCTGGTCAACTTTTAACCCTTCTAACATCCTAAGAAAAGAAAAAAAAAAAATATATATATATATATATATATATATATATATATATATATATGTTTCAAAAATTGTGCTGATGTAAAGTTGACATGTGGGAAATGTTATTTAGTAACTATTTTGAGTGACATGACTCTCTGATTTAAGGGCATAAAAATTAAAAGTTTGAAAATTGCTAAATTTTCACCAAAAGTCTGATATTTTCACAAATAAACGCATGTCATATTGAACAAATTTTACCACCATCATGAATTTCAATATGTCATTAAATAATCTCCGAATCAGTGGGATCCGTTGAAGCGTTCCAGAGTTATTACCTCATAAAGTGACACTGGTCAGAAATGAAAAAATTGGCCCGGTCATGAAGGTGAAAACAGGCTGTGGTGGCATGAAGGGGTTTAAAAACGGGAATTTTATTGTACAAGCTGCTTTTTTATCTTTTCCCCTTTTTCCTTTAATAATATATTTGGTAAAATAGAACGTATATACAGTAGATAAAGTGATAACAGTAAAGTGCAAAGAAACAACTTAAAGGGAAACTGTCCAGTCCACCATTTCCTCCAACCCAGCAGCATTCACCTATGTATGATTAAACCCCCTGCGTAACCAGTCCTGTATAAAGCTTCCCGGCTTCAGAGATGCACTGATGCTGTCAAAATGAGCAGCACGCATGAGCGGGATTTGCAAACGGGCGTGATACCATGGAACGAGGGCTCACTAGTCTGTGTCAACTAACGCCTCATCCACTAGTCAAAGCCCTCATTAGCATAGCAAAATGGGGACATTGTAAATGCTTTTTTAAAGCATTTAACTGAATTATGTTATACAAGGCTGGTTAGAGATGGAGTTTAATCTTAGGTGAATGCTGCTGGATTGGAGGGCATGAGGGACCCGACAGGTTCCTTTTAAAATACACATTTAATGTTAGGTTGGGCACCCTAAACTGGCCATGCGGTGCTGAATCTGTAACACTTGTATACTAGCAACTGTTACAATACATTTGTTTTAAAAAAAAAATACCCCTTTAAAAGTATTGTAAAGAGAAAAAACAATTCTGCTTACAGACCTGTGTAGCGCTCCATCTTAAAATAAAGGCACGTGTGAAATTAGGCACGTATTTCTCTAAAAACAGCAGCAGCTTAGGAGAGCTAGGATCCACTGGTGACTTTTTATCTAAGCAATAGGTCATGGTGTCATGACTCCCTGAAACAAACAGAGAAAAAAAAAATGATTAAGAACATGAATTATAAAATGTCAACAAAATGCTTAGTTACTTACTGGTAATGGTGTTTTTCAGAGCCCATGACCGCACCACAAGAGAGGGGATCTGCCCTTCAGGGACAGGAAACCTACAGACATAAAAGGGCAGCACCTCTCTCCCGCATCAGTTGGATTACAGAGCACGAGAGGACCTCCCAAGTTAGTAGAAATATATATACATTATTCCATGATTATGCTAAAGCAAAAGAAGTGCTCACCCATATGTGAAGGGAGGGAATACGAGGGTGCTGTCATGGGCTCCGAAAAACACTGTTACCGGTAAGTAAGTAAGCATTTATTTGGTCTCCCATGACAGCACCATGAGAGAATTACAGAGAGGTAAGGAAATTAGGGAGGGACCACAGCCTGAAGCACCCTTCTCCCAAAGGTGAGATCCGAGGAGGCACCCATATCCTGCAGTCTGTGAAACTTAGAGGCTACTTTTGGCAGATATGGGGGATCCGGAGAATGACCCTATCCTCCCAAAACTGGGTATATGGTGGAATTCTGGACAGGGCCTGAATGTCACTAACCCGACGGGCTGACGTTAATGCAACAAGAAGGGCCGTTTTAAGGGAAAGAGTTTCTATTGGGGCTACCTCAATGGCGACTGTCAATGCTGTTAGCACAAGGTTCAAATCCCAAAGCATTAACCTGTAAGGATGGGCCTAGACCTAGCAGATGGCCTAATATAATTATATAGGGCCCCAGAGCTGATACCTGGACTTTGAGGGTGTTTGTGGATAGTCCTATCTCTAGGCCCTTTTGTAGGAATTCCAAAACTTGGCCTATCTGAACCTTTCCTCCAACCTCCGCGCCCAAGGCTGATAGAAACTTGTTCCAGGTTCTGGCGTATATCCTTGTTGTGGATGTTTTCCTAATCTTAAGTAAAGTGGTTACTAGGTTATGAGAAAACCTTTTCCCTATCAATAGCGCCCTCTCAAATTCCACACCGTCAGATGTAAACTGGACACTCATGGATGGAAGATTGGTCCCTGCTAGAGGAGGTCTGGGAGTTCCAGAAGAACCCATCGGTTGGTGATGGACATCCTCCTCAGCCAGTAAAACCACAGCCTCTTGGGCCAAAAGGGGGCGATTAGGATAACACGTGCCCTGTCCTCCCAGATCTTCCTCAACACCAACCGAATTAGGGCTATCGGGGGGAAAGGCATATGACACATTGAAGTCCCATGGAATCAGAGCATCTACTGCTTGTGGACCTGATCTGGGGTTTAGAGAACAGAACCGATGTGCCGTCCTGTTCTCTCTGTTGGCAAAGAGTTCTATGTCCGGACATCCCCACATAAGCACAATCCGGATGGAGACCGTTTGGTTTAACACCCATTCTCCCTGCCTCAGCTGGTTGTGGCTTAGGAAGTTGGCCTTGATGTTCTCCTTTCCTCTTATGTGCAGGGAGGTTAACGACAGCAGATGAGCTTTGGCCATCTGAAATATACGATCCACCACTTCCATCAAAGACCTGGACCCCCCTGGTGGTTGATGTAGACTACAGTTACCTGATTGCAGGAAAGTATTCTGACATGTTGACCATGTAAGGACATAAGGAGCCGTCTTATTGCCAGCTCTACTGCCAACAACTCTTTCAGGTTAGACGAACCAGCCTGCTCACTGCTTGTCCACCTCCCTTGGACTCACACGTCCCGCAAATGAGCCCCCCCAACCAGGGTGGATAAAAATCATGATTTTTTTAAAAAAATCAACAAAAAAAAAATAAAAAAATCGGATTTTTTTGATTTAAATCGGATTTTTTAATCAAGTTGTACACAAGCAAAACTTTGTATTTTTGCAAATCAAATTATTTTACACAAATAAAAATATTAAAACAGTTGATGATTATGAAACCTAATAATTTTTATTTGCACTATTAAACAATCAGAATTGAACTACAGAGCATCAATTTTATCCCGATGTGTTTCGCAAATGGACACTAATTTTGACCAGTTGTTAATAAACAGTTCCAAGCATTCAGCCAAGGTATTCCATCTAACATCTTGTGGTAGAACCAACTTCAGTCCTCCCATTTCCTTGTAGGTTGCATGTGCAAAATGATTATTGCGGAAATATTTAACAATTTCTACAACATGTTCCTTGACACCCGAAATATGCAGGTCTTTTGCCAAAAGATGCAACAAATGGGCAGAACAACCGTATGTAATGACATTTGTGTCATCCTCGTGCCAGTTCCGCTCGCATTTTTGCCACATTGCTTGCGTTATCAGTAACTAAGCTCCTTACTTTACATCCAAACTGTTCTTGGCATTGGTGAATTGAGTTCTTAGCAATTTCAAGTAAATATTCAGCAGTATGTGAATTTCCAGATGTGTCGATTGTGTCTAAGGTAAGTTTCACCATCTTATGTTGTGACACAAGTGCAAATTATGGGGTCGTTGTGGATGTTGCTCCAACCATCCAAGCTCATGTTAACAACTTTGTCTTTCAAATATTTTGTACAAGCCGCTCTTTCTTTGTCGTATACAGCCTGAAGATGTTTTCCTGAGATATCAAATCTACTTGGTGGTTTGTAGCCTGGTCTTATTCCTTCGATCATTTGTACAAACAATGGGTGTTCAACTAGTCGGAAAGAAGAATTGGTTGCAAATATGAATTTAGCAATTAATTCATCAAAATGTTCTTTCTGGCTCGTCGTAGTCTTTAAGAGGAATTTTTCTACACTTTGCACGCAAAGTTTTTTGTTGGGCTGCTTTGTTGAAGTTGTACCCAGATATTGATTGTCACGTGCAGCACAAGCCATATTTGACCCTGAAAGCACAGTAATTAAAAATATAATTCGACTGCGTATTTGAAGAAATATAACGAAAATATTTTGAAACAAACTTTTTGAACAATGTAATGGTCCTCGTCCTATAAGGGCTGTCTCAAAAGTTATGCTACTCAAGTTTCCGGTGAAGTTGCTGTAATACTAGTAATATCAGAGCAACTGAAAAAAATTATGTCACAAGTTTTAAAAATGTTTTTTTAAAAAAATGGTCAATTTGGCAGACTTCAAAAGTGAATTGTAGCCTACAATAAAAAAAAAAATAGGCGTATACACACTCTTTTATTTTTACTTAACGTTAATCTTCTGTGAAATATTGCCTTAACATAAATTTAAATTCTATACTCCAGAACTAGTGCTAGAAATTTTTCTTTTCATAGACTTTAACCATCCCAGTAAAACGTCTGTTAAAATAGGTTGTAATTGCCAGACTTACCACTAGTGCTAGGGTCCTGGTGCATAAGAAGCTGTGGGGGTTCATTGACATTAGTTGTATCACTATCAACATCTTCATTTCCCTTCTGGTTGCAGTTTTCATAATGTGATTTCAAATGGCAAACAAGTCCTTGGATATCCTTTTGACAGTATTTGCACTTTGCTCTCCCACCTTTCTTTCCAAGCTCTGCTGGCATCTCAACAAAATGAACCCAAATAGGGTCTCTCTTACGACCTGCCATGGCTCACGCAGATCACTTCTGAGGTTTGATTGTTACTACAGCCAAGTACTGCTGACTGACTATCCAACAAGTTTGGGCATGTCAACTGAATGGAAAAAGAAACTGAAACCAAGCTACAGAAAGTGAAACCAAGCTAGAAGTGTGGAGTTAATTGAACAATGATTGAAAGTTTTAGATTTTAATCGTGATTTATATTAAAAAAATCTTTTGATTTAAATCATGATTAAAATCACGATTTAAATCGATCTGATTTAAATAGAAAAAAAACCATTTGATTTAAATCATGATTTAAATCGCTGATTTAAATCAGCGTGATTTAAATCAATCCACCCTGCCCCCAACCCATATGTAGTGACAATCCGGGAGATATGGTTTACCCAGGGAACCCCTCTTGACAAGTTTGATAAATTTAACCACCAAAGGGACTGTATCATAGAGGAGGACAGAGATTTTCCTTTCCAGACACCCTCCAAGCTGGCGGTCGTTACGTAATACATCCCACTGTATGGCCTTAGTATGGAACTTGGCTTCTCGAACAGCCAGAATACAGGAAGTGAGTGAGCCTAAAAGGGACATCACCCTTCTAAGGGACATAGATGGATTGTTCACTGCCTTCAGAACTTGATGTCGAATACCATCTAATTTGGACACCGGTAGCCAACACTCCTGATTCTCAGAGTAGAACACAAGACCCAGGAATTCCTGCACCTTTAGGGGCTGTGAACGTGACTTTGATATTCACAAGCCACCCCAACCCTTCTGATGTGGACATTACACTTTTCAACTGAGTAATGCAGTGCAGGACCGAACTGCCTACTATTAAAAAGTCATCCAGATATAGGACCATCACGACGTCCTATTCATGGAGATCTGCCATGACCTCTGCAACCACATTGGTGAAGACCCATGGAGCAATGGCTAAACCAAACAGGAGGGCTCTAAACTGGGAATGTCTAACCGGGTACCAGTGATACAGCCACCCTAAGGAATTGCATGTATAGGTATGTAATAGTATGCATCCTTAAGATCCAATACTACCATAAATCAATCTTTGAAGAGCAACTTTATTGCCGACCTAACAGACTCCATCTTAAAGGGACGCACCACCTGGAATTTGTTCAGACCTTTTAGATTAATAATGGTCCAAAAGGAACGGTCCAGTTTTTTAACCAGGAAGAATAAATACAAAGTGATAATTTTTTCCAATTAGCATGACTAGAAACTCAAGTAAGGACCGACTGTTTTTTAATTTCTAAAGTAAAACTGAAAGTTTAGAAAACTTTTAGTCTGTCAGAGACACTTCAGAACATTCAAATGGTGTAAGTAAGGTTGCAAAGACCCCCACAATCAGTAAAAAGTAGTAAATCTAAAACACTTTATGAAACAAAAAATCTTGCAAAGAAGACCCAGGACTGCTGAGCAGATAGATTCCTACATCAGACAAGAATGGGCCAACATCCCTGACAACTCTTGTCGGAATACCTGTGGCCAGGGGTTCCTTCCATGTACCTAATGCTAGAGGCGCTCTAGCTATCCCTGCTCTCCGGATTATTTCTGATGGTGAAGATGCCGGGGCCACATACCTTGCTGATCTCCTGAATCAGCCCTATATCGGTCTCTCTCCCCACCCAAGAATGTGGGGAAGAATAGTGTATGTATATTCACAAACCAGACTAACAAGGGAGGACGTACAGAGATAAATGAAAATACCAAACATACAAATATGCAGTCACCGACACCTCTACTACACACCAGGCAGTATAAGACTAACACTGGCAATCCAGATTGCTAGAGACCAGTATATATAGGATAGGGGAGTGGCCAATACTGAACAGCTGAGATCATCCAAGCAGGAAAGCTTCAGAGACTAAGCTGAACAGTTTGACCCTTGAACTGCTAACATAAACCTGCACCGTTTAATATGAAGAAGTTCTTCTAATCAGTGCAAGAGTATGTGAAATCAGATGCTGCGATCTTCTGGCCCCTCTCTGTTGCAGTAAACCCCTGACAATCCCTATCTCAAAACTCCAGCAATTGGTCTCCTCAATTCCCAGACAATAGTAGACATGGTCCTGTCCCAACTTCTTTGAGATGTGTTGCTGTCATCAATTTCTATATTGGTTATTTTTTACAAATGAAATGCAAAAAGACTTCCAAAGCATTGCAATCTTTTGTTCTTTAGATTTATTAAAAAAAATTTTTGGACACTCGGGGACTTGAGCCTTTGATTTTACTAAATCTTCATATTACAGTATACAGTAAAAATGATGATCTCCTATGAAGGAGGCTGGGTGCCATGGATGTACCAAGATGGTGTCAATGGTGGTCTTAAGCTAGCCCCTAGCTATGATGGTACTGTATGCATTGTGAGGGGGGGTTTGGGATTGAACTCTCACACAGATCATAACAGTTAAATGCCGCTATCATATAACAGTGCTCGAAACTAATTCTGGTCTCTGTACTGCAGTTCGAGGCAGGTATATCTGGCACTTGCTTAGTATGGAATGGACTCAGCTCCTGATCCCACTCCATACACCCAAACCTGAAGTGTCATGTTAATGTAAGTCACATGTTGGGAAGGGGGTTAAAGAAATGAGGTTGGAAATTACACTATATATATCACAGTTTATATGTTAAAAAAAAAAAAATAAGAACAATGGTTCTCAGGTTACTTATTTTGAATTAAATTTCAGTTATAAGAAATAACTCCAGTCTCAGACAAGATGGGGCTGAGATTAGCTAGAACAGTCCGCACTGGGAACTAAATGTAGGTCACATTCTTTCATGCCTGCTGCTCAGGAATTTCTAGTAATTTTTTAAGCTTCAGTAATTATGATACATTTTGTGCTGTGTCATTATAATAACCCTTTTTCCAAAATATTATTGAGATGATTATTTTACTCACTTATTTTACTGGCCATTAATTCCATAGCACTTTACAGACGTCATCTTCACTGTCCCCATTGAGGCTCACAAGCTAGATTACCTATCAGTAGGTCTTTAGAGTGTGGGAGGAAATCGGAGAACCAGGAGGAAACCCACGCAAATACTGGGAGAACATACATGAAAGGCTGCAATGCTAACCACTGAGCCACCGTGCTTCCTGTATACTACAGTAACACTGGTCCTAGTCACCATTGACACCAACTTACAGGTTATCAATCTCATGGTGAGTAATTTTGTGTGTACATCATATTACTACTGAGTAATGAATTATACAGCCTGTATTATACAGTGCACTGACGCTTCAGTCACCGCTCCTAGTTGTAATTGGAAACAGTCAGCAAGCTGGTCACCACACACAGATGACATAACTTTTTACATTCAGAGGCAAAAACTATACCGTAGCTGCTGACCAAGACTGTACATCAGATTTTCAGGGCAAGATTTTAGTCTCTGAATATAAAGCGTGCTTCCATTCCATGACTGCATGCAAAGATGTGGAAAATTAAACAACTAAATAAAGAGTTCATATTTACTTTTATTTAAAGGGAGCATGCCATAGTGAACATGCGTCAAATCTGACAACAGCGTCTAACACGGCAGGAGGAGCTGAAAAGACTTATTTACAGGTAAATCAAACGCCGATATAAAACTTCAACTTTAGCCAAAACCAGGAGTGGGTGATAAATACAGAATTAGTGACGTGTTTCTATTCTACTTTTCCTCTGATTGTTCCTCTCCTGATTTTGCATCTGCCTCTATCTGCAGTGACCAGAGTTAAGGCCCCGTTACACATAGCGAGATCGTTAGCGAGATCGCTGAAACGTCACCGATTTTGTAACGTAGCAGCGACCTAGCCAGTGATCTCGCTTAGTGTGACACTCAGCAACAATCAGCCCCCCTGCTGGGTGTCGCTGAATGTCCTGGACCATTTTGTGATCGCTGGTCTCCCGCTGGCCAGCGCGCATCGCTGCGTGTGACAGGCGGGAGACCAGCGATAAGCAAGCTTGAGCTGGTAACCAAGGTAAACATCGGGTTTCCAGGCGCCGGGTGGCACCTGAAAACCCGATGTGTACGTTAGATACCAGCGCGCTGGTGTAGGGGAGCTGGTAACCAAGGTACACAGCGGGTTTCTAAGCGCCGAGCGCCACCTAGAAACCCGATGTGTACCTTGGTTACCAGCTCCCTGCACCAGCGCGCTGGTATCTAAGGCACACTGCGGGTAACAAAGCAACGTGCGTCGCTTGTTACCTGCTTAGTCGCTGTCCTGATCGCTGCTGAGAGCTGCCTGTTTGGCAGCTCAGCAGCGATCATGTAGCGACACACCAGCAATCCTGACAAGTGCATATCGTTGTCGGGATCGCTGGTGAGTCGCTATGTGTAACGGGACCCTTAGTTTTGATGGCTGTTGTCTGATAGCAGCATTTAACTGATATTATCTCATTGTGTTCATTCTGAGGCCCATAACCCCTCCTTCACCCAAATGTATACAATACCATGACAGCTAGGGGCTGGCCTTAGTCACCAGCTGTAGGCTCTGCACATTCTGAGCTTAGGAGTCAGTGATTGACAGCTACAGTGGCTTGTGAAAGTATTCACCTCCCCTACGCATTTTTCATGTTTTTCTACCTCACAACCTGGAATTTCACGGTTTGTTTTTCTGAGAGAGAGTTTGCATCAGTTCATGTAAAGAACATGTCTTCAACTGTGGACATTTGGTTTTCTTTTGCTTGTAAAGCAAACAAAATAACTGAAAACTTCAGTGTGCATAACTATTCACCCTCCTAAAGTCATTACTTTGTAGAGCCTCCTTTTGTGGCAATTGCAGCTGCAAGTCGCTTTGGATAAGTCTCTTATGATCTTTCCACATCTTGCCACTGGGATTTTCGCCTATTTCTCAAGGCAAAACTGCTCCAGCTCCTCCAAGTTAGAGGGTTTCCTCTGGTGAACAGCAATCTTCAAGTCTGACCCTAGAATCTCACTTGGATTAAGGTCTGGGCTTTGACTAGGCCACTCCAGAACATTTCCACGTTTCCCTTTAAACCACTCGAGTGTTGCTTTAGAAGTATGCTTTGGGTCATTGTCTTGTTGGAAGGTGAATCTCTGTCCCAGTCTCAAATCACTGACTGACTGAAACAGGTTTTACCCCAGAATATCCCTGTATTTCACACCATCCATCTTGCCCTTGATCCAGACCATTTTCCTGGTCCCTGCTGCCGAAAAAACATCACATCATGATGGTGCCAGACTGGAGTGACATTTCTGGCACAGCACATGGAGATGCACGCCACTCATCAGATGCTCCAGATTCATGAAGAGTCGTGCACCTCAGCATGAATTAGGAGCATGTGACCACCATGTCCACTCATCAAGACCGGCAAGAAAATTGCCAGTCTTGATGAATTGGTGCCCATTTGTTTAATGTTTTTTTTTATTGGACCCATGGGATGAAAAGTGTAGTTTACTGCAGTATTACATACCCATTTACCCATTTTTTTGCAGTATACTGGGCTATATACCCATCTAGCGTGTGTTAGGAACTTTCCAGGTGCGTAGCGTAAATGCAAGTCAAACACAAAGTGTGAACGTAGCTTAAGGCTATGTGCACACGTTGCGGAATGTTTGCAAAAATTTTCTGAGGAAAACCGGACTTTTTCCCAGAAAACCGCATGAGTTTTTATCGCGGTTTTTGGTGCATTTTTACCGCAAATTTTTCCTGAACATTCTAGGTCAATAATATAGCGGGAAATATGCAGATTTACAGCGAAATTAATGTACATGATGCGTTTTTTTCGCAGAACAAAACGCATCATGTGCACAAAAATTGCAAAATTCATTCTAAATAGGATGCTTAATTCATGCGTTTAAGCGTTTTTGCTGCAAAAAAACACGAAAAATCCGCAACGTGTGCACATAGCCTTACAATTGCCTCAATTCTCTATATACCGTATTTTTCGGACTATAAGACGTACTTTTTCCCAAAAAAAATTGTGAGGAAAATGGGGGGTGCGTCTTATAGCCTGAACGCAGCTTACCGAGGGGTTGCAGCAGTGGTGTGGCGGTGGCAGAGGTGCGGCGTTGCAGAGGCACAGTGGGCGGCGTGCACCTGAGAAGGGTCCCTTCCTCAGGTGGTGAGGTGACGCCGTGGCACGGAAAGCAGAGCCGGGATTGTCGGTGGTGGCGGCCATCTTCCTGAGGCGGCGCGTGCGCAGATAAAGTACTCTGCTTCCTGTGGCTTCAGGAAAATGGCTGCGGGAGGCTGCGCGTGCGCAAATAGAGATCGCGGCGGCCATTTTCCTGAAGCCCCAGGAAGCAGAGTACTCTGCGCAGGCGCCGCCTCAGGAAGATGGCCGCCACCACCGACAAACCCGGCTCTGCTGTCCTGTCTGCTCTCCGTGCCACGGCTTCACCTCACCACCTGAGGAAGGGACCCTGCTCTCAGGTGCACGCGCCTCTGTAACGCCGCACCTCTGCCACCGCCACACCACTGCCACAAACCCGGCTCTGCTCTCCGTGCCGCAGCGTCACCCACCTGAGGAAGGTGAGTACCAGCATCACCGCACCTCTGCCACACCACTGCCGCAAACCCTGCTGTACCACTGCCGGCCCTCAGGTACCTTAAAATTCGGACAATAAGACCGAATATTGTAAAAATCTTTTTTTCTGCTATTTTCACCCCAAAATTTGGGGTGCTTCTTATGGTCCTGTGCGTCTTATAGTCCGAAAAATACAGTAAGACATTGAAGCATTGTTTTTCTGCATAACTAGCAAGCTCCTAGGCTTATATATTGCAGTTGGAAGTTACTACAAATTACGTACACTGTGATGGCTAAAAATACTCCTCAAAGATGCTAAATGGTGTGTCATACCCTGGAGTAAAAGATATGTTTCAACGTTACAAATAAAAATGAAGCCAAAGACCAGTGACACACAACATTATACCTGGAATTGATAGTCTATACAGGGGAATATCCCACAGTTCTTCACACA
>JARQOD010000002.1:228660295-228754386 GCA_033576555.1 Oophaga sylvatica | reverse complement strand
GCCGGCTTCCAACTCTTTCTGTTTATAGAAAACACAAGAAAAGAAACATTGTCAGAATCAAGACTGGCATTAAAATAAGAATTTAAAACTTTTCAAATGGTTTGTGCAAAATTTTTTACAAAAAGCCTGTAAGAATTTTTAGTGACAACTATAGAGGTCTTCTGGAGATCTCTGGTTGTCATGCCAACCCATCGGTGACCCGCGATCACGTGACGGGGTCACCGATGGGCGGGATTTCCGGCGCGCTTGCCGGAAGCGCGCGTTATATGCCGCTGTCAGAGTTTGACAGCGGCATTTAAGGGGTTAACAGCCACAGGTGTATCGTGATTCCACCCGCAGCTGTTTGAGGCACATGTCAGCTGTTCAAAAGCTGACATGTGCCGGGAAAGATGCGGACTCAGCGCCGGAGCCCTCATCAACATCGGGGTATTATTATGCCTGATTTTGTAAAAGAGTTAAAATTGGTTGTCCCAACAACAAAGTACATATTAATAGATATTCGAATTAAAAGTTCCATAATTGGATGTGTTAAAAAAAAAAAATGTTCCCGTGCTGAGAAAATCTTATAAAATGTGCACCTGCTATATACTGTGTAATGGCTGTGTCCGGCCATGCACAGTTGCTCCAGTTCATGGCAAAAAGAGGAAAAAATATTCAGCCTACCGTACATCAGCCTTGCCTATCATGGTGGCTTATTAATATGTTTTTAAAACCTTCCTAATAAATATGAGTTTTATCTTTTTTCACTAATTTTGGTGCTGGAGACCCCTTCTTTTTTCTTTTGATTTTGCTCCAGTTCATGGTCAGCATGTACCACAGCTCCTGGCCAAGTGGGAAAAATAAGAGTACACAGACACAGCAGGGGCTTACAGGTGCTTTTTTCAGGTAACATTTCAATGCCTATTTTATCACTGCAGCATCTCCAGCTCAGCATAAATCAAGTCAGTGGCTTAGGAGCTCCTACGGCCACAGAGCTCCAACGTCGCCGTCTTGATTTAAGATGAGGTCAGAGAACTGGACACTGCAAATAGTACAGTACACAGCAGGGCACATTTATAAGATTTAGATTACCGTATTTTGCGGAATATAAGACGCATTTTTCCTCCAAAAATGTGGAGAAAATTGGGGTGTGGATTGCGGTGAATATTCGTTTCTCTTAAATAGTGGGCACACGTGACCGCCCGGCAGCTGCAGGAAGCCAGCAGCTACCACTGTGCATGCTACTAAGGAGCGAGCAATGAATACTCACTGCCCTCCAAGGAAATAGTCCCAGCGTGCAGAGCAGTGAGTATTCCGGCAGCTGTGCTCTGCTTGTAAGCAGCGCATGACGTCCCTGCCATGCGCTGCTTACAAGCATAAAGCAGCTGCTGGCATTGGAACAAGACACTGCGAGGGAGTGCAGAATGGCAAGTGTAATGTTTTTTTTTCTGATGTGGCCATACATACCAGGACGGGGATGGGGGCCCTGCATACCAAGATAGGAATGAGAGGGGCCATGCACACCAGGATAGGGATGAGGGTGCCATGTATACCAGGATGGGAATGAGGGGATGCCATATATACCAGGATAGGGGATATTAAGTACAGCATTGACCACATTTTTTGCTTAATTTTTTTTTCTAATTTCCTCCTCTAAAAACTAGGTGCGTCTTATGGTCCGAAAAATACGGTACATTTATTAAAATGAGATCTCAGCACAGGAACTTTTTTTTTTAAACACATCCAATAATGGAACCTATTAATCCAGGATCTATTGATCAAGCATCTAGAAATAGAAAAAAAAATTCCAGAAGGCTCCTTATGAACAGGTGTATTCACCCCTAAAAGTATTTACTGGGGAAAAAAAATCTCTCTATATGGACAAAGTCTGTTAATATGACTCCATATGACGGAGTGTCACAGGATCTGTGCACAGCTGCTAAGAGACAATGACAGAACATGAGCTCTCAAAGAAAGGAAAAAACAAATAGTTCAATTAAGCATAAAATAAACAGCAACATACATTACACTATACATTTACAACTGAATTCAAGGTTTGTCTCATCTTATGAATGGGTGAAATTGCAAAGTCCTTGTACAAAAAAAAAACAACTTTGCAATTTGCCTTATTAAAAATCCTCTCAGTTCTCAAGATCGGCGTGACTTGATGCTATTGTGTACTGCTCATTTCTTAGGTTATGGGCCAACTCAGCAGTCTCAAAGGTGGCCACTTCCTAGACCAGGAGCACGTGCTTACATGCTCTATGCCTTAGAGCCGGCAAGCGCTGCTCTGAAGCTGGCCAGATCACCGGATTTGGCCACCTTCAGTGTCCATGCTGTAGAGCAGGGTGGGGAATCTTTTTTCTGCCAAGGGCCATTTGGATATTTATACCATCCTTCGGAGGCCGTACAAACTCCGCCCACAAAGTACATCCTGACTCTGGCACTGGTGTCAGGATGTAATCTTTCATTGCATGCCCTTCAGTAGTGAACACTGCGTGTGTGCCAACAGAGCAAGAAGAAATTAATGAGCTGGTGACAATCAAAATACATCTCCCTGCCAAAGCACTGCGGTCCCTGAGAATCTGCCCGGGAACGGATAAAAGGTCATCGAGGGCCGTAAATGGCCCAGGGTCCTGATGTTCCCCACCCCTGCTGTAGAGACTAAGCTGCCGATGCTATCAGCATGGGAGAGCAATGCGCTCGGACCAATGCCACAACCAAGCTGCTGGTCTGAACTGTGAATCTTCGGAAGCGGTCCCCCCCACATCCCAACAAGCGGCGAGTTTGGAAGCGGTGCAGCCCTGGAGAGAAATGATACAATCCTTGTAAGGCCACGTTCACATATTCAGTATTTAGTCAGTATTTTACATAAGTATGTGTCAGCCAAAATCAGGAGTTGAACAATCAGAAGAAAAGTATAATAGAAACACGTCACCACTTCTGGATTTATCACCCACTCCTGGTTTTTGATTACAAATATGGAGGAAAAACGTGACCTAAGAGTCCTTATTCTCCTGATGAGACTAGAAATGAGGCAATCCCCACAGTTTCCCTGGTGAAAACAGATTATGGGAGGTCTCAGACGTACTACAAGGGCTTGTCCAGAATGGGCATCCTTATTTGAACAATCTTTTGCTATACTCGGAGAATGTATTCTTCACTGTGGCAAGGAGGATGAGGCTGAGGACCTTTATGCCGCCATGATTATTGGTTTCAGCAAGACATCTTGTAAAGCACAGTCATGATCATACAGTTCAACAGTACCTCACTCAATGACGAAAGTCTTTCAACATTCAGGAAAACGGCGGTGAGCTGCGGAAGGCCTTTAATTGTTTCTGTAAGACAGTAAATGGAATATATAATAGAGTGAACATTTAGCGATGCCATCCTGTAGATATACCACGAGACTGATCTGGAAACCCCCTTTTTGCTTCCGATGACAACTTCTGGTTTCAGTCTCACTACTCCGCTTGCACTTTTTGCCCCTTGGAGTAGAATAGAAGTGATTGGGAAACCTTGGCTAGGTAGGTGGTCTCTATGCAGTTCTCTGGAGTACAATTTCACTAAACTATTAGCACTGCTTAAAAAAAACCTTCATTAAAGGCATTATACAGGTCCTTCTCAAAAAATTAGCATATAGTGCAAAATTTCATTATTTTCCATAATGTAATGATTACAATTAAACTTTCATATATTTTAGAATTATTACACACCAACTGAAATTTGTCAGGTCTTTTATTGTTTTAATACTGATGATTTTGGCATACAACTCCTGATAACCCAAAAAACCTGTCTCAAAAAATTAGCATATCAAGAAAAGGTTCTCTAAACGACCTATTACCCTAATCTTCTGAATCAACTAATTAACTCTAAACACATGCAAAAGCTTCCTGAGGCTTTTAAAAACTCCCTGCCTGGTTCATTACTCAAAACCCCCATCATGGGTAAGACTAGCGACCTTACTGATGTCAAGAAAGGCCATCATTGACACCCTCAAGCAAGAGGGTAAGACCCAGAAAGAAATTTCTCAACAAATAGGCTGTTCCCAGAGTGCTGTATCAAGGCACCTCATTGGGAAGTCTGTTGGAAGGAAACAATGTGGCAGAAAACGCTGTACAACGAGAAGAGGTGACCGGACCCTGAGGAAGATTGTGGAGAAGGACCGATTCCAGACCTTGGAGGACCTGAGGAAGCAGTGGACTGAGTCTGGTGTAGAAACATCCAGAGCCACCGTGCACAGGCGTGTGCAGGAAATGGGCTACAGGTGCCGCATTCCCCAGGTAAAGCCACTTTTGAACCATAAACAGCGGCAGAAGCGCCTGACCTGGGGTACAGAGAAGCAGCACTGGACTGTTGCTAAGTGGTCCCAAGTACTTTTTTCTGATGAAAGCAAATTTTGCATGTCATTCGGAAATCAAGGTGCCAGAGTCTGGAGGAAGACTGGGGAGAAGGAAATGCCAAAATGCCTGAAGTCCAGTGTCAAGTACCCACAGTCAGTGATGGTGTGGGGTGCCATGTCAGCTGCTGGTGTTGGTCCACTGTGTTTCATCAAGGGCAGGCTTCCATCGGCTGAAATGCTTTATGGAGATGAAGATTTCATTTTTCAGCACGACCTGGCACCTGCTCACAGTGCCAAAACCACTGGTAAATGGTTTACTGACCATGGTATTACTGTGCTCAATTGGCCTGCCAACTCTCCTGACCTGAACCCCATAGAGAATCTGTGGTATATTGTGAAGAGAAAGTTGAGAGACGCAAGACCCAACACTCTGGATGAGCTTAAGGCCGCTATCGAAGCATCCTGGGCCTCCATAACACCTCAGCAGTGTCACAGGCTGATTGCCTCCATGCCACGCCGCATTGAAGCAGTCATTTCTGCAAAAGGATTCCCGACCAAGTATTGAGTGCATAACTGAACTTTATTATTTGATGTTTTTTTGTTTGTTTTTAAAATACGGATTTTTGTGTTACTCACCGTAAAATCCTTTTCTCCGAGACGCTCATTGGGGGACACAGGACTGTGGGTGTATGCTACTGCCGCTAGGAGGCTGACACTAAGTAAACATAAAAAAAAGGTTAGCTCCTCCTCCGCCGTATACACCTCAGCACTGGCCGCAGGCAAACCCAGTTTAGTGCAAAAAGCAGTAGGAGGCTAAAACAAAAAATCAGTGTTAATACAGGTACAATATATCCAGAAGTAAATCTACTGATATAGACCCAAGCAAACAAAATTAGCTTAGAAAGCAAAGCCATCCGGCTATAAGGGAGGGTGCTGTGTCCCCCAATGAGCGTCTCGGAGAAAAGGATTTTACGGTGAGTAACACAAAAATCCGTATTTCTCCTTCGTCTCATTGGGGGACACAGGACTGTGGGACGTCCCAAAGCAGTCCACTTGGGTGGGAAACTGACTCCACAGTGCAATTATACATAGGCATTGCTCATAGGTGCGCTACCGCGCCCTGAAGAATCCATCTACCCAGGCTAGCATCCGCTGACGCCTGAGTATGGACATTATAATGTTTTGAAAAAGTATGCAAACTGGACCAGGTTGCCGCCTTACAAACCTGTTCCGCCGAAGCCTGATGCCGAAGAGCCCAGGAAGCACCCACTGCTCTGGTGGAGTGAGCCCTGATTCCTGCGGGAACCACCGCGCCTCTGATGCGGTAGGCCTCTTGAATGGTTACCCGTATCCATCTAGCTAAAGTTGACCTAGACGCAGCGAGTCCCTTCCTGCGACCCTCAGGGAGGATAAACAGCGTGTCCGTCTGCCTAAAGGATGCCGTCCGAGATACATATCTCCTGAGTGCTCTCACCAGATCCAGCGTATGGAGAGCTTTTTCTACCCGGTGAGTCGGAGCTGGGCAAAATAGGGCAAAACAATGTCCTCATTGATGTGAAATGAGGACACGACCTTAGGCAAAAAAGGAGGTGCTGGCCTAAGCATACCTTATCACGGTGGAAAAGTAAGTACGGAGCTCGGCAGGATAGTGCTGCCAGCTCCGAAACCCGCCTTATGGATGTTATGGCCACTAAAAATACCACCTTCCAGGAAAGGTATGTCAGGGAAACCTCCTGAAGAGGCTCAAAAGGAGATTCTTGCAGAACTCCCAGAACCAGATTGAGATCCCAAACATCTAAGGGAGCCTTGTAGGGGGCACTATATGGACAACCCCCTGAATAAAGGTCTTGACCTGTAAATTAGATGCGATCCTTCGCTGAAGAAGAACCGACAAGGCCGAAATTTGACGCCTAAGAGTACTTGGTGCTAAACCTGAATCTAAGCCTGCTTGGAGAAAAGACAGAATGTTGGGGATTGAAAAGTGAAGTGGGGAATAACCATGTTCCCTGCACCATGTAAAAAAGACCTTCCAAGTACCATGGTAGATACGAGCCGAGGTGGGTTTTCTGGCGCTAGCCATTGTGGCGGCGACCTTTTTGGAGAATCCAGCCCTAATCAGAATCCAAGATTCAACGGCCAGGCCGTCAAACACAGGACCGCTAAGTTCTGGTGGTAAACTGGGCCCTGGGAGAGAAGATCCACGCGTTCTGGCAGACGCCAGGGTGCGTCGCTGAGCAGTTTTACCAGCTCTGCGTACCATGAGCGACGCGGCCAATCCGGAGCGATCAATATCGCTGGTACCCCCTCTAACCTGATCTTCCTGATCACCCTTGGGAGCAGAGCCATTGGTGGAAACAAGTACAGAAGATGAAACTGATTCCATGGTAGAACCAGGGCATCCACTGCAATTGCCTGCGGATCTCGGTACCGGGAGACAAAGTTGGGCACCTTGGCGTTTATCCTGGAGGCCATCAGGTCCACATCTGGGGTTCCCCAACGTAGGCATATCTGCTGGAATACCTCGGGATGTAGCGACCATTCCCCTGACGCTATCCCCTGACGGCTGAGAAAATCCGCTGCCCAGTTCTCCTCGCCTGGAATGTGGACCGCTGATATCACAGAGTGATTTCTTTCTGCCCAGGATAGAATGTGTCCTACCTCGCGCATGGCTGCCCTGCTGCGGGTACCCCCCTGATGATTTATGTATGCCACCGCTGTGGCATTGTCCGATTGTATTCGGACAGGGCGGCCCGCCAAATGATGGTGAAAACGCCTCAGAGCCAGCCGAACAGCTCGGATCTCCAAAATATTGATTGGGAGGGTCGCTTCCTGCCGACACCAAGTCCCCTGAGCTGTATAGTGACGAAACACTGCTCCCCATCCGAGAAGGCTGGCGTCCGTTGTGACTATCAGCCAATGGACTGGAGGAAAATATCGCCCCTGGCGAAGAGTGATGTCCCTTGTCCACCACGAAAGCGTCTGTCTGACCTGCCGGGACAGACGGCACTGAAAATTGAGCGAGTAAGGGCTCCCGTTCCATACTGCCAAGAGAGCATGCTGAAGGGAGCGGAGATGGAACTGGGCAAATGGAATGGCTTCGATCGCTGCCACCATCCTTCCTAGGACCCTCATACAAAACCGGATGGTGTGAGGTATTGGCTGGCGAAGGATCCGTACCTCCTGACGGAGAACTAGAGCCTTCTCCTGAGGAAGAGTTATCAACCCTTGAGCAGTGTTGAAAATCATTCCTAAAAAGGTGATCCTTTGAGATGGCACGGGAGACGATTTCTTTAAATTCACAAGCCACCCAGGCGAGCAAGGGTGTCTAGCGTAATGCTGACACTCTTCTCGCAAGCCTGATAGGACGGACCCTTGATGAGGAGATGTCCAAATATGGCAAAATGACTATCCCCCGGGAGTGCAGAATGGACACAACGGCAGCCATAACCTTTGTGAACACCCTGGGGGCTGTGGCTAGTCCGAACGGCAAAGCTGTGAACTGGAAGTGAAGGTTGCCGATGGCAAACCGAAGAAACCTCTGATGAGGAGGAAATATGGGGATGTGGAGATAGGCATCCTGAATGTCTATTGATGCTAGAAATTCCCCCTTTTCCATGGCTGCAATAACCGATCGTAGAGACTCCATTCGAAACCGTCGAATTCTGACAAATTGATTCAGTCGTTTTAGATCCAAAATGGGTCTGACAGAGCCGTCCTTCTTGGGTACTATGAACAGATTGGAGTAAAACCCCTGACCCCTTTCGACCTCTGGAACAGGAACAATGACCCCGCTGCGCCGAAGAGATTCGACCGCCTTGAATAAGGCGTGAACACGGGATTCTTTTCTGGGAAGACGCGAAGGAAAAAATCGATTTGACGGACGATTGATGAATTCTATTTTGTACCCCGAGGAAACTAACTCCCTGACCCACTTGTCGTGAGTAATTGATAGCCAAGCGGGGCGAAACCAGAGTAAGCGGCCGCCTACTCTGGATAAATTGACCGGATTCTGCCTCCAGTCATTTATCCGAATATCTTTGGGATTTAGACCCTCTAGATCTTGGCTGTTGAGATTGCATTCTTCCCAAAGGGTTGGTCTTGTAGGAGACTTGGCGATCTCTGGCCTGATTAGGTCGACCTGAGCCGCTGGAGGTGGCTGGCGCGGTCCAACCTGGGTTACGAAAGGCCCTAAAGCGAGGCTGAAGCTGTCGGCGAAAAGGCTGTCTAATCCTCTGCTGAGGAAGGAAACTGCTCTTTCCTCCCGTCGCATCAGATATGAGCTGATCCAACTTCTCGCCAAATAATCGGCCGCTCTGATAGGGTAAGGACGTAAGTGATTTCTTTGAGGTTGAATCCGCTCGCCAAGTTCTCAACCACAAAGCTCTCCTGATAGCAATCGCATTAGCTGCAGCTAATGCCGCGCAATTTGCCGCATCCATAGAAGCGTTAATTAAAAAATCTCCTGCAAGAGCTATCTGATTGGAGATTTCCGTTACCTCAGAAGGCACCTCTATACCGTGAAGGGCTCTATTTAGAGACTCCGACCAAGATATCATGGCCTTAGCAACCCAAGTCGCTGCAAAAGAAGGAGAGAGTGCAGAGCCTGATGCCTCAAACACTGAGCGGGCCAAACTTTCAACCAGACGATCCGTTGGATCCTTGATCGAGGAACCATTAGGAAGGGAGAGAAGCGTTTTAGACGCTAAACGCGATACAGGAGGATCGACTGTAGGAGATTCTGCCCACACTTTCAGAAGTTCGGGAGCAAAAGGATATCTGGTATTAAGGGCCTTTTGTCCTGCAAAGCGCTTGTCCGGTTTTTCTCGGTGGCGCTGCACCAGCTCCTCAAACTCAGGATGAGCACCAAAAACCTTATGAGTTTGTCTGGCTCGTTTGAAAGACACCTTATGACCAGAGGCCAAGGTGGATTCATCCTCTATCCCCAGGGATTGATTGACAGCTTCAATCAGACTGTCAATTGTCTCCTGACAATACGGTGCCTCTAGATTGAGAGACCCTTCAGAATCAGAATCTGAATACTGATCACTTGCCTCCAAAGGAGAGGGAGAGCGAGAAACTGAGCTAAAGGATGCCGAGGCCCCGGACGGCATAGGCGACGCAGTATGGGTTCGCTTCCCATGCGTCTGTCTGGTAAGAGCGCGGCCCCTGCAGGCTGGAGGTTCCTGAGGCGTAGTGAAGCCGGGTGAACCACTGTCCCTGCTCCTATCGGGAGCTTGAAGGGACTCGATTGCTCTGGTTAATGACGCCACAGATTGAGAAAGAGACAAGGCCCATTCCGGAGGACCTGACGCACTAGGCTCGGTTATAGGTAAGGACTCCTGAGCCCGTTCGGAGTCACAGGCTTCGCAGACCCGATTAGTCTGGGCGTGCGGAAAAGGGGATCTACAGGCAATGCATGCAGTATAAAACACCGTGTGGGTCTTAGCCCTTCTGGACATGCTGGATCTGTCACAGATTTCCTCCTGTCAGAATAATTTGGATGTGGCGGGCGGGTAGTAGCGGTGCGGAGCGCAGCAAAAAAACGGAGCAACCAGGCTGGAGGTAGTAGCACTTACCCCAGTCCTGTTCCCCGAACGTCCTTTAATGATTTTGCACCTCACTTGCTGGACCTGTGGCGTAAAAAGGAAGATGGAAGCTCCAGACTTCCAAAAAACGCGCTCCCCTTTCAGGGAGGCGTTCCTAAATAGCCGAGCCCTAGGGGGAGGGGTCGCGGGGCGCGGCCTAGCGCCGGCAGAAGCCGGGGACCTGATTTCCAGCCGCGGCCTAGTCTCCGGCCGAAGCCGGGGGCTAAATTTCAGGCCGCGGCCTAGCGCTGGCCGAAGCCGCGGCCTAAATTTTCGGCGGCGCCCGCTCGGGATCAGGGGGGCGGGCCCGCCAGAAGTGCCGCTGCTGGGGGAGGAGCCCGAGAACGCGCCCATCCTCTGGAACGCCGAATTACCTCCCACACTGCCTGACCCTCGGCAAAAGCCGGGGGCTAGATTTCCGCCCGCGGCCTAGCGCCGGCATGAAGCCGGGATGTAAATTTTTGGAGGCGGCCGCCCCTGTGTCGGAGAGCAGGCCGCCGGATACAGGGGGAGGGGTATGGGGAACTCAGCCATGGACTTGCCCGCTTTTGCTTTGGAGCTGCTCCTGAAAACACCAGACCGCTTTGCCTTTTGCTCCAACTCTTCCACGACCGAAGATCCTGAATTAAAGGTGGGTTCCCGGCCGTGATCCACTGGAGCATATGTAGTCTCCCAAAAAAAGGTCCCAGCGTCTCTCAGCCGCAGTGGTTAGAGAGGGGCTTCCCAGAAAAAAAGGGGGTGAGGATGGTGCAGGCACCCTAACTCCATCACCCCTTCAGGGGGTGAGGAGAGGGACCATCCGCCTCCTTGCAGCACCGCGGTCTTGCCTTGGTGGTGCAGTGGGGGCCGCACGGACTATTTACTGCCTCTGTACAGCCTAGGGTTTCGATACCTTAGGGTGGTCAGGGCGAGTCCGGCATTCATGTCCCACGTCGCGGGAGAGGATACGTGGAGGCTTTACTCCACGTGCTCGCCCGTTGATGGTTTGGGGAGATCGGACCCCTTCAATAGGGTCCGTCGCCCCTGTCAAATCTTCGTGGGAAAATAGAGAGAAAAAAAAAAAAAATGGTCTGGAAGAAACCAGACGTGTGCCTCCATCAGACACTAAGCATGAACTGGGTTTGCCTGCGGCCAGTGCTGAGGTGTATACGGCGGAGGAGGAGCTAACCTTTTTTTTATGTTTACTTAGTGTCAGCCTCCTAGCGGCAGTAGCATACACCCACAGTCCTGTGTCCCCCAATGAGACGAAGGAGAAAAACACTTTTATTTTATTGGACGGTTGAAATATGTTAATTTTTTGAGACAGGTTTTTTGGGTTATCAGGAGTTGTATGCCAAAATCATCAGTATTAAAACAATAAAAGACCTGACAAATTTCAGTTGGTGTGTAATGATTCTAAAATATATGAAAGTTTAATTGTAATCATTACATTATGGAAAATAATGAAATTTTGCACTATATCCTAATTTTTTGAGAAGGACCTGTACCAGGAGTGGGGCACCTCCATCCCACAGGCCGTTCATGGCCCACCATCTCCTTTCCCATGCCCCAGGGACAGCAGCGCTTGAGTCAGCGGCCCCATTTTGCCAGCCATCGGCCTGTTAATCTGTCCTTACACTGTGAGCATGCACATGTAGCATTCACTACTGAACGCTGTGGCACAATGCAATATTCTTAGAGTTGAGAACAAAAGATTTGCAGAACATTGAAGCAGCAGCAACACGTTGGTAATCCTTGGCCGCTGGACCACAGCACTGTGAACCTCCTTCTACCGTGATCCCCGGTCCTCTAAACAGCTGAATAGTAGGATTGCTGAGATTCGGCCCTCCTAGAAGTTTCATATAGATGGCTTAACTTAAGGATGGGCAATCAATATAGTGATCCTGAAAAGTATTGGAATTTTAAAGTAGACTTGTCTGCGGATTCATGCAGCTCAAATGGTGGGAAGCATGAATCAGAGCCTGGTTGTACAAATGCAGCAAAGCTTCATCTTTATCTGCAACTTTCAAGCATTTCAGAGAGAATATCCGCTAAAGATCCCGGCAGGAACCATAGCCAGAGACGAGACTAGTCCGACCCCACTCAGCGCTGCTAGAGGCGATTCAGGCCTCATTCACAAATAGCACTCATACCCATGATGTTCAATTGGACCATTCACATGTCTGATATCAGTGACATGTCAGATTTTGATCTAAGGGTCAATCAAAATCAGCAAAGCAAGTCAACGGGTTGGTGAAAAAAAAATAGGACCACACATGGATGATTTCCGACCACATATGGATGAGATCCGTGCAGTCTGATTTTTATGGACTCTCAGAATGGAGAACTTGGAGAAATTGTTTTTTTTTTGTTTTTTTATTTGTCCAAGTTCAAGAAAAATCAGATGTGCGAATGAGGTCGTAGGCCACTTTCATATATTCAGTATCTGCAAGCCAAACCAGAAGTGGTGACGTGTTTCTATTACACTTTCCTCTGATTGTTCCACTCCTGGTTTTAGCTCACAGATACTGATGTAAAATACTGATCAAGTACTGAACATGTGAACGTGGCCTTACGGTTCTCTCTGCTATGGAAGTGACCTGTCGATCACCTGCTGGGAGAAGCCGGACGTTGCTTCCTACGGACTTTGGTAGGATCTTTAAAATATTGCTTCTCTGAAGAGCTGGCACGTGTCAGAGAAACTTACAAGGCTGCAATTGTGCAGCCAGGCTGTGATCCCTGCTGCCCGCGGTTTGGGCGCCATGAATCAGGTGACAGGTTCCCTTTAATATCCTGCTGACTGCAAATGTAAATATGGTACAATATATCAAGGAGGCAAAGTAACGATACAGTATAGACAGTACCTGCAAGGAGCTGAAAATTCCCTTTGCCGAAAATGTGTTTACTATCAGGTGTTTTTGTAGACATGATAATCTGATCCACAACCATCCAGTTAGGAATGCTCTGCACAAGAGCAACAGCCTCCGCGACCTGCAAATCAGCTAGGAGAAAGCAGAAGCCAATATAAAGACTAGAACAAACAGGTCCCGTCCAACTCGAGAACCATCTGCATATGAGACAGGGAAAACCCAAACACTGAGTGGGATACTGCAGCTGCATCCCCCTCTTCTCCACCTAGTACTCACTGATTTACAGCTGTGATAAATGTATTCAGTGGGAAAACCCCTCTGACCCCCTGAAAGTGGAACACTAACCTAAGGATAGGCCATCAATATCCGATCGGTGGGTGTCGGACACTTGCAATGCAATTTTTCCACATAAAAAAAAAAAGAGTTAATTTAGAAGTTAACCCTTAACCCCTTTCCAACATCGGGCATACATTTACGCTGATGTCTGTCTCCGGCGGTGAACCCACATCTTTCCCAGGACATGTCAGCTGTTTTGAACAGCTGACATGTGCCCGAAACAGCCGCGGGTGGAATCACGATCCACCCGCGGCTATTAACCCGTTAAATGCCGCTGTCAAACTCTGATCGCGGGTCACCGATAGGTTGGCATGACAACCAGAGGTCTCCTGGAGACCGCTGATTGTCACTGCCGGATTGCTATGAGCGCCACCCGGTGGTCAGCGCTTATAGCAAGTGAGTAATTCAGCTACATATCGGCGATCTGATCATAACCTGTATGTAGAAGACGATCAGGTTATGGTAGCTTCTAGCCTCCCTCGAGGACTATTGAAGCATGCCAAAAGTAAAAAAAAAAATGTTTTAAAAATATTTAAAAAAAAATTAAAAAATATAATAGTTCATCCCCACTTTCGCCCCATTCAAAATAATAAAAAAAAAAAAATCAAACATACACATATTTGGTATTGCTGCGTTCAGACTCACCCGATCTATTAATAAAAAAAAGGATTAACCTGATCACTAAACGGCGTAGCGAGAAAAAAAGCCAAAACGCCACAATTATGGTTTTTTGGTCGCCGCGACATTGCATTAAAATGCAATAACGGGCGATCAAAAGATCCTATGTGCACCAAAATGGTATCATAAAAAATGTCAGCTACAGCACGCCAAGGGCAAGGGGGCAACGCGCTACAGCGCGCCAAGGGAAGGGAAGGTCACGAGCGCTACAGCACGCCAAGGGCGAGCAAAGCGAGACAGCACGCCAAAGGCGGGAGGGTCAAAGCGCTACAGTGCGCCAAGGGCAGGGGGGGCAAAGCGCTACAGCGCACAAAGGGCAGGGGGGGCAAAGCGCTACAGCGCACCAAGGGCAGGGGGGGGTAAAGCGCTACAGCGCACCAAGGGCAGGGGGGGTGTAAAGCGCTACAGCGCACCAAGGGCAGGGGTGGTGTCATGAGCGCTACAGCGCGCCAAGGGCAGGGGGTGGCAAAGCGAGACAGCATGCCAAGGGCGGGGGGTTAAAGCGCTACAGAGTGCCAAGGGCGGGGGGTTAAAGCGCTACAGAGTGCCAAGGGCGGGGGGGTTAAAGCGCTACAGAGTGCCAAGGGCGGGGGGTTAAAGCGCTACAGAGTGCCAAGGGCGGGGGTGTTAAAGCGCTACAGAGTGCCAAGGGCGGGGGGTTAAAGCGCTACAGAGTGCCAAGGGCGGGGGTTAAAGCGCTACAGAGTGCCAAGGGCGGGGGGTTAAAGCGCTACAGAGTGCCAAGGGCGGGGGGTTAAAGCGCTACAGAGTGCCAAGGGCGGGGGGTTAAAGCGCTACAGAGTGCCAAGGGCGGGGGGTTAAAGCGCTACAGAGTGCCAAGGGCGGGGGGGTTAAAGCGCTACAGAGTGCCAAGGCGGGGGTTAAAGCGCTACAGAGGCCAAGGGGGGGTTAAAGCGCTACAGAGGCCAGGGCGGGGGGTTAAAGCGCTACAGAGCGCTACAAGGCAGGGGGGCAAAGCGCTACAGCGCACCAAGGGCAGGGGTGGAGTCACGAGCGCTACAGCGCGCCAAAGCCAGGGGGCAAAGCCTACAGCACACCGAGGGCAGGGGTGGTGTCACGATCGCTACAGCCGCCAAGATCGGGGGGCAAAGCGCTACAGCGCACCAAGGGCAGGGGTGGTGTCACGAGCGCTACAGCGCGCCAAGGACAGGGGGCAAGCCCCACAGTCCACCAGGAAGGGAGGGGGCATTACCTGTGGTGCTGCGCTGCTTCTTTGCTCCCCACTTCACATCTGGGTGCACTATTAGGATCCGTTGAGCCCCTTGAAGGGGCGTGGCATAAGAGGCTAAGAGATCATCGTCCTCATCTTCCTCGTCGTCCGTGTCCTCCTCGGTGGAGCTCCAGCCCCCGTTCCCTCCTCCCTGCCGGCCCCGGGTCTCTTGGCACTGCAGTGGTATGTGCCGCTCCAGAGGCACCGCGGCCTCAGCGCATGGAGCACGTCTCTGCTGCCGGGGAGCGGGAGGCGTCCCGCATAGACTCCGTGCATGGCAGTGACGCTGCGGGAATGACACCTGACAACACTCCATAGCGTCCGCGGGAGCAGCATGCTTTCTGGGGCCGGGTCACATGACCTCAAAGCACAACTTGCAAATATGGGC
The DNA here is from genome assembly GCA_033576555.1 of Oophaga sylvatica. NCBI lineage: Eukaryota > Metazoa > Chordata > Amphibia > Anura > Dendrobatidae > Oophaga > Oophaga sylvatica. The sequence continues at coordinate 228,738,998 of JARQOD010000002.1, read as the reverse complement.
GTGTGCGAGTAATCTCCTCCCCGTTTCGGCCGGTCATGTGACAGTGACGTCACGTCTTCTGCCTGGGTCTGGGTTGGCGTGCTTCAGGTCACCCTGGGAGGCTGAAGATGACAGCACGGGGCTCCCCCAGCCGCTTCCTGCAGAGTGTGCTGCACAATGGCGTCGGGAGGTACGTGTGCCAGCTCAAGAGGCTCACTCTGGTCTTCAGCAAGGACGCGCAGCCCTCCCGGGGAGCCAGGTATGTATGGCCGCCATGTACTCTGTGCACTAGGGAGGTCTGCTTATTCATCGGTTATTGTTTGTGTCCAGTTCATGATCAGCGTCTTTACTACTTACTGAAGCCCCCCTGGCTGTTATAACCTGCTGTAGACATGCTGCATGGTCCTAGGCCAGCGACTGGCGTCATTACTGAGGACGCTTAGCCCATTACTGAGGCGAACGACCTTAGCCCATTACTGAGGACGCTTAGCCCATTACTGAGGACACTTAGCCCATTACTGAGGACGCTTAGCCCATTACTGAGGACGCTTAGCCCATTACTGAGGACCTTAGCCCATTACTGAGGACCTTAGCCCATTACTGAGGACGCTTAGCCCATTACTGAGGACGCTTAGCCCATTACTGAGGACGCTTAGCCCATTACTGAGGACGCTTAGCCCATTACTGAGGACGCTTAGCCCATTACTGAGGACACTTAGCCCATTACTGAGGACGCTTAGCCCATTACTGAGGACGCTTAGCCCATTACTGAGGACGCTTAGCCCATTACTGAGGACGCTTAGCCCATTACTGAGGACGCTTAGCCCATTACTGAGGACGCTTAGCCCATTACTGAGGACCTTAGCCCATTACTGAGGACGCTTAGCCCATTACTGAGGACGCTTAGCCCATTACTGAGGACGCTTAGCCATTACTGAGGACGCTTAGCCATTACTGAAGACGCTTAGCCCATTACTGAAGACGCTTGCCTTATACTTAGCCCATTACTGAGGACGCTTAGCCCATTACTGAGGACGCTTAGCCCATTACTGAGGACGCTTAGCCCATTACTGAGGACGCTTAGCCCATTACTGAGGACGCTTCGCCCATCTTAGTCTCCACTCCACTAATATTCGGGGGTTGCATACTACCACTGTCTGCTTCGAATCCCACCAAGGATTTTCTATGGGCTTCGTGTCACGCGCCTGTGATGGCCTCTCCAGAATCTTCCAGCACACCTGTAACCAAGCTTTGGTGGACTTTGAGGTATGCTTGAGATCATTGTCCTCTTGGACAATTTCCTGATGATTGAATCCATCTTTCCCTCCAGATGCTCCAAGTTCCCAGGACCAGAGGAAGCAGCGCCATCACTGAGTCACCAGAGCCGCCATCATGCTTCCTGTAGGCATGGTGTTCTAGTCAGCATATGCTTCATTCTTCCTCCCCCAGACTGATCCACAGGTGCAAAAAAATTCCAGTTGTGTTTCATCACTCACCATACTGGAATTCCCAAACTTCTGTGGCGTCTACTGCTTTCAGCACGTTGAGGAAACTTTCCTTGTGCTTTTGGGTCATTAGAAGCGGACGTCTTTGAGTTCAGGCACGTAGACCTTAAGAATTTAGTATGTGACTTTTTTTGCAAACTGAAACGATCTTGTCTGCTGCCACCAAATCTTGCTGCAGGTATTTTTCAGTCCTTTGAGCGTTTTTGACCACCTGCCTCCTCTCCAATTTGGTGGCAGCTGGCGATGGCTTCCTCTAGAGTCCAACTTTCAATTTGCACACTCTGCTTTCACCTTTATCTCTAGGAACATCCAATGCCTTTATATCCTTTTCTTTGGCAACCCAAGATATTGATGAATTAGAGGCCATAGCTTATGAGGAATGGGCTAAGATTCTTCAGGAACGCTACCAGAAGCTGGTGTCTGGCTGTGTGTAGGGATGTGGAGTCGGTAAGCAAAACCTCCGACTCTTCAATGTCTCACTCCGACTCCACAGCACTGCCTCACTACTGAGTATGTACATAAAGTGCAGCACAGATTCATCTCATCTACGACCCACAACACTGGTCACTACTGAGCATGTACATAAAGTGCAGCACAGATTCATCTCAGCTACGACTCCACAGCACTGGTCACTACTGAGCATGTACATAAAGTGCAGCACAGATTCATCTCAGCTACGACTCCACAGCACTGGTCACTACTGAGCATGTACATAAAGTGCAGCACAGATTCATCTCAGCTACGACCCCACAACACTGGTCACTACTGAGCATGTACATAAAGTGCAGCACAGATTCATCTCATCTACGACCCCACAGCACTGGTCACTACTGAGCATGTACATAAAGTGCAGCACAGATTCATCTCATCTACGACCCCACAGCACTGGTCACTACTGAGCATGTACATAAAGTGCAGCACAGATTCATCTCAGCTATGACTCCACAGCACTGGTCACTACTGAGCATGTACATAAAGTGCAGCACAGATTCATCTCAGCTACGACTCCACAGCACTGGTCACTACTTAGCATGTACATAAAGTGCAGCACAGATTCATCTCAGCTACGACTCCACAGCCCTGGTCACTACTGAGCATGTACATAAAGTGCAGCACAGATTCATCTCAGCTACGACCCCACAGCACTGGTCACTACTGAGCATGTACATAAAGTGCAGCACAGATTCATCTCAGCTACGACCCCACAACACTGGTCACTACTGAGCATGTACATAAAGTGCAGCACAGATTCATCTCAGCTACGACTCCACAGCACTGGTCACTACAGAGCATGTACATAAAGTGCAGCACAGATTCATCTCAGCTACGACTCCACAGCACTGGTCACTACTGAGCATGTACATAAAGTGCAGCACAGATTCATCTCAGCTACGACCCCACAAGACTGGTCACTACTGAGCATGTACATAAAGTGCAGCACAGATTCATCTCAGCTACGACTCCACAGCCCTGGTCACTACTGAGCTGTACATAAAGTGCAGCACAGATTCATCTCAGCTACGACTCCACAGCACTGGTCACTACAGAGCATGTACATAAAGTGCAGCACAGATTCATCTCATCTACGACCCCACAGCACTGGTCACTACTGAGCATGTACATAAAGTGCAGCACAGATTCATCTCATCTACGACCCCACAAACACTGGTCACTACTGAGCATGTACATAAAGTGCAGCACAGATTCATCTCAGCTACGACTCCACAGCACTGGTCACTACTGAGCGTGTACATAAAGTGTAGCACAGATTCATCTCACTACGACCCCACACACTGGTCACTACTGAGCATGTACATAAAGTGCAGCACAGATTCATCTCAGCTACGACTCCACAGCACTGGTCACTACAGAGCATGTACATAAAGTGCAGCACAGATTCATCTCAGCTACGACTCCACAGCACTGGTCACTACAGAGCATGTACATAAAGTGCAGCACAGATTCATCTCAGCTACGACTCCACAGCACTGGTCACTACTGAGCTTGTACATAAAGTGCAGCACAGATTCATCTCAGCTACGACCCCACAACACTGGTCACTACTGAGCATGTACATAAAGTGCAGCACAGATTCATCTCAGCTACGACCCCACAGCACTGGTCACTACTGAGCATGTACATAAAGTGCAGCACAGATTCATCTCCGCTACGACCCACAGCACTGGTCACTACTGAGCATGTACATAAAGTGCAGCACAGATTCATCTCAGCTACGACTCCACAGCCTGTCACTACTGAGCATGTACATAAAGTGCAGCACAGATTCATCTCAGCTACGACTCCACAGCACTGCCTCCTACTGAGCATGTACATAAATGCAGCACAGATTCATCTCAGCTACGACTCCACAGCACTGATCATTACTGAGCATGTACATAAAGTGCAGCACAGATTCATGTCTGCTACGACTCCACAGCACTGATCATTACTGAGCATGTACATAAAGTGCAGCACAGATTCATCTCTGCTACGACTCCACAGCACTGTCACTACTGAGCATGTACATAAAGTGCAGCACAGATTCATCTCAGCTACGACTCCCCAGCACTGCTCACTACTGAGCATGTACATAAAGTGCAGCACAGATTCATCTCAGCTACGACTCCACAGCACTGATCATTACTGAGCATGTACATAAAGTGCAGCACAGATTCATCTCTGCTACGACTCCACAGCACTGTCATTACTGAGCATGTACATAAAGTGCAGCACAGATTCATCTCTGCTACGACTCCACAGCACTGGTCACTACTGAGCATGTACATAAAGTGCAGCACAGATTCATCTCAGCTACGACTCCACAGCCTGGTCCCCTACTGAGCATGTACATAAAGTGCAGCACAGATTCATCTCAGCTACGACTCCACAGCACTGGTCACTACTGAGCATGTACATAAAGTGCAGCACAGATTCATCTCATCTACGACTCCACAGCACTGGTCACTACTGAGCATGTACATAAAGTGCAGCACAGATTCATCTCAGCTACGACTCCACAGCACTGGTTATTACTGAGCGTGTACATAAAGTGCAGCACAGATTCATCTCAGCTATGACTCCACAGCACTGGTCACTACTGAGCATGTACATAAAGTGCAGCACAGATTCATCTCGGCTATGACTCCACAGCCCTGGTCACTACTGAGCATGTACATAAAATGCAGCACAGATTCATCTCGGCTACGACTCCACAGCACTGATCATTACTGAGCATGTACATAAAGTGCAGCACAGATTCATCTCATCTACAACTCCCCAGCACTGGTCACTAATGAGCATGTACATAAAGTGCAGCACAGATTCATCTCAGCTATGACTCCACAGCACTGGTCACTACTGAGCATGTACATAAAGTGCAGCACAGATTCATCTCAGCTACGACTCCACAGCACTGCCTCACTACTGAGCATGTACATAAAGTGCAGCACAGATTCATCTCACCTAACAGCCGAGATCCTTAGATCAGGAACAGAACAGACATTTATAGGACATTTCATAACTTTCCCAAATTCTTATGAAAACATTTACAGCACATCCTGCATTATACTACTGTACCCAATTTATTATATATTTTAGGAGTCAGAGTTGGACCATTTATACAGACTCCAACTCCATCAAAATGGACATCAACTCTGATTCTACAGCCCTGGCTGTATGTCTCGTTTGTAGCAGGTCATAACAGCCAGAGGTGCTCTAGTAAGTAATAACGCTTCTCATGACGGGTTGAATAATTCCAGGGTGGATTTGATTTAAATCAAACTGATTTAAATCACGATTTAAATCACGATTTAAATCACTAGTCAGTAAGGCTTGATTTAAATCAGTGATTTAAATCAAAGTTTCTACCTAAACTAGTTCTTGCTACTTTAACATGCAAGTAGATGAAGATTTTTAGAATCACTTTTTATATTACTTTTTTCTTCCCAGTTTAATGGGTTAATCATTCATATTTGGACACCACTGTTCTGTTGTACTTAGGAAGGAGAAAAATAATCCTGACCTGACTTGTCTGTCTGTGGCTATGCTGCAGTATTGTGCTCAAAGTTTCACTTTCATTTTCTTGTCTGCTTGCCCTTCCTCCTCCTCACACTTAGATTCACATTCTTCTTGTGTTGTGCAGATCTATTCCACTCCAAACAATCAGAAACATATTGTCTAACTTCTTGGACTTGGCACTGAAGGGGTTGATTCTGTATTCATATAGGTTTGTAGAACAATAGGATTAAGGTCTTTTTCTCAACTCTGTTCATGTTGTAACATTTTTGCCGTGAAGAAGAGGCTGGGACCTCTGCGGAGTCAAATTCATTTTTGAGAACTGCGTAAGTAAAGCGAGCGTCTGTGATAATATAGGAGAGAAACTGCCCACTAATCCAACAGAAACCTCTGGAAGAGCATGGCATTGTGAATGTTACACATATACAGCCTTTATTCTACTGAGTTAAACAACTCAGCTTTATCTCATGATGGAAGAACCTTTGGATGGTAAAATATTTTCCTCAAAAAGCAGTTTATTGAAAAAAAATCTGATTTAAATCAAAAAAAATCTGATTTAAATCAAAAAAATCCGATTTAAATCAAAAAAATCCGATTTTTTTGATTTTTTTAAAAGAATCATTGATTTTTATCCACCCTGAATAATTCTGAGACTGCAATAGTCAGTAAAAGTGGCATTTTGTGGTGAGTTTGGAGAAACTACTTGGTTGTGTTGAGCTATTTTAAGTTTTTCTTGTTGATTAGTTTACTACAAATCGTAGTTTATAAATGTTGCTACTAAACATAATTTGGATTGTATTTCAGTGGTAAGATCATGGTGTGGTCTGGTCATATAAGGGTAACGAGACATTCTTGAGGCTTTTCGCGCAGTGTAACATTTTTCACGGTTTTGCATTTTGATGCAGCTTTATTGCAACCAAAATTAGGGATAAATCTAAAAGAAAGAGGAGACTTGTAGATCTTTCAAGCCATATGTTCCCATCGATCAGATTTTTGTTAAAACTTCAAAGTGTAGCTTGAGACAATGTGTAGCTGAGTTACAAAAGACAAAAAAAACTGACTGGTACATCCAGACTAGTGTGAATAGGTGCATACCAGGAGGAGCTACCCCCATATACAAAAAGGTTGCACTCTATCACGCTAAAGCATGTCAATGTGGAATATATGAAATTTGAATAGCAATATGGCTTTGGAGTATTAGGAAAAATTTGAGACGCTTAGGCCTTAGAGAGGTAGTCACACAGGTCAGGGACCCATCAAACTGAGACCACCTTGACGATGGTTGGTGGGCAGATAATATTTGGCCAAATTTTATGCTAAGTGTCTCTAATTTTTCCTAATACTCTAAAGCCGTATTGCTATTCAAATTTCACATATTCCACATTGAGATGCTTTAGCATGATAGAGTGCAATATTTTTTGTATAAATGTGTAGCTGAGTTGTCTGTACTTCTGAGGCTTGCCGCCTTCAGGTTGTCAGCACTTTATAAAAGATATTGAAAATGGTGCGGAATAAAAACGCAAAGTATACTAGTATGTTTCATTACTATAGGCATTCACTAGAAGCGCAAGCTGGTCGGAGAGATTAAAGTCGAAAATCCAAATTATTTTAATTCTGTATAGCCCCAAGAATAACAATTCCCCATTATGTAAATCTGGCACATCTGAAGGCTAAAATATCTTGAGATGTGTGTAAAAAGTGAATATACAATATTCATATCTTCCATATCTGGCTATGCTCTCATTATAACAAACCAGCCCCCTTCGGTCGCTTAATCAACAGTGAGGGGCTGGCTTAGATACTTTATGAAAATAAATTTGGGAATGAGAATGACATATTTGTCCATTTTATTTCTTTTCAGGGAATATATTGAAGAAAAAGTAGTTGACTTCGCCAATCAGAATCCTGGTATAGTTGTGTATATTAGTCCCAAGCCATGCAGAGTACCCAAACTGGTGGCAGAATATTGTAAGTGCCTGTACATTACACTCTTAGATTTTATTTCCTAGAAGATTGACCACAGTTTAGTAAATGAAGCAACATTTTTCATGACGAATTTTCCATTATGAAGTTGTTTGTAGGTTGTATTTGCCTTATACAGGTGTTTTTTAAGTGTTTATTTCTGTTAATGTTGATGATTATGGCTTACAGCCAATGAAAACCCAAAAGTCATTATCTCAATAAATTAGAATAATTAACAAAAAAAAACACCTGCAAAGGCTTCATAAGCATTTAAAAAGGTCCCTTAGTCTGTTTCAGTAGGCTCCACAATCATGGGAAGACTGCTGACTTGACAGATGTCTAGAAGGCAGTCATTGACACACTCCACAAGAAGGGTAAGCCACAAAGGCTCATTGCTAAAGAAGCTGGCTGTTCACAGAGTGCTGTATACATTCATATGAATGGAAGTTGAGTGGAAGGAAAAAGTGTGATAGAAAAAGGTGCACAAGCAACCAGGATAACCGCAGCCTTGAAAGGATTAAGAAAAGACCATTTAAAAATTTGGGGGAGATTCACAAGGAGTGGACTGCTGCTGGAGTCATTGCTTCAAGAGCCTCTACACACAGATGTATCCAGGACATGGGCTACAAGTGTCTTATTCCTTGTGTCAAGCCACTCATGACCAATAGACAACCCCAGAAGCGTCTTACCTGGACCAAGGAGAAAAAGAACTGGACTCTTGCTCAGTGGTCCAAGGTGTTGTTTTCAGATTAAAGTAAATTTTGCATTTAATCTAGAAATCAAGGTTCCAGAGTCTGTAGGAAGAGTGGAGAGGCCACAATCCAAGCTGTTTGAGGTCTAGTGTGAAGTTTCCACAATCAGTGATGGTTTGGGGAGCCATGTCATCTGCTGGTGTAGGTCCACTGTGTCTTTTATCAAGACCAAAGTCAGCGCAGCCATCTACCAGGAAATTTTAGAGGCCTTCATGCTTCCCTCTGCTGACAAGCTTTCTGGAGATGGAAATGTCATTCTCCAGCAGGACTTGGCACCTGTCCACAAAAGTACCAATACCTGGTTTAAAAGCAACAGTATCACTGTGCTTGATTGAACAGCAACCTCACCTGACCTTAACCCCATAGAGAATCTATGGGGTATTGTCAAGAGGAAGATGACAGACACCCGACCCAACAATACAGACGAGCTGAAGGCTGCTATCAAAGCAAACTGGGCATCCATAACACCTCAGCAGTGCCACAGACTGATCGCCTTCATGCCATGCCGCATTGATGCAGTAATTGATGCAAAAGGAGCCCCGACCAAGTATTGAGTGCATTTACTGACCATACATTTCAGTAGGCCAACATTTCGGATTTTAAAATCATTTTTCAAGCTGGTGTTCTCTCAGTAAATTAGAATACTTTATAATGACTTTTGGGTTTTCATTGGCTGTAAGCCATAATCATCATCATTAACAGAACTAAACACTTGAAATAGATCACTCTGCTTGTAATGACTCTATATAAGCTTCACTTTTTGTATTGAAGAACTGAAATAAATTAACTTTTTGATGATATTCTAATTTAGTGAGAAGCACTTGTACTTGAATCACTATGTACAGACAAAGGCAGTATCTTATTCATTTGTCAATCTACGCAGCTCGTTGTTATATACATTTGTGATTGAGGATAATGTAACATTTGCATGTAGCTGAAAAGTGGGGTCCTGGAGTTGGCTTCTGGCGGGCCCTTAGCATCCCAGTCCGACACTGCATATACTCCACTCATAATCACTACTCTAGGCTGTTTTGGTGCACTGTATGTGATGCTTATGAATTTTTGCCGACAACAGCCAAAAAAAAAAAATGGCTACCAATCCTGTATACACCATCCGGTAGTATAAATTGCCACGTGCTGCCGTACAGTGTTTGAACATGTACCATTACAAAAAAGATTTCCTTCATCAATATCTTTACTAATTTGGAATATCTCACTTACTTACATGTTTTGATGTCTTGTGTCTCCAGTGAATGGAAGCATCAGAGAAGAGGCCATCAACAGCAAGACCGCTGAGGAAATAGCACAGCTCATACAGAAAATGGCCAACCAGTCTGGTTTGGATATCATCCGTATCCGCAAACCCTACCACACAGACAGCCCAAGCATTCAGGGACAGTGGCACCCTTTTACCAACAAGCCAACCTCTATGAACCTCCGGTCTTTTGATGCCATCAGCCAACAGACAGACTCTCCATGAGAGGCTGAATTCCAGAATTTGGTGCTTTCTTTTAGCCTTTTACCCTGCGCCAGATTGAGAGGAATCATTACTAGATCTGGAGTTTTCTGGCTCAACTGCTTAATGGATGGAAAATGTCTGAATTAAATTGCTTTTGATAAATGTGTCTTTGTTTTTTATTGATAATTTGCTAGTATTAAATGTATATAAAAAATCAGTAAAAAAATTAAACAATCTATTTTCTCTATGGGAGGCCACATAGACGTGACAGCTGTCAGCCAAGCGCTTATTCTACTGACAGTTATATCACCCCTGTCACCTCGTATACCATCCGCAGAGCATGCTTCTGTTTGTAGTAAAACCAGGGTAATAAGCAGCTGACAAACGCCTTTGGCGACGACTAATTTCGCTTATCTCCCTCGGCTGGTACCGATGGATTTGGCTATCTTTAGTATGTACAAAGCGGCTTTTAGGCTACGTTCACACAGTTTTTGCAGAGTTTTTTCTGCAGACAAAACCTGCTCTACTGACTGAAAATTCTGCATTCAAATTGTGCATAATTTTTAGTTACTTTTTTTGTGCGTATTACATGTGTGATTTGTCTACAGTGCATATTTAATAAACTTAGTTTCATTTGTCAGAAACACTGCAAAAGTGCAGCAAAACCTTTAACTCTGCGTATTTTCAGCACTTTCTCGTTGCTTTTTATGGGTGAAAAAATGCTGTAAAAACATTGAAATAATTGACCTGCTGCAGATTTAAAATATGCTGCAGTTGTCAAATTCAGGTAGGAAAAAAAAAAGTGCGTGCATGAGGATTCTGAAATCTCAGTTTCTGCTGGTACTGTAAAATGTAGCTTCTAAGTTGCGCAGAAAAAGCTGGGTCGGAGCATAACCTTACTGTCCACATAAAGGAAAGTGCTGCCACTGTGTATTGTGTATATTTTATACGTTTTAATTGATTAATTTAGACACACAGAAAAACAATGGGCAGATTTGCTATTGTATGACTAATTTTTGAATAAATTGTCACATCTAGTTTTAGACAATTATGGGTTCATAACCCAGGATTAGTAAGTTTCTCGTAATGATTATGTGCATACAGTTTTCAGTTTGCAGGTGTTCTTGGGCAAACTAAGTCATGTTAACGGGCACAACGCTATAATGAGTGGCAGTAACACACTGGCCTAGAAGCCTGGAGAGTGAGGAAGGGGGAGGGAAACAAAATGTTCCTATTAAAGATTTGTGTTAGTTGGAAATCTTGCATTGGAGCCCACAAGGTTCAAGCTACACCACTGCTTGTGACATGTTCTATTCTACAAAATCTTTCGGAAATTCTATTAGGTCAGTGTAGTGTTACAGTTAACACGTATAATATGACAATTTTGCACCCTTTTGACCACTACCCTACAGTAATGAGAATTCTGATGGATGTTCAGTACAGTACTGCACAATGACTGCGCTCTCTCGCTGGCTCTGATCAGAAGTAACAAGGTGGCAACAGTACGCACTGTCATTGTGCAGTGTACGATGATTACTTAGCGTGCAGAGACCAGTTCTGCCCCCAAGTGACAACAGGGGTACCTGTTCTGGGCCGGGTCTGGAACTGTCGGAGCTGTCTCCTCTGTTGTCCGGGGGAAAGCTAATGAGATCGGACAAATCTAAACATCCGGGAGTAGGGGGCGTGGCTAATCGGCTGCAGCCACAGCGCGCACAAAAGTACTTAGTTGTGGCGGCAACAGACAGTGCGCAGCAGTTAGAAGTTGAGTGCTCTGGCCCTCGAGCACTGTCACAGAGCAGACCCATGCCCTCAGATCCCCACGGCGACTAGCAGCAGTCGCCAGGAGAGACATGCAGGATGCCCATTGGTCACTCTCAGGCGAGGTGCCAAACACTCCGGGCTCGTGAGTACCGCGCACGCTTAACCTCAGAGAGACTCAGTGTGGGACTGTAAGCTGTTCCCTGATTCCCCCATATACGTCATATAGGGCCCCTACGCAAACTATTGTGACCTCCGCCCCTCTGGAGGTACTGATGATCGACTACTTGACTATAGGCCCAGCTCATCTTGGATACGAACACTGCATTGTGATGACCAACCACTTCACCAAATTTGCTGTGGTGACTCCAACTCAGGATCAGACTGCTGAGTCGGCGGCACAGGCCATTTGCCAAGACTTCATCTGAGTGTACGGCTGTCCGAAGAGGATTCATTCTGACCAAGGCGCCTGTTTTCAAGGATGAGTTATGGAAGAACTTCATCGCCTCTACCAGATCGAGAAGTCCAGAACGACGCCGTACCATCCCCAAGGAAATGGGGCTTGCGAGCATTTCAATTGGACACTGATTCAAATGCTGCGGATGCTGGAGGAAGACAGAAAAGTTTGCTGGCCTGAATTTGTGGCTGAATTAGTATGGGTGTACAACAACCGAGTGCACAGCACAACTGGATACACATCATACACCCTACTGTTTGGCCGAAAAGGGCGAGAGATCACGGAGTTGGATCCAGAGGAGGACTACGCACAGATGGGGGTGTCCACCTGGGTTCGTGAACATCGGCACCGTTTGCAGACTCTGCATCGCCTTATGCAGACCAAGTTTCGGGAGCTGGAACACCATGAGATGACTCCCCAGCAAGAGACAGCTCTTAAGGTTGGGGTCTGTGTGTTGGTCCGAGACAAACGTCCTTGAGACACGGGAGTACCGGTGGGAGAAGACCCCGTATCGGGTGAAACGCCGGATTGGAACCGAAGGTCCGGTTTATGAGATCCAACCTGAAGGGGAAGAAAGCGCTCCCACTAGAGGAGTTCATCAGAACATGCTACATCCTTGCTTGTCACGAGACCCCAACCAACCTGAAAGTGCTCAAACTGTTCCTGAAACAATCCCTTCTGCAGCTTTTGACTGTGACGAGGACGAATTTTTCGATCCTCTATCCTTTGACCTAGAAGAGGAACAGGAGCCTGAAGCTCCCGAAATGGCTGCTCCATTGAACTTGGGAGCGTCCCCGTCCTCGCCCCCTCAACCTGACTCCACTACTCACCCACTCAGCCTAACTTCACTACTCAACCTGACTTACGCCGCACCGAAATGGACAGCAGCTGAATTACCACCCAACCGATACGAACAAGACCAATTTATTTGGCAGCGAATCATCCAAGAGATGGTAGAGTTCCAACGTTTGCTACAGGAACTCTCGCCCATGGAATGGTGAGCAAAAGGAGAGGGGGAGTGTAAGAAGAAGGACCGGACCACGGGCACCTGTTCTGTGCCGGGTCCGGAACTGTCGGGGCTGTCTCCTCTGTTGTCCGGGGAAAGCTAATGAGACAGGACAAACCTACACATCCGGGAGTAGGGGCGTGGCTGTAGCCACAGCGTGCACGGAATTACTTAGTTGTGGACAGACACGCGTGCAGTCAATGTGTTGCCTCGCACTGTCACAGAGCAGACTCATGCCTGCAGATCCCCACGGTGACTAGCAGCGTTCGCCAGGAGAGACGTGCAGGATGCCCGTTGGTCACTCTTAGGCGAGGTGCCAAATGCTCCGGGCTCGTGAGTACCGCACACGCTTCACCTCAGAGAGACTCAGTGTGGGACCGTAAGCTGCGCCCTGATCCCCCCATATACGTCTACCGGTCACGTTGAACCTGGAGAGTGTCAAGACCTATACTCTCTTGGCTGCATCAGTAGATGGACTAAAGGCTCAGCGGAAGGTACTGGAAGCTAACCGCTGCCGCCAGAAGACGGAACCTCGTTACCCATAGGACTTTATTGAATCATTATCGTGTCAGCCGTTGTTGGCGCCATCACCTCTACACAACACCTAGGGCCTGAGGATCAGCAGATAGGATAAGTTAACCCCACAAGGACTGTCCCTACTGTCTTCACTGTTTTTTAACGCTACCCACAATTTCACCATTGAACTGTTTTATTCCCGGTTTAACCCTTTACCTCCCTGCGTGGAGTATCCCACTGTTGATTAAAACCCAGTTAACCCTTGCTCTGTCTCCTGCCTGTCACTGCATCCCGCAACCTGCTCACACTACAACACCCACTGACTGTGCATTTTGTTGCTGGCTCGTTACTTCTGATTAGACTCGGCGAGAAAGCGCACTTTCATTGCGGACATCGCCTAATGACCAGAATCTACTGAGCCCATCAGCCAGAACTGACAACCGACTTTTAAAGAAGGGGGAGAAGCTACGGCACTGACCGCAGCCTCTGCCCCCTGATAACGCTTTGTTTGGGCATCTCAGCATGCACTTGAATTCTCAAACGAAAAGTCATCAAAAAGTAAGGAGTAAAATAAATAAAGCAGTTAGTGTAATTAGGGAAGGAAAGGGATTTTTTATTGAAGTTTATTAGTAAATAGAATAGATTATGGCATTAAATAGTTATTTTGAATAAAAATTAACTTGTTTCGGACTACCCCTTTAATCAGTTGCTACCTACCTGCCTGTTGTGCACGGCGCTGTCCTTCACACACTGCTCGTGCCAACGATTCAGCAGCTTCTGATGACATCACGTCGACACAGCGACGGCTTTTTTCCCAGGCTGCTATTGGCAGAGCAAGAATGCCGATGTGTGGTATTGCAGGTACGCGGGATGCAGTGACGAGTCGGAGACGCGGCAAGCTTTAACTATAAATTTATAAGGAGAGTTTTTGTATGGAAAACAGGCAGAAAATTGGTTCTACACGCAGGGAAACCGTACACAAACACAATATAGGGAACTGACGAATACTCGACGAAAGTCAGAGCCTATAGGGCTGCGATATGGCCGTCCAATGCCCTCAGGTAATAAATAACGATAACAGAGTGTCACTTAGCTTCTCGGACGTTCTGTGGAGTTGAGATCGGGTTGTTGTTCGGCTGTTTTCGCAGCCGCTGGGCCCAGCCGATGAGGAGCTAACGTAAGCCTCGAGCGTTCCCACGCTCAGGCGCAGATGGGGCACAACAGGCCCTGGAGCAATCCTCCGGCATAGAGTTCGCCCCTCCAAGAGGCGGGATGGCGGCAGCTGTCGGATAAGCCGTAACCGCGGACTGGAGCGGGATCCTAACGACCACAGGAGATGGGGCACAGGCCGCAGCCGTGGGCTCAGGTGAGACAACGGTGGTCGCGGGTGGGCAGGCAGCAACCGCGGGCTCGAGTGTGGCAGTGGTGGCCACAGCTGACAGAACTCCCCTGCCTCTATAGTCTCTGCTTCCTCCTACGCAGTCTCTGCATCCTGTCTCTCCTGCGCCTCTCTCTCTCTTTCCCTCCAGTCGCCCCGCCCCCTTTTCTTTTAGAAACATCTCTCAGGCATCCTGCCCTTTCTTCCCCGGGAACAGTTCCCCTGGGAACCTAAATGACAGTCCCCTTGGTTCTGGCCTGGGCACATAGCAGGGGCCCCCTCCCCTACAGATGTATTACTGATTGGCAGCTGGCTCCCTGCTGCCTATCAGTATGACGTCGGCAGTCCCACCCTGTCAACAGAGCAGAGGCGGAAGCAGCTACAACACTGGCAGGAGTGCTCTGTGAAGAACTTTGTTGCACAACAGGCAAGTAGGTAGCTACTACCTACCTGTTGGTGCTTAGGCACTTTTGTGTTTTTGTTTTTTACAAAGTCCTGGTTATCCCCATTAAAAGGGTTTTATCATGATCAATAATTGGTAAAATTGCAAATTGTTGGGGAAAAAAACAATTTGCAATTTATTTTTTATTAAAAATCCTATTTGCTCTCTAGAACAGTGGCAAGTTGATCTCTTAGACATGATGAGACTGGTGTACTTACTTTTATGTAATCTTTTCTGATCTCAGCTAAAAACTTGATTCAGACAATGCAAATATAATATTAAGGGTGAAAACTTTCAAAAAAGGATTCTTAAGTGATTATGACAAAGAATTTCAAAGTAAGAACATCAGCCTCATCTATTGTAAGAGAGCTACTGTATATAAATAATAATGTGTGCAGTTTGAATTGTGAAATCTAGTTACAAAGCAAAAACTTGTATGGTCTTGCGCTATTGTACCGATATGAAAATTACAAAACTGACCTGGAGATATGTTGCAAAAACTATCCTGCTCCACTCTGAAGATAAGATGTATTTCTATGCAGTAAAGTTCTTGAATTCTATGGTGGTAGGTGGTGAACACTAGTTCATAATGGATGTCTAGGAGCCCATGGTCAGCTCACTTTTCTGTGTATATTGCCCCCCCCAGTAAGGGAAGTTTAATGAGTTGCTGTAGTTCTTATCCCACTAAGTCAGAGATGCAAATTCATAAAATTATGTTTGTCTATACATGGAGCAATCCCATGTGAAATAGCGTGTTGAAGCTTAAAAATTAGAATTAGAGCCGTAGTTTACACCACGCTATCTGTATTTGTAAAATATAAAAAAGCGTGGTGCAAGTGATTCAGCGTGCTGCTGGTCAGGCTGATCCAGGCGATCTACTAAGAAGACACCGCCCTATGCTGTAGTGACGGCACCAGCTGTGTGCTTTCTAAAAACAAAATAATACACTAGATGTCTGCTAGGACCGGCATCAGCACCTGGGCAAGTGCCGGGGCCCTGAGCAGGCGGGGACACCGCCGCGCTATGGGGGCCCGTGCTTGTAACTGCCGAGAGCTGGAAGACAGTGACTGAAGAGTCCAGAGCAGTGGCCAGTGAGGAGAGGTGAGTATTTCATTTTTTTTATGTTTGGAGCAATATATAGCATTATACACTGGAGAATTATATATGGGGCCCATTATACACTGGAGCATCATATATGGAGCCCATCATACACTGGAGCATCATATGGGGCCCACTATATATGGAGCATTATATGGGGCCCATCATACACTGGAGCAACATATATGAGGCCCATTATATATGGAACATTATATGGGGCCCATCATATACTGGAGCATCATATAGGGCCCATTATATATGGAGCATCATATGGCACCTATTATATATGGAGCATCTTATGGGGCCCATTACATATGAAGCATTATATGGGGCTCATTATTCCTCATGGAGCACTATGTGGTGCCCATAATACTGTATGGAGCAATATATGGGGCTCATTATTCTGTATGGAGCAATATATGGTGCCCATAATACTGTATGGAGCAATATATGGGGCTCATTATTCTGTATGGAGCAATATATGGTGCCCATAATACTGTATGGAGCAATATATGGGGCTCATTATTCTGTATGGAGCTCTGTGTGGTGCCCATAATACTGTATGGAGGACTATGTGGTGCCCATAATATTGTATTGAGCACTATGTGGTGCCCATAATACTGTTGGCGTATTTGTAGCACTATGTGGTGCCCATAATACTGTATGGAGCAATATATGGGCTCATTATTCTGTATGGAGCAATATATGGTGCCCATAATACTGTATGGAGCAATATATGGGGCTCATTAGTCTGTATGGAGCACTATGTGGTGCCCATAATACTGTATGGAGGACTTTGTGGTGCCCATAATATTGTATGGAGCACTATGTGGTGCCCATAATACTGTATGGAGCAATATATGGGGCTCATTATTCTGTATGGAGCAATATATGGTGCCCATAATACTGTATGGAGCAATATATGGGGCTCATTAGTCTGTATGGAGCACTATGTGGTGCCCATAATACTGTATGGATGACTATGTGGTGCCCATAATATTGTATGGAGCACTATGTGGTGCCCATAATACTGTATGGAGGACTATGTGGTGCCAATAATACTGTATGGAGGACTATAATGCTGGTTTCTGAACTATTGTAGAATTTACAATAGATATTACTCATGTAATGTAAGAAGTAAGTGAAATCTTTGGCATTGTACTATACCTTTATTTCTCTGCCATATCTGTGCATCATGAATTGTGGTATGTGTTAACCCCTTTCTGACATTGTGAAGGACCAAATTCTTGTGACTCCATCTTGTTGTTTATTAGATAAATTCTGTAACTTAACTAGAGCAAAGTTCACAGCTGTAATAAAACCAGACTGTTCCAGCCTGAACAAGATATGAGACCTTGGGATGTATCATTGTGTAAGACTCTGATGAATGTGCTATTGTGCTTTTTTCTATGCTACGTAGATACGGACGTATATGTAGTTTCTGGTTTTCCTGCATTTTTATAGATTAAGTGCTGCAAGTGTGTTTTTATACTATTGGTTGAAGTACAACTTGCTAAATACTATAAAAGAGATGATATAGTAAATTGGGTAGGAATCTGCCTTGATTCTCCCAAACAGAGACACGTCTCCGTCTGGTCATTTTCAGTTGCTGGCAACGTCCTGTGGATTAATTTGGAAATCACTTTTCAACCGTGAAGGGTCACTCCAGATCCTCCCCCAACAACATTAATAATCCTTCCATGTGAACTGGGCCTATTTGACCAGGGACGGATTATTATGTAATTGTTATAATGCGACACTGCGACCGAAGTCGCCGTAATCGCATTAAAATTCTGGTGCCATGTTATCTCTGGGTAGATGGTGTCGTCATCCTGGGGGTGTCGCCTCCCTTCCGCAACCATGATCGCTGTGATTGGCTGTTCAATTCTGAACAGCCAAACGCAGCATTTCTAAGGCTATATGCAGACGTTGCAGGTTTTTTCGCCTAAAAACCACATGAATTAAGCATCCTATTATTTAGAATGAATTCTGCAATTTTTGTGCACATGGTGCGTTTTTTTCACGCAAAAAACGCATCGCGGAAAAAAAAAGCAGCATGTTCATTAATTTCGCGTTAAATTTGCGTTTTTCCCTTGATATTATTGACCTAGAATGTTCAGGAAAATTTCATGACAAAAACGCGCAAAAAAAAGAGCCAAAAACCGCGAGAAAAACGCATGCGTTTTTATCGCTGAAAAAGTCCGTTTTTGCTCAGGAATTTTCTGCAAACATTCCTGAACGTGTGCACTTAGCCTCAGTGTTTCAGGCAATCAGAGTGCCTGAAACACTGATGTCCCAGCCTATGATTGGTGCTCCAAGAGCACCGATCATAGGCTGCTGCCTGGCCCCGCTCTGATTGGCGCGATCGACGATTATATCGATTGCGCCAATCACAGGGCACTGCCGTGGTGTGACCGTGCAGTGACCTGGCTGTGACCTGCCTTGGATCGGAGCTGTAAGAGTACCAATCCTAGGCTGGTGCCTGGCAACGCCAGCGTCTCCAGGGCCAACTCCAATTGGTGCGATCAATGTCATCATAAGCATCATCAGCACCAATGACAAGGCACAGCAGCAGTGAGACCGCTCTGTGACCTGTTTGTGACCATGCTGCATGTCCTCACAGTAGCTGAGGATTTGTGCAGAAGAATGAAGAGAGGACAACTGTAAGTTTTTTGATCCCTGTCTGATCTCTCTCCTCTCCTCATCCACCCCAATCCCCCTCTTTCCCCTCTTTTTACCCCCTCCACCCTCCCTTTGCGCCACCTCTGTGCGCACATCTAGCAGCCGCCGAGCATTGATTGGTGACGTAGTTCACCGATCAGTACTCGTGCTCGCTGTTTTCCACTTTTCTTTTTCACCCCCCCCTTTGCACCACCTCCGTGCGCACGTCCAGCAGCCACCGGGCTTTGATTAGTGATGCAATTCACTCATCAGCACTCGTGCCTGCTGTTTTACACACTTTTCTTTTTCTCCCCCCTTTGCGCCACCTCTGTGCTCACATCCAGCAGCCGCCAAGCTTTGA
This sequence comes from Oophaga sylvatica, assembly GCA_033576555.1. Taxonomy (NCBI): domain Eukaryota; kingdom Metazoa; phylum Chordata; class Amphibia; order Anura; family Dendrobatidae; genus Oophaga; species Oophaga sylvatica. Next base: position 228,719,650 of record JARQOD010000002.1, on the reverse strand, counting down.
TTAGTAATGCAGTTCACTCATCAGAGCTCATGCCTGCTGTTTTACACACTTTTCTTTTTCATCCCCTTTTGCACCAACTCCGTGCACACATCCAGCAGCTGCCGAGCGTTGATGAGTGACGCAGTTCACTCATCAGCACTCGTGTCCACTGTTTTACACTTTTCTTTTCACTGACTTTTTTTCTCCCCAGTTGCTGCTTTTTTCCTTTTATCTTTTTCTTCTCAAAGAAAAAAGTTTATACCAGGCACTCTCTCACACACACAAGTAAATAAAGTACTGACACAATCACTACATGCTGTAAGCTTTTCAGGGGATATAGCTCTGGGATCGCCGTCCTGGTAGACGGAGTGCACGGAAACAGTTCATTCACAGACAGCAGTTCTGGTAAAAAACTGGCCGCAACCAGTTTTATTAAAGTCCACAGCAAACAGAACATAAGCAAAACCAAATCATAAACATAAGCCCTGGGCTTGTCCAGCCACTTACTACACTTAGATAGATTTCCCTCTCTATCCGGGACCAGACTCTAACAGCCTGTCCCCAAAACAACACATATGTTCAGCATTTACCAGCATGGAGTTTCACAGAGTCTCCTCCTTGTGTCTGAAGGCATGTCCAACGTCCAGACTTGAGAGAGCTCCCCTCCTATTCAGCAGCTATCCACATGGATTCTCACAGAGACTACTCCTGTGTCCGGGGTACATCGAGCACCCAGACTGAGACAGCTCATACTCCTGGAGACTCCTTCTTGTGCCTGGACTCCTTGTCCAGACTAAGCGAGCTCTCTGTCTGTGTTCGCAGACACCTACTTCTGGTCTCCTAATTAACAGCTGAGTGGTTTCAGGCCTGAGCTGCAAGTGTGTACTGAATGTAAGGTGTAGTGACCTTTCTCTACCACTAGGTTTACAAAGCCATACATTTCCCTTATACCAGTCAGCAAAGTATCTAGGTGAAATGTACACCCCATTCAACACACATACTCTCACTGTCTCACATATCCCCCCCCTCTTCTCCAGACCGGAGGGCTGGTCATCCAGACCGGAGGGCTGGTCAACAATCCAAAAGAGACAGTGAACTCTGGACCAGTCATGGCCCTCATCAGCTTCATCTTCACTACTGTCATCTGTATCTTCACCTGAGCCATAGCCAACATCAGCTTTCTCTTCATCTGAAGCATCCGCACTACCCTGTACCCTCCCAGGCCTATGCTCTCTGCGGGCCTCGGGTATCCTGCACGGTTTCATCTTGACCTTAGGGCCGGGCTCAGTTTCGATATAGTGCCTGGCCAGAGAAGTACGACCCGGCACATCAGAACACTTCTGCTGACTCTTCCTCAGAAACTCACGTACCTCCTGTCCCTGGTGCACTGACCATGTGTCACCAACTATCACAGAAGGTATAGGGGTTTTTCACTTTTCTCTAGTTCCCCTTGAACCCTCTTTAGCACATCTATTTTCTTGAATATCGGTTGACTCATAAAGTCTATTTCATAGACCTTAAGCTCCTCTGCCATAACTCTGACCATTTTAAGCTACACTGTTCAAATGATTGGGACTGTAGAAGGAGCTGATCGTTTTTCTTTTGCAGTACACATAATTCATCCGCTAAGTCTCCAGCTGAATTGTAATGTTCTACCGTAACAACAGCATTCTTATATAGAGCCTTAGACTTATTGAGCAGCATTTGCTCTTGCAACGAAGAGATTCCCTGTATCCTTCCTTTTACTTCATTGACCTTCTCACGAAGATGCTCATGGCTTTCATCACACTCCTTCATCACAGTTTGGAGTTTTTTCTGAGAAGTCATCAATTCATCTGGTACCTGTTGGACGTCTTTTATGTCTTCGCCCCTTCTTCAGGCTCTTCTGGTAGAACATGCTCAGAAGCCCTACCGTCAGTCTTACATTCTACCTCTTCAGTCACATCATTATGGTCTCCAATATTTCCATTCCGGCTTTCAAGTTCTCCTTGATAGCTGCATCTGTATACTCAGAACCCGCCGGATTCTTCTCTTCCACCACGTTCTGCATCCCATCTGAGCTCCCGTGTGTCTGCAGCGGCAACGGAGTGACACATCGCTTTTCCCATTTGTTGGGATGTGGCTCCGATGTAGACTCCATGAAAGTGCGCTTGAGCTCACCAACGCCAGCCTGATGTCTCAAAATCTCATCTTGTGACTTATCCAGATCCTTGGTGTCACTCGGGAACACCGCTGGGGCTCCGGGCGCCGAACTTCCAGCCTGAGCTTCACGAGTTGCAGCTACTGATCCGAACCTCAACCCGTCCACGCCGCTGTCTTTGGCAGAAACAGATTCCTGGACAGAGTCAGTCCCCATATCTTCAGTCTTGTTCCTCACAGCTTCACTTGAGACCTCAGCTTCTGATGAGGCATCTGGCTTGGTGACTACCACTTCTATGGCTTTTTCCACCTCTGCAGCATCTCCCTCAGAGTCCTTGGCACGATACAGATCCACACCATACCTTGGTAACTTCACATTTCCAACAGCATCTACTTGGGCTGTGTTCAGTTTCAGAGTCCTGCCTTTAAAGCTCAGCTCTCCTCCTTTCACCTTAGTCTTCGCCAGGGAACCGGCCAACTGTAAAACATCTTCAGATGCCATCTTCTGTCCGACTGCAAGGTCAGCATCAGCCTTCCTCTCAGGACTCTCAACCTCCTCTGCTACCATGCCTTCCTCATTTGCACTGGTTGCTTGATTGTCATCAGATGATTCACTATCACTACCACTATCCCTGTCTGACCCCTTTTTCTCAGCCACATCTGGCTCACTTTCAGGGTTATACACTTCATTTTCATTCACATCCTGCTCACTGTCAGGGTTATACAATTCATTCTCATTCACATCCTGCTCACTTTCAGGGTTATACACTTCATTTTCATTCACATCTTGATCTGGAACCTTAGTTAACATGTCATCCACAACATTAACTTCACCATCTGGTCCCTGGTTTCCCTCAGGTGGTCCCTCAAGTATGTGACTATGTGACAACCCCAGCACTATACTTTCATATAGCTCAGGTACTAGGAGCTGGCTCACGACCTCTCCCTGGACTTCAGTGTCCCTATACAACAGGTGAGTGTTTATGGCAACATGAGGAAACCTCTCCTCAGAGCCAGGCTCTTGGGAAACCTCATTTAGAACATTTATATTTTCCTGGGCCGTTTTAAGAGAGGGGTCTCGCCACTGCTCACTCTCAAAATTGTCACAGGACACAGGTAAGTCAGAGACACTCGGTTCCCGAGAATCACCATCCTCGTCTCCCAACATCACCTGCAAAGGAATTTCATCACTATCACAGTCATCATTATTATCAATATCATTATCATGATTATGATCAGTATCATCATCACTATCATGATCATCATCATTATCAGCATCAACATCATTATCATGGTCATCATCATTATCATGATCATCATCATCATTATCATTATCATCATCATCATCATCATTATCACATAAGTTTAACGGCCCACTAGCATTGTGTTCCGCCCCTCGGGACTGCGCACCCTCAATAGGAGCTTCATCACACTGTCCATCAGAAACATTTTTCCCCCAGAGATCCTTAGACCGGGAAAGTCATTACCCAATATGACGGGGGCACCAGGTTCTTCACTACCCCCACTTCACATGAAACCTCCCCGCGTTTGGGGATCAAGTCCACGACAGTCTCTGGGTAGACTTTGATGTCTCCATGGACGCACACCACACTCAGGTGTTTATCAGGGATAAAGTCCCTATCAATCAGGCTGTCCCATACGGAAGTCACTGGACTCTCTGAGTCCAAGAGGGCCTGTGCTGGGCAGTCATTTACAACCACCGGGGACCCCTGTGGTCCAGTCTCTTCGGCTGAGGTGGAAACACACACAGGCTCTGCGCAGGGAGAGAGGGATCTGCCAACATCACAACACATAGGCTCCCCCTCTATTGGACAGTTGGCTGCAATTTCACGACATCTCCAACACTGTCCATCACACTCTCCCACCCACACGACCCCAACAGCTGGAACGCTCTTACCGGGAGAGTTCGGCGTCCAGGAACTCCGACGTGACGACCTCTCAGACGGCTGGTCACGGAGGCAGTCTTTGGTGGCGAAGGCCCTCTCCATCAGGCTGACCAGACGATTGGCGTCCTGGTGGTCTCCTTGTCCGACCTCTGGCTGTACCTCAGGAGGACGTGCTTGGGTGTAGCGGTCCACTATCACCTTTTCAACTCCATAATCAGGTTTGCTGACTGCAGACTCCCAACTGCATCTCCAGTCATGAACTCCCCTGGCACGGGCTGTCACCGTAACACCCAGCCGGGTAAGAATCTCCGCTTTCAGCTTGGCATAGTCTTGGCTGTCCTGCTCGCTCAGGTCAGCATAGGCCCTTTGGGGTTCTCCAATCAGATAGGGTGCGACCATCATGGCCCATTCAGATAGGGGCAGATTCTCCTTCTCTGCCAGTCCCTCAAACCTAGTGAGATATACCTCCACATTGTCACGAGGTGTCATCTTTTTCAGGGACCGTCTTACCGCCTTCTTTACAGCGGACAATGCAGGTGACTTTGCAACATTACTTTGGGACGATGCGCTGCAAGTCTTTTGTAGTGCTGCAACCTGCTCAAAAAACAACCGGTTATTCTCCTGCTGCTGCTGCAGGAATTGCTGCTGGGCCTGCTGCATGCGCTGCTGGTGCTGCAGGCGCTGCCGCTCCATGCTCTGCTGCATGCTCCGCTGGGCCTGGACCAGGTACTCAACGAGCTCCTCCATACTGCCGGACTTATCTGTCTCAACCACGGCAGTCTTATGTTGCACATTAACTTGCGCCATTTGTTCAAACAGCGCCTCCATGCTGTCATCCATGCTGTCAGACTTCTCAGTCTCAACAACGGCAGTCTTCACTCAAGACATACACACTCCACAGTCTTTTCCACAGAAAATTCAGCCTTGCTGTGCAGACACTTTTTTTTTTTTTTTTCTTTGCAAAGTCTATTAGGGCTACTGTCTCTTTAAGACTGCTCCAATCAGACGTTTTTTGCTGACACTTTTTTTTTCTCTGCTGCTGCTTCAACAGACTTCTCTCCTTTATTGCTGTCTCTAAGCCACTGTGCTGCACGCACATTCCAGCACCAATTGTAAGCTTTTGGCCGGCGTCACACTGGCGACATAATCGGACGACTGCAATGCGATGAAAAATCGTATTGCAGTCGGACCTATGTTAATCTATGGAGCAGCTCCCAGTATCCGTTATTTTGTGGTCCGTTTTAAACGTCCGTGTACAATCGCAGCATGCTGCGATTGTCACCGATTGTGGGTCGACAATCGCCAATGCAAGTCTATGGGAGCGATGAAAAATCGGATTACAAACGGACCACACTGTGTGACTTGCGATGAAATCGCATCGGTGTCCTTTAGAAAAGCCGGCAATTCATCCCCGGCTATACTGTAAAATCACACTGACAGCTTTAATAAAGACTAGAAAGAATAGGTATACACACATAGAATACATATATATATATACATATATATATATGTAATTGTGACATGTATATATATACATATATTTATATTTCCTAGACTTCTACATACTGTAATAGCCGCAAATTTAATTGCCGGCTTCTGTGAAATCACAGAAGCCGACATGAAATGATACATTGTTTCCACACAGTTAACCATGTCATTTCCTGTATTTTGATATTTGTTTAGAACTTACAATTACATGAGTGTATTTGTGCAAAATTTCAGACATGTAGGGGTTAATTAAAGGTGTAATTTCGTTGAAAAAAAATGCGTGGGCTCCCGCTGTATTTTCTCCACCAGACAGACAAAGCAAAGCGAGTGGGGGCAGATAATAATAGCCTAGGGAGGGTACATTTTTTGTGCCCCCCCTGGCTACTAACATCTGCCCCCAGACACCCCAGAAAGGGCAAATCTATAATTAGATTCGCCCTTTCTGGCACTTTGCCCGTCTATTCCCATTGCCCTGTAGCGGTGGCGAATGGGTTAATAATCTCACCTTACTGTCACCTTAGTATTGAAAGGTGACCTTAAGGCAGGTTAATAATTGAGAGCTGTCAATTAGACAACTATCAATTATTAATCCTATTGAAGTAAATAAAAAAACACACACACACTTTAAGAATAAATAATTTTAATGAAATAAAAACACATTTTTTTGACCATATTTTATTTTACACTTAATCCGTGCGAAGCCATTGATCTCCTAAAATAAAGAAAAAAAATAAAACAACATTATTCTTACCTATTCCGCCGATCTGTCACGTCCCACGCTGTAATCCTTCACAAAGGGTTAACTAGCTTTGAGCCAAGCAGTGCAAGTAATCCTGCATGCTCAGCTCAAAGCTCCTGAATGAATAAGTTCCTCTCCTGGCGACAGGAGAGGATGTGTTTAATGAATGAAGCTTAATTGATTGTATCCACTTTCCCTTTAGGTCAGGTCACTAAAGTTAAATTGCCAATAAATCAATTAAGCTCCATTCATGAATCTATTCCTCTCCTTTCGCTGGGAGAGTAACTGATTCATTCAGGGGAATACAGGTCTGAGACAGCATTATTAGCTCTCTGCGACCTGTAACCTGTTAACCCTTTCTGATGGATTACAGTGTGGGACCTGACTGTACTTCGGATTGGTAAGAATCATTTTGCTTTTTTATTTTATTTTTATTACAGCAAATGGTTTTAGCAGGAAAATAAAATATTGTCAAAAACTGTGTGATTATTTCATTAAACTTCTTTTTTATTAAAGTCTGTGTGTTTGATTTTTCTATCATACAATAGGATTAATAATTGATAGTTGTCTAATTGACAGCTCTCAATTATTAACCTGCCTTAAGGTCACCTTTCAATACTAAGGTGACAGTAAGGTGAGATTATTAACCCATTCGCCACCGCTACAGGGCAATGGGAATAGACGGGCAAAGTGCCAGAAAGGGCGAATCTAATTATAGATTTGCCCTTTCTGGGGTGTCTGGGGGCAGATGTTAGTAGCCAGGGGGGGCACAAAAAATGTACCCTCCCTAGGCTGTTATTATCTGCCCCCACTCGCTTGCTTTGTCTGTCTGGTGGAGAAAATACAGCGGGAGCCCACGCATTTTTTTTCAACGAAATTACACCTTTAATTAACCCCTACATGTCTGAAATTTTGCACAAATACACTCATGTAATTGTAAGTTCTAAACAAATATCAAAATACAGGAAATGACATGGTTAACTGTGTGGAAACAATGTATCATTTCATGTCGGCTTCTGTGATTTCACAGAAGCCGGCAATTGAATTAGCGGCTATAACAGTATGTAGAAGTCTAGGAACTATAAATATATGTATATATACATGTCACAATGACATGTATATATATATATATATATATATATATATATATATATGTGTTCTATGTGTATATATCTATTCTTTTTTTTGTGATTGAAATACTATTCTTTTGGATCCATTATATGTCAGTTTTGCAAGCCTGCGAGAAAGTCTCGCAAGTCGGATGAAAATCGGATGTTACAAGGTACACACACATGCGACTAAATCGCATCTTTGAAGGAAAATCGGATGCCAGAAGGATGTGTGATGTTTGCATTTTGATCCGACAATCGACCGTCTAAAACGGACCGATTTTTTGTCGTTGTGTGTGACGCCGGCCTTTCAGGGGATATAGCTCTGGGATCGCCGTCCTGGTAGACGGAGTGACACGGAAACAGTTCATTCACAGACAGCAGTTCTGGTAAAAAACTGGCCGCAACCAGTTTTATTAAAGTCCACAGCAAACAGAACATAAGCAAAACCAAATCATAAACATAAGCCCTGGGCTTGTCCAGCCACTTACTACACTTAGATAGATTTCCCTCTCTATCCGGGACCAGACTCTAACAGCCTGTCCCCAAAACAACACATATGTTCAGCATTTACCAGCATGGAGTTTCACAGAGTCTCCTCCTTGTGTCTGAAGGCATGTCCAACGTCCAGACTTGAGAGAGCTCCCCTCCTATTCAGCAGCTATCCGCATGGATTCTCACAGAGACTACTCCTGTGTCCGGGGTACATCGAGCACCCAGACTGAGACAGCTCATACTCCTGGAGACTCCTTCTTGTGCCTGGACTCCTTGTCCAGACTAAGCGAGCTCTCTGTCTGTGTTCGCAGACACCTACTTCTGGTCTCCTAATTAACAGCTGAGTGGTTTCAGGCCTGAGCTGCAAGTGTGTACTGAATGTAAGGTGTAGTGACCTTTCTCTACCACTAGGTTTACAAAGCCATACATTTCCCTTATACCAGTCAGCAAAGTATCTAGGTGAAATGTACACCCCATTCAACACACATACTCTCACTGTCTCACAATGCATTAAAAAAAAAATGTCCCGCTCGTCCCAAAAATGATATTCAGTAGAGGAGGCGTATGCTTTCCTTGCCTCCGACACTGTTAGCGAGGGAGAGGATCCTACCTTTCTTTATTTTTCAGACTCATCCTTCTCGTCTTCCTCCTCGTCCGTCTCCTCTTCCACCTCCTCAGGTACTGCTGAACCGCCACAAAGACGTCCCAGGACAGAAGGTGATGCAGCGCCCCCCCCCATTCCAGAAGATGAACCAGCGTGCCCCATTACTGACCCCATATGGACCTCGCCCCCTGAAAATTATGATTCCACTGATTCCTGATTTTGTGGCACAATCAGGAATCAAGTTTTACACCACTGGCCTGACCGAACTAGACTTTTTCATAGTCTTTTTCTCTGAGGAATTTGTTAAACTCATGGTGGGCCAAAAAATTTGTACGTTCATAAATTTTTGGCACAAAACCACAATTCATCATTTCCTAACTTGTCTCCTGTAGGCACAGTTCAAATTATGCAGTCTTGGGACCTCATCCTTCACATGGGGATCCTGAAGAAGCTAGAACTTCAGCAATATTGGAGTGTTCATATTTTATACAACACTCCAGTGTTCCGAATGGTCATGGCCTGGACATGTTTTGAGGCCATCCACAAATTCCTGCATTATAATGATAATGCACAGTGTCCTCCCCGAGATGACCCCAACTTTGATCACCTATTCAAAGTTTTGCCGGTCATCAAACACTTCAACAAAAAGATTTCTGAAGTGTACGTGCCCAAAAAGGACATCTGCGTTGATGAGTCCCTAATTCATTTCAAGGTGAGGCTCACATTCCATCAGTACCTGCCCAGTAAGAGGGCCAGGTATGGAATTAAACTCTATAAACTGTGTGAGAGTACCTCAGTCTAAACCCACAGGTTTAGAGTTTATGAAGGGAAGGACACCCGGATTGAACCCTGAGTGCCCCCGTCCTGGGAGTGAGTGGGAAAATTGTGTGGAATTTGGTACACCCACTGCTGGATAAAGGTTATCACCTCTACGTGGATAACTTTTATACCAGCATCCAGCTCTTTAAATCCCTCTCTGCACGAGGTACTGCAGCCTGCGGTACTGTCCGTAAAAATCAAGGCCTTCCAAAAATGCTAATTGGGCAGATGCTCAGAAGGGGTGGCAGCAGAGCACAATGTAGCAACCACCTGCTGGTGGACAAGTACAAGGACAAGAGGGATGTCTTTTTCTTGACCACCATACATGGTGATGGTAGCACCTTCAGCACTGTATGAGGTATGTCTACACAGCTCTGCAAACCGGACTGTGTACTGGGGTACAACAAAAACATGGGGGGCGTTGATCTCTCTGATCAAGTCCTCCAGCCGTATAGTGCTTTGAGAAAGGCAAAGGTGTGGTACAAGAAGCTGGCCGTGCACATTGTACAGATGGAAATGTCACGGCCTGCGGTCTTGATGTGCAGGGCAGACCACTATGTACTTCCGGAACTGAACGTGCTCGTATCATACCAGATCAACATTTGCCGGGGGAGGTCCGTCAAAATGGAAAAAAAGGTAAGTCACAAAAGTGGTGTTGAGTGTGTTACAGAAGGGGAATACGCAAGGGCACCATATATCAATGTGACACCTGCCCCAATACCCCAATAAACCTGGCCTGTGTATGAAAGAATGCTTCAGTCTGTACCACACATCAATGGACTACTAAATTCATTTCTGACTTACCCAACTGACGTATGACAACCTGATGAACACTACATAACTGACGTATGCCACTACATTAGAAGATTCACATACCAGGAAACAGTAGATTAGTTCCAAAAATGGGTCACTTGTTGGACATTGCCACTGTTTAGGCACATCTAGATAAGTTCCTTAAGCGGTATAGTTTCCAAAATGAGGTCACTTGTGGGGGGGTTTCAACTGTTTAGGCACATCAGGGGCTCTCAAACACGACATGACACCCGCAGACCATTCCATCAAAGTCTGCATTCCAAAACGTCACTACTTCTCTGCAGACACCCGACGTGTGCCCAAACAGTAGTTTTCTCCCACATATGGGGTATCAGCGTACTCAGGAAAAATTGCAAAACAACTTTTGAGGTCCAATTTGTCCTGTTACCCTTGTGAAAATAAAAAATTGGGGGCTACAAGATAATTTTTGTGGAAAAAAAATATGATTTTTTATGCATTATAAACTTTAGTGAAACACTTGGGGGTTTAAAGTGCTCACCACACATCTAGATAAGTTCCTTAGGGGGTCTAGTTTCCAAAATAGGGTAATTTGTAGGGGGTTTCCACTGTTTAGGCGCATCAGGGGCTCTCCAAACGCGACATGGCGTCTGATCTCAATTCCAGCCAATTTTGCATTGAAAAAGTCAAACGGCTCTCCTTCCGAGCTCTGCCATGCACCCAAACAGTGGTTCCCATGCACATATGGAGCATCAGCATAGTGAGGACAAATTGCACAACAACTTTTGGGGTCCAAATTCTCCGGTTACCCTTGTGAAAATAAAAAATTGGGGATCTAAAAGATAATTTTTGTGGAAAAAAAAATATGATCTTTTATTTTCACGGCTCTGCGTTATAAACTTTAGTGAAACACTTGGGGGTACAAAGTGCTCACCACACATCTAGGTAAGTTCCTTATGGGGTCTAGTTTCCAAAATTGGGTCACTTGTGTTTTTTTTTTTACTGTTTAGGCACATCAGGGGCTCTCCAAATGCGACATGACGTGTGCCCAGACGTGTGCCCAAACAGTAGTTTTCTCCCACATATCAGCGTACTCAGGACAAATTGCACAACAACTTTTGTGGTCCGATTTCTCCTGTTACCCGTGTGAAAATAAAAAATTGGGGGCTAAAATATCATTTTTGTTGAAAAAAATATCATTTTTTGTTTTCACAGCTCTGCCTTATAAACTTTAGTGAAACATTTGGGGGTTCAAAGTGCTCACCACACATCTAGATAAGTTCATTGGGGGGTCTAGTTTCCACAATGGAGTCACTTGTGGGGGTTCCCACTGTTTAGGCACATCAGCGGCTCTCTAAGGGTGAGTTTCCACGGTCAGGAAACGCTGCGTGTTTGGCGCTGTGCGCTGGCGCAGCGCCAAACACGCAGCGTCCAGATGTTACAGCATAGTGGAGGGGATTTCAAGAAATCCCGTCTCCACTATGCGTAACAATACGCAGGTGGCAAACCTGCGTAAACGGACATGCGGCGCGTCTTTTTAGACCGCAGCATGTCCTCGCGTATTGCGGCGACGGTGCGTCGCCGCAACATAATTAACACAGGGCTATGTAGCCCTGCGCTCTTTCTGGAGGTGTTCCGGAGGTGTCCTGAACACCTCCGGAAAGATCGCGCGTCAGAAAGGGGGCGGGGCTTAGACGGAGCGGAATTTCCGCTCCGTCCAAAGCGCTATGGTTCCGGACCGTGGAACCATAGCCTTAATGTAAGCAGGATGCGGGATGCAATGACAGACAGGAGGCAGAGAAAGAGTTAACAAATTTAACAGTTTAATCCAACAGAGTATTAAACTCCTCGCAGGGAGTTAAATGCTTAAAGGGTAAATAAAAGAAAGAACATGTGCAGAATAACAGCAGTCCAATTATCAAGCATATCGTGTCCTTTATGTTCCTCCACCGCAGATGATCCCACAGGGGTTGTAGCACCGGCAACGGCAGGGAAGTTGTCCACAAATGGGGTCCTTTAAATGATGATACGTCTTCTGGCGGCAGCGGTCGGTCTCCGGTACCTTCTGTTGAGCCCCTAGTCCATGAACCTGTGCGGCCAAAGCAAACAAGGCCGCAGCACCTCCGGAGTTGAACGTGGGCTGATGCACAGCAAATGGTTGGGAAGGCCACAAGCGAATGTCCGGTACTCGGCCTTCTCTCTTCCGCACGTGCACGGTACTCAGTCTCTGGGCGCACAGCACCTCTCTCTCTCATGGTCCCACTGGTGGTGACGGGAGCCGACAACCGCAGCCCTTCGCAGCGCCATTGCTCAGGAGACGGAGCACGCTGCTCACCCAGCTGCGTGCTTCCTGTTCGCACCAAACTCTCTGCTGCTGAGCGCGTTTTTTTCTTTATCATGCCCTTCCTGCCCTGGTCATGAGGTTTGTCCGGTCCCTCATTCTTTCCCCCAGGCAACATGGGAGGAAGCCTCAACAGTTCCAAACCCGGCTCAGCACAGGTACCCACAGCCCGGTCTTCCTCCTTACACAAATGCGACATGCGTACAATTTCAATTCCAGTCAATTTTGCGTTGAAAAGCTCCTTCTCCTCTCAGTGCCTAAATAGTGGTTTTTCCCCATATGTTGGGTATCGGCATGTTCAGGAGAAATTGCATTACAAATTTGGAGTTCATTTTTTCCTGTTACCCATGTAAAAATAAAAAAAAATTAGTCTAAAGTTACATTTTAGTGAAAGAAAATTAAATGTTCATTTTTTTCCTTTCACATTCCATTAATTCCTGTGAAGCACCTGAAGGGTTAATAATGGTGTCACTTTGGGTTATTTTCTGGCATATAGACCCATCAAAGTGACATCAAATGTGAGGTGGTCCCTAAAAAAATGGTTTTGTAAATTTTATTGTAAAAATGAGAAATCGCTGGTCAACTTTTAACCCTTATAACTTCCTAACGAAAAAAATTGAGTTTAAAAAATTGTGAGGAAACGTGAGGGAAATGTAATTTGTGAACTATTTTGTGTGACATATTTCTCTAATTTAAGGGCATAAAAATGCAAAGTTTGAAAATTGCAAAATTTTTGACATTTTTGTCAAATTTTAGTTTTCTACACAAATAAATGCAAGTTATATCGAAGAAATTTTACCACTAACGTGAAGTACAATGTGTCACAAAAAACAATCTCAGAATCACCAGGATCCGTTGAAACGTTCCAGAGTTTTTACCTCATAAAGGGACAGTGGTCAGAATTGTAAAAATTGACCCGGTCATTAACGTGCAAACGACCCTTGAAGGGTAAAGGGCTAAAAGGGGCCCACTGAGCGTCTTTCGCCCAGGGCCCACGGAAACCTGGAGCCGGCCCTACGCGTTTAAAAGGATATTGTCCTTCTTCCTACCTATCTCCTATCTACGGTATCTGTCTATCTAGCTATATGTTATCTATCTGTTATGTATCTATATACCGAATTTTTCGGATTATAAGACGCACTTTTTTCCTCAAAATTTTGGTGGAAAATGGGGGTGCATCTTATAATGCAGATATACCTTACCGGCCGCGGTGGAGCAGGGTCCCAAGGTTGCTGCTGGAGGAGGCAAGAGTGGAGCGTTTAAGCATAGAAGGTTTAAAGATGAAAGAAGGTTTAGTCATAATCACAGATGCAGATTCTTTACTGTAAGAGCAGTGAGACTATGGAACTCTCTGCTGTTATGATTTGGTAGCTGAGGAGAGCAGGCAAAAAAGGAAATACACCAGAGAGGTTGGAATCTATGGGATTGCAGTACCCTGACTAACCACCACAACTAAAGGCAGCCGTGGAGCGTACCTACATTGGTCCTAGACGCCTCGTCACAGCCTGAGAAACAAACTACACCTAAAGACAGAAAGAGGAAAACTATCTGCCCCGGAGCAGATCCCCAAAGAACATAGAAAGCCCCCAAACATGTAATGGCGGTTAGACAAGAAGAAATACAGACACAGACAGAAAATAGTATGAGCAATCGTTGGGGCCCAAACTTCCTAAATAGAAAAGGATAGGAAGGACACTTACTGCAATCCCAAAAAACCCTGAAAAGTACCAACTCTACTAATTACAAAAACACCTGAGATCACACGACCTCTACCACCTAAATTAGTTCTCTGGTGTAACAAAAACTAAACAGCAGCCACTGAAAAAACTGGAAAAGGCAAAAGAACAAACAACAGTGGGCGAACTAAACTGAGAGGAGCACAAGCCCCCGGAGGGACCCGGCAGACCCCCACAGAAGTGCAGGACAAAATGCAAAAAGCAAGCACAAAAAACTAAAAGAAGAAAATGTCTTATCTGTTAGCAGAAGATGCAGGCACGAAACAGCAAGCTACAAAGTGAACAGGAATCAAAGATGAGACCAGAACAATTGATCATCGGCAACCCTGAAGGGAGGGAACCTCCCTTATATAAGACCAGTCAGTAACACCTGATCGTCAATCTTCACAATCTTCATTGGATAGTTCAGTACTGTTTGTAACCACCAGAGGGAGCTTCTGCTCAGAATTTATTTCTAGCACATTCACAACAGTACCCCCCCCTTGAGGAGGGGTCACCGAACCCTCATTTGAGCAACCAGGTCGGTCAGGATGAGCTCTGTGATACGCACGGATGAGTCTCCTAGCATGGATGTCCGAAGCAAACACCCAAGAATTGTCCTCCTGACCATAACCTCTCCACTTAACCAAATACTGGAGTTTCCGTCTAGAAAAACGAGAATTCAATATTTTCTCAACCACATACTCCAGATTGCCCTCAACCAAAACAGGGTCAGGAGGCACAGCCATAGGAACCACTGGCTCGACAAACCTCTTCAATAAGGACTTGTGGAACACGTTATGGATCTTAAATGTCCCTGGAAGAAGTAAACGAAAGGAAACAGGATTAAGAATCTCCATGATCTTATAAGGTCCAATGAACCTAGGCTTAAACTTAGGAGATGCAACTCTCATAGGGATATTTCTTGAGGACAACCAGACCAAGTC
This sequence comes from Oophaga sylvatica, assembly GCA_033576555.1. Classification (NCBI taxonomy): domain Eukaryota; kingdom Metazoa; phylum Chordata; class Amphibia; order Anura; family Dendrobatidae; genus Oophaga; species Oophaga sylvatica. The sequence continues at coordinate 228,704,597 of JARQOD010000002.1, read as the reverse complement.
CCCCACTTCAAACCGAGGACCATCAGTCCTATGCCGGTTGGCAAACCGCTGGGCCCTCTCCTGAGAGAGGGACAACCTCTCCACTACCTGGTCCCAAATCTGCTGCATACGCTCCACAACAGAGTCAACACCTGGACAGACAGAAGCCTCCGTCTGTCCTGAAGAAAATCGAGGGTGAAACCCAAAATTGCAGAAAAATGGAGACATCAAAGTGGCAGAGCTAGCCCTATTATTAAGAGCAAACTCAGCCAAAGGCAAAAAAGAGACCCAGTCATCCTGATCAGCAGACACAAAGCATCTTAGATAAGTCTCCAATGTCTGGTTTGTTCTCTCAGTTTGTCCATTGGTCTGAGGATGAAAAGTCGAGGAGAAAGACAATTGAACACCAAGTTTAGAACAAAAAGTCCTCCAAAATCTGGAAACAAACTGGACTCCTCTGTCAGACACAATGTTCTCAGGAATGCCATGTAACCAACCACGTGCTGAAGGAACAAAGGCACCAATTCAGAGGAGGAAGGCAACTTAGGTAATGGCACAAGATGTATCATTTTGGAAAACCTATCACAAATCACCCAGATAACGGTCATTCTCTGAGAAACAGGGAGGTCGGAAATGAAATCCATAGAGATATGGGTCCATGGTCTCTTGGGCACAGGCAATGGCATCAACAAACCACTAGAGCGAGAGCAAGGCTTGGAGCGAGAGCAAGTCCCGCAGGACTGCACAAATTCCCTGACGTCACGAGACAAAGTAGGCCACCAAAAGGACCGACTAACCAAGTCTCTGGTACCAAAAATTCCGGGATGACCGGCCAACGCGGAACAATGAATCTCAGACATCACACTCTTTTTCCACCGGTCTGGGACAAACAATTTCCCAATAGGGCAGCACTCGGGTTTATCCTCCTGACACCCTTCCAGAGCCAGTCTCAAATTGGGCGAGATGGCGTAAAGAACTACACCCTCTTTCAAAATAACAGCAGGATCAGACAACTCAGGAGAGTCCGCAAGGAAACTCCTCGAGAGGGCATCCGCCTTAACATTCTTAGTGCCAGGAAGAAAGGAAACCACAAAATTAAAACGTGTGAAAAACAAGGCTCACCTGGCCTGTCTAGGATTAAGTCGCTTGGCTGATTCCAGATAAACCAGATTCTTATGGTCCGTGAGGACCACCACCTGATGTTTGGCTCCCTCCAGCCAATGTCTCCACTCTTCAAAAGCCCACTTCATGGCCAATAACTCCCGATTACCCACGTCAGTTGGAGAAAATTTTCGAGAGAAAAAGGCACAAGGGTTACTTTTAGAGGTCTCTGGATCTCTTTGGGACAAAACGGCACCTGCCCCAATTTCATAGGCATCAACCTCCACCTGAAATGGCAGAGAAACATCAGACTGCCGTAGAACAGGAGCAGAAGTGAATCTCTGCTTAAGTTCTGAAACGCAGAGACTGCCTCAGGAGGCCAATTCACCACATCAGAACCCTTTTTGGTCAAATCAGTCAATGGTTTAACAATAACAGAGAAATTACCAATAAATTTACGATAAAAATTGGCAAAACCCAAGAATCTTTGAAGAGCCTTTAATGAAGTAGGTTGGACCCAATCACAGATGGCCTGAACCTTGATCGGGTCCATTTCAATAACAGATGGGGACAAAATGAATCCCAGAAATGAGAACCTCTGTACGCCAAAAAGACACTTTGATCCCTTCACATACAGAGCATTCTCTCTCAAAATCTGGAACACAGTCCAAACATGTTTCACATGAGAGTCCCAGTCATTGGAAAAAATCAAGATATCATCCAAATAAACAATCAGAAATTTATCCACAAAATCCCTGAAAATGTCATTCATGAAGGACTGGAAGACAGAAGGAGCATTAGTGAGCCCAAAGGGCATCACTAGGTACTCAAAATGCCCCTCTGGGGTATTAAATGCCGTCTTCCATTCATCCCCGTGCTTAATGCGAATAAGGTTATATGCCCCCCTGAGGTCAAGCTTGGTAAACCAAGTAGCACTTTTCACCCTGGAAAACAGGTCAGAAATCAAGGGTAACGGATATTGATATTTCACAGTGATATTGTTCAAGAGACGATAATCAATACACGGCCTTAATGAACCATCCTTTTTGGCCACAAAGAAAAAACCGGCACCCAAGGGTGAAGAGGATGGTCTGATATGACCCTTCTCCAATGACTCCTTGATATAAGACCGCATAGCGTCATGTTCAGGTACAGACAAGTTAAAAAGGCGACCTTTAGGGAATTTACTACCAGGCACTAATTCAATAGCGCAGTCATAGCTCCTATGGGGGGCAAGGATGCAGATTTACTTTCGCTAAACACATCAGAAAAATCATCAAAAAGTCAGGAACATCCTGAGCCTGGGGGGAGGCAGAAAAAACAGGAGTGTTGGTATTAACACATTGGCAGCCCCAACTGGTTACAGACACAGATTTCCAATCCAAAACAGGATTATGAGACTGTAACCAAGGGAAACCCAGTACGATAATGTCATGCAGATTATACAGCACCAAAAATTTGCAACTCTCCTGATGATCAGGTTCAACCCTCATTATCACCTGAGTAGAGAACTGAGGTTTATTCTCAGCCAAAGGGGTAGAATCGATCCCCAGTAGGGGAATAGACTTCCGTAGGGGTATCAAGGGAAACCCACAACGTTTAGCAAAATCAAAATCCATCAGGTTAATAGCTGCTCCCGAATCAACGAAAGCCTGAGCAGAAAATGTGGACAGGGAGCAAATCAGGGTAACAGTCAACAAAAATTTAGTCTGAACACTACCCAAGGCAACTGAGCGTGCAAAACGTCTTCCCCGCTTAGGGCAGACTGAAATAGCATGAGAGGCATCACCACAGTAGAAACATAACCCATTGCGTTTTCGAAACTCATGACGCTGTGCCCCAGAAGCCACTCTATCACACTGCATGGGTTCAGAAGCTGGTTCACAAGGCAACACTATTCCACGCATACCTCTACGCTCACGCAAACGTCTGTCAATTTGAATCGCTAATGACATAGAATCATTGAGACCAGAGGGGACAGGGAATCCCACCATAACATCCTTTACATTCTCTGACAGACCCTTCCGAAAAAGGGCTGCCAAAGCATCGTCATTCCATTTGGTCAGGACTGCCCACCTACGGAATCTCTGACAGTACAACTCAGCATCCTCAAGCCCCTGATTTAATGCCAACAAGGCTTTTTTAGCTTGATCAGTGACATTAGGCTCATCGTACAATAACCCCAGAGCCTGAAAAAATGCATCAACATTACTCAAAACAGGATCCCCAGGTGTCAGGGAAAAAGCCCAATCCTGAGGATCGCCGCGCAGGAGAGAGATGACAATTTGAACCTGCTGTGCTGGGTTCCCTGAGGACTTAGATTTCAAGGCAAAAAAACAACTTACAGTTATTTTTGAAATTCAGAAATTTAGCTTGATCCCCTAAAAACAAATCTGGCATGGGAATCCTAGGTTCCACAACAGGCAACCTCGCAAGATAGGTAGCAATACTCCGAACCTCAGTGGCAAGCTGATCCACACGGCCAGACAACTGTGCAAACTCCATTGAGAGAAAAAAAAAAAAATCCTCCTCAGCACCCAGAGATACAGAGGGAAAAAAAATGCAACAAACAGAAAGAAAAAAAAAAATCTCTGACAACTCTGACAACTTTTTTCTTTCCACAATATTTTTCCCTTCTGTGAGTACCATATAATTTTCAGTTTGGGCCGGTGATACTGTTATGATTTGGTAGCTGAGGAGAGCAGGCAAAAAAGGAAATACACCAGAGAGGTTGGAATCTATGGGATTGCAGTACCCTGACTAACCACCACAACTAAAGGCAGCCGTGGAGCGTACCTACGTTGGTCCTAGACGCCTCGTCACAGCCTGAGAAGCTAACTACACCTAAAGACAGAAAGAGGAAAACTATCTGCCCGAAGCAGATCCCCAAAGAACATAGAAAGCCCCCAAACATGTAATGGCGGTTAGACAAGAAGAAATACAGACAGAAAATAGTATGAGCAAACGTTGGGGCCCAAACTTCCTAAATAGAAAAGGATAGGAAGGACACTTACTGCAATCCAAAAAACCCTGAAAAGTACCAACTCTACTAATTACAAAAACACCTGAGATCACACGACCTCTACCACCTAAATTAGTTCTCTGGTGTAACAAAAACTAAACAGCAGCCACTGAAAAAACTTGAAAAGGCAAATGAACAAACAACAGTGGCCGAACTAAACTGAGAGGAGCACAAGCCCCCGGAGGGGACCCGGCAGACCCCCACAGAAGTGCAGGACAAAATGCAAAAAGCAAGCACAAAAAACTAGAAGAAGAAAATGTCTTATCTGTTAGCAGAAGATGCAGGCATGAAACAGCAAGCTACAAAGTGAACAGGAATCAAAGATGAGACCAGAACAATTGATCACCGGCAACCCTGATGGGAGGGAACCTCCCTTATATAAGACCAGTCAGTAACACCTGATCGCCAATCTTCACAATCTTCATTGGATAGTTCAGTACTGTTTGTAACCACCAGAGGGAGCTTCTGCTCAGAATTCATTTCTAGCACATTCACAACACTCTGCCGTCTAATGTTGTAATGAGTGATTCCCTACTAAAATTTAAGAAGGGACTGGATGCCTTTCTTGAAAAGTATAATATTACAGGTTATATACACTAGTTTCCTAGATATTGCGTTGATCCAGGGAGCTAGTCTGATTGCCGTATGTGGAGTCGGGAAGGAATTTTTTTCCCCAATGTGGAGCTTACTGTTTGCCGCATGGGTTTTTTTTTTGCCTTCCTTTGGATCAACATGTTAGGATAGGATATGGGTTGAACTAGATGGACTTAAAGTCTTCCCTCAACCCTAATAACTATGTTACAATGTTACTATCTATCTATTATCTATCTATGTATCATGTATCTATTTATCTATCTATCTATCTATCTATCTATCTATCTATCTATCTATCTATCTATCTATCATGTATCTATCTCATTTCTATCCATCCATCCAGCTCAAGGCTGAAAGAAATCTTCAGCCTTGTTAAAGTGCAATGCTTCTCTTTCTGCTTCATCCTTTGTTCTGAGGCCGATGTATCTGAGCACAGAGCATGTCTCTGTAGATGAGCAGCCATTGGCTGAGCGGCGTTCTTCTCAGCATCATCATCCGGCTGTTAATACAACCCCCCAGCACAAGATACGCTCAGCATTTCTGGTGATGAGCTTCACAAATCCCATGGCTTCCATGCCTTTCTTGGAAGAATTGTCCTCCTCTCTGTGATTTGTGCCTGGTTTAAGGATGGCAGCGGTGAGCCAGTCTCAGCCCCTGCGCCAGCCCTGCCTCTACCACTCCAGCAGCAAAGGTAGATAATCTGGTAATTCAGCATTTTGCCTTTTTCTGCATTTGATGTGTCATATTGTGTCTTTGTGTTGATGGTGAATAATGTTATATGTAGAACCGTGATATACCCAGGAATGGTAAAGATTGTCATAGAAGTATACAATAGATTTAGAAACACTACTTTTTTTTTCTTCTTCTGGTATTCGTTGCTCTTTTTTGTGGGTTTATAAATTTTGTGTAAAGATGCTCTTTCTTTTCTTTTACTTTTTTGCTACTTTTCTTTAAAATGTTATATATTAGTCTTCAACTGTGGAAAAAAAAATTCCAACATTTCCAAAAGTAGCAAATAATGAATTAGGCTAAAACATCTGGATAAGGAAAACCATACCCGCAGGCACAATAACAAAGTTAAAGAGGTTGTCTTGGGAAAAAAGTTATCACTTATTCACAGGACAGGTGATGACTTATTAATAGGTGGGGGTCCAACCGCAAGGACCTGCACCGACTGGCAGAATGGGGAACTTCTGTTCCTGTAAGAAGGTGCAAGCTGCTCTCTATTCATTCCCTAAGGGCCGCCGAGCACTGTGCCTAGCTTTTTCCAGCAGCCCCATAGAGAATGGACATCCGACCTGCTGCTCCATTTTATAACTGTGATAAAAGTGCCTCGCCCGGGATAAAGGTTCCCCATGATGAAGATCAGTCTGGGTCTCAGTGGTTGGACCCTCATAATCTGTAAATTGCCGTAATAATAACTTATCTTCACTGGGCAATTCCTTTAGCTTAAAAATAGATGCAAATAATGAATAAGGTGCAAATTAAAAATGTCACTATGAGAGTACGCTCCCAGTAGCGTATCAAAAATGGGTCATTTTCATCCAGATAAGTGGCACAATTTTTTCTCACTTGTCATCCATCGGTGGTCCGGATACAATCCATTTTTTACTCATCAGCTATTAATCATTTACAGTTTCCTACGCTACAGAATTGTAATGTGTCAGTAAAAATTGGATACCACTCTGATGGTCCATATGGCATATGCAGATCTCCACTGCCTCATTGAAGAGCATTGGTCCACGTGCTATCCCTTTTTTTCTCGTATTGCACTCGTCCAACTTATATACATACCAGTGTTAGCGGGCCCTAACAATCAAAAGGCAAAAAGCCTGGAGCATCTTGAAAGGGACAAAACATACAGGGGCCTAGCTATTTCAAGATTTATTATCTAGATGCCCAAATCCAACAGTTGAAGGATGGGATCAGGGAAATGACCCGGAGGATCAGTGGGACTTCATATTAGCTACCGTTAGAGATGTCATGGCATATAAGGACATGTCTAAACTTCCTGATTGAGGTTGTGCGTTCATGGACTTTTACTAAACCTCAGAATAAATTACGTTTTACACAGTGTTGTTTCTGTCTAATCGCTATTAGTGGGAAGGTGCCACATAGCCCTTGACATTGAATGGAGCTAAATTGTATTTTCTTTAAGTTGAAGGAGATTGGTGAGGTCAATACAATTAGGAGACACAGATGCCTAATGTAGTACCAGTCAAAGATTTTACACTGGTTTTCTAATTCCAGCGTCAGTTTTCACCCATAGGGATCAAGCATGTGTTTATCTCCGAGTCATATGTGTGTAATAAGTGGAAATGAAATGACTTTGTCTTAACAGTCAATTTCTGTTTGTCTTGAAGTCATTGTCAATGTGAAGAAACCTCTGCAGCCCGTTCAGATGAGTTGTAAGCAAGTGGCACTGGAAATGTTTTCTCTGTGTTCAGAGCTTGATATTTTGATCAGAGGAGAAGTCCAGCAGGTGAGTATGGGCCAAACACACTGTAATGTTACAAATGTAAGGTTGTTTTCTTGAATACGTTGACCAATGTGCTTTTTAGGCTATTTTCAACTGTTTGTAGTAGATCGCAGTATTTATTCTCTTTCTATTGAAAAGAGCATTGCTGAAATTGCTGTTATTTATTATGCTAACTTACACAGTGCTACAGACATCATCACTCACCTCGTTGGGGCTCACAATCTAAATTCCCTATTTGTATGTCTTTTGAGTGTGGGAGGAAAGCAGAGAAAACCCAGGGAAAACATACAAACTCCTTGCAGATGTTGTCCTTGGTGCAATTTGACCCCAGCGCTGCAAAGCAACAGTGTTATCCACTGAGCCACAATACTGCCTATATTACTCCTAGTGTCCCGTTTAGGGGTTTACTTCTATTCGGGGGCTTAGTAATGGAGTGGGATGTCTTGAGATAGGCCTCATACATGTATCAGTATTATTTTTGGTTATGAGAATAAAAGGCCGTTTTTTGACATTCTTTTTTTTAAACCAATTATTTTTATTTAGGTTTCAAAAATTAACAGCAAACAGTTATCAATATACATATAACAATTCACATAACGTGTAGTAATACAGTCAAAACCCTCTCTCCCCTCCCCCCTCCCGCCAATACTCCTTATGCCGGACATACCTGGGAACATTGACAATCATATTACCGCCATCCATGCGGACCATATTTTCCCAAAAGTTCTCTCTCCATGCCTCCGCCTGTAAATGCTTTCCTCTAAATGCATTACCGTACGTGTCTGAGCAATAAATTCCCTCCTAATGGGGGGTTCCGAATCTGTCCACTTTCGTGCTATTAATTTGCGTGCCACATATAGCAATCGCGCTATCGCCACTTTGTAATGTTCCGAGACAGGTATACCATCCACCTCCCCCAAAACACACAGCACCGGGTTTCTGTCAATTGTACATGTATAAGCCCTCTCAATTTTGTTAATAACGACCAACCAATAAGCCGCCAGCCGTGGGCACGACCATAGCATGTGCAGCAATCCGGCCTGGTCCATGCCACACCTAGGGCAATTGGAATCTCCCCTCAAGCCCGCCTTGTACAGAAGCAACGGTGTTTTGTATGTCCTATGTATTATGTATAATTGGGAGAGCCGTGCCTGCTCGCTTAGAGAGATCTTCGGGACATATTCTAGAATCGCCTCCCATTGTTCTGTCGTGAGGGTACCCACCTCCTTTTCCCATTTACTCTTTGCAATGAGGTGATTTCCCCCCAGATAGGAGTGCAGTAGGTCATGATATAAGCTCGATATGACTCCCCTCGTCCCTCCCTTCATACACACAAAGTCTAGTACAATGTCACCCTGAACCGTCATAGCTCCCAATCCACACTGTGCCCTCCAAGCATGTCGAAGCCTATAGTATTGAAATCCCCATACCAAAGGCAAATCAAATTCCTCTCTCAATTTCTCAAAGGTCTTCAGGTCCGTTCCACTCTGCAGCTGGCACACATATCTCACTCCTTGCGCCTTCCAATTGCCCATTTGACACAGCTTATTAAGTTCCGGCAGATGTTCATTGCCCAACACCGGTGAGTATCTAGTCAGCCCGTCCACCCCCCTGATCTTTTTAATAGTGTCCCATACCTTCTGAGTCAAGCCTAAGGTAGGATATATTGCTCCCAATTTCTTAAAGGTACCATCCTCTAACGCCTGGACCAGTGGGCGTCTCCCCGACACATGTTCCAGCACCCGGCAAGCTGCCCCTCCACAATCGGGCTCTCTCCATCCCCTGACATGCTGGCCCTGTACTGCCAAAAAATAGACCCAGGGATTGGGTGCGGTCAATCCTCCCTCCTCCTTCCCATTTTGCAGCGTTTCCAATTTAATCCTTGCCTGCCTCTTGCCCCATATCAAGGATCTGAAGATAGAATCAATACCCTGAAACCGTTTCTTTGGTAGCCATATCGGTGAGTTGTGCAAAACGTACATTAATTGTGGCATAAGGACCATCTTAATCAGGTTAGTTCTACCCGTCACCTTCAAAGCCAATCGGCACCATGCGCCTATTTTCTTTTTAAATTTCTCTAGCAGGGGAACTAAATTCAGATCCGTGAATCGTGTCAATGGAAGCGCCACCCATATCCCAAGGTATTTAAATTGTGAAACCAGCCGGAGCTGCTTCCCCCTCTCATCTATCTCCTCCGCTTTTATTGGTCTATCTACAGCCATGACATAAGACTTGTGCCAGTTTATCTCCAGTCCCGAAATGCTCCCAAAGTGTTTAATTACATCCATGGTGCACCCCAATGTCTCTCCTGCACTTTCCAGAAATAACAGGATGTCATCGGCATACAGTGATATTTTTTCTTCCAGCCTCCCAAATTTAAATCCGACCACTCCTCTCTCAGCTCTTATTTTGGCCGCCAGGGGCTCCACAGCCACCGCAAACAATAGCGGGGACAGCGGGCACCCCTGCCTTGTGCCCCTATGTAGGTCAAACATCCCGGACCGTTCACCATTCACCTTAACTACCGCCCTTGGGGATGAGTACAGTAACTTCACCCAGGCCATGAACGCGGGGCCAAATCCCATTATTTCCATGATTTTCCATAAATATTTCCATTCCACACTGTCAAATGCTTTTCTAGCGTCCAATGACATCACTATTCTCCCGCCCCCATTATCAGCAGGCAGCTGCATATTAAGAAATAATCTTTTCAAGTTAACAGCCGTGGAGCGGTTGGGCATAAAGCCCGACTGGTCCTCGTGAATAACAGTATGCGCAACCCCGGTGAGCCGGGTGGCCAGGATCTTAGCGAGTATTTTGACATCCGTTGTCAACAACGATATGGGCCTATACGACTCCGCATCCATGGGGTCTTTCCCCTCCTTTGGTAGAACCACTATCACCGCTTCCTCCATTGATCTCGGTAGCGCCCCCTTCACCAAAGCCTCCTCAAACACATTTTTCAGTTTAGGGGCCAGCAGCTCCACCAGCTCCCTGTACACCTCCCCAGGTAGACCATCAGCACCCGGTGATTTGTTATTGGGCATAGACAGAATTGCACATTCCACCTCCTCCACACTCACAGGTTCATCCAACCTTAACCTATCTTCCTCAGACAATTTAGACAGTGAGATGCCCTCCAAGAATTCCTCTACGGCCCTCTCCGTGTCCCGTACTCTTGAATTGTATAGTGCCATGTAATATTCCTTGAAGACCTCCAATATATCCTTTGTGTCTGTCAGAGTCGTCCCCGTTTGGTCTCTCAACCTGTACACCCTGGAAGATTCCCTCTGTGCCGCAGATATCACCGCCAACAAGTGACCCACTCTCTCTCCTTCCTCAAAGAATTGGGCTTGCTGAAATGCCCTTTTCCTCTCAGCTTGCATCATGTGCAGTTTATTAACTGCCTCCTGTGCCAATTTTAGTCTATTGTGAGCTGCACTCGTTGGCGTCAAAATCATGTCTGCCTCTGCCCTTGTCAAGTCATCCTTTATTTGTTGATCTGCCAATTTAGTTTTGGTCTTACACCGTGAGATCTCACCTATAAAAAGTCCCCTCATAAATGCCTTCATAGCCTCCCACACCACTGTGGTCTCCGCACTCCCCTCATTCACTTGGAAGAAGTGCTCTAGTTCTTTGGTTATTCCGCCCATATCCACCACTTTAAGCCACGTCGGGTGAAGACGCCAACCTCCCCTCTGTCCCTGAACAGATCCCACTAGAAGCGTGACAACCATAGGACTATGATCCGATAGAGTCCTCTGTAGGTATTCCACCTCCCCAACCATCCCATCCATAGCAGTATCCCCAAAAGCCAGGTCTATCCTTGACAGTGTTCCGTATGTAGCCGAGTGGCACGAGAAGATCCTCTTACCCTCATTTCGTACTCTCCACAGATCCACCAGCCCCAGCTCCCCCACGTAGGTGCCAAATGCAGTCATTCCGTCCCGTCCCGCTTCCATACCTGCCGGACGTACTTTACCCCAGTAATCATTCATGATGTTGTTAACATCTCCCATAATCAACATCGGAGCCTCCCCCCATCTGGCCGTCAAGTCCAATACTGCTTGAAGTGCCTTTTTAGAATAAGGTGGAGGGATATATAAAGCCACTAAAATCATTTTGTGTCCATACAATCTGCATGCAATCCATACATACTGCCCTTCACTCTCTACTTGCACTGCCAGCTCTTCATAATGTGCGTTTTTATGTATTAGGACTGACACCCCCCTGGAGTACGAGGAATAAGTAGAATGATATGTCTTTAACATCCACCCTCTCGACAGCCAGTGCCTAGTATCTCCAGTGAGATGGGTCTCCTGTAAGCACGCAATCATAGGATCACAAGATCTGATGTGATTCAGAATTGCTGCCCTCTTAATCCTGTCAGATATACCACGTACATTCCAACTTAAAATCCGAACAGTACGGTTACTCATTGTGCATCAGAAAAAACAATCCACCATCATCAAGTAACATCTTCCCATTTTGTTCCCCAGCATACCAGGTCAAACAGCATAAGCAACCCCATTTTCCCGCAACTCCTATCTGTGCAGGATAATTGAAGCTAGTGGTGGTGGAGAAACACTGCCACCCGACCTCTCACATCAAGAGCTAGGCCACGCCCCCGAGCCGCCGTTTTTTGACATTCTGCTGGATCTGATTTTCACCTACAATGACTTGCAAAAGTATTCACCCTCTTGGCATTTTTTGCGTTTTCCTACCTCAAAATCTGGAATGTCACTGTTTTTTTATGGTTTGCATCAGTTCAAGTAAAGAACATGCCTACAACTGTGAAAATTTGGTTTTCTTTTTATCATGAAGCAAACAACAAATAGGACAAAATAACTGAAAACTTCAGTGTGCATAACTATTCACCTCCCCTAAAGTCAGTACTTTTTATAGCCTCCTTTTGCAGCAATTACAGCTGCAAGTCGCTTTGGATAAGTTTCTATGAGCTTTCCACATCTTGCCACTGTGATTTTTGCCCATTCCTCAAGGCAAAACTGCTCCAGCTACTTCAAGTTAATTGGTGTCCTCTGGTGAACAGCAATCTTCAAGTCTGACCACAGAATCTTAATTGGATTAAGGTCTGGGCTTTGACTGGGCCACTCAATAACATTTACACGTTTCCCCTTAACCTCTTAAGGACTGAGTCACTTTGTAGGTTAAAGACCGTTCCTCATTTTTTTAAACTGACCAATGTCATTTTATGTGGTAATAGCTCTGTAACGCTTCAACGGATCCCACTGATTCAGAGAATGTTTTCTCGTGACAATTTGTACTTCATAATAATGGAATTTGTTCCATATAATGTGCGTTCATTTGTGAAAGTATCAGAAATTTGAAGAAAATTTTGAACATTTTGCAGTTTTCAAACTGTTAATTCTTGTGCCCTTAAAGGGAATCTGTCACCCCATTTTGGCCCTATGAGATAGGGCCACCGCCATCAGGGGCTTATCTACAGCATTCTGTAATGCTGTAGATAAGCCCCCGATGTTACCTGAAAGTGAAGAAAAACGAGTTATAAAATACTCACCCAGGGGCGTTCCGGAAGTCGGTTGGGTCCGAAGGGAGTTGCGGTCCGGGGCCTCCCATCTTGTAGCGATGCCGGCCTCTTATTTCCGTCCGTCGCGGCTCCTGCGCAGGCGCACTGCTCTGCCCTGGTGAGGGCCGGACCCGGCGCCTGCGCACTGCAGTACTCTGCTCTGCCCTCACCAGGGCAGAGCAGTGCGCCTGCGCAGGAGCCGCGACGGGACGGAAAGAAGAGGCTGGCATCGCTACAAGATGGGAGGCCCCGGACCGGACCGCGACTCCCTCTGGACCCGACCGCCCCCCGGAACACCCCTGGGTGAGTATTTTATAACTCGTTTTTCTTCACTTTCAGGTACCATCGGGGGCTTATCTACAGCATTACAGAATGCTGTAGATAAGCCCCTGATGGCGGTGGCCCTATGTCATAGGACCAAAATGGGGTGACAGATTCCCTTTAAACCAGAGAGCTATTTCACACAAAATAGTTAATAAATAACATTTATTCCAAGTCTACTTTACCTCAGCACAATTTTTGAAACATATTTTTTTTGTTAGGAAGTTGGAAAGGTTAAAAATTTATCAGTAATTTCTAATTTTTCCAACAAAATTTACAAAACCATTTTTTTTGGGACCACATCACTTGATTTTGGGGACTATATGACAGAAAATACACACAAGTGACACCATTCTAAAAACTGCACCTCTCAAAGTCTCAAAAATCACATTCAAGAAGTTTATTAACCCTTCTGGTGCTTCACATGAAGTAATGGAATGTGGAAGTGAAAAATTGACATTTTACTTTTTTCCACAAAAAATCCTAACACTTTTTAGTTTCACAAGGGTAAATGGAGAAAATGCACAATAAAATTTGTTGCGCAATTTCTCCTTAGTATGCCGATATCCAATATGTGAAGGAAAACCACTGTCTGGGCGCACGGCAGGTCTCAGAAGGGAAGGAACGGCCATTGACCTTTAGAACACAAAATTTGCTGGAATCATCAACATACTCCATGTTGTATTTGGAGAGCCATAGATGTGCCTAAATAGTGGAAACCTCTCACAAGTGACTGCATTTTGGAAACTAGACCCCTCAAAGAGTGTATCTAGGTGTGTGGTGAGTACCTTGAACCTCCAGGTGCTGCAAAGAAGTTTATAACGTAGAGCCGTAAAAAGAAAAAAAAAACAATAATACTGTTTTTTAGCCCCCAATATTTTATTTTCACAAGGCTAACAGGAGAAAATGGACCTCAAAATTTGTTGTGCAACTTCTCCTGGGTACACTGATACCTGATATGTTGGGGAAAACTACTATTTGGGCACATGGCAGGGCTCGGAAGGGAATGAGCACCGCTTGACGTTTTGAACACAAAAATGGCAGGAATACAGAGCTGAAGCCATGTCGTGTTTGGAGAGACCCTGATGTGCCTTAACAGTGGAAACCCACACAAATGACCACATTTTGGAAACTAGACCCCTCAAGGAATGTATCTAGATATGTAGTGAGCACCTTGAACCCCCTGGTGCTTCAGAGAAGTTTATAATGTAGAACTGTGAAAATAAAAAAAAACAAACAAATTTTTCCTACAAAAATGTTCTTTTAGCCACAAATGTTTTATTTTCACAAAGGTAACAGGGGAAAATGCATCATAAAATTTGTTGTGCAATTTTTCCTAAGTATTTTGATACCCCATATGTAGTTGAAAACTACTTTTGTGGCACAGTGCAAAGCTCAGAAAGGAAGAAGCGTTACATTGGATAATAGATTTTCCTGGAATAGTTTGCAGGTGCCATGTCACACTGGCAGAGCCCCTGAGGTGCCAGAACAGCAGAAACTCCCCATAAGTTACTTCACTTTACAAACTACACCCCCTAATGAATTCATGTAGGGGTGCAATGAGCAAGTTGACACCACAGGTGCCTCACATAAATTTATACCACTAGGCTGTAAAGAAACAATAATTACATTTTTACTGCTAAAATGTTGTTTTAGTCCCAAATTTTAAATTCTTACAAGGGCTAATAGGAAGAAATGGACCTCTCAGTTTGTTGTGCAATTTCTCCTGATTGCGCCAATGCCCTACATGTAATTGGAAATACTTTTGAGGCCCAGTACAAAGCTCAAAAGGGATGGAGCACCATATTATAGTGCAGATTTTACTGTTATGGTTTGCAGGTGCCATGACTCACTGGGTGAGCCGCAGAGGTGCCAGAATGGCAGAATCTCCCATAAGTGACCCCATCTTACAAACTACACCTCTCAATGAATTCATATAGAGGTGCAATGATCGTATTGGCACCACAGGTATGTCAGAGAACGTTACACCATTGGGCAATAAAGAAAAAATTATTCAATTTTTACCACAAAAAAATTGTATCCCATATGCAGATGTATAGTACTGCTTACCACATGGCGAGACTCCAGAGGGACGGAGCGTAGATTGTCCTAGAATAGTTTGCAGACTCCGTGTACAGAGCCCTTCTGTGCTAGAAGAGCAGAATTTCCCCTTAAGTGACCCCATTTTGGAAATTATACCCCTTTGGGAATTTATCTACAGGTGTAGTAATGATTTGATTCCATGGGTGTTTTCCAGAAACAAGCAGCAGATGTTGCTCAGTGAAAATCTACTATTGTGGTGCCCGTACATTGTAGTGTGCAGTACGTTTTCATGCCTGGTACGTTATGCCCAGCTTGTGCTTCTGGAGACACGCACCCGTAAATTAGGTGGACTCTCATCGCTACAGAAATGCCAAACATGTGGATAGTAATTGTAGTTTAGGCCCACTGTGGGGCTCAGAAAGGAGTGGGTCATTTAGATTTGGAAACGAAGAATTAGTTGGATTTCTTTTGGCAGGTGAGGAGCCATAGCACTTTTCCAGAGCCTTTGTACTACCAGTAATGTGGAAGCCCCCTATATTTCTGTTAACAGATTACGGACCTGCATTGAGACTTGCTTTTTTTGTGGATTGAATTGATGCTTTTATTGGGAACATTTTGCTTAACATTTTGGATCACATTTATCCAGCGCTCAGATTAAACCCCCAATGAATCCATTCTGGACTCTATCTGGCCACTATTCAGCAATGTCCTTTTCAGAAGTACACAAAACTGTGTCCGAAGGCGCCTTTATGCACACAGATACCGCCGGATCACAGGCAAGACGGCATCCACAGTGCCTCCAACTGCCTCATTATAGGGAATTTTCCGCTTGGGCTCCTGTCTGAATCACGTATTTCAGATATTTACATGGAAATCCCGATGTAAGTGCTCAGCGTAGAGTGCAGGATAAATGTGAGCCAAGCCTTACTGTGATCTTTGGGAGGCAGAATCAAATCAATAGTAGGTCCAGAATTGATTTTATTTATTTTTTACATTGTTCCTCGTGGGAGGTGCTGGTTGATAGGAGGCGTTTGAAGTGTTGTTCTAAATACTGTTCCGTCACCATCCAACCTGACGGAACTGGAGAGGATCTGCAAGGGAGAATGGCAGAGGATCCCCCAATCCAGGTGTGAAAAAACTTGCTGCATCATTCCCAAGAAAACTCATGGCTGTACTAGCTCAAAGAGTGCTTCTACTTAATACTGAGCAAAGGGTCTGAATACTAATGACCATGTGATATTTCAGTTTTTCTTTTCTAATACATTTGCAAAAATTTCTACATTTCTGTTTTTTTTTCACTCAAGATGGGGTGCAGAGTGTACATTAATGAGAAAAAAGATTAACTTTTTTGAATTTACCAAATGGCTGCAATGAAACCAAGAGTGAAAAATGAAAAGGGGTCTGAATACTTTCCGTACCCACTGTATTTGCAGAATATAAACTTCATGTTATAAAATGACAGACGGCTCAGGGATGAGTGGATCTGGAATATACAGAATCACAGCTTTATTGTATGTAATGTTTGTTATATTCAAAATGTTTAAAAGCTGCTCAAATTTTTACTTTAATTTAAACTAACTTTTTCAATAGTTACAGGAGCAAGTTGCAGACGGTATGGTCCTTGGGGAATCTGACATATTTCACATATTAGGTAAGTGTAATAAAAATATTTAATTGGTTAAATAGCTTTCACTTGTCTACCAATAACATCTGTGTGATGACATTTGGTGAAATTTGATAAGTAAAATGTAATATTTACTGTGATCTATATATAAGATAAAAAAATATAACCAAAACCAAAATAATGTTAAAATTACAATAAATTGTTTTCCCTTCCATCTAGGTTCTGAACTCGTTGAGAGAATGAAGGAGTGTTTAAGCCTCTTACCTGAGCCAGCACCAGGTCTAGAGGTGGGTATCACTACAAAAACTACAATATCATGCACCTTGGTCCTCAGGATGAAGACTCAATGAACTTACAATGTTAGAGATAATGTCAGTAGGTGGCACATGCGATTTAGAGGCATACCCTGGCATTTCAATGGTAAAACCACCTTGAATGAGGTGCATCGAATTGGGGAAATCTCTTAAAGGTGGAAGTGCTTTAGGTATTTCTTGTAAGATATTTATCTCTAAGCATACTGTATAATATATAGTGAATATACACATCAATGATTTTGTATATTCAGTATACATCTCTTTTTCCTGCAGGACTATCTTGACACTTCAGGGTTATCTGTACTGTTCCCAAGGGTTGAGATATACATTATACATGAGAGACCTGTTGATATTCTAGAGAGACCTCCAATGGATGGTAAGTTTTTAAGAGCCAGAATGTCTGAATAATCCCCATTTACTAAGTAACAATTAATATACTGTTATAGCAATTTTGTGTCAGAGGTGACTATCAGCCACCTTGTGCAGAAAGACCCAAGTGCTACCTTTGACAACATTTTAACTTTTTTTTTGTTGGTACTAAAGATGAACGAATAGATTCACAGGACACTAGTCCAGCAGCCACCTCTGTCGTCTGTAGCCACTGGACGAGAACTTTGCGAACCACCTTCTGTCTGCATTCTGGTGGCTCGCTTGATAAGTAGGACTAGTGCAACATCATACATGTGTCATGCTGCAATGATGTAGTTGAATCTGGCCTACAAATCAGAACACATTTTAGAGATTCCGGCAGATAGGAGGCAGTCGCAGAGCTCCCATCTGGTGGCCACGGACTACTGACATAGCCGCTGGACCAGAGTTCTGTAAATTGATTGATTCATTTCTACTTGACAGCTTTTCAAGATCCTTTGGTTAGTTTCTTTGTTTTTATCATTGATTTGGTTGTTTTGCAGATGAATTTAATATACTTTTAAATAGTTTATAAGAATGAGATATGTTACAAACCTTCAGATAAATGATTTTAAATAGTTTATAAGAATGAGATATGTTACAAACCTTCAGATAAATGAATGATACAACATCAGAAGCATTAGTTTAAGAAGGAAGCAAACAAGGTAATTTTCTCTTCTGATTATTGTTTTTGCAGCAATTTACAGGGGACACTTTTGTGTAGGGCAGAAAAAAAGCAAATACCCCAAATGCTGTTTGGTGATCCAATCACTGGTCCACCAGGCTGGCAGGAGCTGATCGTACAGGGACCCTAATATACAGACATCCACACACAAATCTCTCACAAAATATACTTGCCTTCTTTTTCATGGTTCTGAGCTGTAATAAGCAATTGTTTTAACAGATGCCTACCATTTATGAAGGTTATGCTCCCAAACACCTCTTGCTACACGTTTTACATCATACCCCCAAATTAATAAAAACCATAGATCATATCCCATAGTAAAAACAGACCTGTGACTAAATTCTGAAATAAATATAGGTTCATATAGGCTTAACAAATACAGACACCAGACCTGCAAAAAATGCACACCCCAGGAAAAAAACATGTTCCTTAAATAAGTACTGACTCAGACCAATGACCAAAGAAAATGTAGGCACCATACCAGACCCTTAAAAATATACAAACTCCAAACATCTCCTTTGTGGAATATTGCCGCTTGGCCATGGCTTCAGGATCCCCTACATTTGGGCTATAACATAATTGCACAGTACAAAGGATGGATTTTTTCCCCACAGATTGTAGGAAAAATATTACAAAATCAATGACCATCACATCCCTATAATTATTTTTTTCTTAAAATTGCTCGCTGCAATTCCTGTAGCCAGGTGGGACCCTCAATCGGTTGCCTACCATACCTTTAGCATGGCTCACTTCTATGGCGCTTTTGGGTACTATAAACAAACTAACACTGATAACGACTGGAATTTAAGTAACAAATCTGCCAGTTGTGAGTTCACCTTTGTAACCCAGGTAGTGGGAGATAAATCCAATACTATGGGAATACCATTGGGTGTGTTGTAATCTAGAAACCATGCAGCAATCTCTTTTATGGCTTAGTTATGCTACTATTGCGCTTGTTTTTTTTTTACAGACTACTATGCTCATATAGGCAAACTTAATCAGCTGTTGGTTTTGAGCCAACAACTTGAAGACGACGTCAAGCATTTAGGAAGCCATAAATATGTAGCTCATCAGCTGTCGGTGCTGTATGTGAGTTCTTTTCTATATTCTTTATCTCCATATTTCATATTTATCAGAGAATGTGCTATTTTATTTTATTTGCTTTGTATACAGTACAGGGCATTGTGCTGAGAGAATTGCTGTCTTCTTTTGTTGAGGCACCCAAAGAAATCAGTAGAACGGGATTGACTATAACAGTCCCCTGGACAAAAAAAGGAAATAGAAAGGCTGGCCCTGCGGCAAGTGCTCGTTCAAAACAGAAATTCAGTGAATTACTGTGTAGTTATCCCACATCTTGTCATCTTATTAATTTATGCCAGTTTTTGATAGTATTGATAAATCAACCCCTCAATGTTTCATGTTTTACCTCCTTCACCATACTATAGTATATGTATTATTGTACTATACAATTGCCCTATACATGCACAATAGAAGATATACCTGCCAATCTATGAGAACATCAACTTTGACACTGCTTGCTTGCTTGCTTTTACCTTGTCTAGGGATTAAATGAATACAATATTGTGCAAAAGTTGTAGGCAGGTTTGGAAAAAATGCTACAAAGTAAGAATACTTTTTAATATAGAAGTAACAATAATTAATTTTTATCAATTAAAAAAATGCAGCAAAAAGTGAATGAACATAAGAGATCTAAATCAATATTTGGTGTGACTGTCATTTGCCTCTTTGCCTACACAACAGCATCAAAGTATCAATTCTTCTAGATACATTTTCAGTCAGTTTTTTAAGGAACTGGGCAGGGAGGTTGTTCCAAAATTCTTATAGAACTAACCACAAATCGTCTGTGGATGTAGGCTTGCACAAATCCTATGTTTCTTCATGTAATCCCCAGGGGCGCATCTATAATGAGGCGAGTTGAGCCTTCTGTCTCAGGCGGTGGCAGCTAGGGGCGGCAGAGCGGAACTCAGAACACGTGGTGTGGTGCCGGCTCTCCTTAATCCCTGCTGAGTCTTACACTCCTGCACACTGTGCTATGTGTCCCACAGTGAGAAGCAGCCACGCCCCCATGCACCCCTTCCTCACCCTCCCACCTTTCCACTTCAGCTTCTGGCAGCCAGGAGTCCGTTGCTGTGCTGTCCTCTTATGTGCGAGCAGGACCTGTGATTAGGTTACAGGAGGGGGAGGAGTCAGGGGTCACATGGTCAGGCTCCCTGTGTACAGGTCTGCTGTGCTGGTTGTCATGGTGCTGGATGAAGGTAAGTTTATGTGTGGGATCAGGAGGGGTTTACAGTGTGGATGCAGCAGAGCTGTGTGTGTACGAGGTGTACGGAGCGGAGCCGGGTGTGTACGAAGTGTACGGAGCGGAGCCGTGTGTGTACGAAGTGTACGGAGCGGAGCTGTGTGTGTACAAGGTGTACGGAGCGGAGCAGTCTGTGTACGAGGTGTACGGAGCCATGTGCGTACGAGATGTACAGAGCGGAGCCGTGTGCGTACGAGGTGTACAGAGCGGAGCCGTGTGCGTACGAGGTGTACGGAGCGGAGCCGTGTGTGTACGGGGTGTACGGAGCGTTGCCGTGTGCGTACGAGGTGTACTGAGCAGAGCCGTGTGTGTACGAGGTGTACGGAGTGGAGCCGTGTGTGTACAAGGTGTACGGAGCGGAGCCGTGTGTGTACGAAGTGTACGGAGCGGAGCCATGTGTGTACGAAGTGTACGGAGCGGAGCCGTGTGTGTAGGAGGTGTACGGAGTGGAGCCGTGTATGTACGAGGTGTACGGAGTGGAGCCATGTGTGTACGAAGTGTACGGAGCGGAGCCGTGTGTGTACTAGGTGGATGTAGCAGTGCTGTGTATGGGGCGTACGAAACGGAGCCCTGTGTGAATGAAGTGTACGGAGCTGAGCCGCTCAGCTCCGTACACACAGGGCTCCGTGCTTGAGCCGTGTGTGTACGGAGCGGAGCAGAGCCATGTGTGTACGGAGTGGAGCCGCATGTGTATGGAGCGAAGCCGCGTGTGTGCGGAGCGGAACCGCATGTGTATGAGGTGTATGGTCCAAAGCCGCATGTGTACAAGGTTTACGGAGTGGAGCCATGTGTTTACAAGGTGTACAACTTTAACAAATATAAAAATCGATGTTTCAAACATATTCCTATTTAAAAGTGTATGTATTTCACATGTGCGTCAGGTTAGGCTAGTAAGAGTAAACCAGATTTATTTGTACTGATTTTACAATGGGGGGGCGCCGTTTTGCAGTGTAATGTATGGTGTACAGTTCATATAGTGTCTTGTGCTTGGGTGCGAGGAAAACACATGAGACACAGGTTTGATATAGAAGGACTTGTATTACTTCATACAAGTGGCAAAAATAGTCACACAGTTTGCAGGTACAGAAGCAGGAGACACAGCAGGCCAGAGTAACTTAAGCTCAGCAATAACTCTCCACAACAGGTTCAGGATCTCTTCTCTGTTACCGTAATTCCATGCAAACGTGGATTTATCAAATAGCAGGTTTCCAGAGTCCACAAGTGTTCCAAAGTTCCTCAGTAGGAAATAGCTGGAGTACAAAGTCCAAGGTTTTCCAGGAGTCAGGTCACAGGCTCACTGCAGGCTTGATTCTGAAGCACTGATTGCTCAGCTGAGGCTGCTTAAGAAGCAAGAGGGAATCAGGGCGGGAACATGAAAGCTGGAAACTCCATATTGACTGAGGGCAAGATAGCTGCAGCAAGACAGAAAGCAAAATGGCTGACGGAAAACTGAGTTTCAAGAAACATGTACAAAGAACCTTACATTACTCCCCCCTTAGGGACAACCTCCGGATGACCTCAGACCAGGCTTGTCTGGGTACCTCTGATGAAACTGGCGGAGCAAGCGAGGAGCATTAACGTTATTGACTGGTTCCCATGAGTTGTCCTCCACTGGGTAGCCCTGCCATTTAATCAAATATTGTAACTGATTTCTGTACAACCTGGAATCTAGAATCCTTTCCACCACAAATTCTTCCTGACCATCGACTAGCACTGGGTCAGGGCAAGGAGAAGAACGTCCAGGAAACGTATTGGGTGTTGCAGCCTTTAGTAGGGATACATGAAAGACAGGGTGGATTCTCATAGTTCTGGGCAGTTGAAGACGACAAGCAACGGCACTTATAATTTTACTGATTTTTAGTGTTGAGCGATACTGCTCGATATCTAAAAATATCGTATCGAAATGGTATCGCCGATATCACTAAATATTGTCGATATCCGATTCCGATACCGGAAGTCCAATGTAAGTCTATGGGAACAAAAAATCGCAACCAAAAAAAAACCTTTCTTTCGTTGTAAACACAAAATATACACACATAGAATACATATATATATATATATACATGTCATTGTGACATATATATATACATATATTTATAGTTTATACACTTCTACATAGTAAAATAGACTCTGATTCAATTGCCGGGTAAAGCCGTGACATACCCCATAGAAGTCGACGGGCTCGGTGCCGAGTACCCCCAAAACCTCTTGCTCTGTGCAACTCAACTTGGGCGTCACGAACAGGATTCTGTAGCTCGCTATAAGCGAGTCCTGTGTGCCTGAATTGAACTGGTTTTGTGCTTGAGAATTGCTAAAATCATCAGAGAATGTATTTGCCATTTTTCCGCCATATCTGCGTCACGACGAGGCACTGGTGAAGAAGAAGGGCGTGCTCTTCGTGGGTGTACACTCACTCAGTGGCCGACCACTCTAAATGGTACTGCAATGTAAGATCGTGCCCCACAGCTCTTGAGTTCCGCCTCCTCATCCTCCTCAGTGTGCGGAAACTAACACGAAGGTCCCGCCTCACTACAAAAGAGGGGCCCTCTCCAGATGCTAATGACACATGTGACTTGGCAGAGATGGCTAATGGACACGAGCAGAAGTGTGAAGGGATGGAGCAGTCAGAGCTCTCCCCCCACGGAAGCGACCCGATCGCCACGGAACCACCGTTGGGCACCCGGCCTGGAAACCCTCCTACGCTGGAAGAAGCGGAGGATACCCTAAGAGGCCTGGCCCGGCACCAGGAGGAGGTCGCCAGGATGGAAGCCAGCTGGCGTGCCCTAAAACTAAACTTGGAGCGGCGCCAATCCCTCTTACCTGAAGTGTCTGTACCGGAAGGTGAGGCACCCGTTCTAGTAGAGGAGTCCGTGCGGGCATCCCAGCCCTTGCAATGTGATCCGGTTGACGTTGTCGCAGTGGAGGCACCCGTTCCTGCAAAAACCTCTGCACCGGCAGCACCCCAGATCCCGCTGTCTGCCCCCGTCGCTGAGACAGAAGAAGCAACACCCGTCCTCATGGAGGAGGCCGCGCAGGCACCAGAGGTCTACCAGTCTGTACCGGAGCCCCGACTGTCATCTGTTCCATAGCCGGCTGCTTCCTCCGCAGGTGAGCGCCGCCAGGACTGGGGGGCGCCAGGAGAGCTGCCGCAAACCGGACACTGTAAGCTGCAGTTTGATGGTGGAGACATGGAGCTGCTGGTGGAGGAGAATTTCAACCGGCATCAGGAGGAAGAGTGGAGACGTTGGGAGCGGGAAGCAGAGCGACAAAGGGAGCAGCGAGAAACCCAAAAGCTTCGCCAACGTCAGCTGGAGAAGGACCGGGCAGATAAGGACCGGATGAGAAAAGATAAAGGAACCCTGTGGGAGCCGCGGCGTAAGGGTGCAGTACGGAGCTTTAAATTGAAAGGTGGTTGGGGCTTCATCCAGGAGCCTGGACTTTATTTAGAAGTTTTTGTGAACCAGCGGGACGTGGAGGCTCACCTCCCAGAAGGACACCCGGGGAGGGACCTGTTGCCAGGAGACTTGGTGACTTACACCCGACACTGGGGTTACAATGGATGGTACGCCCTAAATGTTACCAGGTGCGACCCCTCTTCCCCAGAGTGTCAGGAACCTGTGAGACCCTCGGAGCCTTCAGCCTCCCACATCCAGGCCTCTGCAAAAGTGCCCACCCCACGCCGTAAATCTCCCCAGCCTCCCTCAGTGGTCTCCTCAGCAGCCCCAGCTATGGACATGATAAGTATAGCTGGCCCGTACCCGGCGCCTGTTAGGCCCCCTGGGGTTCATTCAGTCTGGGACATAGGGGTCCAGACCTGGAGGGAGATGAAAGAGGTGGCCACACAGACCCAGATAGCGGGTCACGACTTGACTGTACAGGCCACACGACGTCATCAGGTCCTGGTGGTCCTTGGTGTCTCGGATGTTTGGCAAGCATCAGAAGAGTACCAGGTGGTACCTGGAACACCCCTGCCAAAGAATTATAAATAACCCGGACAGGGTCCCTGTATGTAAATAGTTAAATATGTAAATAGTTAAATTGTTGATGTACCCGGACGGGTGAATGTTCATAAAAAATTTTTTTAATTTAATAAAAAACACAACACAGTTTTCATTACTTTTATTACAGTCTCATCTTGCGACGCCATCGATCTCCTGTAAAAAAATGAAAAAAAAAAACAGCAGTATACCACCTGTCCGACGCAGTCCATAGTAACGAGTGTCCCACGACGATCCAGCTCTGCTACATCAGAATGACAGGCAGAGCCTGTCATCCCGGCGCAGCACAGCTGATTACCTGCTTCCCCGGCGGTGACGTCATCGGACTGACTGCTTTACGGCCGGGATTACCCAGCAGTCACTGCAGTTATCGCGAGAAACTGCATGTGACCGCCGGGGAGAAGAGGATGGCGGCCATGAAGCAGTCCAGGCCGTGACCGCCGGAGATCTTCTGCCAGGTAAGTGCCGCTGACTCCTGACAGACCCGACCGACGGACACTGACAGTGACAGACCCGACCGACGGACACTGACAATGACAGTGACAATCCCGATTCCGGTATTCGATATGACGAAAATATCGGTATTCGGAATCGAAAGGCCGATACAGCTAATATCGGCCGATATCCGATATTTGCAGTATCGTATCGTTCAACACTACTGATTTTATAGGGTCCAATGTACTTATGTCCCAACTTAGACGATGGAATCCTTAACTTAAGATTTCTGGTTGACAGCCAGACCAAGTCTCCTACCTTGAAAGCTGGTGCAGGTTTACGAAATTTATCTGCTGCTTTCTTGTACCTTTCCTGAGCCAATTCCAGATTTTCCTTTACAAGATCCATATTCTTTTGTAAAGACGTTATTCTTTCAGCCACTGCTGGCAAGGGCGTTTCTATGGGAAATCGAGGAAGAATGTTAGGATGATAACCTAAATTGGAGTAAAAAGGAGACTGCTTAGTGGAGGCGCTCTGAGAGTTGTTATAAGAGAACTCAGCCAGTGGAAGTAGATCCACCCAATCATCCTGTAGGTGGCAGATAAAGCAGCGGAGATACTGCTCCAGGGTCTGATTGGTTCGTTCTGTCTGTCCATTAGTCTGGGATGAAAAGCAGAAGAAAGGTTTACTTTAATGTCCAATGCGGCACAGAAATTTTGCCAAAACCTTGAAGTGAATTGCACCCCTCGATCCGAAATAACCTCATCCGGTACTCCATGTAAGCGAAATACATTCTTAATCATCAAATCTGATGTCTGTTTTGCAGTGGGTAAGCCGACACAAGGGATAAAATGAGCTGCCTTTGTTAAACGATCAACCACCACTAGAATGGTGTTCTTCCCTTGAGAGGTTGGTAACTCCACAATGAAGTCCATAGAAATGGATCCCCACGGGCGGGACGGGGTGGGAAGGGGTTGCAACAGACCAGTTGGTGAGAAGCGAGGTGTTTTGCATCTTGCACAGACTTCACATGAAGTGACATAGTTTAAAACATCTTTCCTGTAAGTGGGCCACCAAAAGAAACGAGAAAGAAATTCCTGTGTCTTTAGAATTCCTCTATGCCCAGCTATCTTGGAATCGTGGATGAGTTGCAATACTCTCAATCTGACTGTTTTAGGTATATACAGACGTTGTCCCTGAATCCACACACCATTCTTAAAGACAAGACTTACGTCCCTTGGGGGTTGTGCCAACAAGGAATCCGCATGGTATGCTTCCTTGATGTCCTTAAGTAGGTCTTGATTATGAATCACTCCCAGGAATCTAGAGTCAGGAAGAATAGTCTTAGGAGGAGTAAGTGGACGGGTCTCTGCTGAATGAATCCTAGAGAGTGCATCAGCCTTTCCATTGCGCGATCCTGGTCTATAAGAAATGACAAAATTAAATTGGTTTAAGAAAAGATTCCAGCGAGCCTGGCGAGGAGTCAGGCACTTAGCCGACCTGATAAATTCAAGGTTACGATGGTCTGTCAGGACGACTATTTGCTGTGCAGCTCCCTGAAGAAGGTGTCTCCATTCTTTGAAGGCGGCAATAATGGCCAACAACTCTCTATTGCCCACATCGTAGTTCCTCTCAGCCGAAGACAACTGCTGGGAAAAGAAGGCACAGGGATGCAAGACATTCTTCTCACCTGTTCTCTGAGAGTGTAATGTATGTAGTACAGTTCATATAGCGTCTTGTGCTTGGGTGCGATGAAAATACATGAGACACAGGTTTGATATAGAAGGTCTTGTATTACTTCATACAAGTGGCAAAAATAGTCACACAGTTTGCAGATACAGAAGCAGGAGACACAGCAGGCCAGAGTAACTTAAGCTCAGCAATCACTCTCCACAACAGGTTCAGGATCTTCTTCTCTGTTACCGTAAGTCCATGCAAACGTGGATCTTTCAAAGAGCAGGGTTCCAGAGTCCACAAGTGTTCAGAGTTCCTCAGTAGGAATAGCTGGAGTACATAGTCCAAGGCTTCCAGGAGTCAGGTCACAGGTTCACTGCAGGCTAGATTCTGAAGCACTGATTGCTCATCTGTGGCTGCTTAAGAAGCAAGAGGGAGAGAATCAGGGCGAGAACATGAAAGCTGAAAACTCCATATTGACTGAGGGCAAGATAGCTGCAGCAAGACAGAAAGCAAAATGGCTGACGGAAAACTGAGTTTCAAGAACATGTACAAAGAACCTTACATTACTCCCCCCTTAGGGACAACCTCCGGATGGCCTGAGACCAGGCTTGTCTGGGTACCTCTGATGAAACTGGCGGAGCAAACGAGGAGCATTAACGTTATTGACTGGTTCCCATGAGTTGTCCTCCACTGGGTAGCCCTGCCATTTAATCAAATATTGTAACTGATTCCTGTATAACCTGGAATCTAGAATTCTTTCCACCACAAATTCTTCCTGACCATCGACTAGCACTGGGTCAGGGCAAGGAGAAGAACGTCCAGGAAACGTATTGGGTGTTGCAGCCTTTAGTAGGGATACATGAAAGACAGGGTGGATTCTCATAGTTCTAGGCAGTTGAAGACGACAAGCAACGGCACTTATAATTTTACTGATTTTATAGGGTCCAATGTACTTATGTCCCAACTTAGACGATGGAATCCTTAACTTAAGATTTCTGGTTGACAGCCAGACTAGGTCTCCTACCTTGAAAACTGGTGCAGGTTTACGAAATTTATCTGCTGCTTTCTTGTACCTTTCCTGAGCCAATTCCAGATTCTCCTTTAGAAGATCCATATTCTTCTGTAAAGACGTGATTCTTTCGGCCACTGCTGGTAAAGGAGTTTCTATGGGAAATCGTGGAAGAATGTTAGGATGATAACCTAGATTGGAGTAAAAAGGAGACTGCTTAGTGGAGGCGCTCTGAGAGTTGTTATAAGAGAACTCAGCCAATGGAAGTAGATCCACCCAATCATCCTGTAGGTGGCAGATAAAGCAGCGGAGATACTGCTCCAGAGTTTGATTGGTTCGTTCGGTCTGTCCATTAGTCTGGGGATGAAAAGCAGAAGAAAGGTTTACTTTAATGTCCAATGCTGCACAGAAATTTTGCCAAAACCTTGAAGTGAATTGCACCCCTCGATCCGAAATAACCTCATCCGGTACTCCATGTAAGCGAAACACATCTTTAATCATCAAATCTGATGTCTGTTTTGCAGTGGGTAAGCCGACACAAGGATAAAATGAGCTGCCTTTGTTAAACGATCAACCACCACTAGAATGGTGTTTTTCCCTTGAGAGGTTGGTAACTCCACAATGAAGTCCATAGAAATGGATCCCCACGGGCGGGACGGGGTGGGAAGAGGTTGTAACAGACCAGTTGGTGAGGAGCGAGGTGTTTTGCATCTTGCACAGACTTCACATGAAGTGACATAGTTTAAAACATCCTTCCTGCAAGTGGGCCACCAAAAGAAACGAGAAAGAAATTCCTGTGTCTTTAGAATTCCTCTATGCCCAGCTATCTTGGAATCGTGAATGAGTTGCAATACTCTCAATCTGACTGTTTCAGGAATATACAGACGTTGTCCCAGAATCCACACACCATTCTTAAAGACAAGACTTACGTCCCTTGGGGGTTGTGCCAACAAGGAATCCGCATGGTATGCTTCCTTGATGTCCTTAAGTAGGTCTTGATTATGAATCACTCCCAGGAATCTAGAGTCAGGAAGAATAGTCTTAGGAGGAGCAAGTGGACGGGTCTCTGCTGAATGAATCCTAGAGAGTGCATCAGCCTTTCCATTGCGCGATCCTGGTCTATAAGAAATGACAAAATTAAATTGGTTTAAGAAAAGATTCCAGCGAGCCTGGCGAGGAGTCAGGCACTTAGCCGACCTGATAAATTCAAGGTTACGATGGTCTGTCAGGACGACTATTTGCTGTGCAGCTCCCTGAAGAAGGTGTCTCCATTCTTTGAAGGCGGCAATAATGGCCAACAACTCTCTATTGCCCACATCGTAGTTCCTCTCAGCCGAAGACAACTGCTGGGAAAAGAAGGCACAGGGATGCAAGACATTCTTCTCACCTGTTCTCTGAGAGAGTATAGCTCCAACGGCACAATCTGAAGCATCCACCTCTATTATGAAGGCAAGTTCGGGGTTGGGATGTACCAAGATAGGTGCGGTGGTAAATTTATCTTTTAGACGAGAAAATGCTTCCTGGGCTTGGGGAGTCCAGGAGAACCTAGACTCTTTCCGGGTAAGTTGGGTGATAGGTGACACTACCTCAGAGAAATTCCTAATGAAACGTCTATAGAAATTGGCAAACCCGATGAAGCGCTGCACCTCCTTCACATTTCTAGGACTTGGCCAATCCTTGATGGCTTGGGTCTTACTTCCATCCATACTAATTCCTTGTGTAGACAGTACATACCCCAGAAATTGAATTTCGGTCCTATGGAATTCACACTTTTCAAGTTTGATGTAAAGATGGTTTTGTCTTAGACGTTCCAAGACCATTCTCACATGTCCATGATGTTCCTCTGTGGAGTTAGAAAAAATTAGAATATCATCCAAATAAATCACCACGAATGTATCTAGGAGATCCCTGAAGATGTCATTCACCAAGTGTTGGAAAGTGGCTGGGGCGGTACTCAGACCAAAAGGCATAACTAGATATTCAAAGTGTCCATAGCGTGACCTGTATGCAGTCTTCCATTCATCCCCAGGTCTAATACGGACCAAGTTATAGGCCCCACGGAGATCCAATTTAGAGAAAATTTTGGCATGCCGCACTCTCTCCAATAACTCAGGGATTAAAGGCAATGGATAACGGTTTCTAATAGTAACCTTATTGAGTTCCCTATAGTCTACGCAGGGTCTCAGAGATCCATCTTTCTTCTTCACAAAGAAGATGGGTGCACCTGCAGGAGATGAAGAGGGGCGTATGAAGCCCTTGGCTAGATTTTCGTCTATGTAATCCTTTAAAGCTTTTAGCTCAGGCCCCGCCAGGGGGTAGATCTTACCAAAAGGTATCTCTGCTCCAGGTAATAATTCAATTGGACAATCATATGGACGGTGAGGGGGAAGCTGGTCAGCGTTCTTCTTGTCACATAAATCCACATAGTCCTGGTATACAGCTGGTAGTTCAGGGACTGACATGGTTCCTTTAGGAACAGAGCAAGCTGAAACTTCTGGACTCATCTGTTTCTCTGGAAAGTGTAATTCCTTGGTCTCCCAGTTAATGGTAGGGTTCTGAGCCTGCAGCCATGGTAGCCCTAGAATAATGGGAAAGTGGGGAGAAGAGATAAGCATAAAGGACAGTTTCTCTTGATGATCTTTACCCATAAGGACCCTCAAAGGCTCCGTTTCCTGATCCACTGGTCCAGAGGTCAGCAGGGAGCCATCCACAGTTTCCATCTGTACTGGAGTAGCCTTCTTCACTGAACGTATCCCCTGTTTCAGAGCAAAGGAGACATCCATAAAATTCCCACTTGCCCCTGAGTCGATCATAGCAGAGCTAGACACCCAGACTGAGTTAACCCAGAGTTTGATGGAATGGAAGCAATGAGAATTGTTTTTCCTACAACTCAGCTGGGACACCGCTGAGGAAACTTGAAAAATTGCAGCGTTTACACAGTCATCGTCCTCAGAAGTAACGGAGTTTAAGTCAGAGAAATCAAGATCTGTTGCTGCAGATCTCTCTGGAGCCTGAGGCTCGGACCTGACAGATCTCCTCTCGCAACACTCACAGTGAATGAGTGCTGCAGTAGTCTTACGAGAACGGCTGGGGCAGTTTATAATGAAGTGCCCTGACTTACCACAATAGAAACATAGATTTTCCTTAAAACGATGTTCCTTGCGTGCATCACTAACCCGTCTTTGTAAAGAGTCTACCTGCATGGGTTCAGGTTCCCGTGTGATCCTACTCAAAGGTTCCTTAGCTGGGGAGGAAGGTAGGAAAAGGTTAGTGCGATTGCTTTCGAACCATCTCTCTTGCCTGCGTTCAGTCAGGCGAGCATCAATACGGATGCAGTAGTTAATAAAGTCACCTAACACAGTGGGAGGGTCGGCACGAGCAAGTTCATCCTTAATTAGTGGAGATAACCCCTTTCGAAAAATAGATTTTTTGGCGGAACTGTCCCAGGTGGTATCAAGGGCCCATCTCCTGAAATCCAAGGCATATTCGGCTACCGAGTGCTTACCTTGGCGCAAAGTTAACATGGCTGCTTCAGCTGTTGCACCTCGATTGGGGTCATCAAACACCTGCCCCATGGCTGAAATGAAAGCATCAAGATGATCCAAACATTCATCCTCAGTCTCAATCAGAGGGTTTGCCCACATCAAAGCCTTGTTGGTAAGTAACATAATTATAGTAAGCACTTTAGATCGTTCAGTGGGAAATTGTGAAGCATGTGCAGAAAAAAACAGATTGCATTGGTTAATAAATCCCCTGAATTTTTCACGTTCACCGCCAAAACGAAAAGGGGGCAACTTGGGAATCCCAGAACTTGGGGCTACGGCAGGAGCCTGGACTCGCTCCTCTAGAACCTCAATCCTGGCTCGCAAATCCTGGGCAGTCTGTCCAAACACTTGCAAATTGTGATTAGTGAGGTCCTGTAGGTTTGTAAAACGGGTTTTTATAGTCTGTAAATCTGCAAGGATATTATCAGTCACTCCGCAAAGTTCCTTTATGCGGGCCTCCATTTTCCAGATCTTTTAAGACAGGAGTACTGGAAGGAGAGGAGAAAAGAAAAAAAAAACAATAGTGTTTACCTGTGGTAACACTGCAGAGAGAAAAAAAAATTAAGGGAACTGCTCACCTGGAATGGTTGTGAGAAGTCACAACCACTATCATCACAGAAAGTTCAACTGGACATCTGATATCCACAGTTACAGCAGACACAAAAGAGGGAAGAGAAAAAACAAAAACAATAGTGTTTACCTGTGGTAACACTGCAGAAAAAAAACTTAAGGGAATTGCTCACCTGGAATGGTTGTGAGAAGTCACAACCACTGTCATCACAGAAAGTACAACTGGACGTCTGATATCCACAGTTACAGCAGACACAGCCTTCCCAGACCCAGCAGACACTAACGTTTTGGCTTCAGAATCTTGTAATGTATGTAGTACAGTTCATATAGCGTCTTGTGCTTGGGTGCGATGAAAATACATGAGACACAGGTTTGATATAGAAGGTCTTGTATTACTTCATACAAGTGGCAAAAATAGTCACACAGTTTGCAGATACAGAAGCAGGAGACACAGCAGGCCAGAGTAACTTAAGCTCAGCAATCACTCTCCACAACAGGTTCAGGATCTTCTTCTCTGTTACCGTAAGTCCATGCAAACGTGGATCTTTCAAAGAGCAGGGTTCCAGAGTCCACAAGTGTTCAGAGTTCCTCAGTAGGAATAGCTGGAGTACATAGTCCAAGGCTTCCAGGAGTCAGGTCACAGGTTCACTGCAGGCTAGATTCTGAAGCACTGATTGCTCAGCTGTGGCTGCTTAAGAAGCAAGAGGGAGAGAATCAGGGTGGGAACATGAAAGCTGAAAACTCCATATTGACTGAGGGCAAGATAGCTGCAGCAAGACAGAAAACAAAATGGCTGACGGAAAACTGAGTTTCAAGAACATGTACAAAGAACCTTACAGAGAGAGTATAGCTCCAACGGCACAGTCTGAAGCATCCACCTCTATTATGAAGGCAAGTTCGGGGTTGGGATGTACTAAGATAGGTGCGGTGGTAAATTTATCCTTTAGACGGGAAAATGCTTCCTGGGCTTGGGGGGTCCAGGAGAACCTAGACTCTTTCCGGGTAAGTTGGGTGATAGGTGACACTACCTCAGAGAAATTCCTAATGAAACGTCTATAGAAGTTGGAAAACCCGATGAAGCGCTGCACCTCCTTCACATTTCTAGGAATTGGCCAATCCTTGATGGCTTGGGTCTTGCTTCCATCCATACTAATTCCTTGTGTAGACAGTACATACCCCAGAAATTGAATTTCGGTCCTATGGAATTCACACTTTTCAAGTTTGATGTAAAGATGGTTTTGTCTTAGACGTTCTAAGACCATTCTCACATGTCCATGATGTTCCTCTGTGGAGTTAGAAAAAATTAGAATATCATCCAAATAAATCACCACGAATGTATCTAGGAGATCCCTGAAGATGTCATTCACCAAGTGTTGGAAAGTTGCTGGGGCGGTACTCAGACCAAAAGGCATAACTAGATATTCAAAGTGTCCATAGCGTGACCTGAATGCAGTCTTCCATTCATCCCCAGGTCTAATACGGACCAAGTTATAGGCCCCACGGAGATCCAGTTTAGAGAAAATTTTGGCATGCCGCACTCTCTCCAATAACTCAGGGATTAAAGGCAATGGATAACGGTTTCTAATAGTAACCTTATTGAGTTCCCTATAGTCTACGCAGGGTCTCAGAGATCCATCTTTCTTCTTCACAAAGAAGATGGGTGCACCTGCAGGAGATGAAGAGGGGCGTATGAAGCCCTTGGCTAGATTTTCGTCTATGTAATCCTTTAAAGCCTTTAGCTCGGGCCCCGCCAGGGGGTAGATCTTACCAAAAGGTATCTCTGCTCCAGGCAATAATTCAATTGGACAATCATATGGACGGTGAGGGGGAAGCTGGTCAGCGTTCTTCTTGTCACATAAATCCACATAGTCCTGGTATACAGCTGGTAGTTCAGGGACTGACATGGTTCCTTTAGGAACAGAGCAAGCTGAAACTTCTGGACTCATCTGTTTCTCTGGAAAGTGTAATTCCTTGGTCTCCCAGTTAATGGTAGGGTTCTGAGCCTGCAGCCATGGTAGCCCTAGAATAATGGGAAAGTGGGGAGAAGAGATAAGCATAAAGGACAGTTTCTCTTGATGATCTTTACCCATAAGGACCCTCAAAGGCTCCGTTTCCTGATCCACTGGTCCAGAGGTCAGCAGGGAGCCATCCACAGTCTCCATCTGTACTGGAGTAGCCTTCTTCACTGAACGTATCCCCTGTTTCAGAGCAAAGGAGATATCCATAAAATTTCCACTTGCCCCTGAGTCGATCATAGCAGAGCTAGACACCCAGACTGAGTCAACCCAGAGTTTGATGGAAAGGAAGCAATGAGAATTGTTTTTCTTACAACTCAGCTGGGACACCGCTGAGGAAACTTGAAAAATTGCAGCGTTTACACAGTCATCGTCCTCAGAAGTGACGGAGTTTAAGTCCGAGAAATCAATATCTGTTGCTGCAGATCTCTCTGGAGCCTGAGGCTCGGACCTGACAGATCTCCTCTCGCAACACTCACAGTGAATGATGCTGCAGTAGTCTTACGAGAACGGCTGGGGCAGTTTATAATGAAGTGCCCTGACTTACCACAGTAGAAACATAGATTTTCCTTTAACGATGTTCTTTGCGTGCATCACTAACCCGTCTTTGTAAAGAGTCCACCTGCATGGGTTCAGGTTCAGGTTCCCGTGTGATCCTACTCAAAGGTTCCTTAGCTGGGGAGGAAGGTAGGAAAAGGTTAGTGCGATTGCTTTCGAACCATCTCTCTTGCCTGCGTTCAGTCAGACGAGCATCAATACGGATGCAGTAGTTAATAAAGTCACCTAACGCAGTGGGAGGGTCGGCACGAGCAAGTTCATCCTTAATCAGTGGAGACAACCCTTTTCGAAAAATAGATTTTTTGGAGGAACTGTCCCAAGTGGTATCGAGGGCCCATCTCCTGAAATCCAAGGCATATTCGGCTACTGAGCGCTTACCTTGGCGCAAAGTTAACATGGCTGCTTCAGCTGTTGCACCTCGATTGGGGTCATCAAACACCTGCCCCATGGCTGAAATGAAATCATCAAGATGATCCAAACATTCATCCTCAGTCTCAATCAGAGGGTTTGCCCACATCAAAGCCTTGTTGGTAAGCAACATGATTATAGTAAGCACTTTAGATCGTTCAGTGGGAAATTGTGAAGCATGTGCAGAAAAAAAAAGATTGCATTGGTTAATAAATCCCTGAATTTCTCACGTTCACCGCCAAAATGAAAAGGGGGTAACTTGGGAATCCCAGAACTCGGGGTTATGGCAGGAGCCTGGACTCGTTCCTCTAGAACCTCAATCCTGGCTCGTAAATCCTGGGTAGTTTGTCCAAACACTTGCAAATTGTGATTAGTGAGGTCCTGTAGGTTTGCAAAACGGGTCTTTATAGTCTGTATATCTGCAAGGATTGTATCAGTCACTCCGCAAAGCTCCTTTATGCGAGCCTCCATCTTCCAGATCTTTTAAGACAGGAGTACTGGAAGGAGAAGAGAAAAAAAAAAACAAAAACAATAGTGTTTAACTGTGGTAACACTGCAGAGTAAAATTAAGGGAATTGCTCACCTGGAATGGTTGTGAGAAGTCACAACCACTGTCATCACAGAAAGTATAACCGGACATCTGATATCCACAGTCACAGCAGACACAGCCTTCCCAGACCCAGCAGACACTAACGTTTGGCTTCAGAATCTTGTAATGTATGGTGTACAGTTCATATAGTGTCTTGTGCTTGGGTGCGAGGAAAACACATGAGACACAGGTTTGATATAGAAGGACTTGTATTACTTCATACAAGTGGCAAAAATAGTCACACAGTTTGCAGGTACAGAAGCAGGAGACACAGCAGGCCAGAGTAACTTAAGCTCAGCAATAACTCTCCACAACAGGTTCAGGATCTCTTCTCTGTTACCGTAATTCCATGCAAACGTGGATTTATCAAATAGCAGGTTTCCAGAGTCCACAAGTGTTCCAAAGTTCCTCAGTAGGAAATAGCTGGAGTACAAAGTCCAAGGTTTTCCAGGAGTCAGGTCACAGGCTCACTGCAGGCTTGATTCTGAAGCACTGATTGCTCAGCTGAGGCTGCTTAAGAAGCAAGAGGGAGAGAATCAGGGCGGGAACATGAAAGCTGGAAACTCCATATTGACTGAGGGCAAGATAGCTGCAGCAAGACAGAAAGCAAAATGGCTGACGGAAAAACTGAGTTTCAAGAAACATGTACAAAGAACCTTACATGCAGTTTGCCTCAGGTAGCAGAGAGGCTAGGTTCACCCCTGGTAATCCCATACAGACTCAATGATGTTGAGATCAGGACTTTGTAGGGGCCAAATCATCACTTCCAAGATTCCTTGTTTTTTTAAAACATTGAAGATAGTTCTTAATGGTATTGGCTATATGTTTGGGGTTGTTGTCCTGCATCAGAATAAATTTGGAGGCAATCAGATGCCTCCCTGATAACATTGCATGATGGATAAGTATCTGTTTGTATTTATCAGCATTGAGAACTCCAAGAAACAGGTAACGCTGAGGACCATAGACTCAGTGGTCAGCCAAGGACCCATCATGCTTACTTCACTTTGAAATTGAAATAACATCAGCTCAAAACTGGCAGCAGCCAGTGGGTCCCAGCTATATTGATCTGCTAGCATGAAATCATCTTCATGGAAGAATTGTTTCCAAAAATTATACCTTTGTCATGTAAACAAGGCCAACTATGAACGAAAACATAGGAACTGGAGTGCAGAAAAATGGCCACAAATGCTGTGAACCGATGAGTCAAAATGTAACATTTTTGGCAAGAACTGAAGACAGTTTGTTCACCCAATATTTGGAGAGTGGTAGAATAATGAGTGTCTGCAGGCAACAGTGGAGGGTAGTGGAGGTTCATTGTGATGAAGGAACAGCCACCATTTTGGATATGGCCTGTTCCAGCCGCCATTTTGTCTGTTCCCAGGTGTTTTGTCTGAATTCACAGATTCACAGCAGCTAACTGCTGTAATTCCCCATGGCCATAGGCATATTGAAGACAATAGGGTTTAGTCTCCACTGTGAATAACCGGGCCTTTTAGTATGCTAAGTGGGTCAGGCCAAAAAACAGTACTTCAAAGCTGCAGTCTGGAGCCACCTCAGCATGGGGCCTGAAGCTGCCTGGGGGCTTCAATTAGATTATACCTGGCAGCTAGACACAGAAAACACATCCATTGTATCTCCCAGCCACGATGGTTACATTTCTAGGATTATGAATTATGAGCACATCTTTGTAGGTACAGACTCATAAGAAATATCTGTGTGATCCTGCGGACCTTGGGCATCTGACAGTGCAACTCCCGAGTCGGTGATGGCTCGGGGCCTGAGATATAGAGATTGGCCCTCCACAGAGACCCAATCGGGCCAGGTTTGATCTCCACGCGACAGGCAAAACATACTACATCCGCTGGTACCTCTCGTGTCCTGATCCGATCGTCCTGTAGAAAGTTAACCCCTTTGTTAGATATTGGGAATAAATTCTGCAGGGAGCTAAGGGTGGAGATTATCAGCCCACCGTCTGACACCGAGGGGAGGGACCTAGAAGGTTTAAGAACGGTGAGCGGACGGTAGACTCTCTCTATTCTCACAGAAGCCAAGACGATGAAGATCTAAGAAGGGAGCAGTGGCACATGTTTTGGGGGACTGTCCAGCAACTAAGATTCTTACCTGTGGATCGCAGAGCTCCCTGCCTCCACATGCATCCTACAGCCTGGTAATATTGACCTTTAGCTTAATACCTCTAAGCCTTGTAACATTATTGTTTTATTTTACTTTGATTGCAAATCCACTGTAATTCCGTTGTATAGCTTACTGTATATTTCTGTAATTATCTAGTGCGCCCTTAAGGCAATTAAACCATAAAATTAATTTTGGGCTGATGCTTTTACTTTGATCACGAATCTTAGAATACCCAGTGGGTAAAAGGACACCCTCCCCGGCGACCATTTGCTCTAGGTGCAGTTCCCTTACTGACCTGAGAGACAAAAGGGGTGCCGGAGAGCTGTGCCTGTGTAGTACGTCACATTGGTGACGTGGAAGGAAAGGGGTTTCCTTCACAAGTTTGTTCACCCAATATTTGGAGAGCGGTAGAATAATGAGTGTCTGCAGGCAACAGTGGAGGGTAGTGGAGGTTCATTGTAAGTTTGCGATTGCATTTCAGCAAATGGAGTTGGGTATTTCATCAGCATGGTCTACTCAGTCCTGAGAAATACAGGAAGATTCCTATCCATCAAACAATATCATCAAGGAGGCATCTGATTGGCTCCAAATGTATTCTGCAGGAGGACAACATACAGCCAATGTCATTAAGAACAACGTAAAGAAAAACAAGGTGTTCTGGAATGATGATATGGCCCCCACAGATCCCTGATCTCAACATCATTGAGTCTGTGTGGGATTGCATGAAGGGAGAGAAGGACGTGCGCTAGCCTTCATACACAGATTTGTGGTTCAACTAACATGTTTGGAACTACCTCCCTTCAAAAACTGTCTGCGAGTGTACCAAGAAGAATTGATGCTTTGATGCTGTTTTCAAGGTAAAGAATGCTAACACCATATATTAATTTGATTTAGATTTGTCTTTTGTTCATTCATTTTGTATTTTGTTAATTGATAAAAATTAACCATTAACAATTCTATTTTTAAAAGCATTCTTGCTTTGCAGCATTTTTTTTTACATGCCTAAGACATTTGTCCAAGACTATTTAGCTAGAATATTTCCTAGGGTCCAGACAGGTAAATTATGTAGAAATATTAGGCATAGCTAAGCAACAGTCTGAAAAAGCTGAGTGACAATTAAGTTGGCAGCATAATCAGTTAGCATACATGATTTCCAGAAAAAAAGAATTAAGAAACGGCTTAAATGAAAATTTACTTATGTTATATACACACATCATCTTTTAGATGCCGGCATACCTGCTGAGTTTTTGATGCAGAAAATGCTTAAAGAAAATGCCAATTTTCCTGGATCATCTTCTTTGGTGTCTTTTTGATAGTTTTTGTCTTTTTTTTAAAAACTATATATACTGTATAAACTAGTGAGCAGCTTCCAAACTGAGGCCACCTGAAGACAGGACCGGTCCCTTCCTTTAGCTTCTTCATTGCTTTCGAAGAGTGAGGCAGTTAAAAGAAGCTCAAAAAGACTGAACATATGCACAGCAAGTTGTTTTGACATTGCAGCGCATATATTAATTCGTTATTGTATTTTTAAGTGCTTTTTCAGGTGTATTTCGGACATTATCTGCCTGAAAAATACGTTGGGTGCACATAAGGTTACTAGACTGAAGGAGATGGCAAAATATTTCTTCTCCAATGAGGAAATGTTCTTTAATAGTTTTCTTTGTTCTTTTTCCTAGAAAGTTCTCAGTTATTTTAATGGATGTCTATACTTGGATGTTCTAAAGAGAGATATTGAAACCAACTTTAAGTCTGTGAAAACCGCACTGACTACTTGTGAGGGGACAAGACAGGAACCCCTCTTACCAGGACATCTTCTTGCATGGTAATAAAATCTGAGTCTGTAATTTCTAAAACTGTAAAAAGATCACAAAGCGGAGAATGTTGACCATCACTGGGCTGTGAAGACAATGCCATTTATAGTTCCAGTATTCATTGTCTGGCTGTCTTCATTGCAGCATGTTACAGGGCCAGTTTATAACACATGTAAGTGATAACGCATAATATAGAATAGAGGATTGCTGTAAACGGAACTCCCTAAGGTGTAAGCAAAGATTTGCCATCTGTCATAACATTTTAACATTGATAAATGAATATCAGGATCATACTGACAGTGATCTTTGCACTTGGGCACTGAAGGTCATGGGCCACTAAACCAACCACTGTAGTCATAATAAACCTAAACTTTAAAGAGTTGTAAATGACTAAGAGGTCTTGAAGCCTTACAGTCCTTGGCCCACAGGCACTGCCCTAATGCCCAAACTTTGTCTAGTAAAATATTCTAAACCTTTTTATTGTACATTTTGAATACAGTAAGTTTAAATATCTATGAATTGACCGACTTCGTATTCTTTCTTTCCAGGTTGCTAGGTCTAACTCAAACAATTATTACAACAGTCTCCTTACTTCCTGAAGAACTTACTGGTGAAATAATGTCTGTTCTGGCGTTCTCTTTGTCATACTGATTTTCTGTAATTATTGAAGCCAGTTTCATGTATGCTGAACTATCACAAGATTCTCCAGATATGAAGTCTTGTTCAAAATTAACACCTCTGCAGAATCTAGTCTGACAGTCCAAACTGACAGTATAAAGCACACGGCCTTGTAGGGGATGAAACTCCTATAAAAAAATGACACCTTCAGTGTTCTTATCCCTATCTCCGTTTTGCAGAAATTGAAGATGAATAAATTATGCAGATTATGGTGCTTGATGCACCCATGGCGTCCTTTCAATCCACTGGATTAGCATGCCCCCGTCTCACTCAATGGTGATTGACAGCGCTGGCTTGCCTGAGCTTTCTTTTGCAGACAGTTCTCACTCCAGACAACGAGCGCTGTCAATCACCATTAAGGGAGTGGGGACATACAAAATGAGTGTGCGGAAAGATGCTTTCAGCCTCTTGGCCACACCAAGGGTGCACTGAGTGACATTATTAGCATATTCAATTAGACTTCAGTTTTTGCAGAATGGAGGCAGCAATTAGAGCACTAGAGGTGCAATTTTTGTAGGGGCTGTATCCCCTTCAAGGCTATGTGCTTAATTTATACTGTCAGTTTGGACTGACTGACTCCATTTAAAAGCTGTTCAATTCTGTGCTCAAATGTAAGAAAAAATTCTCACCCATCCCTGCAGACTGTGAGCCCTCGCGGGCAGGGTCCTCTCTCCTTCTGTACTTGTGTGTCCCTTGTCTAGCACATGTTTATTGTACCTATCTATATTTTTCCCTTTTCTATTACAATGTAAAGCGCAATGTAGAATAATAAATGTGACTAAATTATTGTAACACTCAACATTATTATAAGTAATGTATTAAACTGCTCAAGCACAAGGCAAAGATGGGAATCTGTCCTAAATAAACTGACTTGATCCTAGATGTATAACGGAACCGACCTGCGCCAACTCCGCTAGTCCTCAGCTATCTAAAAGACTAATGCATGGAATCCCTACGATGTAACTGGGGAACATGACACCACCAACCGAAAGTTGCTAGCAGTTAAACGAAAACCAAATTTATACGAGATCCTAAAGATTAGGAAACTGGACAGAGTAAGGCACCTAACACCGCAAGCTAGAGAGAGAATAAACAGATGAATAATTACTACAAAGCCTAGATAGGCAACGCGAGTAGGCACCTAACACCGCTAGTTAAGGAGATAAACAATAAAGTCCAGCAAGCCAGAAGCGGACCAACTAAATAGAAAAAAGTCATTCCCAGAAAACGAAAATACAAGAGGTTCTAACAGTACCCTCCCTTCTAAGAGGATCCTCCGGATCCCCTAGGACTTAGGCTTATCCGGAAACCTCTTGTGAAACGCTCTGACAAGTCTAGACGCAGAAACATCATCCGCCCTCACCCATGAGTTATCCTCGGGTCCATAACCCTTCCAAGCGACGAGGTACTGCAAACCCCCTCTATACCGTCTAGAATTTAGGATGCGGGAAATCTCATATTGCCCGTCCTCCACCACCAGGGGAACAGTGGTCGAGACGTCTCCATCTGAGACCTCAGCTTTTTTCAAGAGAGAAACATGAAACACCGGATTAATCTTCCAGGAGGTGGGAAGCTCCAACTTAACAGCAGATTGGTTAATAACCTGAAGCACCTTAAAGGGCCCTACAAACTTGGGACCCAATTTCTTAGACGGAATCCTCAAGCGCAGATTCTTAGAGGACAACCAAACCATGTCACCAATAGCAAACAAAACCTCTTGTCGTTTTCTATCAAAATACACTTTGGATCTTTTGTTAGCCTCCTGAAGATTACCACGCACATCAGTCCAAACTCTCTCCAAAACACCAGAAAAATTCTCCTCTTCAGGTACAGCCGATCCCAACTTGGAAAATGACCCAAAAGACGGATGTCTCCCAGTACAACAAAAAAAAAGGCGAACAACCAGCAGAAGTGGATGTATGGTTGTTAAGAGCAAACTCAGCAAGTGGCAGAAACTCAGACCACCCCTCTTGATTATCAGTCACAAAACAACGCAAGAACTGCTCAACATCCTGGTTTTTCCTTTCTGTCTGGCCATTAGACTCAGGATGATATCCGGATGAAAACTACAAATGAACTCCCAACCTGTCACAAAAAGCGCGCCAAAAACGAGCCACAAACTGAGGTCCCCTATCAGAAACAATGTCAGTAGGAACACCATGTAGTCTGACTATTTCCTTGACAAAGGCCTTAGCGAGAGTCTTAGCGCAGGGCAATTTGATGAAAGGAACCAAGTGGCACATCTTGCTAAAACGGTCCACGACCACCCAGATGACAGTGAAACCCTCAGAGGGGGAAGGTCAGTAATAAAGTCCATAGCCAAATGTGTCCAAGGTGCACTAGGGACCTCCAGAGGGCAAAGCAACCCTGCAGCAGGAGTATGAGAAGACTTAGATCTAGCACACACAGTGCATTGACGCACCCACTTAATGACTTCCTTCTTCCATCCAGGCCACCAAAAGCTGCGACCCACAAGTCTCTTGGTCTCAGAGATTCCAGGATGACCTGCCAACCGAGAGTCATGACATTCAACAAACAAATCTCTCCTCAGTGTACCAGGCACAAACAACCTCCCATGCGGCGTGTTAGATGGGGCATTCTCCTGTGCTTTAAGAATCTCATCTTCCAACACGGAGTCCAAAACCGCAATAACAACCCCCTCTTGCAAAATGTTTTCCTCCTCCTCAGTACCCACCATAGGAGAAAAGCTGCGAGACAAAGCATCAGCTTTAACATTTTTAGTACCTGGGATGTAAGTAACGGTAAAATTAAAGCGTGAGAAAAACAGTGCCCACCTAGCCTGACGGGCATTCAAGCGTTTGGCAGCATCAAGGTAGATCAGATTTTTATGATCGGTGAAGACTTGAACGGGAAATTCCGCTCCCTCCAAAAAATGACGCCAGTGTTCAAATGCGAGTTTAATTGCCAAAAATTCCCGATTACCGATATCATAATTTAGTTCAGACTCAGAAAATTTCTTTGAAAAAAAAGCACAGGGATGTACTCCATCCGTCTTTTCCTGAGACAACACCCCGCCGACCCCCACAGAAGAAGCATCAACCTCAACCAAAAATGGTTTAGTCACATCAGGCTGCGTAAGGATGGGAGCAGAGCTGAACCTCTCCTTTAGCAACACAAAAGCCTCAATGGCCTCAGTAGTCCACTGAACCGCATCAGCACCTTTCCAGGTGAGATCGGTCAGAGGTTTGGCAATCACAGAAATTTTTTTTAGAATTTTCTATAATAATTGGCGAACCCCAAAACCTCTGTATTGATTTCACACCAATAGGTCTAGGCCAATCCTGCACGCTTGCACTTTCACAGGGTCCATCTCAAAACCTTCACTGGAGACAATGTAGCCCAAAAAACAAAGTCTCTGTACAGCGAACTCACATTTTTCTAGTTTGGCAAAAGTGAATTATCACTCGTAACTGTAATACTTCACGAAACCTCCTCCAATGAGACTCCAAATCCGGTAAATTAAATCAAAATGTCATCCAAATACAAAACCACATTTTCTGTCGATCAAAGGTCTAAGGATGTCATTAATAAGATTCTGAAAAAAATGCCGGAGCACTGGAAAGTCCAAAAGGCATGACCAGATTTCAAAAATGACCCCGTGGAGTGTTAAACGCAGTCTTCCTTTCACCCCTCCTTTCATGCCAACAAATTGTATGCCCCTCGAAGATCAATTTTCGAGAACCACTTGGCCCCCACTAACTGATTAAACAAACAGGAAACAATGGCAGTGGGTAAGGATGGTACAGTAATCTTATTAATCTCACGAAAGTCTAGACAAGGCCGTAAACCGCGTCCTTTTTTTTTACAAAAAAAATCCAACCGCCACAGGAGATTTGGAATGGCCTAATGTGACC
Organism: Oophaga sylvatica; assembly: GCA_033576555.1. Lineage (NCBI taxonomy): Eukaryota > Metazoa > Chordata > Amphibia > Anura > Dendrobatidae > Oophaga > Oophaga sylvatica. The sequence goes on along the minus strand of JARQOD010000002.1, from coordinate 228,660,858 downwards.
GGCGGCCAAGGGTTTGGGCTGTATGTATTCCTCCAAAGCCTTTCTCTCAGGAATAGTCAAATTAAATAAACGAACTTTTAGGGGAAAAGTCGCTCAGGGACAAAATTTAAATTTCACAAACATATTCTCTTTTGAGGAGGCAATACCTGCGATTCTTTATCAGAAAAACTTTCAAAAATCCTGATTTGGTACAGGTAACCCCCCTTAACTACAGCAGCAATACGCCCGTTACAACACTTTTCATAACACTTAGGACTCCAGGACTTAATTTCATAGGTAGACTAATCCAGTAAGGATTTGTGCAATTTTAACCAGGTAACCCCAAAATCACGGTTTAGGGCAAATTATTCAAAACTACCAAATCCAAATTCTCTTGATGAACAAACCCTTAATAGTAAGAGGAAATTCACAGATATGGTGAGTAACATTTTCAAGGGAGAGCCATCCACAGACACCACATTAATAGGAGAAGAAGGAAGTTTTGGTTTTAATTTTAGTTTTCCAAAAATTTCCCATCAATCACATTGAGAGTTGAACACAATCCACAAATACCGAAAACTCCA
>JARQOD010000002.1:228632665-228660195 GCA_033576555.1 Oophaga sylvatica | reverse complement strand
TCAGTATTTCCCTTGTCTAACCGCCATTACATGTTTGGGGGCTTTCTATTATCTTTGGGGTTCTGCTCCGGGGCAGATAGCTTTCCTATTTCTATCTTTAGGTGTAGTTAGTTTCTCAGGCTGTGACGAGGCGTCTAGGACCAACGTGGAACGCTCCACGGCTGCCTCTAGTTGCGGTGGTTAGTCAGGGTACTGCAATCTCATAGATTCCAACTGCTCTGGTGTATTCCTTTTTTACCTACACTCCTCAGCTACCGTAACATAACAGTATCACCGGCCATAAACAATTGTATGGTACTCACAGAAGGGAAAAAAATATTTGAAGGAAAAAAGTTGTCAGAAAATATTTTTCTGTTTGTTGCATTTTTTTTTTTTTTTTTTTCCCTCTGTATCTCTGGGTGCTGGGGAGGATCTTTTCTCCCAATGGAGTTTGCACAGTTGTCTGGCCGTGTGGATCAGCTTGCCACTGAGGTTCAGAGTATTGCTGCATATCTTGCTAGGTTGCCTGTTGTGGAACCTAGGATCCCCATGCCAGATTTGTTTTTAGGGGATCGAGCTAAGTTTCAGAATTTCAAAAATAATTGTAAATTGTTTTCTTGCCTTAAAATCTAAGTCCTCAGGAAACGCAGCGCAGCAGGTTCAAATTATCATCTCTCTCCTGCGCGGCGATCCTCAGGATTGGGCTTTTTCCCTGATACCTGGGGATCCTGTTTTGAGTGATGTTGATGCTTTTTTCAGGCTTTGGGGTTATTGTACGATGAGCCTAATGTCACTGATCAAGCTGAAAAAGCCTTGTTGGCATTAAATCAGGGGCTTGATGACGCTGAGTTATACTGTCAGAGATTCCGTAGGTGGGCAGTCCTGACCAAGTGGAATGACGACGCTTTGGCGGCCCTTTTCCGGAAGGGTCTGTCGAATATTGTAAAGGATGTTATGGTGGGATTCCCTGTCCCCTCTGGTCTCAATGATTCTATGTCATTAGCGATTCAAATTGACAGACGTTTGCGTGAGCGGAGAAGTATGCGTGGATGGTGTTGCCTTGTGAGCCAGCTCTGAGCCCATGCAGTGTGATGGAGTGGTGTCTGGGGCACAGCGTCATGAGTTTCGAAAGCGTAATGGGTTATGTTTCTACTGTGGTGATGCCTCTCATGCTATTTCAGTCTGCCCTAAGCGGGGAAGACGTTTTGCACGCTCAGTTGTCTTGGGTAGTGTTCAGACTAAGTTTTTATTAACTGTCACTCTGATATGCTCTCTGTCCTCATTTTCTGCTCAGGCTTTCGTTGATTCTGGAGCAGCTATTAACCTGATGGATTATGATTTTGCTAAACGTTGTGGGTTTCCCTTGATACCCCTACAGAAGTCTATTCCCCTACTGGGGATCGATTCTACCCCTTTGGCTGAGAATAAACCCCAGTTTTCTACTCAGGTGATAATGAGGGTTGAACCTGATCACCATGAGTGCTGCAAATTTTTGGTTCTGTATAATCTGCATGACATTATCGTGCTGGGTTTCCCTTGGTTACAGTCTCATAATCCTGTTTTGGATTGGAAATCTGTGTCTGTAACCAGTTGGGGCTGCCAATGTGTTAATACCAACACTCCTGTTTTTTCTGCCTCCCCCCAGGCTCAGGATGTTCCTGACTTTTTGATTGATTTTTCTGATGTGTTTAGCAAAAGTAAATTTGCATCCTTGCCTCCCCATAGGAGCTATGACTGCGCTATTGAATTAGTGCCTGGTAGTAAATTCCCTAAAGGTCGCCTTTTTAACTTGTCTGTACCTGAACATGACGCTATGCGGTCTTATATCAAGGAATCATTGGAGAAGGGTCATATCAGACCATCCTCTTCACCCTTAGGTGCCGGTTTTTTCTTTGTGGCCAAAAAAGATGGTTCATTAAGGCCGTGTATTGATTATCGTCTCTTAAACAATATTACTGTGAAATATCAATACCCGTTACCCTTGATTTCTGACCTGTTTTCCAGGTGAAAAACGCTACTTGGTTTACCAAGCTTGACCTCAGGGGGGCGTATAACCTTATTCGCATTAAGCACGGGGATGAATGGAAGACGGCATTCAATACCCCTGAAGGGCATTTTGAGTACCTGTGATGCCCTTTGGGCTCACTAATGCTCCTTCCGTCTTCCAGTCCTTCATGAATGACATTTTCAGGGATTTTGTGGACAAATTTCTGATTGTTTATTTGGATGATATCTTGATTTTTTCTAATGACTGGGACTCTCATGTGAAACATGTTCGAACTGTAGTTCCAGATTTTGAGAGAGAATGCTCTGTATGTGAAGGGATCAAAGTGTCTTTTTGGCGTACAGAGGATCTCATTTCTGGGATTCATTTTGTCCCCATCTGTTATTGAAATGGACCCGATCAAGGTTCAGGCCATCTGTGATTGGGTCCAACCTACTTCATTAAAGGCTCTTCAGAGATTTTTGGGTTTTGGCCAATTTTTATCGTAAATTTATTGGTAATTTCTCGGTTATTGTTAAACCATTAACTGATTTGACCAGAAAGGGTTCTGATGTGGTGAATTGGCCTCCTGAGGCAGTCTCTGATTTCAGGAACTTAAGCAGAGATCCACTTCTGCTCCTGTTCTACGGCAGCCTGATGTTTCTCTGCCATTTCAGGTGGAGGTTGATGCCTCTGAAATTGGGGCAGGTGCCGTTTTGTCCCAAAAAGATCCAGAGACCTCTAAAAGTAACCCTTGTGCCTTTTTCTCTCGAAAATTTTCTCCTACTGAACGTAATTATGACGTAGGTAATCGGGAGTTATTGGCCATGAAGTGGGCTTTTGAAGAGTGGAGACATGGCTGAGAAAGTGGTGTTCAGGAGGATAGGCCCGAGTGCCTGCCCTGTTGGAAAAATTGGTGTTGAGTTCCCGGACCCCTGGGAAAAAAGAGGGGTGATGATCTGAATTCATTGTTTCCGCATGTGCTGGGCATTCCCGGAAAAAAATTTTTTGGTTCCAGAGACTTGGTTAGCGGTCCTTTTGGTGGCCTACCTTGTCTCGTGATGTCAGGGAATGTGTGCAGTCCTGCGGGACTTGCTCTCGCTCCAAGCCTTGCTCTCGCTCTAGTGGTTTGTTGATGCCACTGCCTGTGCCCAAGAGACCATGGACCCATATCTCTATGGATTTCATTTCCGACCTTCCTGTTTCTCAGAGAATGACCACCATCTGGGTAATTTGTGATAGGTTTTCCAAAATGATACATCTTGTGCCATTACCTAAGTTGCCTTCCTCCTCTGAATTGGTGCCGTTGTTCCTTCAGCACGTGGTTCGTTTACACGGCATTCCTGAGAACATTGTGTCTGACAGAGGAGTCCAGTTTGTTTCCAGATTTTGGAGGACTTTTTGTTCTAAACTGGGTGTTCAATTGTCTTTCTCCTCGGCATTTCATCCTCAGACCAATGGTCAAACTGAGAGAACAAACCAGACATTGGAGACTTATCTAAGATGCTTTGTGTCTGCTGATCAGGATGACTGGGTCTCTTTTTTGCCTTTGGCTGAGTTTGCTCTTAATAATAGGGCTAGCTCTGCCACTTTGATGTCTCCATTTTTCTGTAATTCTGGGTTTCACCCTCGATTTTCTTCAGGACAGACGGAGGCTTCTGTCTGTCCAGGTGTTGACTCTGTTGTGGAGCGTATGCAACAAATTTGGGACCAGGTAGTGGAGAGGTTGTCCCTCTCTCAGGAGAAGGCCCAGCGGTTTGCTAACCGGCATAGGACTGATGGTCCTCGGTTTAAAGTGGGGGACTTGGTCTGGTTGTCCTCAAAGAATATTCCTATGAGAGTAGCATCTCCTAAATTTAAGCCTAGGTTCATTGGACCTTATAAGATCATGGAGATTCTTAATCCTGTTTCTTTTCGTTTGCTTCTTCCAGGGACATTTAAGATCCATAACGTGTTCCACAAGTCCTTGTTGAAGAGGTTTGTTGAGCCAGTGGTTCCTGCTGCTGTGCCTCCTGACCCTGTTTTGGTTGAGGGCAATCTGGAGTATGTGGTTGAGAAAATATTAGATTCTCGTTTTTCTAGACGGAAACTCCAGTATTTGGTTAAGTGGAGAGGTTATGGTCAGGAAGACAATTCTTGGGTGTTTGCTTCGGACATCCATGCTAGGAGACTCATCCGTGCGTATCATAGAACTCATCCTGACCGACCTGGTTGCTCAAATGAGGGTTCGGTGACCCCTCCTCAAGGGGGGGTACTGTTGTGAATGGGTTTGAGATGAGTTCTGAGCGGAGACTCCCTCTGGTGGTTGCAGGCGGTGCTGGTCTGTTCAGTGAAGACTGTGAGGACTGGGAATCAGGTGTTACTGACTGGTCTTATATAAGGGAGTCACCTTCCCATCAGGGTTGCCGGTGATCAATTGTTCTGGTCTGAATCCTTCATTCCTGTTTCCCTTGTAGCCTGCTTTGTCGTGTCTGCATCTCCTGCTAACAGATAAGACATTTTCTTCTTTTTGTTTTAGTACTTTATTTTTGCATTTTGTCCTGCACTTCTTTGGGGGCCTTCTGGGTCCCCTTCGGGGCTTTTGCCCTCTCAGTTTAGTTCAGCCACTGATGTTTGTACTTTTGCTTTTTCCAGTTTTTTCAGTGGCTGCTGTTTTGATTTTGTTACACCAGAGAACTAATTTAGGTGGTAGAGGTCGTGTGATCTCAGGTGATTTTGAAATTAGTAGAGTTGGTGCTTTTCAGGGTTTTCTGGGATTGCAGTAAGTACCCTTCCTATCCTTTTCTATTTAGTTAGTTTGGGCCCCAGCGTTTGCTCATACTATTTTCTTTCTTTGTCAGTATTTCTTCTTGTCTAACCGCCATTACTTGTTTGGGGGCTTTCTATTATCTTTGGGGTTCTGCTCCGGGGCAGATAGCTTTCCTATTTCTATCTTTAGGTGTAGTTAGTTTCTCAGGCTGTGACGAGGCGTCTAGGACCAACGTAGGAACGCTCCACGGCTGCCTCTAGTTGTGGTGGTTAGTCAGGGTACTGCAATCTCATAGATTCCAACTGCTCTGGTGTATTGCCTTTTTTACCTGCACTCCTCAGCTACCGAAACATAACAGGTTTAACAATAACCGAGAAATTATCAATAAATTTACGATAAAAATTGGCAAAACCCAAAAATCTTTGAAGAGCCTTTAATGAAGTAGGTTGGACCCAATCACAGATGGCATGAACCTTGACCGGGTCCATTTCAATAACAGATGGGCACAAAATGAATCCCAGAAATGAGATCCTCTGTACGCCAAAAAGACACTTTGATCCCTTCACATACAGAGCATTCTCTCTCAAAATCTGGAATACAGTTCGAACATGTTTCACATGAGAGTCCCAGTCATTAGAAAAAATCAAGATATCATCCGAATAAACAATCAGAAATTTATCCACAAAATCCCTGAAAATGTCATTCATGAAGGACTGGAAGACAGAAGGAGCATTAGTGAGCCCAAAGGGCATCACAAGGTACTCAAAATGCCCCTCAGGGGTATTGAATGCCGTCTTCCATTCATCCCCGTGCTTAATGCGAATAAGGTTATATGCCCCCCTGAGGTCAAGCTTGGTAAACCAAGTAGCGTTTTTCACCCTGGAAAACAGGTCAGAAATCAAAGGTAACGGGTATTGATATTATACAGTAATATTGTTCAAAAGACGATAATCAATACACGGCCTTAATGAACCATCCTTTTTGGCCACAAAGAAAAAACCGGCACCTAAGGGTGAAGAGGATGGTCTGATATGACCCTTCTCCAATGATTCCTTGATATAAGACCGCATAGCGTCATGTTCAGGTACAGACAAGTTAAAAAGGCGACCTTTAGGGAATTTACTACCAGGCACTAATTCAATAGCGCAGTCATAGCTCCTATGGGAGGCAAGGATGCAGATTTACTTTCGCTAAACACATCAGAAAAATCAATCAAAAAGTCAGGAACATCCTGAGCCTGGGGGAGGCAGAAAAAACAGGAGTGTTGGTATTAACACATTGGCAGCCCCAACTGGTTACAGACACAGATTTCCAATCCAAAACAGGATTAGGAGACTGCAACCAAGGGAAGCCCAGTACGATAATATCATGCAGATTATACAGAACCAAAAATTTACAGCACTCCTGATGATCAGGTTCAACCCTCATTATCACCTGAGTAGAGAACTGAGGTTTATTCTCAGCCAAAGGGGTAGAATCGATCCCCAGTAGGGGAATAGACTTCTGTAGGGTATCAAAGGAAACCCACAACATTTAGCAAAATCATAATCCATCAGGTTAATAGCTGCTCCAGAATCAACGAAAGCCTGAGCAGAAAATGAGGACAGAGAGCATATCAGAGTGACAGTTAATAAAAACTTAGTCTGAACACTACCCAAGACAACTGAGTGTGCAAAACGTCTTCCCCGCTTAGGGCAGACTGAAATAGCATGAGAGGCATCACCACAGTAGAAACATAACCCATTGCGCTTTCGAAACTCATGACGCTGTGCCCCAGACACCACTCTATCACACTGCATGGGTTCAGAAGCAGGTTCACAAGGCAACACTATTCCACGCATACTTCTCCGCTCACGCAAACGTCTGTCAATTTGAATCGCTAATGACATAGAATCATTGAGACCAGAGGGGACAGAGAATCCCACCATAACATCCTTTACATTATCTGACAGACCCTTCCGAAAAAGGGCCGCCAAAGCGTCGTCATTCCACTTGGTCAGGACTGCCCACCTACGGAATCTCTGACAGTATAACTCAGCGTCATCAAGCCCCTGATTTAATGCCAACAAGGCTTTTTCAGCTTGATCAGTGACATTAGGCTCATCGTACAATAACCCCAAAGCCTGAAAAAATGCATCAACATCACTCAAAACAGGATCCCCAGGTGTCAGGGAAAAAGCCCAATCCTGAGGATCGCCGCGCAGGAGAGAGATGACAATTTGAACCTGCTGCGCTGCGTTCCCTGAGGACTTAGATTTTAAGGCAAAAAACAATTTACAATTATTTTTGAAATTCTGAAACTTAGCTCGATCCCCTAAAAACAAATCTGGCATGGGAATCCTAGGTTCCACAACAGGCAACCTAGCAAGATAGGTAGCAATACTCCGAACCTCATTGGCAAGCTGATCCACACGGCCAGACAACTGTGCAAACTCCATTGAGAGAAAAAAAAAAAAATCCTCCCCAGCACCCAGAGATACAGAGGGAAAAAACAACAAACAGAAAAATATCTCTGACAACTCTGACAACCTTTTTTTCTTTCACAATATTTTTTCCCTTCTGTGAGTACCATACAATTTTCAATTTTTAGGGCCGGTGATACTGTTATGTTTCGGTAGCTGAGGAGTGCAGGTAAAAAAGGAAATACACCAGAGCAGTTGGAATCTATGAGATTGCAGTACCCTGACTAACCACCACAACTAGAGGCAGCCGTGGAGCGTTCCTACGTTGGTCCTAGACGCCTCGTCACAGCCTGAGAAACTAACTACACCTAAAGATAGAAAGAGGAAAGCTATCTGCCCCGGAGCAGATCCCCAAAGAACATAGAAAGCCCCCAAACATGTAATGGCGGTTAGACAAGAAGAAATACTGATACAGACAGAAAATAGTATGAGCAAACGTTGGGGCCCAAACTACCTAAATAGGAAAGGATAGGAAGGGCACTTACTGCAATCCCAAAAAAACCCTGAAAAGCACCAACTCTACTAATTTCAAAATCACCTGAGATCACACGACCTCTACCACCTAAATTAGTTCTCTGGTGTAACAAAATCAAAACAGCAGCCACTGGAAAAAGCAAAAGTACAAACATCAGTGGCTGAACCAAACTGAGAGGGCAAAAGCCCCCGAAGGGGACCCTGAAGGCCCCCACAGTAGTGCAGGACAAAATGCAAAAAACAAGCACAAAAACAAAAAGAAGAAAATGTCTTATCTGTTAGCAGGAGATGCAGACACGACACAGCAGGCTACAAAGGAAACAGGACTCAAGGATTGAGACTAGAACAATTGATCACCGGCAACCCTGATGGGAAGGCGACTCCCTTATATAAGACCAGTCAGTAACACCTGATTCCCACTCCTCACAATCTTCACTGGACAGTCCAGTACCGCTTGTAACCACCAGAGGGAGCCTCTGCTCAGAACTCATTTCAAGTCCATTCACAACAGAGGGGTTTTTGGAAGCGTTTAGGACCTGGTACCGTAAGCGAATTAACTTGTCTGATGGTAAACTACAGTTCTGATTCCGTGAATCCAGAATTAGCCCTAGAAACTGCTGAACCCTCATCGGATTCAAACGAGACTTTTTGGTATTTATTAGCCATCCCAGCCGCTCTAAGGTAGATATTGCTCTTTGCAGTTGCTCTAGGCAATGCTCTGCCGTCTTTCCAATGATAAGAAAGTCGTCGAGGTAGGGGACTATGAGCATATTTGATTCACGTAAGTGAGCCATGACCTCTGACATAACCTTAGTGAACACTCGTGGGGCAACCGCCAAGCCAAAAGGAAGGGCGCTATATTGAAAATGTCGCAGCGATTCCCCCATCTGGATTGCTACTCTGAGGAAACGCTGATGCTCCATATGGATCGGTATGTGGTAATAAGCGTCTTTCAGATCTAACACCACCATAAAGCAATTTTCAAACAGAAGCTTTATTGCTGAGCTGACCGTTTCCATTTTAAATGGGTGAATAATCAGGAACTTATTGAGGGCTTTCAAATTAATAATTGTTCTAAAAGACCCGTCCGGTTTACGGATCAAAAACAGAGGGGAGTAAAACCCCTTACCCCGCTCTGCTTCTGGCACCTCCACTAAGACTTTCTTAGCGCAAAGCTCCTGAACCTCTAACTCTAGAGCGGCTTGCTCCGATGGCGATGACCTGAGTGGGGTAATTTTAAAGTTATCCCAAGGTACCGAGGAGAATTCTAACCGCAGCCCTGTAGCTATGATGTTAAGGATCCAGCTACTGCTTGAGATTTCCGACCAGGCCGGGTAGAAGGCCCTCAATCTGCCTCCTACCGGCATTGCTAGTCATTGCGAGGGTTTTTTTGTTTCTCTAGGTGGACCCCTAAACATAAACCCTGTACCTCTTCGCCTCTTTTCATCCCATTTGGCTCGTTCCCTGGACGACCTTCTGTAGCTGAACCTCCTTCTGCTGAAAGGTCTTTTATAGGAAGGGGTTGATAGACTGGGAAACTTTTTCTTGTCGTCCCCTGCCTTTTCTAAAAGTTCGTCCAGGACCGGGCCAAAAAGATATTCGCCGTCACACGGAATGGAGCAGAGGCGAGATCTGGCTTGAATATCGCCCGGCCAACATTTCAGCCATAATGCCCTTCGTGCTGCATTAGACAGCCCTGCTGCTCTGGCAGCCATTCTTACTGAGTCCGCTGAGGAATCAGCCAGGAAAGCCGCCGCGTTCTGAATTATCGGCAAGGTCTTCCGAATTGACCCCCTGGAGGTTCCATCTGCTAACTGGGATGCTAACTGGTCTAGCCAGACCATCAATGACCTGGCTGCACAAGTGGCTGCAACCGCCGGTCTCAGTGCACCTGCCGACATCTCCCATGTGCCTTTCAAGAAGGAGTTTGCCTTCTTGTCTAGTGGATCTTTCAAAGACCCCATATCATCGAATGGGATGGAGGATTTTTTAGAAGCCTTCGCCACTGCTGCATCCAGCTTCGGGGCCTTATCCCATCTACCTGTCAAGGGATCTTCAAAGGGATATCTTCGCTTAAACGCTTGGGGTAAGGAGCCTCTTTTTTCAGGCTTCTTCCACTCTCTGTCTATAAGGCCTTGGATGCTACTGTTTAGTGGAAAGGATCTCCGTTTTTTTGGATCTAGACCACCGAACATCAGATCCTGTACTGAGAGCTCTGGTTTCGCCTCTTCTACCCCCATGGTGGACCTAACTGATTTGACAAATTTGTCCATCTGGTCCAAGGGAAAACAAAAACGGGTAGCGCCTTCCGTAGAAGACGAGGAGGAAGCCGAAGAGGAAGGCGAGGAGGGTCCTGACACAACTTCACCCCTGTCATGGGCGGCAGGTGAATCTGAATCAGATAAAACTGGTACAGTTCTACGCCTGGAAGATTCTCCGTGTCTTGAGGACGCTTTCAACTCTGCTCTTATTATCTCCTTCAGGCTTTCGGTGAAATCTGGAGTCTCCTCCGCTATCTAAAAAGGGAAGGGGCATGGGGGGGGTTACTATCTCATCCCAGGCCCCTGCCCTTCCCCCTCAAATGCCCTACCGTCTGTTGCATGCATGGCTGGCACAACCTTTTAGGGCAAGCGTCAGGCAGAGGGCAAGCACAAAAGGCACATTCCCTGTGCTTGCTTTTCACCGAACACTTCTTCCCCTAGTAACAGACACAGAATGGGGGAAAACTGCATTACTGGGTATTCTAAGTCTGACGATCTCTTACCCAGATTATACAGCAGTAGGTACCGGATCACAGGGAGGGGCCTTTTTCCCAGCTGCGGAACTTCTGCGGCTGGTGCTCCTGGCCATTGAAGAGGAGCGCTCTGTCTGCTGCTGCTGGCTCTCCTGTTGCACCGAGGGAGCTTCTGCAGTGTCCATCGCGAAAATGGGGCAGAAGCACTTTACCTCTTTCCTAGGCTCCTTATATCCTCCCCCGGATATCCAGGTCAGCAGGTCTGGCCAGGGTCCACCCCCTCCTACTCTCCGCTCCACGGCCCCCCCCGAACCTCCCTGGCGTCCCCACAGCAGGCGCCGTCTGATGATGCAGCCGCCAAAAATTTCAAAAACGCCGGCCGACGTCTCACTTCCGGTTCCGGCGGTGGAGACTCCGCCCCCTTTTCCCCGCGCTCCTACAGACCCAGCCGTACCGATGGAGGTGAGTATAGTCTCCCGCCGCATCGCCCCTCCAGCCGGGACACGAGCGGAGATCTCCACAAAACCCAGCCGCGCCGCTACAGAAGCGGCGCGCGGCTAAACTTTCAAAAACCCCGCCGCGCCGTCCATAGTAGTGACGCGCGGCGGGAAATTCAAAACCGCCTGCCGCGCCGTCCATAGCAGTGACGCGCGGCGGGAAATTCAAAAAATCCCCGCCGCGCCGTCCATAACAGTGACGCGCGACGGGAAATTCAAACCCGCCCGCCGCGCCGTCCATAGCAGCGACGCGCGGGGGAAATTCAAAAAACCCCCGCCGCGCTGCCCATAGCAGAGACACGGCGGGAAATTAAAAAAAAAAACCTGCCGCGCCGTTCATAGCAGTGACGCGGTGGGAAATTCAAATTTAAAAAAATATATATATTTTTTTTTTTTTTATTAAAAACCACGGCTGCACCACCTTAAGAGGCCCCCACCATGACAGGACCAGGAGAGGACAGGGAGAAGGCATCGGGACCAGGGAGAGGGGGGAAATACTTACCTACCGGCGCTGACTGGGAGACAGGGATCCTCTGGATACTGCTCCACCTGCTCAGCACACTGTCGTGGAATCCTACCCGGACCCACCGTGGCGCTTCTAGGGGCTCCGTACCGGCCGAGGTAGGAGATCCCCCCCGCTACCTGGGTCGACCAGCCGGCCTGGGTCCTCCTGAAGATCTTCATCTGTAGGAAACCCGTCCTTTAGGAACAGGAAACCAACTGATGCGTGGGAGAGGTGCCGCCCTTTTTATATCTGTAGGTTTCCTGTTCCTAAGGGGCGGATCCCCTCTCTCTGTAGTGCTGTCATGGACGTTCGAATAAACTACTGTATGGGCACACATTGGGGCTCAGAAGGGAAGTAGTGACGTCTTGGATTGCAGACTTTGATGGAATAGTCTGCGGGCGTCAAGTCGCTTTGGAGAGCCCCTGATGTGCCTAAACAGTGGAAACCCCCACAAGTGACCCCATTTTGGAAACCAGACCCCCCCCAAGAAACTTATCTAGATCTGTGGGGAGAACTTTGAACCCCCAAGTGCTTCACAGAAGTTTATAACGTAGAGCCATAAAACTAAAAAAAATTTCGCCCCCAATTTTTTATTTTCCCAAGGGAAACAGAAGAAATTGGACCCCAAGAGTTATTGTGCAATTTGTTCTGAGTACGCTGATACCCCACATATGGGGGTAAATCACTGTTTTTATATATGTTCGCATATGACGTACTATTCAGTCCATGGGAATTAAGTCCCAGGGCACATGGACGGAATAGTAAGTCAGATGAAAGAGAGGGGTTAATGATACAATTTTGGTGCAGATACGATCTTTTGATTGCCCATTATTGCATTTTAATGCAATGTCACGGCATCCAAAACAAACATAATTCTGGCGTTTTGCCTTTTTTTCTCGCTACGCCGTTTAGTGATCATGTTAATCCTTTTTTATTGATAGATCGGGCCATTCTGAACGCGGCGATACCAAATATGTGTATGTTTGATTTTTTTTTTTTTTTTTTATGTTTTATTTTGAATGGGGCGAAAGGGGGGTGATTTGAGCTTTTATTTTTTTTTTATATTTTTAAAAACATTTTACTTTCACTTTTAGAATGCTTCAATAGTCTCCATAGAAGACCAGACGCTGCCATAACCCAGTCGCCTCTGCTACATGCAGGCGATGATCAGATTGCCTGCATGTAGCAGAATACCTCACTTGCTACGAGCGCCAACCACCAGGTGGTGCTCATAGCAATCTGGCAGTGACAACCGTAGAGGTCTCCAGGAGACCTCTGATTGTCATGCCAACCCATCGGTGACCCGCAATCATGTGACGGGGGTCACCGATGGGCGGATTTCTGGCGCGATTGCCGGAAATGCATGTTAAATGCCGATGTCAGCGGCATTTAACAGGTTAATAGCCATGGGAGGATCGCGATTTCTCCTGCAGCTGTTAGCGGCACATGTCAGCTGATCAGATCAGCTGTCACGTGCCGGAAAAGGTGCAGGCTCATCGCCTGAGTTCACACCAAAAGGAGGGAGGCGAATGACGGATTGGTCGCTAAGGGGTTAATCGTTTAAAAAAAAAAAAGGCATCAGCACCTGCCTGCAGAAGGTTATTTTTTTTAAAAAAAAGAATATATATAATATTCATTATGTAAAATACAGGGCAGGTCTGTGAAGGTCCTCATTTTTAAGGTAACTGGTCTTTAGGTACCTCTTAGGCCTCTTTCACACTTCAGTCGTGCGACGTCAGTCAAAATCCGTCAAAAAAACGGATCCGCCATTTTTTTTTGGGCGGATCCGCTTTTTCCCATTGACTTGCAATAGTGGCGGATTTTGACGGATGGTCTTCCGTTTGATCCGTTTTTTTGTGTGCGTCAAAATGGTGGACTATGACGGATTCGCCACGTCCGCCGTTTTTTATAATGGACAACTACGGGTGGCGGATCCATCATAGTCCGTTTTTCTCTTTCTCCATGCCAGACATGCCTACAATACATTTTCCGGGTTCAAAAGTTCACAACGGATCCGCCTTAAAATCAGATCAGTTGCATCCGTTTTTACACTTTTCCTGCGGATCCGTTCTTTTCACCCTTTAAGGCGGATTTTAACTGACGTCGCACGACTGAAGTGTGAAAGAGGCTTTAATCTTAATTTTCATTTACTCAAAATTCTGCCATTTATTTCAGATTAACCATAAAACCCATCAACTTTTACTACACATGACCTACTACACATGACCACTGCTGAGAAATGTTTGATAGTAAGTGGAAATTGATTCAACCCCCATCTACTAATTAATTACATGAGCAAACAAGATGTGTGAAGCATGGAATACGTGACGGTGAGCGCTTTGAAGCAGTCTGGACTCCTTTGGACATACAGTATACTGGTTACAAGAGGACAGTTATTGAGCATGGGTATGGAAAGTAGCTCTAGAGCTGCTCTTTAATTCCATCCTCCCTGTTATGTGTCACTGTCCTGTCTTTGTTCAGGTATACCGTAAATGTAATTAGAAGATGTGAACTCTTCAGTGTCGACTTCACTTATTATTTCTGATAGATTACTAAGTTAATCGATGTTGTATCGTTTGCTAATACTAGAGTATTCTACTTTTTGTTTTTATATAATTTTCCTTTAAAAAAAAAAAATTAAATTAAATTAATTAAATTAAATTCCAGTTAAAAAAAAAAAAAAGAAACTGAATGGGCGCCCGTTTTATACATAACAGCACGGAGTCCCCAAGGGCAACATCAATCCATTCCGATTCACTGAGGAGGCTGATGAACAGGAGATGACATCTATGATATCTAAAAGGGACAATTACTTTACAGGGAATCTGTCACGATGTTTTTGCTATGTCATCTGAGAGCAGCTTGATGAAGGGGCAGACATCCTTATGCCAGCGATGTATGACTTACAGCGTTTTTCGTTCTATAAGAAGCAACCCAAATTTAGGGGAGAAAAATGGGGAAAATAAATAATTTTTAATGTGAAAATGGGGGTCAGTCTTAGGCAACGTTCACATTGCGCTAGGGCAGTCCGTTAGACGGGACTGTGTTACACTGCAGTATAACGTGGTGTAACGCAGTCCGTTAACGCTGCCATTGACCCCCATTGTCGGGCGCATCGTGACGCATGCTGTAAAGTGGTGTAACGGGTCTGGGAGGCGGAACCTCTGAGCTACTATACAAAGGGGCGGACCTTGAAAGAGAGCGGGTGGCGACCAGGGTGGACGGGCAGTAGTAACAGCAGATAACCGGGGTAGTCTCTGGATGAACGGGCAGGAAGTCGCGGCAAGTGACCGAGGCAGTCTCTGGATGAGTGGGCAGGAGGTCACGGCAAGTGACCGGGGCAGTCTCTGGACGAGTGGGCAGGAGGTCACGGCAAGTGACCGGGGCAGTCTCTGGATGAGTAGGCAGGAGGTCACGGCAAGTGACCGGGGCAGTCTCTGGACGAGTGGGCAGGAGGTCACGGCAAGTGACCGGGCAGTCTCTGGATGAGTAGGCAGGAGGTCACGGCAAGTGACCGGGCAGTCTCTGGATGAGAGGGCAGGAGGTCACGGCAAGTGACCGGGCAGTCTCTGGAAGAAGGTAGATACGACCTGTTATGGCTGAGCCTCCAGGTAGGCTAGCAGGCAGGTGACAGATGAGCGCTCCCAGGTGAGCGGGCGAGAGTCACTGGAATAGCAGAAGATCACGGTACGTGACGGCAGAGCCTCCAGGTAGGCTAGCAGGCAGGTAACAGATGAGCGCTCCCAGGTGTGCTAGCAAGCAGGTAACAGATGAGCGCTCCCAGGTGAGCGGGCGAGAGTCACTGGAATAGCAGAAGATCACGGTACGTGACGGCAGAGCCTCCAGGTAGGCCAGCAGGCAGGTAACAGATGAGCGCTCCCAGGTGAGCTAGCAGGCAGTAACAGACAGCAACCTGGCAGGAATCAGACAGGTATCTGGCAAGGACCCTGAGGACTGAAGCAGAGTAGTGAACAGTGCAACAACATTGCTCGGGCACCTCCATTTTGGAGGAGGGGCCTTATATAAGGTGAAGTCCTCCGGCCATTGGCCGGGGACTCCTTAGGACGACGCGCGCGGCCCCTTTAAGAGGGAGGGCAGCGCCCGCGCGCGCGCCCTAAGCACAGTGGCAGGAAAGGAGCGTGCGCCACCAGCAGAGCGGCAGGAGGACGCCGGACCTGGAGCAGAGGGGTGAGGGGAACAGCGTCCCTGCCTGACAGAGGGCAGGGACGCCGACGCCGGCGCTACAGTACCCCCCACTTTAGCCCCCCCCCTTTTTTAGGCCAGAAAGAAATTTAGCTAGGATGAGAGGGGCATGGATGTTCTCCCGAGGCTCCCACGTTCTCTCCTCAGGACCAAACCCCTTCCAATCCACCAAAAAATAGGTCCTCCTTCTTACCCTTTTGGTGGCCAAAATGTTCTCTACCTCAAATTCGTTTTCAGCTGAAACCGGAGCAGGAGGCGTACCTGTAGACTTGGAAAAAGAGTTAAGTACCACCGGTTTGAGGAGAGATACATGGAAGGAGTTAGGGATCCGCAAGTTGGCCGGAAGTTTCAATTTATAGGCCACTGGGTTGATCTGACTGATGACCTCCAAAGGACCGATGAATCGAGGCCCTAACTTATAGGAAGGAATCTTGAGCCGGACATACTTGGACGAGAGCCAGACCTTATCCCCAGGACGGAATTGCGGAGGATCCAGACGTTTTTTGTCAGCATGTCTTTTCATACGCTCGGATGACAGAAGGAGTGCGGACCGGGTACTCTCCCATATGGAGGAAAATTTGTTAACAAGAGATTCCGCAGCCGGATTGTCCACTGAGATGGAGACGGAAATGGGATCCGAGGATGCTGACCGAAGACTACAAAAAACGGGGATTTGGAGGAAGATTCGCTCTCGTGATTGTTGTAAGAAAATTCGGCCCATGGCAGATCCACCCAGTCAGAATGGTGGACATTAACGAAGTGCCGGAGGTAACTGGTCAGGATCTGATTGACCCGCTCCACTTGACCATTGGACTGTGGGTGGTAGGCGTAGGAGAAGTCCAAGGTGACGTCTAGCAATTTACAAGTGGCTCTCCAGAAACGTGAGGTGAACTGTACCCCTCGATCCGACACGATATGGCGGGGCAGGCCATGAAGACGGAAGATGTGGCGGATAAAGTCTTTAGCCAGCTTGGGTGCAGACGGGAGGCCTGGCAGGGGAATAAAGTGAGCCATCTTGGAAAAGCGGTCAACGACCACCCAAATGACCGTACAACCGGCAGACACGGGGAGGTCCGTTATGAAGTCCATGGCTATATGCTGCCAGGGAGCAGCGGGTACAGGAAGCGGAAGGAGGCGACCGGCAGGCAGGTGTCTCGGAACCTTGTTGCGGCCACATGAGGCACAGGCAGAAACAAAGTCTATTACGTCCTTGTGCAGGGTAGGCCACCAGTAATGCCGAGTAATTAGGTGGAGGGTCTTTTTTTGACCAGCGTGGCCAGCTAATTTAGACGAATGACCCCAGTGTAGGATTCTCTCCCGATCGGGTACCGATACGAACGTCTTACCGGGAGGGAGACGATTTAGACTCACGGGAGACACCTGCATTACTCTGGCGGGATCGATGATATGTTTAGGTTCCTCCTCGAGATCCGACACCAGGAAGGATCGGGACAAGGCGTCCGCCTTGATGTTCTTGTCTGCCGGGCGAAAATGTAGAACAAAATCAAAACAAGCAAAAAACAAGGACCACCGGGCCTGGCGCGGGTTAAGTCTCTGGGCATGCTGGAGGTAAGCCAAGTTTTTGTGGTCAGTGTAAATAATTACCGGATGAAGAGCCCCCTCGAGTAAGTAACGCCACTCCTCCAATGCCAGCTTGATGGCCAATAACTCTCGGTCTCCTATGGAATAATTGCGCTCAGAAGAGGAGAAGAGTTTGGAGAAGAAGCCACAAGTTACCATCCTCCCGGAAGATGATTTTTGAGTAAGTACCGCTCCGGCTCCAGAGGAGGAAGCGTCAACCTCCATGAAGAACTGCTTGTTGCCGTCCGGGCGATGCAGCACCGGGGCGGAAGGAAAGGCCTGCTTTAAGGAAAGAAAGGCCTCCTTTGCTTCGGGCGTCCACTCTTTGGGGTTAGTACCCTTACGGGTAAGTGCGGAAATTGGGCCAGTCCGGGAAGAGAAGTGCGGTATGAAGAGGCGGTAGTAGTTGGCGAAGCCCAAGAACCGCTGAATGGCCTTCAATCTCTCCGGTCAGGGGCCATTTCTCGATGGTCGACAGTTTCTCTGGATCCATTCGTAGGCCGGTCTGAGAAATAACGTAGCCCAAAAACGGCAACGAGGTCTGCTCAAAGAGGCATTTCTCAAATTTAGCGAAGAGGTGATTCTGCCTGAGCAGAACCTGACGAACGTCCCTCCGGTGAGTCTGGAGATCCGGAGAGAAGACCAAGATGTCGTCCAGGTACACCACTACGCATGAGTAGAGAAGGTCCCAGAAGATGTCATTGACCAACTCTTGAAAGACGGCAGGAGCATTACAAAGACCAAAGGGCATCACTAGATATTCATAGTGGCCGTCCCGGGTGTTAAATGCAGTCTTCCATTCATCCCCTTGACGGATACGGACCAGGTTGTACGCCCCACGGAGATCCAGTTTGGTGAAGATTCTAGCCCCCCTCAAACTATCAAATAATTCTGGAATGAGCGGAAGGGGGTACTTATTCTTCACCGTGATCTGGTTAAGACCTCTATAGTCTATACAGGGGCGGAGAGAGCCGTCCTTCTTTTTTACGAAAAAGAAGCCTGCTCCTGCCGGGGAGGTAGATTTCCGGATGAATCCCCTGGCCAAATTCTCCTCGATATATTCGGACATCGACCGGGTCTCAGCAGCGGATAATGGGTAAATACGCCCACGGGGAGGCGTAGTACCAGGTAACAGGTCGATAGGACAATCGTATGGTCTGTGAGGAGGTAATGTCTCTGCCTCTTTTTTATTAAAGACATCAGCAAATGACCAATAGGGAATCGGAAGTCCAGGTAGATTAGTTGGGGTAGGAGAAGGACAGACAGGATGAACAGGAACCAAACACGTCTTATGACAATCCTGTCCCCAGCGAAGGACCTCTCCGGTCTGCCAGTCGAGCACGGGTCCATGTCTCTGGAGCCAAGGTAGCCCTAGTAAGAGGGCGTGAGAGAGTCCAGGCAGAACATGAAAAGAGATGCTCTCAGAATGCAGCATTCCCACTTGCAGAGTTATGGGTTCGGTGATGAGTTGGATGGGGTGTGGTAAAAGACCCCCGTCCACAGCAGCGACTGATAAAGGTACAACCAGAGGTTTGGTGGGAATGCAGTATTTTTCTACCAGGGACTGTGACATAAGATTCCCGGCTGCTCCAGAGTCAAGTTGGGCTAGTTCAAAATAACGATTCTCCCCACAGAGAATTGAGACTGACAGCAGCAGAGATGGAGAGGCTTTCTCCTTGTCTAGGTCGACCTCTCTGAGCGAACCTAGACACAGGCGTTTCCCGACCTCTCCGGACAGGTACGAATCCGATGCTCCTTACTGCCACAGTAGAAGCAACTCCCCTCGGCACGGCGTAAGTCCTGACGGGTTTTGACCATCTTGGTCTGGTCGACCTGCATAGGCTCAGGAGAGTGTAATTGGGGAGAAACGGAGGGAGTGACGGGTTTCTGAAACGTAGGAGCTAGACGTGGAAACCTCCTCTCACGGGTGACCTCTTTGGCCCGCTCCTGGAACCGTAGGTCAATCCGGGTGGCGAGAGTTATAAGGTCATCGAGAGTGGTAGGAATGTCCCGACCGGCGAGTTCATCTTTAATACGGCCGGACAAACCCTCCCAGAAAACGGATACCAGAGCGTCATTGTCCCAGGCCAGCTCCGATGCAAGGGTACGAAACCGTATGGCATATTGGCACACGGTGAGATTTCCCTGACGGAGGCGTAGCAGAGATGATGCGGATGAGATCTTTCGTCCGGGTTCGTCAAAGACCTTCCGAAAAGCCGCGAGAAAGGCAGGCAGGTCGGACACCAGAGGATCTCCTCTCTCTCAAAGAGGATTCAGCCAGGCCAGGGCCTCCCCAGTGAGATGGGACATGATGAAGGCAATTTTGGCCCGGTCGGAGTTAAACTGGTGGGAGAGGAGTTCAAAGTGCAGAGTGCACTGATTAATGAAGCCCCGAGCCTGAGCAGGGTCGCCTTCGAATCGAGGAGGTGCGGAGAGCCGGGGTCCGTGACAGGAGCCCATGGTATTGGGGAGCAGAGAGGCTGCCGGATTGCGAGTCATGGCACCAGCGGTGGTTGCTGGTGGAGCAGTCAGAGTGTCCAGGCGAGAATTGACATTCCGCAGGTGACCCAGGATGGACTCCTGTTGGGACTTCTGACGGGACAGTTCATGACACAGGTCCGAGATGGAGGGAACTTGGGCGCCACCGGTTCCATGGCCCGAGCAAACTGTAACGGGTCTGGGAGGCGGAACCTCTGAGCTACTATACAAAGGGGCGGACCTTGAAAGAGAGCGGGTGGCGACCAGGGTGGACGGGCAGGTAGTAACAGCAGATAACCGGGGTAGTCTCTGGATGAACGGGCAGGAAGTTGCGGCAAGTGACCGAGGCAGTCTCTGGATGAGTGGGCAGGAGGTCACGGCAAGTGACCGGGGCAGTCTCTGGACGAGTGGGCAGGAGGTCACGGCAAGTGACCGGGGCAGTCTCTGGATGAGTAGGCAGGAGGTCACGGCAAGTGACCGGGACAGTCTCTGGACGAGTGGGCAGGAGGTCACGGCAAGTGACCGGGGCAGTCTCTGGATGAGAGGGCAGGAGGTCACGGCAAGTGACCGGGGCAGTCTCTGGAAGAAGGTAGATACGACCTGTGATGGCTGAGCCTCCAGGTAGGCTAGCAGGCAGGTGACAGATGAGCGCTCCCAGGTGAGCGGGCGAGAGTCACTGGAATAGCAGAAGATCACGGTACGTGACGGCAGAGCCTCCAGGTAGGCTAGCAGGCAGGTAACAGATGAGCGCTCCCAGGTGTGCTAGCAAGCAGGTAACAGATGAGCGCTCCCAGGTGAGCGGGCGAGAGTCACTGGAATAGCAGAAGATCACGGTACGTGACGGCAGAGCCTCCAGGTAGGCCAGCAGGCAGGTAACAGATGAGCGCTCCCAGGTGAGCTAGCAGGCAGGTAACAGACAGCAACCTGGCAGGAATCAGACAGGTATCTGGCAAGGACCCTGAGGACTGAAGCAGAGTAGTGAACAGTGCAACAACATTGCTCGGGCACCTCCATTTTGGAGGAGGGGCCTTATATAAGGTGAAGTCCTCCGGCCATTGGCCGGGGACTCCTTAGGACGACGCGCGCGGCCCCTTTAAGAGGGAGGGCAGCGCCCGCGCGCGCGCCCTAAGCACAGTGGCAGGAAAGGAGCGTGCGCCGCCAGCAGAGCGGCAGGAGGACGCCGGACCTGGAGCAGAGGGGTGAGGGGAACAGCGTCCCTGCCTGGCAGAGGGCAGGGACGCCGACGCCGGCGCTACAAGTGGTATGCGTTCGCGATGTGCCGTCATTCAGTGACGGAGCCTCGGACGAGGGCTGCAGCGTCTCAGCTCCGTCACCGCTAGCGCAGATGTTTCATCTGCGCTAGCGGGTATAGCATAACGCGATCGCATTATGCTATATACCGTTACCAGCCCGTCAACGCTATGCGTTGAACGGGCTGGTTTAACGCAATGTGAACCTAGCCTTATAGTTCGAATTTAGCTTACGGAGGGGCAGTGGCGGTGGAGCAGGGTCACAGGAGGCAGGAGCACGGACGCCGCTGCAGGAAGCCAGTGGCGGCAGGAGTGGGGCGATACTGCAGGCCTTGGGCTGGAAGAAGGTAAAGTCAACGCATGCTCAGATTCAGATCTCGGCAACGAGATCTCGTCCCGAGATCTGAATCTGAGCAAGCGTTGGCCGGCAGCCATCTTCCCGGCAGCCATGTTCCCGGAGGCCAAAGCAGCATGGCCTTAACGGATGAGTGGGGGCCTCCAGGCTTTGACAAAATGCCGGCGGAGCCCCCCACGCAGCACAGAGCCCCGCCCGAGAGCACACAGCCCCTGCCTCGGAGCACAGAGCACCTGCTCCGGAGCACAGAGCCCCTGCCACTGCACCAGCCTGGACCACCACATGACCCCTGTAACCACTCCTCCACCTGTGCCGATCCCTTCACCAGTAAGCTGAATTCGGACTGTAAGACGGACCCCCATTTGACACATTATTTTTTTTTTCCCTATTTTCCTTCTGAAAATTTGGGGTGCGTCTTATGGTCTGAAAAATATGGTAATCACCAAAAAAGCAGTGCATGTTTACAAATGTGTTTGCATATGTGACTCACCTGCAGTGAAGTGTGCAATCCTCCAATGTGCCTGAATTAGGCTGGGCAAGCACTTGGGCAAGCTGGAAAGACCCCCAAGGCAAATGTTTGGATTTGTTTGTGATGTGTGTAAGCAGCTTTGTGGTAGTGTGCTGCCACCTGCAGGTCTTTTGACCTTTCAAATGGTGTATCATTTGTGTGTGTGGGTGCACTATGAACGGAGATACAAAGTAACCACCGAAAAACAGTGTTTAGAAATAATAGAATAGATATTTTAGGCATCCTAAAAATCAATATCACCATTATGACATCTTACTTTTGGCAGAGATCTGCTGATGAATTAGACACAGCTATCATGTCTTCTGCATTTTGCCTTCAGGATACAGCCAACACGTCTTAATCTTGCTCTCCAACTGCAGTCTTGTAAAAAAAAAACACCTGTGGAATTGTACATGATGGTTAGGACAGTATTTTCCTTACACAAAAAAACACATCATAACCAACATGAACAGCATGGTGGCTTAGTGGTTAGCACTGTTGCTTTGCTGCGCTGGGGTCCTGGGAAGAGATGAACAAATTTGTTCGGTTTTTGTCCCCGAATCTGATTTTGACATATTATAGCCATATTCGAACACTATTCGATGCCGAATGTATGATCGGTTCCGAACATATTCGGTAATTTCTACTCCCATTGACTCTAATGACGTTCGGGTGTGTTCGACAAATATTGCAAAAACAGTATTCGATGCCGATCGTATTCGGAACAAAACCCGAACAAATTTGCTCATCTCTAGTCCTGGGTTCAAATTCCACCAAGGACAACATCTGCAAGGAGTTTGTATGTTCTCCCCATGTTTGCCTGGGTTTCCTCAGGGTTCTCCGGTTTCCTCCCACACTTCAAAGACAAAATGATAGGGAATTTAGATTGTGAGCCCCAATGGTGACATTGATGATAATGTATGTAAAGAGCTGCGGAATATGATGGTGCTATATAAGAAAAAGTGTAATAAATAAATTAAATGGTACGGATGGGTACATGCCAGGTCAGACGAAGAAACATGTAAAATGTGCCTTGGGTAGTGATTGCAGGTTGCCACGGCAGCCTGGAGCCTACTTCAGGGCCCTATAACCACCACATTTGTACACCAATGAACCCCAGACAGTGCCAGTGCGTACTTTCATAGAACACTGGCTCAGTGGTTAGCACTGTTGCTTTGCAGCGCTGGGGTCCTGGGTTCAACTCCTGTTCTCTCCGTGTTTGTGTAGCTTTCCCCCCACACTCCATTTAGACTGTGAGCCCCAATGGGGGCAGCGATCATCTCTGTAAAGTGCTGTGGAATTAATGGTGCTATATGAGCGAGTAAAATAATTCACTCTCTACTGAAGGTACATAGATGAAACAACTGCACATTCACCTCCGCTAGTGGAACGAAAAAAAAATGGAAAACATGTTTAATATATTAAAAAAAGTCATAAATATTTGTTATTTAACCATTACTCTAAGCGCTATTAAGAAAAAAAAATAACCAAATACAGATTTTCAGTCAACAGAATTCTCCTCCCTCCAAAAAAAAACTGCAAAGCCAAGACAAGGTATGTCCCCAAATGGTCCCAATAACAAGTACAGCTGGAATGGACTGACATCTGCTCATACAAGTCTACCCCACATCTCACCCCAAGACTAAAGCCACAAAGAACAAGTCCGCAGACGGAGGAGACGAAAGAAAAACCAAGAGCAAAATGGAAACTGGTGTAGTCAGTAAGGGTTAATCCTGCTGTGTGGCCCAGCTGCGCTTGGTACACATGTTCCCAGGAGAGTGCACAGAAAAGGTAATTGCAAAACCTGATATTCATTCACATCTCACACTTTCCCAGGAGCCACCAGAGGGAGCCCCTTAGATTCAGGTATTATGGGGCGTGGAGAAATGCAGCAGTAGGCATTCTAGCCAGACAGCTATTCTAGTTGTTGGTTTTACCTCAGACAGTTAGTTCTCCTCAGGACACCAGAGTGAGAGGATTCCTGTCAGAGCTCAGTCTGAGCTAGAGAGTTAGTTCAAGTTCTGGTCTTGGAGGGAGAGGAGAGAAGACTGATTCCTGACAGAGCTTAGGTAGCTCATCTTGAACTGAAGTGGAGGCTAGTAGGAGTAGAAAGGAAATTACTCTAGCCTAGCCAGAGCTACAACTGAATCTGTTATCTCAGAACAAGCTGCCTGTGTTCTCTAGAACGTGGAAAGTGACTCTCGGAGCTACAGCATGTATACAGTCTGACGGAACGTCCTGTGAGCTGCTCTGGACAGAGTTTTGAAAGGAAAGAAGGAAGGGAACTACTGCAGTTATAACAACGAGCTAACTGAGAGCAGGTCAGTGAGCTTGGAAGAAAAGCTGACTCCTACACCTACTGCTACCCGTGCTTATGTTAAGGGTGAGAGCAGGGCAACAGGCGAGTGGAGAAAGAAGGAAGAGTGTTTTCGTTGACAGATCACCTTCACTTGTTAACCGGACGCCGGGTCCGAAGCATTGCTAGTACTTCACGGCTAGTGATAGAAAACCGGAATCCTTGCTGGACTTCAAGTCACAGAAGGTAGCCCTAAGCGTTGATACGTAACTTGAGTCAGGGAGAACAGGAACTTTGAGCAGGACGCTGCAATAGAAGGACTTCGTTCTTGCCAACATCTGAGTATCAGAGACAGAAAAGGCTCTACCACAATGTCGACCGGGCGTAGGAGTTGCTATATTTGGAGTTAAACCTGACTTCACGCAGGTTAAAACCCACACACATTAAAGGGAAAGGAGGCCTCAAACCTGCTCAGCGATTACCTGAATGTGCATTCTCCACCCTGACCAGCTTCCCGGACATACCTGCCAACAACATCAGTAAAGGTATGGAAAGAGACTGAATTGTGTGTGACTGACTTCTTATCTGCACCCTGCAACACCATAGACTTCGAGGGAACAGTCCCACCTGTGGGGACTTAACATCTAGCTGCCTAATAACATCCCCTCAGAAGATTAACCCTGCAGCGCTGGTCTTATTGATCAGAAACCACAGGTGGCGTCACAAACTATTACTAAAATCCCCTGTAAATATCCCCCATTGTATGAGCGCCCAGGGCCACGGACCGAGCTCTGCTGCCAGTGACATCCCCCATAGACTTCCATGGGCTCGGTGCCGAGTATCCCATAGCCCTGGTACTACCATGCGTCACTGCCATCTCTGTGCACTCAGACCACTGCTGTGGTGAAGGCAGAAGTGCCCCCAACACCTGGGTACAGGCGAGGTGAGCCCCTCATGTCCCTGCAGTCAGCAGAGACCCCTGGAAATGCTGCACACAGACACCAGAGAACCTGCAGACGAGACAACATGGCGGCTGGCAGGAGGCGGTCATAGCTGCTATACATACCCGGGGAAGCGGTACCATGCCAGCCGGGGCCGAGCGCTGCCTCCTCCACACTGCGGTGTTTACAGGCAGGTATCCGGCTCCTCCTCCGGGCCCCGTACCTGTCCACCTCCAACCCGGAGCCTCCCGTGTGACGGGCTGTGATTGGTGCTCTGCCCGCCCCTCATTCTTCCTGCTTCCTCCTTCACCCTGGACCAGATCACAGCTGTAGTGTCTGCACCGGGGACGTCTGGGAGTGTGGGCGGCATGGCGGCAGTACACGGCTGTGCCTGGGAGCAGAGCAGGAGGGAGCCACTTCTCTACACTGCATGTCTCCCTGACTATCATTACTGCATCTTCCAGGGAAAATGGAGGACGTGCCAACCACAGTGTGCCCATTAGTGCCAGTCACACTGTCCTATAGCAGTGCCAACACACACAGTGTGCCCATTAGTGCCAGTCACACTGTCCTATAGCACTGCCAACCACAATGTGCCCATTAGTGCCAGTCACACTGTCCTATAGCACTGCCAACCACAATGTGCCCATTAGTGCCAGTCACACTGTCCTATAGCAGTGCCAACCACAGTGTGCCCATTACTGCCAGTCACACTGTCCTATAGCAGTGCCAACCACCACAGTGTGCCCATTAGTGCCAGTCACACTGTCCTATAGCAGTGCCAACCACAGTGTGCCTATTAGTGCCAGTCACACTGTCCTATAGCAGTGCCAACCACAATGCCCATTAGTGCCAGTCACACTGTCCTATAGCACTGCCAACCACAATGTGCCCATTAGTGCCAGTCACACTGTCCTATAGCAGTGCCAACCACAGTGTGCCCATTAGTGCCAGTCACACTGTCCTATAGCAGTGCCAACCACAATGTGCCCATTAGTGCCAGTCACACTGTCCTATAGCACTGCCAACCACAGTGCGCCCATTAGTGCCAGTCACACTGTCCTATAGCAGTGCCAACCACCACAGTGTGCCCATTAGTGCCAGTCACACTGTCCTATAGCAGTGCCAACCACAATATGCCCAGCAGTGACAGTCACACTGTCCTATAGCAGTGCCAACCACATATGCCCAGCAGTGCCAGTCACACTGTCCTATAGCAGTGCCAACCACAGTGTGCCCATTAGTGCCAGTCACACTGTCCTATAGCAGTGCCAACCACAAGTGTGCCCATTAGTGCCAGTCACACTGTCCTATAGCAGTGCCAACCACAATATGCCCAGCAGTGCCAGTCACACTGTCCTATAGCACTGCCAACAACAGTGTGCCCATTAGTGCCAGTCACACTGTCCTATAGCAGTGCCAACCACGGTGTGCCCATTAGTTCACACTGTCCTATAGCAGTGACAACCACAATATGCCCAGCAGTGCCAGTCACACTGTCCTATAGCAGTGCCAACCACCACAGTGTGCCCATTAGTGCCAGTCATTCTGTCCTATAGCAGTGCCAACCACAGTGTGCCCATTAGTGCCAGTCACACTGTCCTATAGCAGTGCCAACCACAATATGCCCAGCAGTGCCAGTCACACTGTCCTATAGCAGTGCCAACCACCACAGTGTGCCCATTAGTGCCAGTAGTCCACTCCGTGTCCCTATGCACTGTGCACCAACACATATGCCAGCAGTGCAGTCACACTGTCTTATAACAGTGCCAACCACGTGTGCCATTAGTGCCCGTCACTGTCCTATAGCAGTGCCAACCACACAGTGTGCCATAGTGCCAGTCACACTGTCCTATGCAGTGCCAACCACCACAGTGTGCCATTAGTGCCAGTCACTGTCCTATAGCAGTGCCAACCACAGTGTGCCCATTAGTGCCAGTCACACTGTCCTATAGCAGTGCCAACCACAATTGCCCAGAGTGCCAGTCACACATGTCCTATAGCAGTGCCAACCACCACAGTGTGCCCATTAGTGCCAGTCACTCTGTCCTATAGCAGTGCCAACCACAGTGTGCCCATTAGTGCCAGTCACACTGTCCTATAGCAGTGCCAACCACAATATGCCCAGCAGTGCCAGTCACACTGTCCTATAAGCAGTGCCAACCACAGTGTGCCCATTAGTGCCAGTCACACTGTCCTATAGCAGTGCCAACCACAGTGTGCCCATTAGTGCCAGTCACACTGTCCTATAGCAGTGCCAACCACAGTTGCCCATTGGCCAGTCACACTGTCCTATAGCAGTGCCAACCACAATTGCCCATAGTGCCAGTCACACTGTCCTATAGCAGTGCCAACCACAATGTGCCCATTAGTGCCAGTCACACTGTCCTATAGCAGTGCCAACCACAGTGTGCCCATGCCAGTCACACTGTCCTATAGCAGTGCCAACCACAATATGCCCAGCAGTGCCAACACACTGTCTATAGCAGTGCCATCCACAATGTCCCTATAGTGCCAGTCACACTGTCCTATAG